>WUAM01000179.1:17050700-17062756 GCA_024336885.1 Actenoides hombroni | reverse complement strand
CTTTTGCCCATTGGCTAATTCAGAGCAGCGACAGCAATGCAGGAGAGGCGACATGGGTCCCGGAGCCATCCCAGCCAGCATCGCTAATTCGGCCTCTCCCTAGCAGCTTATTTTTAATCCTCCCTTCATTCCAGTCCAAATCTCTCTCAGATCTTGCGGGAGGGAAAAGGAAGCCAGTAGCAGTTATTGTTTTGATCTCGCTTTGCTTTGCCTTTTGAAAAACGTTTGCACATGAAAATGAAACCGATAACAATAATACCAGGTAGTTCTGGATGCAAAACGGCAGCAAGGAAGTAGGGTGGCCGGGCTTGCCTGGAGTCCGGGGGGGGGCGGGAATTGGGTCTCAGCAGGACAAGCCCTAGCAAGAAGAAAGGAAATCAAGCACCCTAAAAGGGCTGCTCCACTGGGTCTCCCTGCAGATTTATAGGGGCTTAACTGATCCCTCCGTACGCGATGACAACTCCCTCTGGGAGGGAGAACTGGCGCCGGTCTCCGCTCACCAGCAGATCTGCTGCCTCCCGCGCCGCCCCGGGGCAGGGGCCGGGGCCGGCGGTCGCGCGGAGAGGCGGGGAGTGACGGCTCTCGCCTCCCCTCTCCCCGCAGGTTTGGTTCCAGAACCGCAGGATGAAGGACAAGAGGCAGCGCCTGGCCATGACCTGGCCTCACCCGGCCGATCCGGCGTTTTATACCTACATGATGAGCCACGCGGCGGCCACCGGCAACCTGCCTTACCCGTTCCCGTCTCATCTGCCCCTGCCCTACTACTCCCACATGGGCATCGGCGCCACGTCGGCCTCGGCCGCCACCCCCTTCAGTACCCCACTGAGGCCGCTGGACACCTTCAGGGTACTCTCCCACCCCTACCCGAGACCGGAACTGCTGTGCGCCTTCAGGCATCCCTCTCTCTACTCTGCCCCAACTCATGGACTCAGCAGCACCGGGGGCAACCCCTGCTCCTGCCTGGCTTGCCACAGCGGCCAATCCAACGGGCTGGCGCAGAGACCCTCTGGATCAGACTTTACCTGTTCGGCCACAACCAGGACTGACTCTTTCCTCACTTTCACGCCCTCTGTGCTGAGCAAAGCCACCTCAGTTTCCATGGACCAGCGAGAAGAAGTACCTTTAACGAGATAAACCTTCGTCTCAGGGTTATTAAAAACTCGCCCCTTTCCCGGGCTTCTCTTCAAGTTAACGTACCTACAACCGATGTCTATTTAATCATGTTCTCTCCCCAGAAGTGGACACCTACGGAAAAAAAATAAGAAAAGACTAAAAATAGATCAATTTTAAAAGGATTTACATTCCAAGGGGGGGGCAAGACTAAGAAGGAAACAAATGACTAGTCATTTATCTCTGAGAAGGATTTTAGACACGGAAGAGGAAGAAAACAAACCCGAATGAAGTACAACTGGTATTCTATAGAAATGAGCTGGAACTTTCTTTTCCATGGATAGACTTCTTACCAAGGACTGGGGCTTCTGCGCGCCACAGCAACAAACCTTATGCACAAACCTACGAGACGGAAAATCTGAAATACTTGAAAGAAACATTATCTTGATAAAGAAATGGCTTGTGCGCATGAAGAAAGAAAAGATGTAATCTACCAGAGTGTTCAGAAAATAAAAAACAACGAGTAAACAGCAAAAATAAAAGGTTTCTGGATTGCAACACAACAGTATTATCCAGTTGTTTCTATAGAGAAAAATAATGCTTTGCCATAAAGGAAAACTGTCATTCTGTGCATTACTTCCATGGTTTAATTGCATTCTTTACTCTCCCCCTTGTCTCCTCCTTCGTTTTGAGCAGAAATTCAGCATTTCGTCTCTTCTTTCTTTCAAGCTTTTATTTTTAAGAGGCAGACTGGAATTGGCAGGGAAAAATACGAGCTCCTGACTCTTTATGGGTCAGAGCTATTTGTCCTTTAAATAACAATGTCCTATTATCAGTCGCTGAAATGTGCACACACTGACGAAATTAGCAAGTGATGTATATGTAAAGAGGGTTTTTGAATATCGAATGTATAATGCTCTGTAAGCAGAGACCCCCGTGCCAAACGATAACAAGCCGCCAAGGGAAGAGATTAGGTGACAGGGAGCACAACTCCTTCAGACAATCACCAGTCTGTAAACTGAAGCAAAGGCGATTTCCTTCCTTTGTACTTCAGCCTTCAGTTCTCTCACTGACTTTTCCTTGCTGCTGTGTGGGTTGGTTTTTTTGTTGTTTGGTTGGTTTTTTAATTTTTAGTAGTAGTAGTAGTAGTAAATTTTAATATTTTTCTTTTTTAGTATTTAATTCGTGCGTCGGGTTTCGTATTTCCTTCCTCCACTCCTATTTTTTATATTTGTATGTGTCCTTCACATTGGTCCCTCTTCTTTCTTGAGGAGTATTTATTTCAAAAGCATCCGCGCCTCCCTTTTCAGGTATTTCGGAAAGAGGTAGCATCATTGCATTTGCTTATATTTCTGTCACTCTAAAATTTAAAAATCACGGACACCTGGCTGGGTAATAGTTTCTTCCAAAACCGTAATTGTTTATTTCAATCTATTTTAAAATCTCCCAAAGAATACACTGCCATAATTTGTTACCATGTCAGAATAGAAGTCAGTAACAGCAGTAACAACACCAACAACGATAACAGACACCTTTTAAGAACATATCACTCTTTCTGTGTGTTTGCGTTGAAATTGTTGGTTAGGACGAATTTCACCTTCATGCAGTTTCTAATAGTTACATTTCAACAAGCAGCAAAATAAACGCTGGACAGAACAAAGACATGTTGACATCTCCTCTAACTACTTTGGTTTAAAATGTTGAGGAGTCTCTGTTTTATTGTCACAGTGGAGACTTTTTTGTCCTTAGGACAGAGAGTGAATAGCATCGTTTCCCTATAGCAGATGGAGATCAGGGAAGAGACACGAGCGTGCCAGGATGTATTTTTTCCCATTAAAAAAAAGATAAAAATGTTAGAGCTTTTTAAAAACCGATCCAAAGTCACCATCTTTAAATCATTTAGGGCAGATTGTTCCGCCCTTTCTGAATGAGATGTCCTCATGGACATGCAAACCGATGGCCCTTTTTGGACACTCGCGAATAGATTCTCCCCCCTACCCCCCGGAAATAACAATCGTAAACAGCGTCCAAAGCCAGCGCAGAGCAACATCCGAGTTTTGCTAGCCTTTCCCCTTTATCTTTTAGCAGACGGGAGAAGAAACAGTCTGACCAACCGGAACACTGCGGCAACCCCCCGGCGACCCCGGGAGAAGGGAGCACTGAAGAGGTCGGGGGACAGCTGGGCGTTGCCCAGCAAAACCGGCGGGTTATAGATGGCCCACGACCCTCCCGTTCCCCCGCCAGGCAGAGGCACTTGCTGGGCCGCGATCGCAGGGCAGGATCGGTCCGGAGCTGCTGCCGGTCATCGACTGCAAAAACATCGCGGCACTAGTTTGCCCTCGAAAATGCCCAGTTCGCAATATGCCATCATCTAGGACGCAGGACAATATATCTTTTTTTTTTTTTTTTTCCAAATACATATATTTTATATATCTAGAGGTGTGTGTGACAGAGTATTTAACTCTCTGTGTACCGCTTCCACCCTCAAAGGGGACATCCCCCTTAACGAGCGGGCAGCGGTGAGGCAGAGAACAGGAGTATGGGCCATGGCTTGCCCGCAGTCGACACCGTCCCCGCGCTCCTCCGTTGACCCGGGCGACCATTGCTGCCCTCCCAGCCGCCCGCTCTTGAAGGATGCTGCGGCATAAGGTGGCTGTGAATTTCTCAGTGATTCGGTCACAGGGCAGAGATTGCCTGCGACAGGTAAATAGGCTGCAGGTCGCAGTGATGCCAAGAGTATTCTCTGTTAATAGGGGAGGGAAAATGAGGTGTCTGGAGCGATATTGGAAAGTACAAGATCGATGATCCGTCCTCGTGTCCAATCAGCAGCCTTTAATTGACTGTATTTTCTAGGTAATTGAGCCGCTGTGCTCCTAAATTGAAGTGGAAGATATAACAATACATCTTACTGGGAGGAATTACTCATTACTTCATAATGAAATTTTCCTTCTGCTGCGTGGGGCCGGTGCCGTTAACACCTTCGCCGCTGGTGGGGGTGCCCGCGGCCCTAGGCGGGGCGCCTGCTCCGGGCACACTAGGGGCATCGCCGGCGGCGGGGGCAGAGATAGGGCACCAGCCGGCAGCAGGCTCTGACTCTGTCCCCAAGCCGCTGCGACCAGGCAGCAGGTTTCCCTTGTCTCTCCCTCGTCGGGGATAAGACCTTTCGAGGAATTAGGGTGAGGCCCGGGGGGAGCCGACGGTAGGCACCCTCCCCCTTGTCACTAGCGGATGAGGAATTGTCTTCAGGGTACCCCATGTGCCGCATCGGCTGCGCTTCCCAGCCAGCCAAATTCAGCTCCGAAAAGCCTTCCCCGCCTTGTTAGCGTTTGATTGATTGCCTTATTAAAGCGTGTTCTTGTAAGTGTGACCGAGCTGATTGCACTGCATATGTTTGGGATAATGCTCATTTTAAACAACTGAATAATAATAATACTAATAAAGAAAGGACCAGAAGAGGAAGAAGATGAGCTCTAGAGAACGGGTTAAGTCTAAACGATCCCGGGGAGCAGTGCTGTAACTCGCGCATTAAATTGCTCCGTTACTATCATATCACTCAGCCCATCTTTGTTGTGTTTTATGTGTCACCTCCTGTACCATTAAGTGAGATAGCACAGAGACTGCGGCTTACTTTCCCGTCTCAGACTATATGTTTTTATTAAGGTTGTATGATTAAATTAGATCGGAACTGCCTTTCCAGCACTATTCTTTACTCCAGCGCCCAAATCATTATGAAGCCGGCTCTCCCATATTTTACTTTTTCTGCTGGGTTGTTAGGTCGTTTGCCGGCACCTGCAGAAAGGCGTGCTGCTCCTTTAGCTTTTCGGTTTGTATATCTGAAGGATTTTTTTTGGTTTGTTTTCTATTATTCTCCTGCTTGCCTGGTTACTTCATTTTACTCCCGAGTTTAGCTTCTGAGAACACCCTTCACCATATGTCACCCCAAGGCCCGCTGTCCTGCCGCTTACAATAGTGTCACCCAGGGGTAAAGCCAACGTCAGGATGAGCTGGTGTCTCGTTAACACAAATGACTTCATTTAGGCTCATCAGGTTCCCGAGTGGATGTAAAAGGGAGGGAAAACAGGCCTGCAGCCTTTTGCTGCATCCTTCCCCTCAGAGCTTCTTTTTTTTGTTGCCTACTCCCTTCAGATCTTCTCATTGCTCCTTTTGTAAGGCGGGAGGATCCCGTCTCGCCTTCACACCTACATATGGGCTGACACCCGTGCGTGTCTGGAGAGCTGGTACCGAGGAAGGAATGCGGTTAGAGTCGATTAAGATAGGTCCCCGCTAGAAATGGTCCTTCTCTTTGGAAAGTTTTTCATATTTTCTCTCGCTACGTACGGGGAAGAAGAGATAGCTAGCTCAGAATTTTCAAACAAGGAAACAAATAAACTACAACCTCTGTTCTCTAGTTCACCGTTTGCTTCTTCTTTTTTTATTTTTTTTTTTTAATCCGTTAAACTCAGTGTACTTACGAACAAGAATGTATTGCAGGTTTACACTAAAATTTACAGACCTCATTTTAAAGAATCTCCATCGGAGTATTGTATGTATGGATGCACACAAAGCAAACACACGAAGTGATTTTCTTTGCGGCCCTGTCTGCGAAAAAGTGCCTGGGATTTCAAACACAGAAATTGCCACTTAAGAACATCACATAAAAGTATTAAGTAATTACTTAAAACAAGGCTGTTTAGAAAAATATTTGTATTTATTGCAGCTGCTCGATTGGCCTCGTTAAAGCTGGGGAGCATTTAAATTGTGTTACAGTCTCATTTAAATCCAGTTTCGTTCCAGCAGGCTGCAAAGCCTGAATAGAACCAATCACTCCATAATGATGATGAATGAGAAATTAATTCAGATACAAGCAAGACAATTTAGGCCTTCATCTGTTTAAATAGCCTTCCAAGATTATTTGCAATTGCAGGTCACAGATTTAATCAATTGTCCAATCTTGTGAAAGTCATATCCTTGCATCTTCATCGAGATTATTTATAGCGCGGCGAAGCCCAGTGAAAGGTATATGCACTTAACAGGAACAATTACTTAAAGGGAAGCGTTTGCAAAATCAAAAACAAATGCCTCCATGGGCTGTAAGTGATCAAACATCTCCTCACTCTCCCTACCCGGCCTGAGGAAGGGAGAGGAGCTGCAGGTGGAGTGCAAAGGGGATAGTTGCTGAACTCCAGTCCTGCCTTGTCGGCTTTTACTCTGCAGAGAAACCACTAGCGCCAGACGTCACTTCTCCGTGGGCCACCCAGCCCCATCTCTGCGAGGACGTGCTTTGCTCCCGAGAGCGATGCCTGCAGAAAGGACACGTTAAAAAGCAGCTTGTAACCACGCAATAACACACGAACGGCGCTGCTGCTCAGCCTGGGGATGGAAACCCCGGGGAGGAACTGTCATTTTCTGCCTCTGACTGCTTGTTCGAGATCTATACGTATCTATGCACCACCGGCCCTGCTTTTGCCTGAGCCCTGAGTCTCCCCCAGCCCAGCCTTACATGCTACCGACCTGCCCCCGGGCCGAGGAGCCGCGGCGCGGTGTCCGCCTGCCTGGGGCTGGAACCCGGAGAGCATCCCCGCTCTGTCCCGGAACGTCGGCTCTTCCCTCGGTCTTGGGCGAGCCGCACCTGGAAAAGTCCGGGCTGTCGAATAATTCAGGGTAATGAAACATCTCCGAAAGTTGAAGCAGGCCGTTTGTTAACCGAGAAAATTGTTGTATTTCCCAAGGGAGAGCTCTGGAAAGCAAGAGAGAGGCCGGATCTGTTTCTCAGTGTCCCACTGTATAACTCCCTCCTCATTCTCTAAACGCAAACCTATTTGGCTAAAGTCCTCATACACCCCGGCCGCGAAGCGCTGCCTGTAAGGGCCATTTCAGTCTCCTGCCCAAACTCGAAAGATGATCCCGGGCTCGGAAAAACACCTGCTGCCCTGAAGAGGTTCACCCCAATACACTGGAAAGGCAACCCGAAGGCAGTGCCTGGAAGGTGTTAGGGGTAGGGCCAGGCCCTAAGTGCCTTGCCCACGGGAGCCTGAGTGTGGAAGCTCCGAGGACGCGTGAGCAGCTCAGGTCCGCCGACCTCGTCTAACTCCTGGGGTCGTGGAGCTACCGGAGACCCCCTGGGAGCCACCAAAGTTTGTCCTCAGAGAGGGGTGGTCACGCTGCCCACGGAGAGGTGGGTTTCCTGGGTGGGAATTTGCGAGGGTCAGCAGTAACACGTCCTCCCAGTGAGCCGGGATCCCCCAGTCAAAGTAGTTTTCCCGCACCTCAAAAGGGAGCATGGGAGGGCACCCACCCACGGACACTGCTGGAGCAGGACGAAACGAGGGTTTCGGGCAGCGGGATGGGCCAGAGGACTCGTGTGGGTGCGTGTTCCAGCATCCCGTTTTCCTCCTGAAACGGCAACCTGGAGCCACGCCGATACCTAAAACAAAAGCCTGACTACAGAACTCCCGAAGCCCCGAGGAGCCAGTCTCAGCGGCGGACTTTGATGTATCGCTGTCCAATTAGTGCCTTTAATTGGTGTCCTCTGGGACAGGCAACCCGTGAGAGGGGGTGGCGAGCCCTCTCCCGACTCGCTCTGCCCGCTCGGAAGGTAACGAATAAATAATCCGGTTGGGTGACACGAATCCTGCATCCCTCCGAACAGGAGAGGGAAATTACCTCGCAAACCTATGAGTAAATGCTTGCAAATCGTTCTGCGGGGCTCTGTGCTCACGGACACCCATGTGCCGGGGAACGGAGAGGGGTGTAGCTGCTCCCACGTTTACCCCAGCCCTCGCAGTCAAATGCTGCTCTCGCTGCCCGGGAGGGCGGTCACCGGCGTGGAAACGGCACTGCTTGAAACATACCTCACATTCTTTCCAATTTGGCTAATGAAGGTCGCCTGTTAAGCGTAATTTTAGAGGTTAAATGAGGCTGACTGCAGATTTAAAGACACTTGATAAAATGTTTTATTTAAATGACATGTACGGTATATATAGATGCTACAGGGAGGTCTAGATTTACCGTAGGGGAGAAGAAAACAAAACAAATACACAAACACTCAGTGAGAAAGAAATGCTGCCAATTTATTACAAACCAAAAACGTTCGGTCGAAAAAGAAATTGACCTCTTCATCCATCAAACGTGTAAAATGCATTTTTGAGATCAGAAGTTACTCGGAAAGAGAGAGAAGCATGGGGAAAGCTCGTACTTGACAAGAACTCTCAAAAGGGGCATGCTAGGAAAAAAAGAGGGAATAAAAGACAGCTGTTACTGGAAGCTCACCTTGATGCTTTTTTTTTTTTTTTTTTTTGGGTAGTTGTACATCTCTTTAAGGAAAAAAAATTACCTGAAGACAGACGACAGTGAGATTTTTTGATTAATAAGGAAATAAATTTGGCAGAACCGAAAGCGATGCTGAACTCTTAAACTCACTGTTAATAGAGGTGTCTCTGGGGAAGACAGGCAGTTCGAGGCTGTCCTATGAGCTATCAATCCCTTGTACCTGGGTACACCTCAAAACAGTCACTAGACTTTTTATAGGAAGGCATCTCTGATCGGTATTTGTAAGATTAACTATTTTATTTGCTCTTCTGCATTTGCAGCATTAAAGTAATGTCATTTTGCCACATTCTTCCCAAGCAGCAATACAGTGCTACGTTAGGGAATCTTTTACGTACAGTCCCCAGGTCCTAAGTCCTATATGTGTGTCTTGCATTGCCACCAAAAGTCATGGCCTGAAAATGCCACTTCCCCACTGAGATGAGTGCTCTCAGTTTCCTATCCAAGAGAAAAAAACCCAACTGTCTTTTCAGCCAGTTCCCTCAATAGCTTGATTTCATTTTGATAAATGTTCATTAAAAAGCTTTTACACTTTTTTTTTACACCCTGGGACCAAATTCTGAAGATCCTGACTCATTCCAAAATGCATTTTTGCCTGCTTAGGGGAAGTTTACTTAATGCTATTACAGTACAGGATCAAAGATGAATTAAAGAGCAAATAAAGCAACTACTATTACTATATCCACAGGACTAATATTTGGCCTTGTACTCTCATAGACTGTGAATCTCTTCTGGGAATCATTCTACAATTATTCTAACATTTAGTCAAGCCTATGTACTTTTGGGAGGGAAATTTTCTCTAATGTGGAGATACTGAGTCATAGGTTCCAAAACCACTTCCTACAAGTGACCTGACCTGAAGTAAAATTTAATCCAAACCAAAAAGGTCTGATTTACTAAACCTTCAGATAGAAAGAAGCACAGACTTGCCTCCTCTTACAACTACATATTAAGTACAAAATCATACAGAAAAGAGAAGGAAAAAAAATGTAAAAGGAGAGGAGGAAATCCCTAGTTTTGTCAATGTTTATGCTCCCCTTGCAGCCAGCTGAAATGTGGACTGGGATCTATTCTGGAAGCAGGAGAGCACTCAGACAGTTGATGGGGCTTGGTTTGGCTCCAGATTATGTTCCCAACCTGTTCCTGGTTCAGCAGTGATGTGGTTTTGAACAAGTGGGCAAGCCTGAGTGTCTCAGCGTTCTCAGCACTAAACAGTGCATTACTGCCCATAAACATTGGCTCACAAGGTACAAGAAGATAAAGACTGCATGACCCTCCACCCTTCTCCCTCTGCTTTGGCAGTCACAGCTTCCCACCAGAAAGCCTGCATGTCATTGGGGTTACAAAGGCAGGTTTTTACAACAGAGCTCTACTGTAGCACTGAGCAACTGAATAGTGGGTTGCTGGTAAGGAGGCAGTTACTCCTGCATATATTTAGTTCATTTAATCTGATCTAAATTCGGATTATGACACCAGGTCCTCCAAGAAAAAAAGGCAGTAACATCACTAATTACAGTTCCTTAATTTTTGATGGCAGTAGGGCAGCCAATACCCATGTTGCTGACACACCTACTGATTTTTTTATTGTAACATGTTCCAGTTGGCCATTTGTACCTCAAGGACTGTGCCCAAGCATTTTTAAAATAACAGTGTGAGACAGGCAGGAAAAAGGGTTACATACCCCCATTTTTTAATGCTCCTTCACAGAAGAAAAGCCATATTCACATGCGGGAGTTTGGTGTGGGATTTCCAGATCCAAATGTAGGAATCAGATATGCTGATACTAACTGTACTGGCTCCCAGTGCTAGAGGGTATTCCCCAAATGAACATTCCTCCCGTCAAACCAGAATTGCACTTAACACCACATAGGGACAGTCACCTGAGATTTGGAGCAATTAGTGAGCAGCCATATCATGCAATTTTAGTATATTCAGAAACATACGTGATTCCTACATCCAATGCAATTTTTTTTACTTCCTCTTTAGTGCCAGTCTCCCTCTTTAGCAAAAAGGAAGATACTCCAAGGTCTGATTTTAAACTTCTTGATACCTGGGTAGGCAGTTAGGTTGACTTTTCTACACAGTTATGCATGGATTCATGGTGATATGGCACTACCATATCATTGGTGTATAACTCCACCAAGGGCAAAATCATCTACCCTGATAGCCCCAATTATGTTTTTATGCAGGAGCGTAATTCTCACAACAGACTTTCCTTGATAAAGCAGTTGTAAAGTTGAGCATCTGCATGCATGTTATTATAACCATAATTTCAGCAAGGCATGTTACTTGATGTCCACCGTAATCTGCCACACCAGTAGGAATTAAAGAGTTGCTGTTATCCTTTCATATTGATTCTTTTTCATTAAGTGTCCAAGAAGTTATTTCCCAGACTCATTAAAATTTTGCTTTATAAGTTGATACTGTAACTCCAGGAGAAAGTACAACTTGATCTGTACATCACAGACCATTAGATTTCCCCAAGTTAATTTTTACAGAGCTCAATATGATGTATTTGACAGCAAAAGATTTTCAAAACAGGTGCCTGATGTGACCTGACATACCATCTTATGAAGAATCTTAGTAGTATACACCAGACCTGTTTCACTAGCAAGAGAAAACAGAATAGAGCAGGAAAAAAAAAACCAAAACATTCAGTTTTCTTTATTTCTAATAAAAATTGTTCACAATTTATCATTCTGTTCTTCTCAGGTACATTATTAAATTTTTATTATCCAGTCTTTTCCACAAAAGGTATTTACATACTGTAATAAAGTACCTCTCTGTCTTCACTCTGACAACCTCAGCAAATGACATTTGCGTGACCTGTCAGTGTGAGGCACTTTCTACAGTTACTGAGCTCCAAGTGAGGTTTTCCCTTACACCATTGCCAGTTTTACCCTCCTCTCTCTAAGCATGGAACCCATAGCTACCAACACAGTGTGAGGGTATTTAGCATTTGTTCCAGTAGCTGTCTGTCTTTTTATTTCTGTTTAATGTTTCCTGTATAGACAACCAAGAACTGCACTAGCCCAAATGCAATTCTGCAGCACTGCAACAGGTTTGCATGTTCACACATTTCTCTACTACAACATTGTTTTTCTCCACCTTTGTCTTCTCCACCTCTTCTTTGTGCTCTTTAAATCTTAAATTGTTTGAAGTAGTCTCTGAGACCTACTGATTAGGGACACTGTATAATATAGGGATACAATATAATATGTTAAGATTAGAATGTTGTGAGGTAACTTCCTTAGAAAAGACTAGGCTGAGATATTTATAAGCTAAACCCATAATCTCATAAAAATAAACTAAATATGCATTGCCAAGATCTATTTTTCATAAAACTATGTTGACTGACATAACTTACATTCCTCTCTTGAGTTCTTTATTAAATGAATCCCATGTCAGTTTTGCTGTTGTCTTCTTTTACATTTGTGCCACATTAATCAGACCACAGTTACTGGGTCATCTCCTTCTTTCCTTCTGTGTTGAAGCTCAACATTACCTCTTTTGAAATTTCACCAGTATTCCAAGATTTCTTGGGGGGGGGGGGGGGGGGGCATCATGGTTCTGCTCCGTCACTTCTTTAAAGACTTGAAAAATTCCCCAATTCTTATTTT
>WUAM01000179.1:16992119-17050600 GCA_024336885.1 Actenoides hombroni | reverse complement strand
AAGGATGGGGCTTCCACCACCTCTCTGGGCAACCTGTGCCAGTGTCTCACCACCCTCCTGGGGAAGAAATTCTTCCTGATGTCTAACCTGAATCGGCCTCTCTCTAGTTTTAATCCATTCCCTCCAGTCCTATCACTGCCCCACAGCCTTACAAGTCCCTCCCCAGCTTTGTTGTAGCCCCTTCAGATACTGGAAGGCCACAATAAAGTCTCCCCGGAGCCTTCTCTTCTCCAGGCTGAACAACCCCACCTCTCTCAGTCTGTCCCCATAGGAGAGGTGCCTAAATGTACCACCATCACCTCCCTCGCTGGCACCAGAACCAGAGCTGCCTTAAGCAGGGCTCAGGTATGGCTCCCAGTTCTCCAGTCAGACCTGTCTGCTGTAGAGACACAGCTCATATTCTTGAAGGAATCTGTTGTTCATCTGTTGCTGGTGTGCGCTTTCATTTCTATGAGAATCTAATTAGGTTCAGTGATTAGGAGTGCTAATGGGCATAACAATCCCACAGAAATTTACCTTTCAGAAAAAGAAGGGTAGCAAAAATAACCAGCAAAAGAAGGAAAAGGAAGGGAGGAAAAGAAAAAAAAAACCAAAACCAAAACCAAAACAACACTACAATTTCATGCAAGGTAAACTAATGAAATAAATAAATAGCCACTATGCAAATGCCTCTACCTATCTATCAGAGATTGTTGCAAAGACAAATTAGTTAATTGCTGCAAAGTGCTTCAAAAATGAAAAGGGATATATAAAAGGTGATTATTATTATTCACAACAATCTGGTAGGTGAAGGCATCTGTCTATTTTGCTTTATATATCCCTAGAGCTTCCCCAAAGCAACATCAGAAGAAAGGAAAAGACCTAAAACAGGAGAAGAACCATCCCAAAAGGGAGAGAAAAGGCCTGGGACATTTGTGAATAATAAAAATAATAAGCTACAGATCAGATTAAAACAAAAATACCATCAGGAGTATAGAGTAAGAAGGCTACACTGAGGTGCACTTGAACTGATCTGAATGGATATGGAGATCGTTAGCTGTGTGCTGATACCGCTGAACTGATACAGAAAATATTAATTTAAATAGGAGTATCTTACATTAAGTCTATAGCTCCATTGCAACGTGAGTCAAGCTCCTGTGCCCTACGCTTTGGCCTTCTCGGTACTAACCAGAATGTCTGTTTTGTGCCCAACCTTCCCAAAATGATACAGGGTGAAGTTTTTCTTCTGATCTGATACAAACCTGCCATCTAAAACGCTCGCAGATGATGTAAGGAGATCTGTAAATTAGGCTACGGCTCAATCACACGTTTGTCTCCAGAAGTTGCAGCATGGCATCCAAGCCTGTGAACACTTTGATTATGTGCTAACTCCCCTCCCATCAGCAGTCCCACCAGACCCCAGGGAGCTAGGCATGTGCTCATGCCAAGCGCATGCAAAAGTGCTAGCAAGATCACTACACTAATTTTCAGCCTCAGAAAGTAAAATAATGTGTATACTGAGGCAAGACTCCTGATGAGCCTGTGGACTCAAGCATTTCATAGCTGTGGCTTTCATAGCAGTGGAAGAATTAACTCATTTTTCCCTTTTTTTCCCCCCCCTTCTTCTCAATATAGCAGCTAAATTATCACTTGCCCTAGCTATGAATCACTTCAGAGCTCATTCCTTAAAGGTACCCAAAATTCCCTCAGGTGTTTTGACATAATTCTATTACATCTTATTTCTGTTTAATATTAAATTCTTTCCTGCATGTTTAAATAAACTGGAAATCTTTTTAGGGAACACAGCTTAATGGGGAACTAAGAACACGCGCGCCAAATGGCACTATCTTACATACACTTTATTATTAACGGTAATTCATGCAGAACCAGCCACTTCACAAGGAGAGACTAAACACTTACATAAAGCTAGGTGCTCCTCTCTGACCTTAATTTGTTTCTGTACTTGAACACTGGATTCCCTTTCAAAAAATAATTATTCCCATAAAGATTAAAACCCGGTACCAGGGTCCCTTTCTGGGTGGGAAACAAATGCAGGGTTTTGAGAGTGAATGCTGGGAATACTTTCTTGGTGGCTATTCTAATAAGGTAGAGGGTAAGAGGTCCCCTCCTGGGTCAGGACGTGGGTGTCCTGAGGGAAGGGAGTTGGAGGACGGAGCCTCTTTGTTCCCCTGTGTTTGATATCGTGTTCTGCCTGGTCTCTAATACACATTTCCTTACAGCTTCTGCTATTAGTTCACTTGCAGGGAGCAGATAACACCTCAGTTTTTCCTATGGTCTGGTGACACTAATTCCAGCATTTCTTCTTGATGGCCAGTTCATTTCATTTCATTTCCCTGTGTGAAACAGCCAAAGACTTTAGGCCAGCCCTCAGGGAAAATGCATCCTTCTTACATCTGACTGTTCCGAGTGATGCCAGTATTCCCTGTGTTTTATAATATTTGGCATATGCTAGTTGCCATGTGATACAGTTCCCTCTGTATCTTGTAGGGTGATCTTTTTACTTCAGATATCTACCTTCATTTCATTTTCTCCTATGACTGTTCTGAAGTTAGGAAGCTGCCTTCCATGTAGATATTGCTCATATGCAATGTAATTTCCGGTCTCTAGCCACCCACCAGTTTCCAGTCTAAAAATTAATTCATCATAACAAGGTCCAAAAAATACTTTTTTCCATGCTGGACAACATGCCTTTCAAGTTGAGGAATTATCCATGATTTTCAGAAATGATCAGTGGTGGTTTACTGCTAGCTGCATGAGATAAAGTAGCACACATGTTGAACTGAGTTTGTCCAGATGCTACTATTTTTATTCCTAGATATTGCAGACAAATGTTTAAGAGGTAATTCATCCCATTCTTGGGTTTGATTTGGTGCTTTGTGACACACCCCTGTCAGCATCCCTGGTCTTTGTTACTTAGTACATCAATCCATGTGCTTTTGTGATCTTTTAGTTGTGAGCTATAATTGCCAAGTTGGTCCCCTCTCCTCCTGCTCACTACTTTTACTTACTTTATCTGTTTATCCAGGTTATAATCTGAATGTGATGCTCCATTCACATGATTCATCCCACCAGGTGCTAGTGATACTGACTATATCTTTTCACTAATACGAGTTTCCCATTCCCTGACCGTGTTATCCATACACTCTACCATTGTCATATAAGAACCTGAAACATTCTTTTTCTTCACATAATTTGTTACACTGGTTCAAAGTTTGTTGTTTATTGTAGCATATTTGCAGCTGGAACCATGTTTGTATCTTCAGCTGTCCTCCCTGGAATCATTGTACTTACACCTCCCTGCTGTTCTAGCTAATTCCCAGCCACTCCGTTACCCATGAACAAGACACTCTATTCATGCAGCTTCTCTCCTATCTGTACATGTCCCATTCTTACACTGAAGCAAAAGCTCAGCTTCAGACCAGAAGCAAAGTCCTGAGGACTCTTCAGATTTTCTGCTTTTTATAACCTGTAAGCATGGAAGGGTCTCTAAAACATTTGTATGGATATTTGTATGGATATTCATCTCACCACTCCTCTTGCTTCCTTCTCAAATACTCAAAGTCTTTCTTTAACACTCTGCGACTAGTTGCAGTGAGTATCAGAGTAGATGATTCCAGTATGATTTCACAAACATGCTTGCTTATGTAGTGCATTGATTCTATTTTTAATTTTTTTTTTTTTTTTTTAACATTATAATTTTGGTCACTTCTATGTCTTTCTGGCTGTTTGCAACCTGACAGGTATCCAGTTGTGACTTCTTAATCTCTGCATGCTGTTTAAGCCCATGCTTTTGAAAGCCTATGACACTAAGCATTTGGTTTAGAAAAGGAGAGCTACATCCCTATCACCCTTAGTCAATAGCTTAGGGGTTTGTTGATCTTAGCTTTTTAGTTCAGTCTGACAACTTTTATATTCCCTAAAGCTTTCAGTCATCTCATGTCATTCTTTGCCACCATGGAGACCTTTAGTGCAATGCTCAGTGATGACAAATTAGAAGTGAAGGTATATGGATGCATTAAAACAAATATTAAACTGTATCTTTAAACCTGAACAGTTCTAGCACTTTTCCAAATGTTTTCCCAATTTGTCTTCATCCTTTCCGAAGTGAAGATTGTATTCTAAAGATAGATTTATGCTACACAAAGTTAAAATCTCTCTGTGCTTGTTGTCTACGTTTGAATTACCCCTATGAGCTACACATCACCTTGGGAATTCATGTTCAGTGATACTCAATTCTTTAGAGGTTTGAACCCTTTCAAACACAGATTGCCCCAGATCCACACCCTTTGATAAAGTCAAATGCGGGATCAGGTGCGGGGCCATTTACCATGTGATCTGGGTAATTTAGGCAAAGTGACATGTCCTTAACATACGTTTATGTTCAAAGAAATTCACATATTTTTCCAGGAATTCTGCCCCTGAAAATATTGATAAAATTAATGAGCAGTGGTGATCCATAGGAGAACTGCTGGAGGATCTGTGCTAGTTCTCCCTTAGGTGAAGACTATCTCCTCTGCTGATCTATTAGTTATCTGGTTTTCAACCTATTTAAAATGTATTACACTCAAACAGTACTTTTTTTTTTTTTTTTATATCAGAATATTAGAAGATTAAATAAAAAGGCATTCAGAGTCTGCTAGAGAAATGCAGATATCTTTGCCAATCAAATCTCTTATTAAAAAAAGGCAGATCCTATTAACAGGATTCTTTCTTAATAAAGCAGACAATTTAAAAAACACTTTTGGTGACAATTAGTTGTGTTGCCATCTCCTCATTCTTTCTTGGTTTCATCTTACATTAATTTTTCTGTGTCTCTGCCTGGGACAAACTATTCATTTTAACTTCGGTTTGCTGATTTTTTTCCACCCTCTTTGAAATTCCCTCAGAATTACAAGATTTGCTACATGCCTTTAATGCACCCATATTCTTCAATGCCCAATGGCATTCTTTGAAAGAAAGTCTAGAATTCAATTCCATAGATAGGTTATCTATTTGACTTGATCATCTGCATTTGCAGACTGCTCTTCAATCAAGCACACTAGGGACTTTTTATTCCATTATTTCAAACTGTTCTATCTATTAGCAGACAGACCAGAACAACTTTGTCAAATAGACTCATTTTGATTTTGCTATTTGAAATGTGCAGAGCTTTGAATTTTAACCTTGGGCACAGCACTTGCTGTGATTATGTTGTATTCAGCTCCACTATCTTTTTGGAATCCATTTTTTATCCATATCTTTCCAGTGTCAGAAGCCAGCCTGTTATAGAATATACCAGTGTAAATTAAGAGACTTAGTAAAACCTTTATTAAATGAACAGAGCTTCATCCTCCAGCTGCATTTTGCTATCAGAGACCAGTGCCAACACCCTTGCATTGTGTCAATTCTCTCCAGGGTTATTGCACAGAAAGATGGTCTCTATACCATGCTTCCCCTTGCAGTCTCACATTCAGTTTGGTCATGTGTTTTCAATTCTATGCTTCGTTCTTTCAGCACTTATTAGATACTTGGATTAAGAAAACATGCTTTCTGCCGTGTTTCAAATACCTTTGCAACTTCGAATTTTTATCTCACATTAAAGTTGTGGTTGCCTAGTTTTCCTTTATTTTGTCACAGATAGTTTTGTTTAGTCTGTTAGTCTCTTAACATTCATGTGATTTGGCTTTACCACACAAACTGATGATTTAATGGGGCAATCATTTCAACAAGGAGGTAGTTTCTGCTAAACAATTTATTTCTTTGAAAGAGCTGTTCTTGAAGGGGTCTTCTTGCTGCTGCTTTGTGTAACACATCCAAATCCCCTTGAATTTATCTTCTTCACTTTAAAAATCTATGCTAAACTTTTCCATAATTCTAATCGTTCATTAGTTTTTCAGTAACACAATATTGCATACTACCACTTCTCTCTCATTTTGTAGTATTTCCAGTGGTATAATTTAAAAATCCCTTCTGCCCCTCACATTATGCTTGCCTATAAGCCAGTAAAGGTATTTCAGGCTTAACTCTAGCAGAGCCAAGGTACCTGTCCCTTCAAAAATCTGTCCAACAATTGCCTAACCCCAGAAATATTTTATTAAGCTGCTACCTGACTCTAATCACTAATGCAGAGGACTGAGGGAACAAGGACTGGGAATCAAGGATCCCAAACAGCTTGAGAGCCTAGGCTGTACACAACTGACTTTTTATTTTTATTTAAAAAAAAAAGAAAGGAAAAATACTACTACTACTACTACTAATAATAAAAAAAATAAAAATTCCTCACATAGAGGCAGAAAAGGTATGTAGTGTGATCCAGTTGGTTCCCAATGAGGAGACACAATTGCACAGCAACATTGTTCCGGGATGCAGACTCTGCTGTAGGAAGGGATGTCTCTCTGTGCTTGTGCCTACTCTTCTCTGCTCTTGGAGAGGGAGTCCTGGTGCCTAATACCAGCTTCTGGACTTGCTTCTGGTACTTCTGGAGCTCCTGTTACCTTTTTTACAGTGCTTTTAGTATACAAACTGTATTTGTAGCAAGGCACGTGATAATAAACCTCCCCGTTCTGTCAGATGCTTGAGGCAGGATTTTTAAAATTGAAGTGAGGAAGTACGTGCCTTGCAAACACTCTTATGTTCCTCTCAGTAGGTACATACTTTAGAATTTGGTCATGATGTTTCCATGCTAATCAGGTTCAGTTCTGTGCAATATTCATTAATCTCCCTAAAGAGGCATTGAGTTTGTAGTCCAAATTGCTGGGTCTATAACAACTTTCTTCTTGTTTCTGACAATACTTTAATTTTTAATTGTTTGCTTTTAACAGCCTATTTGCAAATGCCACCATTACACATAACAAATTCTGAAGTATTTTTGATAAATTCACTAGATTCCAGGTCATTCCTGAAGCTTGCACAGAAATGGCAACAGCAAACAATTTAAACCAAAGCTGGATAAAACAGAAGCTATAAGAGCAACAACTCCCTCTGCAGACACAAACCTTCTGTAAAGGTAATTAGTAACTGTTGTTAATAGCAAGACCTAATTTATGAAGGAGCCAACATAAGAAAATCATGAGGAAATGAGATAAATAATCAGCTGAAACAATAAAGATCAGTTGTGACATCATTTCAGAACAGCATTCAAGGGGTTGTGAGATCTAATGTCTTTCTCTTCATTAATCAGTATAACATTACAGATATTATTTACTCAAAGAATGTTGTGTGTGCATATGTGTATATACAGCATGTCTCTGAGAGCAGATGCCAAATCAAGTGTATGCAGCTCTCCTATTATCATCTGTGTAGAAGAGACTTTGATATAGTTTTTTTTAATAGCAGAATTCCTTAGAACTTAAAAGTTCAGAAAAGCTGTTTTTAAGCTAATAAATAGCTCTGGTGGATACAATAAATCACAGCTTTCCTGTTTAAAGTGTTAAGGAAGAACACTTGCAGTTCCCTATATCTCCCCCAAAAGACAAATAAAACCAGAAAGGATTGTAACTAAATTCACCTTGTGGCACTCCCACCTGGGGAAACTATAAGGTATTACCTGGAAATTATGCAGTCCAGCCTGGAGACACTTAAGCAATGTAATACTTGTCTGCAGTACTGGAGTGAGAGGCATTCCATTACTCATAACTCAATGACTTGCCATCTCCATATATGCCAATAAAACCCTAAACATATTTTCCTCTAAACTGAGCAGTTACTTGACTTCAGACTTTACAAATAACCATCAGCTATAGGATCTCCTTGACAGATCAACCCTGCTTCTTTGAACTAGCCTAGAGGAAGCAGTGGTTCTCCTTGCAAGCATAGTCCCTCTTCACAACTGCCTGTATTTTACTTAATGGTTGAGAGCATTTCTCTGCATACCTCTCAGTTTGGTCTCATCATCTTGCAGGCAGCTGAGTTAAAGCCTTCTCTGTCTCGTCTCACTTACTACAAGGGGTCTTTCCCCAGCTATATGCCATAGTTGAGAAAGGCATAAGGGGCACAACATGGGCAAACCTAACCATTCCACATTATTTGCTCCCACTTCTGAGATCCTTATTCCAGCTCACAACTCAAGCTCAGGAAAGTATGTTATTCTCTTCTTGGAAGTCCAGTTGCTGGTCTACAGGCCAATTTTTTTTATAGGTAGCAATACTACATATTTTCTAAGGAGCAGAAACCTGCTACATATTCCCCCTTTCCCAATTTACTTTTCCCCACTAGCTCCTTCCTGAAATATGTGGTCACTGATATGAAACAGAAAATCTGCCAGTGCATGATGCTCTTTAGCCATACGTTTTGTTATAGGCTGGGTTGATAACCCTGCCTGTTACTGTGGTTGCCTGGTATTTCCCATGATACGATCCTTCTTTGAATAACTTTCAACTTTGACAAACACCACAGAAATTTTCTGTGCTGGGTGTACACTTCATGGTGAATTTATATGTATACACACACATATATTTATGCAGAAAATAAACTGTCAGTTCTAAGAAGGAATATGGAGAAAAACATGGTGTTCTTCCCATGCTAAAAATTTCTGCTGACCTTTTATTTGGAAAAACATAGGTCATCTCTCCCCTATCTTGAAATCTGGCAGCCTTTACTCATTTACCATCCCTTTGAGACACTCCCCAAACTTGCCATCATGCAAGACTTTGAAAAATTATGTCTCTCAAGAGCTCTGTAGGAGTATTTTAAGGCTGAGTGGGCTACAAAGCCATAATCTCTCTTGTGTTCTCAGTCTCTCTCTCTCAGACCCACTGAATCATGACTTCTTCCTTGGGCAGTGACGCAAGTAAGTCCCTCTAGTCCAGAATATTCCACAGCTTGGGAATGAGGACATGAACATGAGGAGTCTGGGAGATGTAAATCCTATTAAGGGAGGTAGAGCACAGGCACCTTTATACATAGATACATGTATATACGTATGAAAGTAGACTGTTCTTTTTCAGCTAAATTTTGAAATGAACTGTGGCATTTTAAGTGGAGCTATATCCTGTAGGTGGTGGCAGAATACATCTACAACACTTTCCTGACTAAGCCTCCTGAATGATGTGGGAATGGACATTCTCTAGTTTCTGTTCTAGTGTAGGAGCCAGATACATGTTGAACTATTTAAAACTGCTGACTATGACAGTTCTGGGAGAGCAAATGCAGCTCTTGGTGCCTGGGAGTCTTTATAATAAAAAAGAAAAGCACATGTAGAGTTTAGAGATTGATTGCTTTTCAAGAGACTTTTACAACTTCAGTTTTGGAGCTAGTGCTTAGGCTCTGCCTAATTTTTACTTCAAGAGCCAGAGACTTTCTTTGCATTTGGATATAAATTTTTTGAAGATTCTTGCTGAATGGAATTTACCCCAGATGGCTTTTCC
The DNA here is from genome assembly GCA_024336885.1 of Actenoides hombroni. Classification (NCBI taxonomy): domain Eukaryota; kingdom Metazoa; phylum Chordata; class Aves; order Coraciiformes; family Alcedinidae; genus Actenoides; species Actenoides hombroni. The sequence continues at coordinate 17,041,256 of WUAM01000179.1, read as the reverse complement.
ATCTTGTAGGCCTTTCTACTGCTCAATCCTCTGTGACACAGAGCCGCTAAATCTACTCTTCCACCAAAGCCATCTTCAGTGGAATACTATAGTCTTCTATAGTGCCAGGAATGTATTCCCAAGGTCAGGAATGGTCCCCTGCCTTGTCAGTAGACTGAGCCAAGCTCTCAAAGGGCAACTACTTCATGACCAGGCATTTAGCCGAGGTATTAGCAAGATCCACCCCAGGGTCTTCCTAATACATATGATGGATTTCTATCATCAGAGCAGCAGGTGCCAGAGACTTTTTTGTACGGGCTACCAGAAGCTTGACTAGGTGAGAGACCTTTGCTGGGTTATCACAATGGGCCTCTGCAGGTGTTGTGAAAATGGATGCTGTGCATCCTGCAGTGAGAAATATGGTGGCAAAGTCCATGAATAATTCTATCTTCATGGCAAAAGTTTGAATAACATGCAGTAAGTGCACCTATAGAGCACACAGGGACCAATACAGAGAAAACAAAAGAGTAAGTACCTGCTCTTTATGTCAATAACCTTTTACCTGAATGACAAAATATTTTTGCTTAAAAAACCCAGCACATAATCACATCAGGAGAAGAGTGAAACCAATCTAATTTTGCTTTTTCCTAACTTTGGTTATTTGACCATGCAGCTTCAAAGCTGTTTCTTTAATATTCTTTATTTCTCTTAGCTCCCAAACACTGTTTGTGTTTCTTTTGTCATCCATTGTTCCCACTTCCCAGTAGTTGATTTCCTTCCTCCATTGCAGTGCTAAAGCTTCTTGGAGTGAGAACTGCCTTTTTAATTAGTGTCTATGTGGGCACAGCGGGCAACTGAATCTGATCCCAAACACATAATTTATGTACCTTGTTTGGGTCACCTCACATCTGCTCATGTGATTTGTCTGGCCAAATGCATATATAGCTTCTGTGCAGTTAGAGACCTATTTGAAAATCAGTCAAGAGGCTAGACAGCACATCAGATATGATGGATCAAGGGTTCAGAGAAGGCCATAACCCAGAATTGCTGCTGCTGAACCACTTTTGGAAAGATGATCCATTCATTGCTCCATGAAAGATTGTTACTTGTCAGAGGTTAAAGGGATAGTACATTTGTTTACTGGGAGGGATTGGGGAAAAAAAAAAAAAGAAAAAAATAAACCACTGCATTGTGTTCTAATATTGACAGAAGGGACTTTACTTTGGTAGTGAAAATGAATCACAGTATTTGGAAACTACCAACATGCTTCACTGCAGATCACAGTGAATAACATATAACAATAGGTCTGTAGCTGAGAAAATAAATAAACAAAAATACCCAAGAATTACAACTGTGAAGGCTTTGGCCTGGGATGTGAGAATTTCTTATATTTGTGAGAGAGAAATGCGTCTTTAGCAATAGGGGAACTCAAAAATAAGGCAGAAGGAGAGAGAAAACCTGAGCTGCAATCAGCTACCAAAAGGATTGAAATCTGGGATAAACATACATTATTTTGGGAATGTGATCTGAGGCTCTTTTGGTCTCAGTTAGACAACACTGGAAATCGTGTTGATAATGAAAGGAGGGGGAAAGACTCAGTATGATTTACTGTGGTTTACCATTGCAAGATAGGCTAATAAGATACTTGTCTGCATTAGTATTTTCACACAGTGCCTGCAATGAAGGCCAACATCAACTGAGGAATGATTGAGTGAGCAAGATTTCACGGAGAGGAGTGAAGATGTGAGACAAGTAGGGTTTGGGACCATAGGGAGAAGAAGACAGATCCATTTTCATGAAGAGATGAAAAGTTTGATTTAGCACTCACTGAAGTCAGTGGAAATGTTTCTGTTGACTGTTCGCTGGCTCAGTGTGGTAGGGTATAATAAACAAGGTCAACACAACAAAAGACAATGATGAACAAGAGTCAAGAAATGAGAAGAAGCTCTATGAAATGTTTTATTATTGGCATGTACTGCTGTCAAAAATAAGGCAAACATCCCTTCACTTTCCACCTAAAAGGTGTTCATTTAGATGTGTTTTTAGGTGTATAGCTCTTTTAGTTACTACTGAGAGACACCAACTATAAGTCACACATATGTGTTCTTGGAGGCTTTCTTGGCTTTTGCATAGTGATGTGGCTGTGATTTTTAATGGCAAGAGTGATGCACTTCAGTGTGAAAGGAGTCTGACATCTGACTATGAAGTGATGATGTGGATATTTTCCTCATGATTATTTAATCAAACAGGAGAACTGAGAGTGTCAAACAAGTACCAGCAATTTATCAAGAGCCAGTTGTGGAAGGAAGCATTCTCTGAATCATCAGTGTGATAATTACCACTGACATTTCCCCAAGGGGAACAGAATTTTTAATTGTTACAAATATAATCATACTTCTACAGAGAAGTGGGAACAGAATCCTTTCAAGGCCATTTCTGGAAATAGAAATGTCTGAAGTTTCCATGTGGGAAAAAAATTGCGATAAGAAATTATTGGGTACACCAGAATAAATATGTCATTGCAAAGGTTAATTAAAATACCAGCTACTGTACTCTAATTTCCAGAAGAAAATACATTTAATAAGAGTCTCTGGATTAAGTCCTGGCCCTAGTGTAACTGCAGCTTCCTTAGTTGGACTGGAGTTGACTGACTTTTGATGGTGAGGAGAGGGAGGGCTGTGTGATCCTGCTGGGTGTGCAGGAGCTCTCTCTAGCTCTGCCACCTCTGCTTATGGCCACAGAGGAGGTAACCTAAGAAAGGACTTCTTGAATAAAAGCCCAGGTGCCTCTCAGGGCAAAACACAACTCACTCACCATGAATGGGCTGTGGGCAACACCTCTCAGTCTGGCCCAGAACACATAGCCAAAGGGACCAAAAACTGGTCCTCTCCCACGGCAGTCTTAACATGACCAGTCACATGCACCCCCTCTAAGGTGTTTTTTTAAGGGGCAGATCAGAACAAATAGGTTATGTTTTGCCTCCCTTCTGCTCTCTCTTGCAAACAAAAGCCATTAGGTACTCATACTCCCCATTTCAATCTGGTTGGTGTGTAAATTGTGAGATTTTTCCTGACAGGATGCTAGAAGAGTGAAGGTCTTCAGTGTAGACTTTAACTTTTCAGGTGATAAGGCTGGCTATCACTTGTAGCCTGATGAAAAGAACTGAACCAATAAGGTACGTGCAACTATTTGCCAGCTACAGCATTGTCTTTATTATTTAAGGTAGCAGTGCTGGCCTGAGAGTGAGGGGTAAGTTTTGTAGGAATAGATTGACTTTTACTGGATCAGCTGATAAGGCTGGGGAAAAAAAAAAAAAATTATCAGAGTAGCAAGTCCTTTGTTCTGTCTGCTGAAGTAATTTACAAAATTCTCTTAAATTAAAAATAATATCAGGTGGTTTAGCTTCTCTGCTGGCACAGAACAGCAATATTGAGTAGGGGAAGGTTATTTAGTCCTTCCCTAGTAGCATATACTTTGTCAAATGATGCTGTCATCATTATGGGCTGCCCAGCCCCTCCATTTCCCCTTCCACTTACTTCAGGTGCTGTATCCATCCCTGTAACATGCAAGTCACAGACTGGCTGTTTTAACTAAACTGTCACTTACAGAAAGTTGCATTTTTGCTGTTCAAAGGTGTTGATTTAGCTAGCAGAGACTGAACATCAGCAGATAATACAATCTGATAAGCAATCTACACAATTTGGGATTTCAGCCTGCAAATTTATGAGAAAATAAAAAACCCAAACTGTTTGACTAAGAACTATTTGGTTCTACTCCTTTTTCATTAAGGACCTTAGCCCTTTTTCAATTGAAATAAATAGAAATTCAACTCTAGGTTAAGCAGACACCACTCAGTAACACTGACACCGAGCAATGCCAATTTAGCTTAGACTGCATTTATTCTATTAGATTGCAGTGCTGTCCTCCCCTTCATATCTAAAATCAAAAAGGACATTTTTATTCTGGGTAAAAAAATAAAGAACACAGAGAAGAGAATCAAACTGAAAGAAAATGTAAAAATATACAAGCTAATCACTTCCTTAAGTGGTCAAAAATGCAAGAAACAGTATATTCAGAGAGCTGCAAGTGTCTTCAAAGAGTACAGGTAACTGATTATAGCAAGATTTAAAGAAATATAAGTGAACGTGATATTAAAAAAAAAGAGCAGAATTTGCTCACATTTTTACTCTGTGTGTACAATTGGAGATTACATGTGCAAATAATCAATTTGCTACGTTTTTGACATATCTTGGAAGCTGTACACAGAATTTAGGTGCATGTGTGTATGTGGCATTTTCTGAGAAAAAAACCCCGACAACCAACAAACAAAATCAAAATAAAAAAAACCCCAGACAACCCAAAAACCCCAACCCCCCCAAACCCTCATACCCCCCAACAAACCAGTTTCTCTTTTTATGGGGCTGTGCATGAATAGCACTTTAACTTGTTGCAGACGTGTTTTATGACATTACCTACAACGAGAGTCCCTTCAATAATGGATGAGTCAGTGGTCTACCCTCTTTTCCCAACCCATCATCTCAGTCATTGCTATAAAGCCATATGGTGCTTTCCAACTCCAACTTTAGCTTCTGTGACCTTGTGTTTACCTTCATGTGACAACAGGACTTTGCTTATGTTAGCAGTAGCTGGGATCTCCAGGCCAAGCATTTCATAGTTCCTGGTCTTCTCAGCTGCCAAGATCAAACATGACCTGGTGAATTGATCCTGTTATGGTCAAGTCCTTGGGCTTACCTTAAGACTTACAGAAACATTACAACTTGCAAGATAGGTCTTTGAAATGAGGCCAATATTTCCAAGGGCTCACTGCATTCAAAGGTATGCAAATGATGTTAAGTCTCTGCAGTAATGCATGGTACTTATATTTCAAAGACTACTAAAAGTATGGAGTACTTTCAATTATAAAATAATTTTAAAATGGTAAAATGTTGTTAAAATAACTCTTTAAAAAACAAAGCCCTGAAGAATTTTGCAGGAATTTGCTCACTTCAGACTTAAAATATATTCCAACTTTGTACAACCACTTTTTCCTGAATGTCTCAAGACCTTGCTTCCAGTGTAAAGATGGAGAGCCATGAGATCATTCTCCTATGGAGAAAAAAAAGCCCAAATCACTAATTACTTCGTGATGTTAGTTGATTTGACTGATCACACTTGATGTGATTTTACACATCAGAACAGTGTATGATTCATGAGGTAACAGAGAAGGACTTTTTAGCAATTTGTTCCCAGCTTACAATGTGACATCAGCGCTTCTCGAAAGCTAATCCAACATACAGTAGGCATTCAATTTTGTAAAGATCCATCTCCATTTATACAGTTTCAAATAATATTCCTTAGTAAGCCTTTAGTCTTTTGGTCTGCTTAAGATTAAAACTTTTTTTTTTTTTGAATTATGAACATTTCTCTCTTGTCAGAGAAGATAAGTGTCCCTTAGGAGAGACACGAGAGAAAGATTTGTACAAGAAAATCATGACAGGTATTTCATAATGGAAAGATCCTCAGAAAGATAATTCTTTAGCATACAGATGAGTTTGCTACCTTAGCAGATGTTCACCTTTTAAATAAAAATATGCTTTTAAGAGACCCTCAGAAATGTCACAGTTATCCCCTTTACTAAAAGATATCTTGATTTATACTATTACAGTTGTTGAAACATTCTTAAGAAATAGGTTCTGAAAGCTGTACTTTACCTGCCCTGCAAGACATTTAATTAATTCCATACTTTCATTGTAGACACTGCAATTAAAATAATTCTTGACTACCTCATGGAATTTTAAACATTTTCAAGAAATTAATTCAATTCAAGATAGTGTGTATGTGATTCTGCAAGTTGGTTTCCCAGCTGTGCAATAAATTGCTGGGAGAAACAATTAGTGTAGAGTCATTTGTTAGAGAATGAACCAAAAATGTATCTAAAAATGCCACTACTAAATGTGCTGACAATTAAGAGCAAATTACTTCGCAAAGATGCCATGTGTTCATGTGTTGCTTCAGCTACATGCATTCGATGTTTAGCACCACAGTTTTGTTTAAGATATAATTGCACATTTTGTTCAATTTTGTATCTGTACTGAAATAAGGTGATACGATGCCAACACTTTTTAGGCAGGACTCCCCAGTGACTCCAGTTATCACCATACCTTTTCATTCCACGGGCAAAAATATTTTTAATTAAATGTGACGCAGGCCTTGCTCATTCATTTTGATTATTTTTCCCTTACCCCCCAGAAAGTTTTATAGGGCAACAGAATGAGAAACAGAAATGACTTACTGTGGAATTGATGTTACATGAAAAGATCTCTCAGGGGAAGCACTAAGATTGTCATTGCCCAATCAACTGAAAACTAGACTAGACGAAGCATTTATTAACCCTTTGCAGAAGACATTCCTGCATTGATTGGGACTTTTAGGATGACCTACAGGATCTCAAGCCCACATAATCTACTCAGGAGAATAATTTGCTGTGAGTCATTACAAGTTTCAGCAAAAACACCTAGACAGGTACACAAAATTTGACTTCAGAGTAAACATAAATGATTTTTTAAATGTCTTTTCTCTGTCTTTCTGTTTTGTTTTTTTTTTTCCTCATCTTACAAAGACCATTTGGTAGTTAGGTGTTTTGAGAATAGGTTTACTCTTTACATTTTTCAGGTGTGCTTGAGTAACCAGGAACTGACCCCTTCCTCTTAAATAAGATCTGACATAAGGAATCTCTAGAACTGAAATTGCTGCTTTCTTTGAAGTCTAGAGAACAGACAGCATATTGAGATAGGCCAGTGGCAATGTTTAACCATCCATGTTTATCAAGATATAGCCTTAGTCTTCCAAAGATTGTTAAGAGAAATATGTTCCCATTTACCTGCATTTCAGCATGAAGTTGAAATCAAGACGAAAGATTGAGATGCAAAAGAAGAGCAAAACAAAATCACACTATTTGTACAAAGTTTATCCAAATACCCAAACGTGACCTAAATTTGCAAAAAAATACTTCCTTAGAAATATATCCTTCAAATCAAGAAAACTATTTTGCAGAGCAATAAACTTCAAAATCTGTTGCACTTCTATCACATTTCAGTCAGACTCCTTTCAAGATGACTTAATTCACTCTTTCCAAATCTGTTTTGGATAACAATAAATGAAAAGGACTGCATCATGCACATAAGAGTGTTGTGAATCAATAGCACTTCACAGTTAAAAAGGCAGGGAGATCTATTTTAGCACTTGTAGCAGAGAAGTAACTTCTCTTTGGCAACCATTTTGCTATACTTGATAAGTGCCTGATGCTTTTTGTTTTTTTAAAGGTGAACCAGGACAACAGGCTGGGAATCTGTTAAAAAGGATCCAAGAGAGTGGATGTTTCCAGCCTTCCTGACAAATATCTAAGGCTGGTTACTTCAAGTTATGTCCAGATAAAAACATTTGCATTGTTCATTCTGAATAAGTATTTTGTCTATACATTTGTAAATATCATACCTTTATAGAGAACATTAATAATATCTTTACCTACTATTACTCATTTATTCTGTATCGGTAGGTCATACCTTATGTTCAGATGAGATTGACTCGTAACATAATCCATAACAAAATTAAACCAGTTCATCACTGAATAGATTAATTTTCTTTTGCTTCCATTTTTTAATTTCAGTTTTCAGAAGCTTTCAAAGCCTTTTACAACTCTGAAAGAAAAGTAAAAGTTATTATCCTTACCTCCACAGAGCCTGGTCTTTCCAGAAATCTTGGCAGAATGAGGAATAATTTCTTGTAGTTATGTCATTTCACTCAGATCTTCTTTCATAATAGACTTCCAGTTTGGACAGTAAAATAGTAGAGTGTGATAGAGAAGTGGGGTAACTAAACTTCCTTTATCTGTGCTAAAGTTTTTCTGTCTAAAATATTGGCAATAGTATTCAATAAAAATATTGTTAACCTTAGGCTGCCAATGACATACATTTTCTCTGTCCTCTTAAGCCCTTCCAACGCACACTGTAATCCACTTTTCTGCAAGGAAGTAATTTTATCCAAGATCTTTATTTTCTGTACAATGGGGATTTCTTAACCTTCTTGATTTGTTTCTTGCCATTCTTCCCCTTTAAACTTACTGATTTAACAGCACCCATCTTTCCTGCATGTTGTCTCATTGCCTTTTTATGATCTGTTTGATCAGTTCTTATTTTCCCATTTCAGAGAATCATAGACCGGCTTGGGTTGGAAGGGACCCTAAAGATATCTAATTCCAACCTCCCTTCCCGGCAGGGACACCTTCTACAAGACCAGGTTGCTCAAAGCTCCATCCAACCTGATCTTGAACACATCCAGTGTTGAGGCATCTACAACCTCCCCGGGCAACCTGTTCCAGTATCTCACCACTTTCACAGTTGAAAAACTTCTTCCTAATTTCTAATCTGATTCTATCATCTACCAGTTTAAAGCCATTAACCCTCATTCTATTACTATAAGCCCTCATAAAAAGTCCCTCCCCCTTCTTGTAGACCCCCTTCAGATACTGGAAGGCTACAATAAGGTCTCCCCAGAGCCTCCTCTTCTCCAGGCCGAATAACTCCAATTTTCTCAGCCTGTCCTTGTAGGAGCGGTGTTCCAGCCCTCTGATCATCTTCATGGACCTCTTCTGGACCTGCTCCAACAGGTCCATGTCCCTCTTGTGTTGAGGGGTTCAGAGATGGATGCAGTACTCCAGGTGGGGGGGGTCTCACAGGGAACAGAGAGGTGAAATAATCTTCCTTGACCTGCTGGCCATGATTCTCCTGATGCAGCCCAGGATATATGGTTGACTTTCTGGGCTGCACATGCATATTGATGACTCACGTTGAGCTTTTCATCAGTCGGCACTCCCAAGTCTTTCTCCTTAGAACTGCTCTCAATCCACTCATTGTCCAACCTGTATTTGTACTTGGGGTTGCCCCAACACAGGTGCAGGACCTTGCGTTTGGCCTTGTTGAACTTCATGACAGTCATGGGCCCACCTCTCCAGCCTGTCAAAATCCCTCTGGATGGTATCCCTTCCCTCCAGAGTGTCAACTGCACTACACAGATTGGTGTTTTCTGCAGTCTTGCTGAGAGTGCACTCGCTCCCACTGTCCATGTCATCAACAAAGATGTAAAATAACACTGGTCCCAGTACTGATCCCTGACAAACACCACTCATCACTGCTCTCCAGTTGGACATTGAGCTGTTGATTGCAACTCTTTTGAGTGTTATCATCCAGCTGATTCTTTAGCCACCGAGTGGTCTATCCATCAAGTCCATGTCTTTCCAATATAGAGACTAAGATGTCATGGGGGGATAATGTTGAATGCTTTACACAGGTCCAGTTTAATTTCCCTTTCCCTCAGTATATAAGCATTCTCAGGGACAGTACCATTCCAGAACTTTTAACTATAACCGTCTGTGTGGACGATCTCTGACTCTAGAAGTTCCCTCTCTTCAAGCTCCCCTCTCTCTTATGACCATGCCATTCTCCTCAGTTTATTAAATAAAATATTAAGAACTGTTTGTGATCTATAAAGAGGTACAGGCATTTTACTAGAATAAATTCTTCAGGCTATCATATGTGGTGATATTCAACATTTAGAAGCTGAATATATATAAATTAAGATGAGAAGTAAGATTCAGTCTTTTAAGACTGAGTGTAATTAGACTTAGGAATAACTTTAATAGGTATGCAATGAATTATTTATTTTAAACCTCTAAATCATTTTTGGATATGTTCCTAAGTATATACAGCCTAGTTCAGACAGAAGTTCTGAGCTTAACACAGGGATTTCTGTATGAGTTTCCACAACTGAACATCAGATGAGATGACTGTTATCCTTAAAGTCTAGAGGCAAAAGTCCAATCCCATTCAAGTAAATGAAAACATTCTTGATTTCAAGAATTTAACCTAGGTGCATATGAAAAACAGGGCTAACTATGGACAGACAACAGTCAGACCTCCCTCTGCCCTTTGGTCTTTGCAGGCCAGTGGTGGATCTCACATGTCAAAATGCCCTAAGGCAACCTCATGCCAACAACAGTTTCACATGGTTCTCACTAACACTGGTTTATCAAATGGCATGATGGCTTTAAATGTTTTAAAATGCACACACAATTTTCTTGCTTTTTCTTATAGGTGCTTTAAGATATGCAAGTACTTTGCAAAGCTGTGGTAAAACGTATGACACTTTTGGTTGGTTAACAAGGTGGTTATTTTCTTGTTGATGAAGGAGAGAAGCATGTATTTTTATTTTGTTTGTCAAGGTATATTTCCTGAGAGGTTACATCATGTGAAAGAAACCTTTCAACCCTTTCATGCTGCAGCAGAATTTAATCCAGTTTGTTTCTTCCCATGAGGCCAGAAACATTTCTGCATGCAGCAACCCTGCGTTGGAAGGCTACTGCCTGTTAACTCTGAAAACAGAAATTGTCTATCCAGTAGCTGAGGCTTCTTTCCACAGTCTCACCTTGAAATGTTCACTTCAAGAAGTGCTTGTTTTTCACCACATTGCTGAGTAGAACACTGCTGAGTTTTGGCCTCTCTGCTAGTACCTACCAAATTCAAAGTAGGTTGAATTTTGGGAGTACCTGTATCCACATCCTGAGGAGTGCTTAGGAGGAGTTATTTTATTTTTTTAGACATTAAAATACCTCTGAGGACCTGGGACTTTGGTTCTGGGAACTAAGCTGAAAACATTGGCTGACTAATTTAATGTATATCAATTTGAATGGCCATCAGATGGTAGTATCACAGAGTGTTACCATTAAGAAGCAAAGTAGACAATGAATGCTCTACTGAGAAATGTATTTGAATGATTTTAATAAATTATGCAGTTATTTAATGTAGGTGATCATCTGGCAAAGGTTAGGTTGAGCCCATCATTCATTTCACTTGTGACCTGTCAAGCCCATTAAAATACAAACATTTACTAGTAAGAAGCTAATGCCTTAGATCTCCTCACCTTCCTGCTACTCTGAAGTTCCCATATGAAATACCAGGTCATTTCCAATAATAACCACACAATCAAACAATCAAGTATAATTGAAACAAGAGATTAATCATTTTTGCCTGTGTCTGCACTCCTGCTTAAACATTGTCCACGTGCCATTATGTAATTAAGCACCTAACTGCCAAGCTCTTTCTGAATCCAGCATTTCCCTCTTTATCTCTCCCTCCCACCCATCCTGACTTGCATGTTAATATGAAATTGGAAAATGGCAGATACATGGGGTCTGCTCCCACAGAAGTCAATGGCAAAACTCCCACTGGATTCAAAGCTTACTTCCCCCATGTGCACATGTTAACTTGTTCATGGCTTCATAGTAAAGATAAATATTTTCCCTAAAAAAATTAATAATGCCTAATTTAAAGAAAAAAAAAAATCCACAACCCATATAATAGTCTTTGTTGGATATCAGCACATGCTTTTCTCTTTAATAAAAGATTAAGATCCATTAACCCCCAAACTGTCAAGTCTCATCCAGAATAACAGTGCCTAATGTTAACACTGGCTTATAAAATGTGGGAGGACAGATAAACTGTCTTTTCCCTTGGGTTCTCTCTTTCTTTTCCTTTCCTTTTCAAACAACCCTCCCCAAATAATAGAACAGTGTTTTATGTTTCAGATGTACCATATGGCATGATGTGAGTGCAGTTTAATTACATATTAGCATATTCTTACAAGGGTTGGCTGTTTAAAGCAGCTTGACAAAACACAAATTAAAATATTTGCACGAACACTTTTGGAGTAAATCTGTCTTTGTTATTATGAACATTTTTTAAAATCATGGCTGTGTGATGATCTCACTAGACTTTCACAGCATGATATTGTGAAACAGCATGAAAAACTAGATCACCCTTTTTCTGATTAGGAAATTAATTGTTATATTAATGATCACTGAAATATATGACTGACAGCAACTCACAGCTCCCTGTGATTACCTGATTTTCACTCTTCCCTCAGATTTTGAGGTAAAACATAAGTAAAAATAATGATAAGGTCAATATTCCTTTAAAATACAAAGTAGTGAATTTTACTGGTCAAGATTTACCCAGCTTTCTGTCTCATTAAGAATGTTTCTTTACTGATACATTTAACCATCCTTGTGCTGTCCTCAGCATTTGCAGATGATCAATGACATCATTTGGTGTCTCAAGAAGAAGGAAGCAATTAGCAGCAAATTTATATGAAAGATTTCTCTGAACATGAACCCTATCATACACTCTGCCTTCTCTCCTATTATTTCCTCTACTATTGCTGAAACATCACATTTTAAAATACCTTTCAAACAAAACAAACTAAAAAATACCTACCCAGACTGTCTATACATTGCCTGCTGCCCTCAGATGGTGCTGGGAACATACTTCTACTGGGTGACTGAAAAAATGATTTTGGACATTTTTGCAATTGTTTAGACATGAGTTTCATGGAATTACTTCTGTTGATCATCACTCACAGAAGTAATTGTTTGAAGGCTTAGACCCAACATTTGTTAAGTTGTCTGGAGCTTCCCTGTACTGACATTTCAACTCCCCAGTGCTCAGTGAAGTAAGGACATTCTTCAAACATGCTCCTGCAATCCTTTATCAGTGATATTTTCTTCACAGTTTGTCTTGAATTGTTTTTATTTTACTTCCCATGGGTAAAATTCTTGGCACTCTATGGTCTGGATAAAGTCTATGTACCCCTGAAGCCTACAAAAGAGGGATTATGTGGAATTCATATAGTGCATTGGCCGGGTGCTGACTCCATGCGCATGGATGAATGGCATCCATATCAAATTGTTAGTCTCCCCAGAATTCTCTCTATAGTGATAAAGACAACTCATGTTTCATGGCGACTGGTGGGCCAGCAACATCTGATCAGATGTTTCCCATCATTTTTTCCAGCCACTCTTGGACTGAACATTAACTTTGGAGAATTAAAAAATTAAAAAAAAATAAAAGGAGCATTCAAGAGTTTGTCAGTAAAATGTATATCTAATCCAATTTGTGGGTAATTTCCATTTTAAGCCTGATTTTAGTCTTGGCTAATTTTCTGTAAACAAAATAAAAGCTATATCTTTGAATGAGATGTACAAAAATAATACACTTCCCACTGGTAAGCTGAGTGGGAAGGGGAGTACTGCTACTGGAGGGAGTCGTGTGGTCAGGAATAATCAGCCATTTTAACATGGTCTCTTTGACAGGTGATCTTGGTCCCAGTTACAAAAGTTTACCATTTAAAATTTGTTCTATCCCCTGATCCTCCATCGGACTAGTACAGTACATTCATTTTCCCAAGCCAAAATGCAAATCATTACTTTCCATGTGCAGAAGTCTCAAGAGCCATCTTCTCTTTACATTTGTGCTTGGGGGTACTGTTCTTCCACAAGGTCTACGAGTATGATGCCAGCCAGGGTAGAGGCAGCTTGTCAGGCAGGGAAGGAGCTGATCTGAAGCCACAGGATCAGGGCTTGGCCTCTGCTGGCAGACAGAAGGGAGGAGTCAGAGCCTGACTGAGGGTTGAGAGGGCTGCGGGCAAAGCTTTCAGCCCTCGGGGGAGAGGTGCTGTGAGTTTCCTGGCACTCTCAGTGTCACTCCCTGTCCTGTGGAGTAGCAGCTTGCCCAGGCCCTAGCATTAATTGCAGGCAGCGGAGCTGTTGCATCGACCTCTGCTATTTGCTGTCCTGACTGCTTTCCCTTTGTCTGGAGCCAAATCTGATAAAGATGTTCATTTCTGCTCAACAGACAAGTCACTCATAAAGGGGGCAAGCAAAATTCACCTTTTACTTGTTTCCTCTCTGGTAGCATGAACCAGTCTCTTGCTTGGTCCCTCAAAAGGACAACAGCAGGTAGCACATGGAGGACAAGAGCAAGTAGTAGATGCTATTTCCCCCGCCCTCTGAGGTGGGGGAGTGCACTGTCAGAGGGGTCCAAATGACAGTGAGGTAAAATATGAAAGATTTTCTGGAAGACCTTGGGTAAGGACTGTAAGCTTTGGGTTATATTAGGAACAGAGCTAGAAAGGTGATGGCAGCGAATAGTGTAGGGAAAAAGCAATGGAAAAACCTGTCTGAGGGTCAAAGAAACAAAGACAGGCAACAAGAGAGAGGGAGTGTGAATGCAAGTAATGGAAGAAAATGAAGGCAAAGTGCAGAGAGGTGAAAAAGGGAGAGCTGTCTTTGGAATGGGAGGATCTGTTCTCATGAGCTCGAGAAAAGCGCAGTTATTCTGCAGGCTTCAGTTTTGCAATGTATTTCTGAGAATTTTGCTTAAGACAGCAGAAAGTCTGTTTTTACTGGAGGGCATTAGAGGCACCTAAATCTGAATCAGAAAATATGATTCAGAACTGGACCAGTACCAGTTGATTCATACCTACAAATTTTCAGGTGAAATGTCTCAGCTCACTAAAATACAGATGAAATAGAGTTTGAAGTTTTGTCTTCGACCAGTTTCTTTAAAAATGGCCCTTGGATATGTAAGTTATTTGGGGAGTACAGAGGCAATAATACTGAGTTATAGGCCATATTTATAACTTCTGAGTTCTCAAACAAAGCTGTAAATGTACATTCCATAGTTCCCAGACAAAAATAAACAGAGCTTGCTCTTTCTAATCCATTCCTTCTCTCGGCTGGTGCTGATTAGATTGCATATCCTGAAAGGGATGAATTCAGGCTCTTCTGAAGTTATTTCTTAGAGGTTCATTTGTGATTTAATGAAAATGTTTTGTAGATTTGAAAGATGTATGTCACAGCTGTTCCTTCTGCATATGACAGCTTTGTCTAAGCTCTTGTGAAGGAAAAAATCATCTCACAGCTATCTATTTGCCATGGGATGCTGTGGCCTGCTTAAAGAAGAACATCTTCTCATTCCAGAGTCTCAGATAGGGAATGATTTTGAGCATCACTTATCTAACATTAATTCCATGTTTAGAATACTGAGGGCTGGTATGTTTTTATCTTCTCTCTTAAAAAAGGAAAGACATTTCCTGGGCCAAAATGAAATATCTTGTAATGAATTCTGATAAGCCTAAAGTAACTAAATAAATTTCAAGACTTTACAAGTAATTCAAGTATCAGTGCTTCAAATAAAATAATGTGTAAAAATTTGTTTCCACAAAAATAAATTCCCCATGTGACTTAGCTGAACTCATGCTACTGGCAACGATCTGCATTTCCCCCTTGATGTTACATTTGGACTTCAAAACCAAGTGGCTAAACCCAAGCTCACTGTCTTTCTCTTTGTATTGCTGTTGGCCTATTCACATGTAAAATGGCAGTCCACCGCCTAATCCCTAATCTGCATTGAAATCCAGAGTAGCCATTTCATACTTGATGTTTATGGGTTATCTTTACCTTGGTAAGGCTGTGAGTGGTGCCTCCACAGCCTCCTTCCTCTCAGTAGGCCAGTGCTAAAAGACTAATACTTTACTGACTAGAGAAGTTTTATAAAGGCCAGTGTTTCCAGCAACCTGAAGATAATTCAGTGCTCCTTTGCCATAGGTGATCTGCCTGACGTGTAAACATGGGTGTTTTGGCTTTTCCTGTTTGGAACAAATATATGCTAGATTGAAGGACAGAAGCAAGTCACAGCATCAAATCCCATTAAACAATATATGGATTCAAATTGCTGAATACATTACAGGAGTGACAAAAGCCCAAGCCTAATATGTCATGTTTACAATGGTCTCCATCTCTGCTTATTCCACATTTACCATCTGATTAGACCCTCAGGGCCAAAAGATGTTACGATTCAGTGATGTTTATGCATTGATAATACAAGAGCATTATGGTTCTACTGTAATTACACAGAAGTTGATCATTGCAAGCCCAGGAAATTAATGGTTAAATTGTGCTTTAAAGCAATGCAAAAATGTAAAGTTGTTGAAATAAGAAGTCTACATAACAGCAGCTCTGCCCTTTCCTACCAGTAACATGATGGAATAAAGAAAGTTAGAAGGAAGACAGATTTATATTTGCAGTCCCAGAGAGAGTAAACTGATTTGTGGTGACTTTTTTCAGACACCTATCCCTCCTTGGAAGGACTAGAATGACAGTTTTTAGTATTTAACAGCACACATTCACAAGAATTACATGAAATGTTAACCTGATGCTATTTTCCCTTCTGAAATCGTAAGAGTTAGTTGAAGTTATCATTGAAAGCAACAATCTTCCTCCAAATGTAGCCTGTTCTGATAATTTATATTAATTTGAACCATATTGGAAGTTTAAGGTATCTGCACTATTTTGCTGTTACGACCTCTGAAACTAAAAATGTAAGTATTCCATTGTTTACTGACTTATTGCACTGTCAATTAGCAACTGACTATAAGATCTGCTTGAAAATTGTAATAAATCCATCCCACTTGTAGTGTTATAGTATCACAGAGTGTGTCTAACATCTGAGCTTCATCATGAACAGGAAGGGGTAGATTCATTCTTGGCTGATACAGCTCCATCCTGCCTTACTCAAAGTAAGTAGCTACTACAGACTATTTATTCTTTGCCTATGATGTTAATTTTTCTCTTTCTCTTAGGCCCTGATGTATAACAGGGAAATTCTCCTTCCTCTCAGAGTAAACCTTTGTTTTTTGGGGTTTTTTTTACAAATTATTTCTTGAGACAGGAAACTCAAAACAGAGGAAGCTGCAAGCATCATACTTGTATTTTGGGTGAGGTCTATGCTGTGTTGGTAGTCTGTAGTATTCTTTTTCTGATGTCTCCAAGAGCAACTGTATTATTAAAAGGCAAATGTTAGAAAGACAAGGGTATCTGAGCTCACTTGCAGGGAAACAAAGAAGAGATATCTCCGTACTGCTTTCTTCTCAGCAGCATGGAGGGACACAGCTCCCATGACGTCTCATGAGGTGTATGCTTCCTTGTGTTCAGTGGAACCAAAGAAACAGAGTAACGGAGTCCGAGGTTCTGGCCAAACATCAGGAAACACTTTTCCACGGTGAGGGTCACTGAGCAATGGCACAGGTTGCCCAGGGGAGTTGTGGCATCCCTCTCCTTGGAAATATTCAAAAGCCGTACGGACATGGTCCTAGGCAACTGGCTGTAGGTGGCCCTGCTTGAGCAGGGAGGTTGGGATGGATGGACTCCAGAGATGCCTTCCAGCCTTAGGCATTCTGTGAGAAGATTTTGGCATAGGGGTACTTATTTCATGCAGGTCTAATTCAAGATTTCATTCCTGCCTTACAAAACACCTTAATTTTGAAGACAACAAATAATTTTAATCTGCAAGTTATTTTATCTTCTAAACTGTATGTTTAAATTTTTTTTGTTAAAATGTTCAACATCAAAATTAAAGAATAAATGTGAAGTTATGGCAAATGGCTCTTGAGCAGCAAGTGTGGGTATTTGGAACATTGAAGTTTTTTTACACAAGCAATATTTTGACTTCCATCTTTGCATGATGATGGGTTAATGCTCATAGACTGCAATGGAGTTATGCATATCATTCATACCAGGGTAGCTGCTGGCAACAAGATCCATTCCTGTAAATCATCTGAATGTCTTTTATGTCTCTGATAATTCAAAAAGAGTCACTATAGTATTATAAAAACTGACCTCATGGAAAATCAGGCTCTGGACCTCGGGTCAGCTTTTCTGTCTGGGTAAATGAATTAAGAAAACACAAACCCAAAGAAAAATTATAATAATTGAAATGAGATGAGAACATGAAAAGGTCTGGCCTACATATAGACCAAGGAACTTGATTTCAGCTGATTTTAGCTTGTTCCATCAATTCTTCCATGTGTTTTACTTATTGCACTCTAATTGACCTAGCCAAATGCTGAATGAACAGTTCACACAGCTCAAAATTAGTCTTGTTCTTTCTTCTTCACAAGTCAGAGGATGAACAGAATAATTGTAGAGGCTTAGTCCCATGGAACTGTAATCCGTTAGATTATAGCATTAGGAAATAGTTGGGAAAAAAATCCCATACTGACATTTGAATAGTTCAAGAGCATGAGTTTTATTAATTCAATATAATTTCATTATTTGCCTCTTATCTATGGAGTAAGTCAAACTCACTGTAATGCTCCACAAAGACAAGAGTCTTCATAAAAACCAAATATTAGACGTGTTGTTTGACAAGATACAGCTTATGACAGAAAATGGTTTCCTTTCCTTGAAAAGGATGTCATTATAAATGTGTTCACTGATAATTAATTGTAATTATTGTGTTTTGTTTCACTTAATTCCCTCTAGATAGGTTCATTGAATTTCTGCTGTGTATGTGTGTGTATGAATGTATTTTTTACTGGACCTCTCA
Source organism: Actenoides hombroni (assembly GCA_024336885.1). Taxonomy (NCBI): domain Eukaryota; kingdom Metazoa; phylum Chordata; class Aves; order Coraciiformes; family Alcedinidae; genus Actenoides; species Actenoides hombroni. The sequence continues at coordinate 17,023,002 of WUAM01000179.1, read as the reverse complement.
CTCTAAAATGAATGATGAAAATCTTGTATGGATCTGTTTGGAAATGGTAGTCATCTTTGTTGAAATGCAGAACATTACCCAGCTGGCACAGAGAAAGCAAATGACACTCAAGCTTCAGAATCTTTGCAAGTATGGTTGAAAACCATTTCTTTACATTTTTTAATGCTTCACAGCGTTGCTTCTAATCATAACTAATGCTTACTTTGTGCCTAATGGTGCAAATATCATGTATGATGGCATTTTATCTGAGGTGGCATAAAAACAGTGCAAGAAATCATTAGAGAAAATGCTAAGCAAATGTGAAAAATCAGCAAAGTTTAAGATGAGATGTTCTCTCTTGATTTCATACATTCCTGGCATAATAATACTGTAGCATATCATTATCATTAGTTGTGCTGCTTGAATTAAGGTTATATAAACCAGTTGGGTATACCCTTGTCTTAGAAGGCATTCTTGGCAATCTGGTTCCACCACAGCTGTCTTGGCTCCAATTTTGTAAGAAGCCCTGGAATGAAAGACAGTATATCTAACCGTCAGTTTCACGCTTTCTTCATTTAGGGTATGGGTTTGCTAAATAAAAAGATGGAGAGAAAACTTGCACTTCCACATCTCTCTAAGAAGAGGCCAAAACCAGTAAGAAATCCACAAGCAGCAAGAGATGATTCAGAGAATGCCTATAAGGAGCTGAAACCCAGTTTCAAACGTTGTCCTGATTATCTGGGTATTGTCGTGAAAATAGCAATGCTAGTTGGGAAAGGAAATATTTAATCATGATGACTTTCAGTTTTTGTTGTTTTTTTTTTTCTTCTAATTCCAAATAGTGCTGAACTCTCACTCGAAATCAATATAATCACATGGAGGAACTGGCAGGATTGTGGCTTTAGGCATCTATTTTAGCCTTTACAAACCATGATTGAAAGAATAATGTACAGGCTAAATCTAATTTTCCCCTCTTCTTTTTCTCCTTCTCTCCCCTCAAAATAATTAGGAATTTGTGCTTGTGTCCATAACACAGTTTCATTCCATTTAGCCATTTTATAAATCAGACATTGATAATTGAGCTACTTTAAGACCAGGGGTAAAATTAAAATCTTAGACAACAATCCATATTCTGCCCTTCTATAAGCATTACAAATTTAATCTCCGTTGTTATATGTAAATTTATTACCGTTATAAAGGTCAAAAGGTGTATATTTCTAGGAGAAAAAAATCCTAACACCCCAAATGGTACCATGCTTTTAAATTGCAGGTGCTATGTTATACACATTTTCATTGTGTCACAAAAACTCTGTTCTGAGGATGGACACTGATTTGCACTGAGATAAAAATATGTAGGACTCACCCAGGATACAAGTCTTTCCTGTCAGTCTTCCGCACACAGAGACTGGGTATGTGCACAGATTTATGCGGACCGGACGCCACATGCATGTTGACAACATTGTTTGAAATAATTCTACATTTGGTGCAGGATCTCTGAAAGAACACTGCATTATCATGTTTCAAAACAGTTTGTTCACATTTCAGTGCATCTGCTGCACTTACTGAACCTGCTGGCCTAAGCATAACTGAGCGGTGAGATGCTGATAGTGGTCTCTCAGATCAACAAGACAGCCGTAACAATTAGCCTGACAAGCCTTATAGTTATAGCGTAAATACATTCGCAGCACAAATATTCAGAAAGCAAATGTCAAAGCCATTCATTTGAAGTTTGTGTATACCAGTATACTCCTAATTCTTAATTTCTGTTTCACAGCATTGGACTACGTGACAGAGAGAGAATTGAAGTAAACTGAGTCATGCCTTCTGATGGGGGCATTCTTGAAATGCAAGCTATGGTTGTAAATGTCATCTGTAGTCCAAGTGAGGCAAGAGGATGTTCAAAAGAAGCAGAGCCCTTTTAAAAACCTCTATTTGTTTTGCAGGAAAATTTTATATCAACCAACAAAGCCATTTTCTTTTTGCAGTAACAATATCCATTAGAAAGTTTGCAGAGCTGGGAGTGGTGAAGAACAAGGAGACAGAGAGGAAACAGAACCTTCAAATACATTTCCCTCCTGCACAATCTCTGATGAACTGAATTTTAATTTTATGTAGAACATACTTGTGCCATATCTATATTCTGTTATATTCCCAGGCATTCTCTCAAAAGGAAAACCAACAGCACAATGCAAATTTTTATGCACCAAAGTGATATGTGCTCAGAATAGTGATTGGCCCCCTGTGGTATAGTGAAAAAATGAAAATCTTTGCTAATTAGATACCTTTATAATAAGAAAATTTAATGGTTACTGTTATGCAATCAAGAACGAGCATTTCTTCCATTACAAAGAGCTATTCTTCACTACTATGCCAGAGCAACCACTAATTTTATTTTCAGATCAATAGTTTGTATGTTGAGTTAATAAATGTGAAATGTTAATGCAGTATCAAACAGCAATTTAGGCCTCTGGGTCCTAGTAACATTCCTTCTAATCAGCACACTCTGCAGTGATATATAGGGCTATCTATAGGGACAGATGAATCATACAATACAGAGAGCTGCTGTTAGCTCTTGTAATGATTCCAATCTGGACAGGCATCTCCAAAGAGGAGCTGACCATACATGCTTTTTTATCTTGTTTGTATAATAAAATCTGTATAATTGTGAAACTTGTTTTCTCAAGAGATATAACGCATATTTATTCTCTGTCTCAGGCCAGTTGAGCTAATAATGATTGCAATCAATAAACAAGTCTTTCATCAGTATAGTTTTCTAATAGACACTTTAAGGGCTCTAGCTATCAGATGAACGTACTTACATCTTGTGGGTAATTCACAAGAGACATCTTGTGAAAATTACTTAGAGGAGTTAACACTTATTTTCATTTGAAGCTTGTGAAAACCCTGTGAGATCAAGGGAAAGAAAAACTATTTTATCCCTGCATTAGAATAACTAGCAGGTTCAGTTTTCAAAGGCCCCTCTTCACAGTCTCTGAAATTACAGAAGGAATGGTTGCATGCCAGCTTTCACGTGCAACTCGACTCAAAAACATGAGTTTTACACAGGCCAGAAATTTTCCTATGAAAACCAGGCATGCAATATTGCATTAAAAGTTAAGAGAACACATTTGAAAATTTGCCCCTAATTGTCTGGTGTGCTGTGCTTATGAATGGATTCACTGCCAAGGTATATTTATGGGACACATGAAAGTAATTTTTACTTGCTTTTTCTTCATCTTGCCTGCTTTATTCATTTGGGTTCTCTAACATTTTCCATATGCAAGCAATGGTAGCAGAAGGTCTTGATGTGAGACTGTATGAGTGCCTGTAGCTGCTCTTGACAACTGGGTCTCTTCTCAGGGCTAAGCAATGCTCAACAAACTCTTTGGCTGCATGAAGCCCAGGCTAGCAAGTTGTATTTTAGATTAAGCAAGTCAATGTAACCATTCTGTGATACCACAGGCTGCCAGCTTTCTTGACTGTACTGTGATTCCTGTAATGTTTTTTTTTTATTTGAAGCCTCAGGTCCTATGACCAAGAGGATCCTGGATTTTCTCCAAAGAAAATGAGTTTCCAGTTTTCTTCTTTGTGACGGAAAGCTTGAAACTGTAACTGAAAGGCAAACATGGAGTGTGGAGCTTAAGACTAGAATTATTTTTTTTAAATACCCCTATTTCTAAACAAATCTCCTTATTTTTAAGGCCTAACTCCTGATTTTGGAATTATATGCAGTAACGAAATGCAAGTTCTACCAAGCACATAGTTTCTATTACCTTGTTGTCATTATTTTTATGAATAATGGTTATTTTAAAGTGATGCTTGAAGGACAGCCAAGCTGAGGTTTGTTCACATTAAATTTTCTTTAAACACTTGCAAACAGTAATCTGTCTCAAATGTATTACAAAGATATTATCTAGGATTTCTCATGTAAAAATTACGTAATTTTTTACTGAAAGATGAAAGTTAAAAATGCTGGTAAACTGAACCAAAGGTACAGACATTAAACCTTCATGTGTTACTGCTGTATGATTTTCCTCTTGCTATATGGGAAAAAAGTAAGAAGCATCTTACATCCTTTGCACAGAGGACTTTGCAGAACTAGAGTCATTGTAAAATCCATTGGCCTGTTTCCATTCATTGTAAGCATGTGTTTGAGATACAGTGGGATGGCACACACTTCACTATGTACAAGATAGTATGTGATAGCTGAATTAGCATGGAAAGAAGTTCACACTAAAAAGTTTTGTTGATGTAGGACTTTAAATTTTAAATACAAACAGGTAAGTATTACATTGTGATATAGAGCAAGTAAGATGAAAACAGAATTGTTCTGAATATTTGCCATTCTTTTCCTAACCTGGGTAGCAGGTAAAACAGGACTAGTAAGGAGAGAGAGAGTTTTCTGTGATAAATACAGCAAATATAAAGCATGGGTGTCTTCACATCAGTAAACATATGTGCAGAGATAGATCATTTCAAGTAAATGAAAACAAATTAGATTCTAAGTACCAAGCACCGCTGCAAATTCGGTGTCAGCTTTGTAAATGAATACAATTCTACCAAATGAATATAGTTCTATGTACCAAAGCGGTATGAGGTTTGCCTGTGGGTTACCTGTACAGAGATTGTTAGGACCTTGCAATAGCCATAATGGAGGATTCAGTCAATGGTTTAACTTTCCCATCTGTTTGACTATGAGTAGCTATGCAGAGTTCGAGGTCAAATTCAAGATTTTATAGCAAATCTGAGAAAAATTACCTTCAGTTTAGTCTAGTAGAAATCCATCCATTGAAATAGTCATTTAGAAAGTCAACACAATATATATGCCAGCAGACACATTGTTATTTTGCTAAAATATAAACTAATGACAAATTTTAAAAGACAGGAAATAAACCAGTAATACAACTTTCGGTCAGCAAAAAGCCATTACAAGTTATCCCTGGAGATCTGAGGCAAATCTTGGCTCTGTCCATGCAAGATGAGTCTTCACATAAAGCAATGATTCTTGGTTATCTACCCACTTAAAAATAACACTGATCTCCAGCAGAGCTGCACAGGAAATTATTCCAGTATGTAGAGCCTTAGACTGCACCGATGGCCACTCTGTAGATGCTCCTTCTCCTTACACCCTTTACACTCATATTTTAAGGTCTTTTGCGTACCTAACATTAAATGGTGAAATGTGAGTCCAGGGTGAGACCTTGATGCTTAGCTTAACTTTCCCACAAAATGCCTGCAAACACACCTGCTTCTCACTGTTGACATAGTGATACAGACAACTTAGCAAGTAAGATGCTGGTTAGGTAACTCCAACCCAAAATATTTTTCTGGCTTTTACATAAAGACCTAAGTACTGACAGAGCACACCATTGCTAAATATTAATTAAACACTGATGTATAATTAGATACAAGAGTAATTGAAAAAAAGTGATTAATTATTTATGAATTACAGCATTTTAATTATACCAAGACAACCCTTAATAGTTCCTCTGAAAGCCTATGCAATTTGCACATGTGGAAATAAGCATTGAAAGATGACTTTCTATCACAGCATCTTCTGTTTAATCATTTTAAATACTGGCACAATTTCTTGTGACAGTAATCTGCATTAGATTTTGCAGTATTTGTGTTCAGTTGGACCTTGCCTGCATTCCCTGTGAGGACAAGACAGTTGTAATTTGAGGACTATAACACCATCATGCTGAGTGTAAATAAGCTTGCTATATAGATCATATTCCTCATATACTGGTTTTTGTTAAGGATGGACATTCCCTGTTTAGAAAAAAGCTCCATTTAAAAGCCCACCTTCCTGATGCAGTCACATCTGGGAATCTGTAGATGTGTACTCTTATCACCATATTAAAGACAGTGCTAAAATTAAATTTCTGAAAGTGAAGTTTGAGCAAGACAGGAAGAAGAAAGCTGTTTTTTTCTGTGCCAGCTGGAAGGAAAAATCAACCAACCATTATGACTAGTTTATCATAAAATGTGATACTTCTTGCCGGGATGCATGTGTTGCCAAAAATTTCTTCTGCCCTCTGACCTTTGACACATTTGTAGGAAAATATTTAAAATGAAAATACTGCCTATTCAGTAAACTATAATTTCGCAAGAACAAAGCTGCAGCAATTACTTTCCTATCAAGTAATTTTATGGATTTATACTATCATTTCGTAGGTGGCCTGTTGACTTTCAGCCACTGGATAGTTCTGTGTTGTAAAGTGGCCATCCTGAAAATACGTTTACCTGCTGAGAACAACATTATACTATTTATGAAACCATATAATTTCAATAGCCAAACTCAGCAAGATTTTATTGCTCTTGCCACCTGTAACTGTGGAATAGCTGACTCATCAGATCATAATCATCCCTTACCAGTGAACAGCTTCACTAAACTCTCAAAGTGACTTGTTTTCTCATCATTCCTGCAAGCACTGCCTCTCCCTCAAAAGCCCCTCACTTTTTTTGACAGTAAAAGAGTAATCTCAAAAGGTTATAATTAAAATTAATACCAGGGAAACATTCATGAAACAAACTATTCACTGCCTTGCTGAAAGGTGTGTACTTTTAATAACATGAAGATAAATAAAATTCATTATTATCTTAAAAGAGTATACATATTTTATCAGTCAGTTAACCTTTTGCCCCAAACGGATTAAAGTAAATATTCTTTCAAGGGTGGAGATGGTTTATTCTGGTTTTCCTCATTCACTACCATAGAATACTGCTTACCAAGCTTTCATCTAGCTAACAACTTTTCTCCTTTAAATATTTTTAAAAAAGACATAATTCACTATCATCTACAGTATTTGTTAAGGAATCAAACATCCGTGAAGCCAAAACTTTTCCTATATATTCCCTTCCATTTTTAGTCTAGGGACAGGGGAGAAATACTTGCTTTCATAATAGCTGAAGCTCATGACTGTAGTCAAATCATGCTTTGGGGTTTTAGTAAATTCGTTGCAAGGATCAGGAAGGAATACCTGGCACTTTGCTATGCAACTGGAATTTGAATTTGGATTTGTGTTTTTTTCCTCCTGTTTAGGTGTTTGCTCTGGCAACACCTGGGGTTGGGACACTGGGCAGGATGGCACAGCACTTGGAGACTCTTTTTGCTCAGGTGTTTCCTGGTACATGGTGTTATGACCTACTCAGAGTCAAACCACTAACCAGAGTTGGAGTGAGGGAAGGTCTGGCAGTAACTCCATTTTATGCAACATGGAATATAGGTCATCTGTCAAAATAATCTGAATCTAACAGATGTCCTGTCTTGCATCAAGATGAGCTGTTAAACAAAAAGTATGGTCACATCTCCAGAGCAGTAAATGAATGCTCTTCAGCAAATAGATGGTTGGAGAGTTCACCATAAACACCTCAGACTATCCCTTTTTTACTAATGACATACAATCAGTGATTGACTGACAAACTGAAATACTTCAGATTCACCTAAGTCTTTGGACTCAATCTGTCAACAGCTGTGCTAAACTGCCTGTCTTGTGCTCTGCTAAAGGTCAGGCTGAACAATGTGAAAGATCCCCCATGGTAAGAGGTTCTGTGGGTCTGGGGGATTTGCACAACATGATTTTAATCTCTCACTTATGTTTGCAAGGGAAGAAAAATAGCATCATAGGGACCAAAGAAATGCCACAGTAGAACTCAGCATGGATGACTCAGTAAATCCAGGATCCGGGCTTCAGGAAGGACTCCTGATGTCTGAGCAGGTGGTCCCCTTCATCTTGTTTTTCTTTTGTCTATTGTTTTGTTTTTGGTTTTTTTAATGGGTATTTGTCACTACACTCAGTGTAAGGATTGGTTATTACTCTGAAGAGAGACACTGTCCTTTCTAGATGGTTTCCCAAACTGCTACCACAACAACAATTACTCAGAAACATTTTTATTATCCTTTCAATAGCATTGCTGGAGAGATTGGGCTTTTCAGATAAGCAGCATCCTGTACAGAGCATGTGAAAGGGTAGTGCTGGCTAGAGCAAGCTCCTGTGTGAATTCCTCAGCACACCCTTGTCTCTGAAAGGAGTGCCTGAATCACAGCAGTTTCCCTACGGCTATATTCTATTTCAAAGTGGCATACACAGTCATTACTGTATATTCCATACTGCTGGGTCCTTCATTCCCTACTTTCTTCTGCTAAGGGGAAGGTGATATTTGACTTTATAATTCTCTTGACAATATTTCTTTGATAAACAAATATTCTTTATTTTTATTGCACTAGCAAAGTGACTTAGGTTTCTGTGGTACTGGCTTGTGGCACATTGTTCAGATAAACCAGGAGGAATTTTATTTGATTCATAGCTATATCTGTAGTGCTGAGGCACCTAAAGGTAAAAAAAAGAAAGATTGAAAAAACAGATGGGTTCAGAATCTCAGCAAGTAAAAATCGTCATATCCTCACCGTTTTTGAATGACTTTGCACCAGGTAAAGATTTGATCCAGCATTAAAAATGTTGGGAAAGAGAGTTTATTAGTCATTCCAGGTAAGTGGAAAGAATGCTTAGAAATGAAAGACAACACCCTTTATTTTACTTCTTAAAAACATTTTTAGACTTTATTGTTAATAAGATTAAAAAGGAGATGAGCAATAAAGATATTGGAGCCAAGTTTATTATGAGAAGAAGTATACTTCAGAAAGAATGCTCTCCCACCACTTAGACAGAAAGTTTGTGTACACATCCTTCCATTCATGTTTTTTTATTGCTGTTTGCCTAGGAGGAAAAAAAAAAGTCTCTATTAAAAGAATGTGAGCGGGAGTGCATTGCCTCCCCTTTCCAGGTTGCTCTCGATAGACTGATCCACGTACTTCCCATAACTATGTAATTTTCTGCCAGTCATGACTGTGGACCCTTCAGTGGGAGAAACATAATACTTCCCTTGGAAATAAAGCAAGTCATCTGACAAACTGTGTTCCTCTTGTCTGTTGTGAGCCATTCAGTGACTTTATTTTACTGAGAGAACAAGGGGAAGTTTATAATAGGATCAGTTTTGTTTGCAATTTGTTTCTAATAGATGTCAATAAGCCGGTTAACTAGGCTGTAGTTAATGGAAATTTTATTGTTTCCCCCCCTGCAGTGCACATGACCTTTTCTTACAAGGGTTTGTGATTCTTGAAAACATGTATCTGCTGCTTTGCCTTGGGGTCTGCTTACAACAGCAGGGATATGACCGACCATAGGATCTTCTGAACTTGTTCACCAGCTCTCTGCTTTGATTAGACCAAAATACTTTGATCATCCTGTCAGTGGCAAATTTACAGCAACATAGTGGCTTTTGCTCCATGTGTATTTCTCCAAATATAATATCTCCCTCAAGAAATCAATGATAAGCTGTTAAACTAAAGAGCATGGTAACATCCACAGAGCAGTAAATTAATGGTCTTTTGTGGATAGATGGTTACAGATTTCATCATAAAAAATGGATAAAAGATTACATATCACACAGAGCGAAACTTTTAATAACTCAACATGACTTTTCTTAATGGGTTTTATTCATTTTAATCATTATAGTGTCAATGATGATTATAGCCTTATTAGATTCTGATGATTGAGGAGCCTGTTTATGAGGTACTGAAAATCTTAGTCTGTTTGGAAGTGTAGTTGCAGTCTGTGTAGGTTTGATGTGTAACTTCATCTGCAGAAGCAGGGCTTGCCAGAAGAGTTTCAATTAATACTTTTACTAAATTGTTCCTGTCTGTAGTGACCTAGGTCACAGATGACTTAAGGATTCCACAACATCGGCTTCTCAAAACAGTAGACCAGCAAGAGTGTAAATCAAAGAGAGCTGAGGAATGGAAAAAAATGGAAAAAAAGAAAGGGAGTGTGGGGGGAATAACAAGGCAAAAGAAACCAAGCTGCCTTAAGTCATTACTCCAGGCTAGGTCTTCCTTCCTAATGATGGAACTTTTCACATAGACTTTAGCATGTATGAACACTCACAAATTGAATGCCTCTTAATATTATCTGGAACATGAATAGAATAAACAAAGATGGTGCCACAATACTGTGTAGTTATCTTTGCATTCTGAGGGAGAATTACTGTACCACTTTGTAAGAACTGGTTTTAAAATTGCGTATCTATGCTAATTACTTTTAATGTGGACAAGAATACACCAGACCACCATTTACTTTTTTTTTCTTTTGTTGTTGGCTCTTGCTTAAAGCTTGTTAAAGGAATCCTTTTCCTGTGAGGCCACAGATACAATCTAAACACTACAAAATTTAAATGATGCCCTAAGTTCGTTTATAATTCAAGTGGAATATTTTTAGTAATCACATGTAGCGCTCTCTCAGGACTGTCAACTTCCCCTTACAAGTCAGCAGCATTATGAACTATAAAAACTTCAGATCAGAGCCACAGAAGCCTACCTAAATCACCTTTAATTAATTCAGCTTTTGGGTCCTGAAAATCTGAGGAGTGCTTCAGATACATCCTACTTCTTTAGTCTTAGTCTGCCCTGTGGCCTATCCCTCTCCATCAGACGAGCAGGGATCAGGCTAGTTGGGTCTCTGGAGGTGCTAGCAGGATGCTTGTCCCAGTCTCTTCTGCCTGCTGTCAAGTACAACAGGAGCTGGGAACAATTGGCAGGACATCTTCAGTTCTGTCTGTGTCCTTCCTCCTCTCTCCTGCTTTTCTGGGTGAGTTCCAGGTGCAGAAATAGCCACGTCTATAACACCTTAATCTTCTTGTCTGGTAACTGCTTCTTGGTGGCGTCATGCCTCTTTCAGAACTTATGCAAAATTCAGAGTAATCACCAGAATCCTTTACCCTGAATACGGACATCAGGATACAATCAGACCTTGCAGTGCCACTGAATGTATTCTCTTTTGTTTATTTTCAGCTCTGAAGCAATGCTAGCAGTATTCAGATATATAAAAGGCAGTTCAGACAGAAAGGAACTAGACTTTTCTGTAGCCACTAGGGATAAACCAGCAAGTGTTCGGATTAAACTGCAGCAAAGGAGGTTTAGACTAGACATCAAGAAAAAAGCACTGTAGGTGACTAATTGTACAGATAGGGATTGCAGTTGGTCTTGTAGGGAAGTTGTGGCAACATCATGTCTGGAGAATTTTTTAAACTGTCAGAAGAACTAGATAATCTTCAGAGTCCATTTTAGCTCAGTTTTTTTGATGATTTCTAAGTTTCTCCTCCCTTTTAACAAGTTTACACTAGTTGTTTTTTTAAGTTTCAAGTGGTCAAACAATTTCTAATTTACTTTAACTTACTCCAGATATGAGTTATTCAATGTGAGTGTTTCAGGTACCGCATTTTCTTTTCTATCCTTTCAAATTGTACCAATTACTGTGAACTGGTTATCAATAGTTACTTTTGTAAATCACCACATTTGTTACCAACCATACCTACAATAAAGGATTATAATAAAAACCTCATAATTATTGCAGTGCCGCAAACGGTTTCCAAAGGAAATTAACATGAATAAAAAGGTCTGGCAAAAATCCTGTGAATCAGTCAACATGAAGTTATAGTTCCATACAGCAGCCATGTGCATCTGTTTGCTATTCTTGATTCACTCTTCTATTTTTCCATTTGCATTGCAGACAAAATACTCCAATTGCAGGCCATGACAACAAGTGAATGAACATTTGCTATGTTCTTACAGATATATTTGGCAGATGATAAAAGACAGACTAACCCCCCGCTGATTCTCATGCTCCTTTTCAGCATGTCAGGTGTCATGTGTTGCTTCAGATGGTTAAGAAAATGTCATTCTTATATTGCTATATTAGGCAACACACATGTGCACAAGCAAAGTAAAGTAACAGGCCTTCAGAATTAGCATTTCTACAGCTCATTCCCTTGTTTCCCCTTTTCTTAGTAAGCCTATTGGAAAGGTAACAAATATCTCAGAGAAAATGGGAGAAAGGACAGACAAAGCATGTTTGTTTTAGAAATATCTTGGGATTCTTTTTTTTTTTTTTTTAATTAATGTGCCAATCATTTAGCAGGGCAGACTCAGTAGCTGGGACAATCCAAATAAAGCCCACATGCTCCTGTTTCAGTCACCTGCCTTTCCTCAGGGCAGACTTATCAAAAGAAATGAGAGATCAAGGTTTAAAGTAGTGCTACACACTTGGAAGCAGAAATTTTTCTAGCTCTGTGCAGCTGAGAAGTTGGGAATCAGCCTCTCTCCCTCTTGATGTGTCTATCTGGACCATTTGTATCTTCTTAGCTAAACCCATGGCTGCCTCCCTCTCTTCTATTTGGTATTATTTTGCAGGACAGCTGTTATATGCTTTCAGATAGAAATATGGCCTGCAGTTTGCCATGCCCCTTGTGTGCCCCAAAAACGGTAAACAGATTTTGAGCCTTGGAGCTGTTGCACAGCTCTATCTAGATCCATTTGGCTCTGCCCTGGTGCTCACCAGACAGTGAGCTCCTCCTAAAACACAGCTGAAGAACTGCTCTCAACTGCCCTGCCCCAGGAGTCAGGGAACGATGCTTTTGTCTGTGGTTCTCCCATCAATCACAGCAGCAAAGCAGGCTTCTCCTGGCCCAGATCCTCAGTAAATTACTTCCCACTGTTTCTGGGGTTCAGGGAGTGGAGGGCTGGGACTCAGCCAGCTCCCTGGCAGCCTGCTCTGCCCGCCAGGAACAGTCAGAGGATGCGCAGGGGCCACCCAGGGAGCCTTTCGCTTCCTTATTCCCTGGCGTGGGTGTGTGAGGCAACCTTGCCCTGTATTAGCAGGAAACACTCAGCAAATATAATCAAAAGCACCAAGGCAGAAACTTTTAAACTGCAGTCTCTTTATCCTTATGTGAAAGACTGATAGCATTTAATACAAAATAAATACCTTTCTGAACTCTCCTATCAAGTTTTATAGGGACTCCTACAGATCAGGCTTCACAGACAAGCATGGAGATATATATGGCTACAGGATTCCTCAGAGCAGTGTGAAAAACAGCTATCCTCCTGGTTGTCTGTAGTCATCTAATCAGCTCTCTAGGTTTTGTCTCTGTCAATTATTATGAGATACCATAACACTTCACATCATTCCATCAGAAGATAAACTAAATTTCTCCATTGTGGACAAACATTACATTAGGATGTGAAGAATTTGGCCAGGCATGCTCAAGTCTACATAAGTTACCACCTAGTGACTATTCAGGGTACATTGCAGCATGTTCTGCACAACATGATGACGTATTCAAGCAAATAAATGGTGATTTATCAAAGTGACTGATCAATGTAAATAAATTAATATAGAACAATATCAGTAGTAAATCGGTCAATTAAAAAAAATGCCCTGATTTCTTTAGAGAGACACACCAAAAACATCTGAAAATATTTGGGTTTTCTTCATTAAGGTAAAGCAACCTATCCTGTTTCCTGGAATTTGGCTGGTAGTTTCATAGTCCTATCTTTTTTTCTTTTATTGAGGTAATAACTAATCGTTTCTGCTCCATACCTTTGTCATACATAATTGCCATTTTATAGTTCCCTAAGGACAATTTTTCTAAGACTTAAAAAAAGCTAAATTTAAAATGACTAATGATGATTAAAAGTAGGAATTCAAGGTTGCAAAGCCCATCACAGCCTTCCGCCATTTCCTGTGACTGTATTTTAAGGTAATTAAGAGCAGATCTCCCCATAGTACATCTCTGCAAGGTAACTGCAAGTGTATTAAGGCACAGGCCTACCTAGTAGATATTCACACTTGTTTGCAAGGTGGAAAGATTTTCCCAAGCATTTTTCTAAATTCTTCACTTCTGCTTGTGTACCAAGAAGTTCTTCCAGTTGCCTACCACCAGAATTATACTAAACTGCTTATCTCTATAAAAGTCAAATCCAGGGATGGTAGCATGTCATATACCAGTGGTTTAGTCCTACCATGTCTTATTCAGCTGGGCAAGGCTGATACAGCTTCTGGTATGTTTGATAATGGTCCAGGATGAGATCTCCAATCTGGAGTTCCTGTTCAGCTCCAGAGGCTTACCTTCAAACTAAAATCTCAGCTATTTCTCTAGGTCTGCCAATGCCAGCATCTTTGCAAATAAAGGATACTAGCTTATAAAGACAATGAAAGATTTTGCTTGTTTGAAGTTCTTAAACCATGAAAAAGTAGGCTGTTTGTAAGCCCAATGGAGTTAATGAGCCCGGTTGCTGGGTGTGGAACTCCTAGCAAAGGGAATGGGTTTCACAGAGCTTGCTAGATTTAGTCTAGTTCTGTTTTTACTCCAGGAGTTTTACTTCTCAGCTTGGAATTCACAGCTGAGAATAATAGAGGTACTTGCTAATAGTTTCTGGAAAGACACTACCCAGCCTGCTAAAGAAAGCTGGCTAAAGTATGCTATAGAGAAAATATTTTTATTGTTTTTTTTTTTTTTTTTTTTAAGTTCTATGATGCCTGTTTTTAAAGGTACTATAAGCATTATTCAAAACAGATTCTCATGACTAGGAAAGATCAAATCTTACAGTAGACTCCCAAAGTCAGGCTAGATATTAGTAAATAAGGGTTTATGGAAAACTCATAAGGCACCTGAAGTGCCAGGTTATGTAATGAATCTAAACCACTCTGAGTCTAGGAATAGAAAAAATGCAGTTTCTTATTATAAAATAATTGAACTTAATCAAGACTTTAGAAATTGATCAAACTGCATGAACCAGAAGGCTTTGTCACAAAGACTGAAAATCCAGGAGACCTTTAGCTTGCTGAGAGGAAGCATTTTAGCAGACCCTACAGGGTGAATTGTTAATACAAACTTATACTCACAGTTCTCTCAGAAGTTGTGTAGGAGAGTTATATGGCACAGCCAATGTTGGATTCACATTACACTAACTACTGTACAAACAACTGTCTAGTTTTAGATTACAACAACTATACTGTACTGCCAGTGAGACCAAGTAACCCAGGAGGAATGGAGCATATCACTCTGTTGCATAGATGCCTTTTAAAGAGAGTTGCTGAGAAAGCCAGTCATTGATGACTGGTTGGCACTGGGACTGGTTTCCTGAGTAAGGATATTCCCACAACAGTTATAGTCACCTGGTATTGTACAAACTACCTGCACAGAGGTGTTTGATTTGACATTCCATCATTGTGCGATTTTTGGCACACTCCTTCCTAATTTGTGATTAACAAGGATTAGGTTGTTCTCACTTTGTAAGAGCTATTTATAGTTCAATAGGAGATTTCCCCCAACCCCTTCCCACTTCTACAGTGCATCAATGGCACGATTTTAGTCTTAACGTGTGACCACAATTATACAGTCATGTTAAGTAATTAAAAAAAAGTAGCTGATTATGAAATACGAAGGACTAACTAGAAACATATGTAAAAGCCCTATATTTATGCAACATGTAGTTCTCCTAGGAGAACTGAATCCTGACAGGTTTTGGTGTGATATTTTCACAACTAACATGTCTCCTTCAAGTGAACTACATGGTTTAGCAGTTCCAAAACACAACAAAATCATGTAGGACAGGAACTGTAGAATAAATATGAACTTGAAATAATATCAGGACTCAATGACCAAGTCTTTCTGCCCTTGAAGACAATGGGAGTTTTAAGACTGAACTCAGTGGGATCAGGAACAGGCTTGGAAAATTGTTATCTAAAAGGGAATTTGACTGAGATAGTAGGGTTATGATGCATATGTAAATTTGCAAGAGAGATCAATGTGACATAAGATGGTATCCATAACAAATTAGCTCGGGGATATTCTAAGTGGCCAGTATGCAATCTTTATTTAGGACGAAGTTGTTAAAAGGACTGAATGCTGGAACAGCTGTGCTCCCACCAAGGTCAGTAGCTAAAAAAAAAATAACTGGAAACTTTTTAATATTTATTTTAAAAGCTGAATGCTTTTGAATCTTCAGAACAGGTCAGAAGAAGGGATCTAACTTGCCTTCATCTGTATTGCAGGCCTCTCAAAATAACAGCCATGTGAGAGACAGCAGACAAATGGCTCTGCCCAGAAACTATGACAATATATAGGGGTCACCTATGACAATCACTGTTAGCAGTACTTTCCAAAAGACAGTAATTGTATCAGGCTGAAATACATAGCAAGTGCACATGCAAACAGCAAGAAGAAACTGTTGTGAATTCAAAAAAAAGTATTGAACATAATGGAGCTGAATAAGTACAGTAGTCTTTGCAAGTAAAAGTGCTTTCAGAGTAAGTTGGCTGGGTGAAGCAAGGTGGGAGACGTGCAAGAGAGATATTGGCCACAAGTGCCAGGACAATAGCCAGTAGCAGACTGCTGATATCAGTGGTCCTGACCGCTTTGATAGGACAGATGTATGTACTAAGGGTGGGATCCAAATCCTGAACTGTCACCTATCTGAAAAAATGAGGTTCCTAGTCTAAGCTAGTCATTGAAACAAAGAGGGGCTTTCATCTTGTTGTAAGACAAGTGTGAGGTGTGATGAAATCTATGAAGGAGCTTGTTTCCTTCCAGGAACAAATGCAAGAGTCTAGACAGCCAAGATGCCAAGCTTTTGCACTTCTCATGAGACGCATGTAATGTCAATGGCTGCAAAATGCCTGCCTGGAAGCTCTCGGCTCCCTTCTCCCTTGCTATGTGTGCTTGCCTACTCTTATGCAGCCATATGTTGTTAGTGGGTAAATCGAGCCTGAACAGCTAGAGAGCTGGATCTGTATTTGTCTGCTTAGATCCCTAGCTTTGTTTGCTTTCCCAGTTGTACTATATTCATGTCCATTTAACTGTTACACTTGCCCTATTGAGCCAAACCTGTGTTGTTCTGTTGCAATTTTCATTTCCTCTGGTTGTCTGTCAGCAGATGGGTCCATCACCAAAGCTTTTTTTGTAGTGTTGTCAGATAGCCTCCTTCCCCACTGTTTCTCCGTGTAGGGATGTAACATGCTTTGCTGGCACAGTATGTCTTTCCTGAGCTCCAGGAGCGCATGTAGAATAAGAACTGGGAAGTCAGATTGCAAAAATATGTTGGGCAGCCCTACATATGATTGGCAGTTTTCAGGTCTGCATCTCCCTTGAGTGTGTCTCTCAGCTCAGTCCTTCCTTTCTTCCTCTGGGCTTTCCTCCCACACTGTATTGCCTGCCTGGCAGCTTTCAACCCAGCCCACTTCCTGCCTCAGGGTCTTCTACTGGTGACAGGTAATGCTCTAAAAAATTTTGGCCCAGAAAATTTAGTAGGAGGCTGCAACCAATAATAAAATGGCCACCCTTTTCTTCTGTTACCAACCTATCCCCTGCGTGCTCCCTCTCTGTTTTGTGCCTTCACTAGATTCGCCCTTTGGTGCAGAGATGCAAATCTCAGCTAGCATTCATGTAATGAATACTAATGTCATTTTTATTAACCTTCCAAATGACTGCTACACTAGGCCACATCCTGCTTTTAGTTAGTCAAATGCAAGTAATGTTTCTGGTTGATTTCTTTTCTGTTTTCCACATACTCATGTTGGTTTGATACCATTTTACACAACTGTGTTCCTATTTTCATGTGCCTTTTTGATTAGTTGGTCATTTACGCATTATTCTCCTTCGTTGATAATTCCTTTACCTTTACTGTATAGTTCCTACCTTCATTGAAAAGTGAAATGTGAATAAGAGCCATTAAATATAACCAAATATAATGCAATGTACTTTAGGAAGTCATTACACTTGCTTAATTACATTCTTTATTGCTTGTTTTTCTTATAAAATATCAGGAGACATGCAGATTACCATTTGGGTTAATTACTTAAGAACTCCAGCCATCCTTACTTAAGATTAAAGTCATTGTTGTCACAATAGCTCCTCCATCGCAAAGGATAGAGCTTGCAGAGAAATGCATTCTGTATAAATGGGTTCTGCTGGATCTCCAAGACTCCCACCTGGATTAGGGCAGGTTTTTAAGTTGGGAAATGACATATCTGAGCTGTGATCAGTTGTGCTATCCAGGCAAGTCTATTTAAAAGCACTTTCCATTTTAAATATGGCAATAAAATACCACACTAGCAAACCTTCTTGATAAGGGTAAAAGCAATACATCCAAATCCAATCTAAATTTGACATTGCCTTGAACTAGAATTCACATTGATAAGCCAGGATTCATTTACAAGGCCATAAATGGGTGGGTAGCTATAATTTGGGTATTAAACTTGTAAAATATATTGATGGCATGCAAGGGCTAAATAAATAATTTACTACAAGAATATTGGAAATCTTTACACAGCACTTAATTGACCAGCCACTCTCCCATGTTCCTGATAGCTTCCTATTTTGCTTGCTTTTTTTTTTTTATTTTATTTTTCACACATTGGAATTTTCCCCATGTGTATTTTTTTCCAACTTCAGTGAATGTTCATAGCTCGCTATACTTCTGCAAACATAGCTTGTTTCCATCTTTGTTTTGTCAGTTGATTACATTCTTTTTGACATTTTCATTTGTTTGTTAAAAAGCATTAATGAATCAAATGCCTTTTGAGGGCATGGCTCAGCTGGTGTTATTCTTAAAACTAAAATGAAATTGCCTCGGTGATCACCCTAACTTTGAATGTTAGTTAAATCCATTACCAGCACCAAACAGACCAAGATATTGTAGTTAATGGGTATTCCAGTGATCACCGTAAGAGTGGGATTGGCAGCTTTACACAAGCTTATAAAAATTCTTATGGCCACCATACTGGCCAGTGTAACTCGGGGTAGTTCGTAACTTAGTAAGCCTAATGGATTTTGGCTTTAAAGGAGTTTTGCCATCCACAGATATTGAAAATCTGGGTTTGAGATTCCATGCAGGTCCTTGGTTGACCCTGCCCTCCAAAGCACCCCATGAGTCATGAATCAGACCTACTAAATATGTAAGATTTTATTTTTAAATCACCACACTTACTTTTTGTTAGATTTCTCCTCTGAAACCAGACCCTCAGGGTACACTCGGATCACCTTTTCCTGTGACTCGAGGAAGAATAGTGGGAGGGTCTACCCACCTCCCCAGCTGTTGCTGTTTCCTTGTGTGACTGTAGCACTACTGAACATGTTTATATCCATTTGATGCTCATGTGGATTCCACATCTCTCTGCTGGAGTAGTGAGAGAACAAAAAGGTACCTTTCTTTTCCCCATTAAGGGTGCTGTGGTCCCCCTGTGCAGTGGCTTTCACTGATTAAAGAGTTCACTGCTTTTTAGAGGAATCATATAGTCATAGAATGCTTTTGGTTGGAAGGGACCTTTGAAGGTCATGTAGTCCAACCCCCCTGCAGTGAGCAGGGACATCTTCAACTGGATCAGGTTGCTCAGAGCCCTGTCCAACGTGACCTTGAATGTTTCCGGGGATGGGGCATCTACCATGTTTCTGGGCAACCTTTGCCTGTGTTTCACCACCCTCATTGTGAAAAATTCCTCCCCTCATATCTAGACTAAATCTGTACTCGTTTAGGTTAAAAACATTTCCCCTTGTCCTATCACAACAGACCCTATCAAAACTTGCGTCCCCATTTTTCTTATAAGCCCCACTTAAGTATCGAAAGGTCTCTCGTCTTCAGCCATCCACAGCAACACGCTGTGCAAAGAATTTTGCTCTAGACAAGCAGTGGTGGTGGTTCCTCATACACACTATACAAACTTACAAACTATACAAGTTTCCCAGGAGATACAAGGCAGAGTGCCAGAGAACTTTGCAGGCATTAGTGCTGCTATGTGAGGGTTTTTTGCCAGGGTGAAATGCCATGATGAAACATGTATCATACCACCTCAAGTCATACGCCAGACCCAAGGTAAACACCATAGAGGTAAAGGAGCAAATCTGAAGGGAGTAAGAAAAGGGAGAGCTTCGCTCCAGCTGCTCTGGGCCACTGCCATCAGCTTTCCTATTGTTACAGGCACTCTGAGACTTCCATCTAATTCCACTTTCCACCTGCCCTCCCCAATAAATTCCTTTTAAAATGGTAGTTATGTTTGCTCAACATATTTCCATTTTTTCTTGAGGAATGTCACGCCCCTCCCAGCTGGGACCCAGCCCCATGGGTCAGATTGACAGCCTTTTGTTTAGCGGCCACATGACTGTTTTGGAACCCAAACCTAGTTTCAGAATTAAATATTTTGGGGTTGAGAGAAAAGTTCAATATTCCTTGGACAGTGACAGGGTGGGACGTGGGTTAGGGTTTTGAAACAAGTATTGTTGTACCCAAATTCAAATGTGAAAAAAAATCTCTTTGCTGTAGGAGAAAGGGCACATGCTGGTGGAACTTATATACAAGGGAGGCAGAAAAGGAAAAAAATGTATTGCTCTGCTCTACATGTGTGCAGTATGCTGTTGCCTGAGGGAGTAAGAACCTACTTACAACCCCACATGGACTACCCTGGCTTTGTCCAGGTGCATGAAACAAGCAGGGCCACACATCTGCTTATTTCCTCTCTGGGGATTAGAAATTGGAGGGTGGGAAATGAGTAGAGCCTGGGGCCCGTTCTTGCTTGCCAGCTCAGCTGAGCTGGTGAGTGCTTGAGGGGGCTGTGAGAGGAAGGGTGGAATATTATTTTATTTCTGGCTTAAGCCAGAGGTAATTGACTGCCTGAGGGAATAGGAGAGGAGAAGGTGTGCCACTGAGTTACAGTGCCTCAGGGGGCTCCTGCTGCAATGGCACAGCTATGTAATGTGCTCCCTGGGGGATTGCATCTGAAATAAAAATGTAGCCTGTTACTTATTGGCACTGACGTTCACTTACTAACGTCTTTTATTGCTTAACTCTTCTACTTTGGTGTCTGAGTAACTACTTAGGCTCTTTTAAATTCACTGGACCAAATTCAGAGATCACATATCCAGAGATCTATGTAGAGTTCACAACTGGTGGAGTAGTGTGAATTTGAAGTAGTAAATTTAAGAAAGTCTAGGGATAGAGTTGTAATGAATAACAGGATTATGGTAGGTAAGATTCTTGCCCCCATCCGCATTTACATTCAGTCAGCTTAGCTTCAGTAGGACCTTTTGTCTCCCTGGCTCCTTTAAATACTATAAATTATTTCTGAATCTGAGATGTATCTCAATGAAAAAGGATGCTGACTCAGAGTCAGGAGTTGCTTATGTACTCCTAGAACAATACTTGGTAACATAACATGGAGGTCTTAGCTCGCCAGTAATACAAAATTCACAGGCAAAAAACCATCATGATAACCTTATATGAATCTTTCCATGAACTATCCCACCAGTAAACCTGTCCTCAACATGAAAAGAACACCCAGTATTCAGTATATTTCTGGACTCAAACTTTTACCCTCTATTTCCTTATTTAATTACTGTGAAGTACATCACCACTCTGTCTGTATTCTAGTCCATAACTCAATACACTATTTTTTTACTGTGTCTTTCTCTGGATCCTTGCATTCTGGATACATGCAGAGAAAAAAACCTAAGAAACAGTCTTTCTCATCCAGCTCTAGTGACTGTTACGACAGCGGCATTGGCTCAGCCCCAAACACTCCCCATGCACAGTGTGGGCATGGATGTCAGGGGAGGACTGTTTTGTTTTCTGGCCTTTGCTACCAGACTTTTGGCTGGTTGTTGGCCATAAAGAATGCTGCTGTCAGGTTTCTTTTCTCAGTCCATTGCTTTGTGCCCATCATACTTTTCCCCAATTTGTGACATGCCTGCGTTTTCAGGTCCCTCGCATCACGTGCTCACTTTCTTTCACATCCCTTTCTAGTACTTCCAGCTCCCACTTACCATCAGTATGCATTCAAAAAAAATATTTTGTGCTTTCTCATCTATTTTCTTTCAGATACAGAAGGTACATCCCTAAATCCTTACCAAATGACCTCATCTGCAGTTGAACACTGTCTTGAAGCTCTTTTCTACCACACTGCCCTCAAAAAGGCCATCAAACCTTTTGCCTACAATGGGCACTTCTGCTTTTCCATTACCATTTACGAATCTGCTGTTTCCTGTCTTTTAAGAGAGAGAAAAGACTATCTTTTAACTGTTTGTACAGCTTCTATCACCCTGAGATTAACCTTATTGCTCTAGTCACACAAAATCTGCATAACAGTATCTTCCCCAAAAGGCACGGCCATCTTCCGTAAGACTTAGAATTACATGCCAGCCCAAGGGTCTTCCCATGCTACTGAGCCATCACACAGCAGCTGGGAAGAAGAGAGGGGGGAAAGGGGTATATACAGAACTCACTGAGGCAGGTTGGAAAGAACCA
The DNA here is from genome assembly GCA_024336885.1 of Actenoides hombroni. Taxonomy (NCBI): domain Eukaryota; kingdom Metazoa; phylum Chordata; class Aves; order Coraciiformes; family Alcedinidae; genus Actenoides; species Actenoides hombroni. The sequence goes on along the minus strand of WUAM01000179.1, from coordinate 17,000,891 downwards.
GTTCTGTGTGTTTAGTTACAGTTAATTTTAAGTTTATGGCCTTATGATGCAATTGTCGTAACCCTTGCTCAATATACTTTTCAGGCAGAGCATGCTGAACATACAGAGGGGGTGTATTTTATGGTTGCAGTGTTTGCTTGAGCTGTGTAGATAAGAGAGCTGTAGAGAGGTCTCTGTGCAGGATGAAGTGGAGCCGTTTTGGCCATGTACTATTGGCAGGGTCCGAGTGTCTCTGCCAAAAGAGCTTATGAAGTGTAGGTGTAAGCCACACTGATCTGTTGTCATCTGCTCTCTCTGTCAGCTGGGGTTGAATCTTGTTCTTATGCTTTCAGAGGGAAGGAAAGCAAAGGGAGGGAGTAGGTGTCATTAACAAGTAAGGGAAACTGGAACTGGTTGGGTTTATTTTAAGAGGCAGCTTTGGAATTTGACATGTGTTTCACCCAAAGATTTTCAAATGCGGCACAAGTTTTTTTTCACACAGTTCATATATATTATGCCTATTTTATGGATAAGCTAACTGATTCAGAAAGTGAACAGTAAATACAGTGTCATTTTCAGGTCTATGAATAGATTCAAAGACCCTTGAAACCTTAATCCACTTGATCCCACTTAATGCCTTCAAGATGCATTAACAGGACAAAAAGAAGTTTAATAAGAGTGCATCAAACTCAGTTTGGTCACTGCAACCCTTCTGCTTACAATGGTAACCACATTAAAAACACTGAGGAACCATTAGCTTACATTTTCCTGGAAAATAAGTAAGCAGGAATGTATGCCACATCCAGGATGGCATTTTAATCTTATCAAAGTGGAGCTTTAAAGATGGCTGTTCTTTCCCTACTGTGATTTCCAAGATGCACAGCACAAATGTGCTCTGAACACAATAGAACTAATTGAACAATCACAGCAAAGGAGGTCAAAACCCAACAAACAGTGTAGCATCTAAAATGACTCTGGAGGATTTTAACAGATGGACACTTGTAAATCTAACAGGATTTCCTACTGGTGAGAATGCCTCAGGTAAAATTCAGAATGTCTCATTAAATTGTCAGCCAGCTATGAGGCATTGCTCATGTGAATATGAACAGCTATGCAGCTTTACTGTATGTACACACAGCCATGTATTAACATAGGCCTGAAAAGCAGCATTTCGATGTGAGTTTGGTTAGAAAACCCCTTCAAAATTGAAGAAGGATCAGATGTAATGTTTCTGTCTGGGATCCATTAGAGATACAGAAAGGAAATTAAGCTGAGGCTCAAGCTTTTTCTCTCCCCATTCTCAAAGTTGTATGGTTTTTCCTGAGTGTGCAGTCCATGCAAATTTGTAAAACAGTTTGTTTTAGACTTCTCTAATCCCTTTTGCTATTGCTTTCTTGTAGCCTTCTGTGTTCTTAGGCTGTTGGCAAAATTCATCGACAGACTCAACACAGGTATAATAGTGCTCTGTGTCTCTCAAGTAGATGCTCTCATGCCAAGAATTTGAATGTGAGTTAGCACAATGCAGCGATACAGCAGTTGCACATTTCCATTTTTACATGTTTCTGTTACATAGTGCCAGTGATCTGGATAAGGACAATTAGTTTGTTTCTCACCAAAATGCTGTGTGTGCCCCTTTACCTCCTCCAGCAACTCTACTGCTTATGAGATTTGTGAGCCTGTTGTTCAAATTCACATTCCTGTACAGTCCCACTTTCTTGGTAAAAAATAGTCTCCGCTGGGTTTATTGGCATTTCTCACAGTATCTGAGTTCAAAGAAAATGATTACAAGTTAAGACAGGGCTCTGTTCTTTAAAGCGCCACAGTGTATAGATCTGTTGAGTGATATATAACATAGAACTACTTCCAACTGAGGAAAGCTTAGCACAACTCTGGCTAGCTTGCTGATAGCTGCTCAGCTCCTAAAATTACTGCTTACAAACCATAAAGGCCCCAGCTTGATTTTACGGGGTGGGGGGGGTTCTTCAAGATACCTTCCTGATAATGACTTTAGTGTCACTAACTAAACTTTCTCCTAAGTTTCCATATTCAGACTTTTTCTGACAGCAGAAGAGTCAAATTACTGATTTCTCTAATGCTTTGTCCGCTCACCTCTGAGTATTAAAACGCCTGGCCTTCCATTTCTGCTTGTGGTAGAGGCTGTTGTAGCTGAAGTATTTCCTGGTTTGCTGTTCCCTTTCTGAAGGCTGCTCCTGCTGTGTTTTGGGGGAGAATGCTGCTGCTGACGTGAACTCGCCGGTGCCTCTTGCAGAGGAACGCATCCACCCGCGTGTCCTGGCTGATAACCTCACCCCTAGCAGCCTAGGTGAAGAATTTCTCTCAAGAGTTCGCTGCTTCCCTGAGGAGTCTCTGTCAGGATTGCAGCTAAACTGAACTTAGGTTGGTTGTGTGTTGGGGAGAAGCGCAGGCTTTTGTGTCCGGGTGTAATAGAGGACTAGTAATCCTCAGTCCAAACCTCTTTCTCCCAGGAGATTCCCTGGTCTCTTTTCCTCAGCAAAGAATTCCTCCTGGCAAGTTGTATCCAGTTTATCTGGTGGCTTTACCTTTTGAGGCTTGAATTCTGAGTCTGTAGGAGTCAAATATTTCCAGCTATTAATTACCTTCTGCTTAGACGTGGAAGGTGCTGGTAGCAAGATAGCTGGTAGCAAGAGGGAAAGCAGATAGGAGAGGGAAATCCGTTTGGGTTTGGATTGCAAGTCAGTTCTGCTGCCACATTCTCCCAAGTTTTCTGTTTGTCGGGAGGAGTTTTTGATCTCGTTACGGAACGTGCAGCAGATTGTTACCTTGCCCCAGTCTCTGTGTTGTGGGCTGCCTTGGAGGAGTTGAGTGCAAGTTCCTGATGTCTTTGAGATGCATGAGGAGTCGACCAGGCTGCCTGTACCTTGCCAACCACCAAAGTTGGTATCTGTGGCATTAGGACTTCCAGGTTGGCCACCAAAAGCCATTTATAAAGAAAAACTGGTTTGATACCAGTATGCACTGGCTTCTATTTGCTTTTTGCTGGACCTCCTGGGATTTCTTTGGTGAAGCTGTCCTATGTATGGAACCCTGAACTTTAGTGAGAGTTACTGTTTCCAGCAATGCTTTGATGGAAAGGTTCTGCCTGGGATGTGACTTCTGGCCAAACCAGGACAGACAAACACTGGTGAGACTTTGGAGGGCCTGAAGTTACAAGGTTGTGTTTGGGATTTTCTTGCAGCAAATACATAATGAAGCAAACTGGGGAAGCTTGGACAGAAGTTTCAGGCTTCCCACCCCAAAATGTCCTTTGTTTTGGTCAGTGCGCTGCGTAGCCCGAGGAAGAAACCCCATCCCCACTCTGGGCAACTTCTTTTCGTCTCGATGTGGAGTGGGAATCGTTTTGATCTCAGTATTTTGCGTTATTAGGAAACTGTTTTGCTTACTCAGCTGTGTGTCGCTTTGGTTCATCTCTGACTTCAGATCTGAAAAGTGTCTTGTCAATGGCAGAAAGGATTATAGCCAACTGGAGAAAAATTCCTCATCTGTGTTTAACTTTCAAACGTGTGTTCTGGTCTTGGGTCTTTGCTGACAAAATCCCAGCAAATGGGATTTACCAAAGTGAGGTTTTGTAGGGAGGGGAGAAAAACGAGGCTTGTGCAGAAAGAACCCTTCTGTGAACATCCCTGGCAGCTGGGGGGTATTTTTTCTTTGAGTACCTCTTCCTTTCTTAAGTAGTTTCTAAATCTGGACACTGGAGGTTGTCACAGAAACAGTTTGGATTTTCTGCTCTTAGGAAGCGGTCATTGCAGCTTGTAGTCTGTAGGGACTTGAAGTGGAATAAAGTTGAGCTCTGTCAGCTGCGTCCCCTGACCTGGAAATAATCAATGCAACAGGCTAAAATGCAGCAAAAAAACCCTGCCTCAGAGCTGCCATGGATGGGAAGAGAGGTGCAACCCAGGAAATAAACATCTTCAAAATTCTTTGAGCTTAAAACTGATCATTTTGTGAGGGGGGGGTGGGGAAAGAACCTTTACTAATTGAATCCACTGGTCACTTCAAGCTTTCTTTTTTATTTTCTTTTTTTTCCATATGGGACTTCCTGCTTCTGTTTGGTTTGTATTTGGCCTTTTGAGCTTGTCTTACCGCTTGCCTTAAGAAAGGGATTAGTGCTGTCTGCATTTCAAAGCGGGGTGGTTTCACGCTGTGGTGCTTGGGCATCCCAGGCGATATGCAGATAAACACTCCAGCTCCCAGAGGCTTCCCCGTGGAGCCCAATACCTGAAAGAGTGATTGGTGCATTCCAGTTGACGCCGATACGAAGGTTTCTATCCCAAGCTTTGCTGTTTCTCTCCCAAGTTACGGGGATTCACAACGTTTGTTATCCTAACTAAGGCTCCTCTGCTTAAGCTTTTCTCGGTGTGTGACTGTGGCTGTCATTTCTGTGGGGTTTCCTGAGAAGGCTGTGCCTTGTTTTATTATAAATTTTTTTTTCAGTTTGCTAATAGTGGGGAGCGTGGAGTGCTGCTTGCAAAGCCCCCCTGATCTTCCAGCCACTCCAGTGACATGTAGGGCTTTGAATCTAGCTGATTCTTATGGTCCCTTCCAGCCCAAACCTTTCTACATCTCCCGCCTGTGACCTTCGCAGGGTTGCTCAGCTATTTGTCCGTGTGGCCATTTTCTCTCCTCCCACCCTTTCCTCCGGGTTTGGACCGAGCTAATCCGACCCCGTGCTGGGGAGGAACCTCCCCACACAGGCTGCAGTGCCCGGGCTGCCTGGAGCCCTTCTGCTCCGAGAAGCTCGTCCCTCAGAGACCAGGCCGACGATGCCGCTCGGCGGGAGCCTGCGCCGTGCTCGAGGCCGAGCTCGTTTCCTGTTTCTATTCTGGTCGAGAGCAGCTCAGCTCTGCTTCCTGCCCGCACGCCTCGCACAGATTCCCCTAACCCCCAGCCTGGCCTTGCTTTGGCAGCAGTTTTGGTGACGGACCCAACGGAAAGAGGCGATGGGTGACCCGGGAGGGTGGCAGGCCCGGCCGGAGGACGGGCTCTTGTTCTTGTAGGCCCGGCCGGAGCGACGAGGCGGGTCGATGGTGAAGCAGGAAATTGCTGTAGGATGACCAGTTCTGGTCTTGGATCCCGAACAATAGGCCGTGCTCCTCCACACGCGTCCCCCGCGCCGCCGCGGCCGCGACGTGCGGAGCTGTTCCTCACGAGGTGACCCTCCGCTTCTCAGCGTGCTTTTGAGAAGCTCTTTGTCGCAGGGCAGGGCGAGCAGATTTTCACTTCCTTTTGGCTGCTGACTCGGTGTCATCGGAGACCCTTTAAATGTGTGGAAGCCTCGTCAGGTTGATGTAGGTCGTGCCGGCCTCATCCTCTTCCCTTTCCATCCAAATGTAACCCTGCCAGAGGTGCCCCAGCGTGCAGGGGAGGGTGAGTCCCTGTTGCCTTGTCCTTCCTCAGCCACGTGGAGCAGTCGCAGGGGCAGATGAAGCCACTTAACTTGGGCTGCACGCGTTTTAAACGCTGCCACACCTGAGCTTTCAGTTTACGGGAATCATTTTCCTGTTGTTGTCCTCTTGGCATGCTGGCTTGGCTCGCCTGGCAGACGTGCACGCTCATAAACGCCGCGGAGAAAACTCTTTTTTTCCCACGTGGAGCTCAAATGTGGGGCGTGGTGGGGACCCAGGGCTCGGTCTGCTCCGCTCCCTTCCCGCAGCGGCCACGCACCTTCGTGGGTGCAAGGGTCACGCCAGGATTCCAAACAGGTCCACGTTGATTGCAGGAGGAGTTGTGTGGTTGGGTTTTGTTATCGTTTTGAATCGGGTCTTAGCCAGGAAAATAGAAACTTTTCTTGTATTTAAAAAAAAAAAAAGGGTTGAATTTCCTGAAATGACAAGAAGTGACATCTCTAGGAATTGACTGTTCTGTCACCCTGACCCCAAGGGTAGCACCAGGCCTACGTCAGCGTCTGGCCTGGGCCAGGTTTCCATGGTTATGTTGCCTCTTCCTGCGCCTGCTCGCCGCTCTGAGCCAGGGCCAGGGGACAATTGCCTTGAATCTTTCCAACTCTGCCTTCGGTTTCTCGATCCCGTCCCCGTCAGCGGTACCTGGGGGAGGTATCACAGGCGGGTTCCTGACTGGACCTGGTTTCTCTGGAGATGCTGGTGGGGTCCAGGGGCTCGGCCGTAGCCCCTCACGTCACTCCAGTGCTGGCTCCTCACGCGGACGATGGACTTTGGGAAGGAGATGGCAGTTTTCATCTCTTTCTTCAGTGAGAGGATCACCAGGCTCTGCAGGCTTGCAAATACCTGATACCTTAGAAACCTCATTCTCTCCTAAAATTGTCCTTCCTTCCACTGCTTTAGAAGTTGCAAGCTGAAACACAGCAAGTTCCACCTCAACATGAGGAAGAACTTTCTTGTGAGAGTGCCAGAGCCTGGCCCAGGCTGCCCAGAGAGGTTGTGGAGTCTCCTTCTCTGGAGACTTCCAGGACCCCTCTAGATCTGTTCCTGTGTGGGCTGCCCTGGGTGACCCTGCTCTGTCAGGGGAGTTGGACTCGATGATCTCCAGAGCTCCCTTCCAACCTGTGATTCTGTGATCAAGCCCTTGAAAATGACCTTGTGATGGTGTTTCCTCTCTGATGGGGTGCTCTGCTTTCTGAATATTTAAGCGTAGTGTTCAATCCAGATCTGTTAACCTCCCCCCGAAAACAGACAAACCAACCAACCAGGAGGAAATGCCCAGGCTGGCCGTGCATGCTGTGCTCTTTAGTCTTCAGAAAGTCTGATCATTCCAGTCTCGTTTGCGTTGAGTTCAGTGCTTGAATTGCTGCTGAACTCGCCAAGGCTCTACGCTTCAGTTCTCCACTTTTGCTTATAAGTAAAATCTTCAGATGCTTTTTCTGCTCAGGAGCCTGTTCGTGGAGGTGAAATAAAAACTTCGTCTGCTTTGAAGCTCCTGTAATGTTTGCAAAAGAAAATAGGCCTTTTTGGTTCTGAAACCTGGCACCATCTTTGTCTAGCTCCCGAGGAGTGGAATAATGAACCCTTTTTCGATTGTGCTGCAGTTGTCTCGGCCCTCGATCGCCAGCGCGCGTGTCTGAATATTCCTTTGGCAACTACACTTCTCTCTCCTCCCAGTTACTGAGTGTTATTATTGTAAAGAACTAAATCACTTCTTTTCACTAGGCAGGAAACCTGTCCCGGTGTAGCTTCAACCTTGGTGTATCCTGCAAGATAAAGCAACTTCTGTGTCATTAGACTAAACTTCTGTCGAAAGTGGTGTCTGAGTTCTGCTTCAACTAGACCACAAATCCATTCCAGCTTGCTTTCCAAAACCTCTTGCTTGCCACCCCCCAACCCTCCCCGAGGTACTAGGCAGTGGAACAGAGATCTTGAGATAAGCGTTTGGAGTTTATTTGGAGACAGCTGAGGCTTTTAGGAAGCCACTTAAAACTTCTTGTAGCGCTAGGTGCCTGCCAGTGCATCAATTCTTGCTTTGTTTTAGCGACTGTGTTGGTATGTGAAGGTTGTGGGTCTGCCTTCTGGGCTGCAATTCAGGTGATCTCTTGCTTCAGCACGAGGAGGAGGAATTTGTAGGGCTAATATCCCAAACTCTGCACATTTGTGCAGCTCTGACTTCATCCACAGGTTTGATTCCTGCTACGAGAGGACTGTGCTGTGTTTAAACTGGGCTTTCCCTGCTCTTACTCCCGGTTCCTGCCACTAGGAATAAGCAGAGGCAGCAGTGAAGCGTGGTTGGTTGCTCTGATCCTTTAAGCCATGTCACTCAACGTGTCCACGCTGCTCTTTCACTTTTCTTTCCTTTCCTTCTCTTGCTTCGTGGATCAGCAGGAACAGAGGGTGAGGGACACGACTCAAACTCCCTCCAGGCTTCAGAGCCTTAGAGGAGCGTTGAGTTTCAGGGGCTTGCTGAGGCCCAGCTCAAGCAGCATCCTCCAGACTTGTGCACACCAGAGGCCTGTCCCCCAGGAATAACTTCCCTGCTTGAGTGGATGACAGTGGGGTGTTGGGAAGCCCCGTCGTTCGGGTGAAGAGCTCTGTCATCCTGCTCAGACACAAGTGCTCCACTCTCCTCGCAGACTTCACAACCTGTTGCCCTTGGCACGTTCTTCATTTCTGCCTTTTCAGTCAAATTAACTACTCGGTGAACGCTGAGGCTCACGCCGCACATCTCCCCGCTCCCCACTTCTTGAGGCTGTAGAGCATCTAAAGACCTTGCGGGACAGTCACCCGGGTAGAGCTCTTGGTGCCGGAGCTGTTTTCTCTGCGTAACCCTCAGAAAACGAGAGCGTTGGCAGGAAAGCCTTGGCTGGAGTGGTCGGGCCCGTGGCCTCGTGGGCTCTCGGCGCGGGTTCCCCGCGAACCTCCTCGGGCTCTCGCTCGCGCGCCGCGTCCCCGGGGAAGCGTCACCAACCCGCCGCTGGCTTTTCATTCCCAGAGCGTGGAACTGGCCCGGCTCCAACCGTGTGTAAATTTGTGAGTGGGAGGGACGGCGGGGGGTGGGGACAAACACCAAATGGCAGCGACGCGGGGAATGTCTCGAGGCCTCTTCCTGCCAATGCCAGCCTCGCAAACCCAGACGAGCGGCGAATTCCTGGGGGAAGCGAGTGGAGCTGAACCGCCGCTGACGGGGAAGGAGAACGGCGGGGAGGGCCCGTGAATGAAACTCCCCGCTGAGCTCGCCTTGCCCTTCCTTCTCCAGAGACCTCCCCGGGCTGGGAGGGAGTCGAGGAGGAGAGGACAGGGTGCCAGGAAGGTGGGGTGTAAACAAACATGCCCTGGACTTGACCTCCGG
>WUAM01000179.1:16945087-16992019 GCA_024336885.1 Actenoides hombroni | reverse complement strand
ACAGCTCCCGAACGTCAGCCAAAAAATCTGGCCACTGCCTGACAGTCAGAGTATGTGTATTTGCTGTCTATCAGTGGCAGCAAAACAGCTTAAAGTCAAAAAAGAATAGTATGAAACCACTGAATTCTGTCACAGGAGTATTAATGTGCCAAATTGACAGGCTTGGTATCCGGTTAAAGCGTCCTTCATTTCTGTGATATTTTTGGCAAAGAAACAGCCCGTAAATATAAACAGATCACTTCCCTCCTTACTGAAAATCAGGTATCTCAGAGGGAAGAAATGCACTGCATGTTTATCAGAGCAATAAATTCTGCACAAGGTTTTAGAACTGACATTCAGAGGCAAATTTCATGATCGGGCTAAGAGACTCGAGGAAGGACAAGTTACATGTGAGAGGAAAACACATGAAGTGCATCCCCCAAACCACAGAACACATCTCAGTTGGGGACTATTCGCACTACAGGGAGTAGGGGAGTTGTGCCAAGATACGACACACAGGTCTGTGATTATTGACCAAATCCTTTAGCAGAGAACAGGCACAGCACTCCCAGTGTGGAATAGTAACCGTGGAGTTGTATTCCCATACAGCATCTGCCTTGAGAACCCTCATCTCCCTGACACCTCTTTCCCACTCGCAAGGTTGTTTTCAAGATGGCACTGGAGAAAGATCATTGAATATGTATACATGAAAATGTGTTACAGTAAGATGTCCACACTGGTACAAAAATTGTGCTTGGTGTCACTATAATTCAAAAGTAAATAGTGCATAGTGTATTGTTACACTAAATAAAGCAAACACAATCTTCATTAGAGCTTTAACACAAGAAAAAAAAAAGACACACCACAAAAGCCAGGCAAGGTAACTCAATACAGTGTTATATGAATACTTCATATTTACTGCAGCTGATCAGAAGTGCAAACAACTTGTAATGTAAAATCGCAGCTGGGCATGTATTGTGATATTTAAACAAATAAGTATTTTGATTAAAAATTAAGAAGTTTTTAAAATTCCATTGTTTAAAGACTATTTTCTGTTGAGGTTATTATTTCTCTTCAAGATTAAGTTCTCTTTGTTTTCCCCATCCAATTTTCACCATCTTAACTGCCCACCTTTGTTTGAATTCTGTTGTTATCAAGCATATACTAGTACCTTATTACTTTTTCAGAAACTTAATGATCCACGCATCCCATTTTAGTTTTCAACATCATTTTCCTTTCTTCATGCTTAAAAGTATCTTTCTTTTCACTTGTTTTTAAATTGAGCCTGAAAGAGAGAAAAAGGAAAATTACTCAGGTATTAATGATAAAAGATATGCTAAACCTTCAAAACAAAAAGGCCATGAAAACAAACATAAAGGTGGAGTTCCTGTATTTGTTTATGTATACCCAGTGTGTGTTAAACTTCTTTACCAGAAAAAACCCACACCCTTGAAACTGTGTCTTTTACACTAGAGAGATCCTGGTAGTTGTGGCTATGAAGTCGCACTAGCAGACTAAGGGATAATCAGGCACTAACTCTCTTCAGTGAGAGAAACCCCTACAAATGGCCCTCAGAGCTGAAGTTGTGTCCTGCCTCAGCGTGCTTCTGTCCCAAGTGTGTCTGGCAGGGGGCTGGGCAACGTGTCTTTCTCCTACACTTTGGCAAATCAAAGAATTCTTAAAAGATTTGTGAGAGTGACTAGTTGACGAAAGCCTTGTTGACTCTTGCCTGTTACAGCACGTTTAACTATATAGCTACTGTCTCCTCTGCTATAATCTCTACCATGATGCATGGCAGAGAAGTCAGACTTACTGATCTGCAATTCCCATAATCCCCTCAAAAGACCTTTTCAATATCACCTTTGCTACTTTATATTCACCTGATATTAAGTTATAGTTGATCAGTAAATTATCCGTACCACAATTAACAAAACAATTTTGTACTGAAGCTTGTATAGACCTCTTGTGTGAACATTGACTCTGGCAATTTCTTATTGTTTTGTTTACCTACAGTCTGTATTATTAACACTAAAATGTGAAAATGATCCTTAATTCATAGAATCATAGAATCACAGAATGGTTTGGGTTAGAAGAGACCTTTAAATGTTATCTCATCCAATCCTCCTGCAGTGAGCAGGGACATCTTCAACTAGATCAGGTTGCTCAGAGCCCTGTCCAGCCTGACTTTGAATTTTTCCAGGGATAGGGCATCTACCACCTCTCTGTAGATTCATCCCTTTAAAGAACAGTTCTATTCTAAGAACCTTGTTGAGGTCCCTTTAGTGGCCACAAATACAAAGGATTCATTTAGGTTATCAGTAGCAGTTTTATCTTTCCTAGCTATTTCTTTTATATTTTGTTAATATTTTCACCATGCCAGGTCTTTGGAAGGCATCTTATTTCTGATGAGGTTTTTTTAAATTAATTTTTTTTTATGGCTCTAGCATAAAATCTGAATTGAGATTTGAATTTTCCCAGATTGTAGAGGTTCAGATTTGGACTATGCTAAAAGTAGGATCAAGATGTGCAGCCTGAGGCACTGCTTTGGGCCTAACAGTACTTGTGAATATGGCTGCACCCTTGCAAGTGACTCAGTAAAATAGCATGGTGAGGCTCATTTTCAGCTCATTTATTCCACGTTGAGCTACTCACAGGAAAAAATACATTGTTCATACTCTGCAAATGGGACACATGAACTTGGTTATTTTGTCTTCAGATATAAACATCACCAGGGCTGCACAAAAAACCCACAGGGTACAATGTAGTCTGGAAGTTCTTCATTGCTGTTGATCATGTAGAAGAAGAAATGGACCTACCTATAAGACAAAGCTCTCATGTTTATCTCTTACAGGTCTGTTGACCAATAGATTGGATCATCTACAGGTAGAACTTACAAATTTGTTCTATTGTGTTATAAGTCACTGCCAGCTCGCTGCAACCAACTTCTGAGCTAACTACCAGTCATGTAGTTGGTATTGGGTAGGGTAGTGTCCTAGCTAATTAAATCCTTCTGAGAGACAGGTATATTACCACTAAGCTAGGGTGACACAGTTTTTAGCTGTCTTGTGGTATAGGGTTACACCTGTTGGGATTGTATCATTTAGTATATTCTGCAGACAGGTTTATGGACCCACCCTGAGCAACATGGATGACTGACTTTTGAGTCTCTCGCAACCCAGCAACCTCACTTTAGTTTTCTACAAGCTACTAAGAGTAAAAGAAGACGTCTCAGACAAGTATCCATCTTTTTTATTTGCCATCTTCTCCTCTCTGGCATATCCTATGTATTTGCTGCATGTCAGCCCTCATTGTAACTTCTTATTCTATCACTGAAATAAGACACAAAGGTGAATAAATATATTAAAAAGGTGGTACTGCATTTGTGATACTTTGTGCTCTTTTTCTGTCACACCATTTCACATAAGGCAGGTAAGTAAGGAGAAATTAGATTTGCTTCTAGGAAGTTAGTTTGATAAAAATAAAAGGGGTGGGGAAGATTAAATTTTGATGAGCTGTTTTTTAATTCCTAACCACATACCTCAGCTCTGTAAACAGAAAATAAATTCAACATCAAACTCTGATTCTATGATTTTTACCTTACTTCTACTGCTATTAATTGTCAGAAAGATAAGATAGAAGAAGTAAAGGAAGACAGAAACTAGCCCAAGAGGCTTATTTTTGGGGAAAAAAAAATAAATCCTGATTTGAAAGTTCTACTCATGCATTAACTTTTCCTTGAAAACTCATGGCTTAATACTAAGTATAGCAGTACCAAGGACCTGATTTGCTCTGGACATCAAATACAGCAAATAACTCTCCTCTGTAAAGAAGAGAAAGTTTTTCTGTAATTGTGCTCTTGCCAAGAATGAAGTGGAGAAGCAGGGGAAGACACACCTCCTGATATTATTCACTTGTTATATGAAAATTTAAAAGATTATCCAGACAGCTAAAGAATGCTGTTGGGGTTTGTCTTTCTGTGGAAAAATTAGTCATTCTTTTGGTAGTAAAGATTCATGTACAAAGAAGTAAACTCTGAAGAAATCCCATTTCTGACAATTTTTTAAAGACAGAAAGCTTTATCTTCCAGGAGAAGCAGAATGTGAAAGAAATATAGACATTCTGAAGCAGGAGAATGCTTGTATTGGGGAAGAAAAAGAAGGGTATAGAAAACTCTCTCATTTGTACTTGAATAACAACTATTACAAAGTCGTAATACTCTCACTTTCTTCTGTTTTGTTTTCCTTCTTTTTTTTTTTTAATCCAAGCAAGCAGCGTTTCTCTGTTCCCCTTACTCGTTCAATGCTTTGTCAGTAAGACAAAAATTTAGATTGTATTTCTAACATGAATGCGGTTTCAAGGGATGCATACCATGTTCACAAAGCAAAGCTATCTCACTTTGTTCCCCCTGGCTAGGGACTATTCTCGCAAGGAGGGCTGATCCTTACAGAGTTGGAAAACCAGGAGCAGTGGCAGGCATCCTGAACCTCCTTCCTACCCCGTGTCCCGAATATACCGAGAAAATGTCATCACCGGGAGGACTTGCGTCTCCTCACTGCATGTCTCAGTTGGCAAAGGCTTCCAGCTGCTGTCAAGCCACTGCTAAGGTGCATATTAATCAGGTCTTATGTAGTGACAGCCTACCTTTTTTCTCTGAGTATTCCAGGAATTATCAAGCCTCGTTGAACCGACCATGCCAGCAAAGTGTCTCTCCATGGCAATCATAAGGCATTCAGTGGAACTTTGTAACGAAAATATTTTGGCAATCTATTCATCCTTGTAATAGTCCTTCCAGATGGCATTACTGGGAGGAGACCTGATACTACCTCTCTCTGTAGACCAACCCTGTTCTTTAATTGAATCGAGGAACATCATGAAATAAAGTGCAGTGAGACCATGATGGCTTCATTAGTTTTATGGCCTTGAATCAGCTAGGACCCAGGAGTGGGAATCATTGCAAAATCCTAGCATCCTTAAGGTTACTAGGTGTTCCAAATTAATGATTAGCTAAAAATTCTTGGAGACCCTCTAATATTCCAGGTTACTTCAGTACCCTGTCTGTAGTCCCCAAGTAGGTGGGTATTGCAGTGCTTAATGCTTAGGGACACATCGACAGTGCCTGAGCACATCTTGTGCTGCTGACAAGAGTTGCCGATGTCATGCTGTGCCCTTTTCTCAGGAACCCATCAATTTGAGCTTTCCTCTGAGATATGAAAGACCTGGGACCGCAGTTTTTCCACTTCCTGGGACATGCACACACCCCATCTCTGAAAAGCCCTGTTGCTCCAGGCAATGCAGGAAGTTAGATTCAATCACTTTGACTGAAGGTGCTCTGCTGTGTGTGGGGTAGTTAAATATTCATGGTGAGGAAGGAAGGAGAAACAGCTTACTGTTGGTTGGGGCCACAGAGGGACAAGCAGAATTACTAGCGTACTCTGTGCTACCTGCTCCTGACAAGATAACCATCCTCTCCTCTTCCTGAAGGTCCTTCTCTGGCCCCTGACATTGAGTGATTACTGGCTCTGGAATCTCCAGGAGATCACTGGAATGAGAAGCAAAGGATGTGCTGCAGACAGTTGGGTGACAGCCAAGGGGAGGAAGAGTCTCCAGGTGCTCAAACCCTTTATTTTTGCCCTGACTGGACAGCCTTTCCAGCCCAAGATCTCTACAGGTGATCACAGCATTTATTCTAAAGAATATTTAATTCAAATGCAAAATGACTAAGCTTCAATAGGAGAAAGAAAGGTTTTCCCACCCCAGAGCTCTGTAGGAGTTAATTGACAGACAGAGCATACCCTTGTACAAAATCCCTTGGCCTTGAGGAAACAAAGGCACTTAATGTGATGGTGGCACCTAAGTCTTCTTGCAGAACCAACTGTAATTCCTTACTAGCAGAAAAATAAACCTATTTACAGTAATTATACATGTGTTTACAGCTTCCAGAGGGAAAACAAATACAGCAGTTAATGTAACTTACAAAACCAAAGTGACTACTGTACATTAGGAATGACTCACATGACAAAAAATATTTTCTGAAGTGATTAATTCTTTAACAGTTCAGAAATCTTGGAAATAAAGAAGTAATTACAGAATATTTATTTTTGTTTAAAAAAATTAATGAATAGTTTTTTATTAAAAAAAAACCCAACAAACAAAGAAGGTGTAATGCTCTTAGGATAAAAAAAATTCTTCCAATAAAACTACATGTTTTCTACCATAGGAAGATTTTGCTTTAAGAGATTTTAAAGTCCCTGAAATGAGTAAAGACTACAGCACCTCCAAGTTCTATGGGCTGTGGCACATGTATCTACAATAGCTATTGCACACAATGCATGTATAGAATCTTACACAGTAATCCTGCATCAAGGGAAATACTCTCTTTGACTTCACTGGGAATCAGAGAAGTCCTTAAGGAATAGAAGAATACGCCATAACAGAAACAAAGCTTACTTTAGATGTGAATCACAATGCTGCCATTGAATTTATGCTCAGTTTAACCTATTAAACGATGTGAGATGAGCAAAAATTACTCATTTCCATTCTGCTGATTTTGCAGACTTCAGAAGCCCTGACTATGAAATAAATAACTTTCTCTTAATAACTTTCAGCATGGATAAGACTTTTAAATGTAGGAAGATGTAAATGACGTATTTTTATTGCATTGCTGGTTACCTCTAGGTATTAAATCAGATAAATGCAGAATTTTAAAATTACAAGGAACTGCCTAAAAAAATTTGTCTGTTTGTCACAAGTAAAACTGTAGGTAGACCATGTTGTTATGGAAGGTTCTGAAGACTGAGTCAACTATATTGATGTAATCAATACTGCATTTCCTGAATGACTGTCCTGATTGTATAGCTATGTCTGCGGCATAAAAATGTAATGATAAAATTGCATTGAGGAAAAGACTGAAAGTCACTGTACACAAATCTAAATAATATTCCCCTACATTATTCTTCATTAGATGGATTTCCTATGTCAATATACTGTGTTCATTCCTAAGGACAGCACTCTGAAAAGACTACATCACTCTAAAGGGCTCTTAGCACTTGAGAAGTGTGTAACTGCTGCATGTTGTTTTTTATTGAATAAATAAAATGTACTTTTAAAAAAACAATGATTTCATAGTTTAAAATATAAATTATTCATATTGCAAGACAGAACGTAGAAGAACTAATTTATCTGACATATTAGGGAATGGCAGGGAAATTGGTGATTATGAAATTTGTTTGCTTTTCTGCTTGCTAATTTGCTGATGTGATGAATTTTAATAACATGGTCCCTATGCTTGGCAGGTAAAGCTGTGGTCACTTTCTGCATAGCTGCTTACTTTTGTGAATTCTTTTCATTTTTCTTTTTCTACTGGGCCTAGTCTATGACCCTCTTCACCATTAAATCTTAATTCCACATACAAAACTGAGCAAATAATAGCATAAACAAAAACCCCTAACCTCTTTGAATTCCTTCCATGATCCTTAATTTCTCTGTTTTCTCCTTTTTGCTACTTTTTCCTTCCATCTTTCTTTCCTTTTATCTCTTTTATCTTGCCATGACCACAAAGAAGTGAGAGACAGAGATGTGCTCACTACCTGCATATATATAATTCCTGTGCACACCTGAGTTCCTTATATTCATGACCATCTTGCCCCAGGCTCTTTTCTTTGTGGCATTCCCTGTGAATGTAGCTTCCTTGGTAGAGCAAAAATGGTTTATCAGATTGTCAGGAAGCACAAACAGTCCAGGGTATCAGGTGACTATAAGTATTATTGGGAAGCATTAAAATACATGAGACTATAGCCCAATGTTCTGAAGACATCTCATGCTTAGAAATGGAGCTGCATCATTTGCACAAGTTTCCATGTAACTTCTTTCTGAATTTCCACTTTCCACTGGTTATATATTCCTTTCTAATGACCTCCCAATCTATTAGACCTCTATCTATTTTCAGGTTTGGTCTCTTTTTTTCTGCCGTACTAGAAAAATGAGTCATGTCTATGAACAGGAGCTGGCAATGGTGTTGCTTCTGTGAGTGGAGACAGAGACATTCAGACTTGATGGGTACACAAAATCCATACATGAGACATCGGACATCACCATATTCATGTGGGTCAAAAACCTTTTGGGTAAACCATGACTTCTAGGGCTTTGAAAGTATCTAACTTCTTCCTGAGGTCAGAGTGCAGCAAAGATGAGCTGAAGATGATCTGTCCCTGGACATGAGCTTCTGCAGTGCCCTGCCATTGTGCCACAGCTGAGCACATGCATGGTAGCTCATCCTGCACAACATATTCTTTCTGAAAAAGTCTATGTGCAGGGTGTTGAGGTAAAAATCATAACTTATAAACAGCCAAGTAAAAAAATAGTTAATGTGTTTCTAGGACTTGGGGTTTGAGTCTCACTGCAGATGAGAAGGAAAAAGTGTAAGGGGAATAGAGAGAGCGAGGGAGAAGCTTCCAAAGACTCCTATCTCAGTGTGACTTCATTATCTTATTTACAACAAAAATATTGTATTGTGACATATACCAACTTATAAATATTATATATATCATACATGGGCCAACTTACACCTAGTTCAGTTATCTGGATCAGTGCTGTAATCCATTTGGGTAAGGACCCAATTATTTCAGAAACAGATATTTATTTCGGATACAGTTCTGGGATTATTGTTCCCTGCCGACTTAAAAAATATTAAGTTAAATTAGATTTTAATATATAGCATGCTTCATTGTGATTTCCATTGTAAATCTTATTGAATACATGTTAACTTACTGCCTTCTTGCTAGGAGAGAGAGAAAATAAAAATGTTCAATATAAAATCTTTTGTGCATGTGTGATTTTAAAGCAGCATATATGAATGAAACTTGGAACTACCTTTCAAAATAAGCTGGTGATCTTGTAATTAAACAGATGACAACAAATTTGCAAAAATGTCTCTGGAGACATGTTCAGTAAGACTGCAAATGATGTACTGTTTTTTATTAGTAGTGACTTTTTTTGAATGGATGAAGATCAGATTTGCAACAATATAACTCATAACAGATATAACCTCATTAAACAAGCTTGTATACAAAGAACACTGTGCTTTAGCTGTCACTTTCTTGAAGTTCATTTTGTTTTTCATCTGCTTCTTATCTGGTCAGCAAGCATATAATAAGTCTAGCTGTATAAAAGGCATGGAGTAAAAGTTTCTCTACCAAGGTGAAAAGTAAATTAGGCCAAGTGTTAAGAGCTCACTTAAAATTTTTTCATCATTCTACATTGCTACTTTCGAGGTCATAATTTCCAAATGTTAACTTCTCTCCTCTTTCCTAAATTACTTTTCTGAATTTTGAATGTCAAAGCTCTAAGTTCTTTCAGCCTGATCACAATATCAAATCAGTTTTCACTCTAAGTGATTGTGATCTCCAATACACCCACCAAATCATTTTGATTCCCCTTTCTTAAAACAAACAAAACCCCAAATATTTTCAGACATCATGGAATGCTCCTTTTAAAGAGAGGTGATTCTGTATAGCAAGACCAATTTAATTATTGTTCACAACACATGTCAAGAAACTCAAAATGTAGCCTCATATATTTCCAGCTGTAGTGACCTTATTAATATCCTACATTAATGGCCGTGCACATATTGATGCTCTTCAGGATTAACAAGTCTTTCTTTCTATATGTCATTTGAAGCATGTTCATGCCATAACATATTTGGCACAGGGATGGGAGGCTGGCTGCAACCTGAAGCATGAGACCATTCACCACTGCCACTGTGGCTGGGGGTGAGACTGTGGTCTGTCTGCCAGATAATTTCATCTCTCACTGATGTCAGAAAGAGGACTGCTGTGGCACATTGGGGTCCACAGCCAACTTGAAAAAAGGTCTTACTTTGTCATGTCTGTTGGACAAAGAATAACTTCTTTTGTTTTCTTTCAGGCTAATCCCCAATGCTTTGTATCGTTGCTATTCTCAAGCCTATAAGTTTGAATACTCTCACTGGGCCATCTGGGAGGACTATGGATAACAGCAAAGGCTGTTCCCATCCTGCCACTAGCACAGGTGTTGCTAAGCCCCATGTGAGGCTCAGGAGCTCACACGTGGCACATTTCAGAAAGTATAGCAATTGCTTTCCTGAGGTGATTCACAGAGCCAGGCAGACGCTGGATTTAGCCATCACTAAAACAGTTGTCATAAGCCACCTGAGGAATGCAATAAAGAAGGTGAAAATACTTATCAGAGCAAAGATACACCATAAGACAAAATCCTTCATCTTCTATAGTCTGAAGTAATGATACTTTGAATTTGGTGTTGTTCTCTTACACAGAAGGATTAAACCTGAGAGTTTAAAAGAGAGGGACTAGACATCAGAGGTTTACCCAGGTATACTAATTCTTTTCGTCATTTTAATGTAACCCAATATGTACATTTGCACTTTATATACAAATCTTCTTTATTTATTAGATATTTGAAAATCTCTTCATGATACCAGTCATCTTTTTTCTCTAGATGAAGCAGATAAGATGTTAAAGAGGAAGGTTACATCCAACATCAGAAGATAGTAACAAGCCCTAATTCTTCCTGCTGCTGCAATTGCCATAGAAACAGAAATGCCACTTATACTGCTCTCCCTTCTCTATGATGAAATATTGCCACCTGAGGGGATTTAGAGTTGCATGCAAAGGCCTTGATCCTGCAAGATGCTGAACACCCCTGGTGAAGTGGTGGTACCCTGGACCCCAAGGTATTTACATATATCACATCTATTGATTTTCAAAAACAAAGGAAGGTTGATGTAAAAAGATTTCTGAGGATGTGAGCCCTGCGTGCCTTTCAATTCTTGCTGAAAGGGCTGAGGGTTTTAGGAATTAACTCATTTCCCACTGCTACTGTCTGGGACTTCTGTTGTTTAAACAGTAATAGGTCTGGTCCCTTCGTAAGTCTGCTTGATATTTATCTGAGGTTAGAATGGGTCACAGAAGGGAGTCACTGATTCATCATAGACAGATGTCAGCACAGCCCTAAGCACATCGGTTTAACTTGCCCAGTTCTTACTATTTTCATATTCTTATTTCAATCCTATCCAGTCAGATGAATGAAGCATGATATATTCTTAATTTACTACTGAAGGTACCAGAAAATATACAGACCTGGTGGCCAGGTAGCTGTCTACAACTTAAATAAAATTTGGGGTTTTTTTTAACATCTGCAAAGGGATCTTATTTTTTAGAGAGAAATCAAACTGGGGCAATACTAATCAAAGTAGTATTTACCCCTTAACAACTGCCTATTTTTATACTGGTGTTAGAGGTTAATAGCACTGTTATTTACTCCTCTGCCAAAAAGTACTGAAGGATATGAAATATAGCGGTCAATAAAGCTGAGCCATCAGATAAATAACATTCGCATTACTCGCTGACAAATTCTTTTGCTACATGGGGATATAAATAACACTAAGAAAGCAGTTCCTACATTACAAGTTTACTGATGTGTAAAATGTAATTTTAAAAAGAGCCCAAAGCACCAGGAGCATGACTCTCTGTGACATGATATATAGAAAGAGATATATGGCATTTCTAACACCTGTAAGGAGAAAAAACTGGGAGAGTAAGACATCTTTGTGAAGGTGGGATACAGCACTAAAGAGGAAAAAATGTAAAGACCAACTTCCATTCAGAGAAGTGATGATAGCTTTCTGCACTGAACAAAGCTTCAAAATAATAATGATGTTTCAGTTTCTGTGTTCACAGTCCTCAGAGGGATGGATTGGCCAGGAACAGGCTGGCTCTCATAGCAAAACTGCATTGTGCTTATGTTCAGAAAATAGAGGGTGTGATGAGCTCCTGACGCAACCCAGCAGATTTACCTCCAAGGGTTTTCTTTCCCGTAAGCACCCAGGTGGACCAGGTTGCATCTCTACAGCAGTGAACAGGCACAGAGATGGATTCAGAATAGCACTTTGTCAGTTCCACCTCTTAAAAGAGCAAAAGAGAACTGCTGGCATTTTTGCACTGGGTTTTGGAGTGAGTCAGTAAGGAGAGAGATGCAGGTAGGTAGCTAGGTAGGCAGATAGATAGATAGACAGACAGACAGGCAGTGGAATGTGTTTCCTAAACTGAACAGGTATAAAATATTTGCATTAGAAAAAAATGGATGTGGAAAATGACAGCATGCATGAAATGAGTGTTGAGGGCAAGAAAGAAATGTGGAAATATTCTTCAGTGTTGTCAATGCATCATGCAAGTATGTGTGTGATGGAGAAAGAAGGAATTGGTTAATCCAGGAGAACTGTACAATTTCTTTTACTTGCTCTACCTCTGGTTTCTTTACTGCTCACTCTCTCAGAAGGCTTTCTTTGTGATATTTTGGATACAAAACTGTGTTGTCTGAGCTACTTCAGTGGAGAACATTGAAAATCAGCGAAATCTTCTGCTTCATCTAACATAAATAATTAAAATTATATTCATATAATTACGACGGAGAGGCCCTGCAGTCCTTCCTGCACAGCCCTTTTCCTTTAGTTCCTGGGTGGGGAGAGCCAGTGATGGATGGGAGGCAGGAATCCACCTCAGACCCAACTGTGGCCTTCTGGGAGAGCTGAGCTGTTTGACAGTCCCAGAGCTCCAGAGGGGCTCTGGGAGATGTCTGTGTGGCCTTGCTCATAGTGCTGTAACATAATCCTTTGGATGATTGCTTCCAACAAGTTTTATTTTGGAGCTCATAGAATAATTACATCCCACACATACTCTAAGGTGGATATTTACAGGAGCTCTTGTACTGCAAATTGTCGTGTGCTGTGTTTTATGCCATTTCCTGTCATTAAAGAGAATTTCTGCATTGTGTTACCTATCAATATGGACAAATTATAAAGCTTTCCAGTTCCTGAAAATCTGATTTGGGAAAATGTCAGTCTTGTCTAATATTTGGTGCATAAACAAGCCTCTCTGCTATCACCCATCAAGGACCTCAGCGACATCTGCTCAGTGCCTGCCTTTTGTAAGGGGGAGAGAGAGGTGAAAGAAGGACAAAGGAAAAAGAAGGTTGAACTGTCAGCTATTGACCTTACAGCTGAGCTTGGCTATTGCTGAGGTGGATGAGTGCTCTTGAATAGTCCTGGATTTGCTTTTTTACGAGAGATAATAAAAAGATAATTCAGGATTACTGTCCGTGATATTAATATTTTGAAACTTCTTGGAAATTTTATGTTGATATTTTAAGTTCTATGTTTCTGGAACAACTGTATGTATCTCTTCTTCCTGAATTCCAAATGTTCATCCTCGGAGCACTAGCAAGCACACAAAGAAATAAGAATAGGAAAGCCTTTTCTGAAATGCCAGAAATGTCTTTGTCCAGCTAAGAAATCTTGTAGCACAAACCAGAAGAGTCAGAATGTTTAAATCATAGCAGCACAGTGACAAGAATAAGCAAATGTACTGATGGTTTGGACTAAATATGTAAGTGATATGTTTCAATCAGATCTTGATGCTGTGGCATTATTTCGATGTGAGTGGAAAAATGTCCCTTCAAACTTTTCCCTAGTAATGGCAAAGGCATTTTTGCAATCAAAACAACTTTATACTCTGTCTTCTTCCAAGAAAATAAAGAAATTACTCAAGTTAATATTAATTTAGGATACATGGGAAAGCACATCTGCGGCATATGAGTGATACCTCTCTAATTTCTTTTAAAATGTTTTTCAGACATGGTAGCTGCCATAATCAAAAGGATAAATTTTGCAAATATTGTGAACATATCCACTTGGGAAGTCAAAACAAATATGATGTAGACCCAGCTTGTGTCACAGATAAATAGTTCTTTTTGTAGCAAGCCCTGGAGTATTTAGAGCAACCCAGCAAAGTACAATGAAGTGTCCGCTCAAGCCTGGAGCATTATTATTTATTGTCAGTTAGGACCTTCATCACTTACCGACATCACTGGAAATATTACTGGTGATTGATACTGATGGCAATGATGATTACTCTTGCAATAAGCTTAATTAAAATAATGAAGTACTGTGGCACAGAACTTGGTTGTTGCCCAGGCAGGATAATGTATAAGCAGCACAAGGAAGTCATCAGCTCAGAGCGCTTCATATTTCAAGTGTGACATTGCTAGGGAAGCAAAGAGGCATGGTGTGCCATTTCTCCACTATTCCTGCACCATCTCCTATGTGTGTGCATATATAAATAATTGCTGGAGTAGACAACACAGCGATTGCCTCAGATATTAATCCTAACTCTCTATTATAATGAAGTGTCTATTGGTCATAATGTTGGTACTGTTTTTATAAGATGCTGCAAGTCTCCAAGAAACTTTTTCATTACATTATTCCTCAGGGATTGCTTCTCTGACCATTTGATTGTGGCAGTTTAATTGATCTTCATCTGCCACAGTGAGTAATCCATGCAGTCAAAGCTTGTAAAGGACCTAGAGAGAGGTGAGTAATTTCTGACCTCTCTTGTTCTAGGTGGTCAATGCCAGAGAAACCCCTAAGCAATAAGGTGTAACTTATCTCATTGTTTTATTAGCTGTTCATTCGAAAGCTCAGAATATAGATGTAAATTTGGAATCATCCAGGCTGGCTGAGCTGGTCTCAGACCCAAGTCTCCCACAACATGGAGAGCAGCTATAAATATCATGGGCAGCTCTGGTCTCAGAGCATGAAGGTCTGCATTTGTAAAGAGGAATAGTCAACATATTCTAGGCTTTTTGGATTGGGTTAATTAAGACAGTAAGCTGTGTAAACACTTAAGGGCAAGTCAATTATAAGGGTTTATTTCATAATGAGTTTTTGTATTTCTGGCTGGTGTGGCTTAATGATTTAAATTTATGCAGGGATCCTTTAAAAATCATTTAGAGAATCACACATCTGTCATACTAGGCAAGGCATGGACACTAATTTTGGAGGTAATTTCATAAGAGCTTAGGAAAAAGCCTTTTCTGAGCAGGTAAAATGCAACAGTCTGATCAAACTAGGAGCTATGTCTAGAGTTGCTACCACATTGTGCCTTTGAGATGATCTAATTTTGGATATTCTGTCACTTGTCCCTGCCCTATTTCTAGGTCAAAGATTGATGTTGTTTAATGTTATTTTGCCTTGAAGCTTGCACCTTGTCCCTTTGCCTGTCCATAGCTTGTGAAACATGCCAAGTGTTTGTTTTTCTTCCCTGCTACTTTCCATTTACTTTAATTCACTGAGCACTTCCCTTTGCACTCACACCAAAGTTTTGAATATAACCTTCATCTTGAATGAGAAAATACTGTAAAGCTAAGCAGTATTTTGTATAAATTACACACTCTGTAAATGAAAAGGAAGAGACAGGTGACGTCCAGTTGAAGGAGTAAGGGCATGACTTAGGCTCTTGTGTTACTTGTACAGACCTGCAGACTCCTCTGGCACAGCTGAGGATGCATCATCACCAGCAACATACTAGTTGCTTCAGCCACCACTGTTCCAGTACTACCAGTGTCCTATTTATGCCAATAAATTATTATTTTGCCTGAATAAATTACCTTTTCTCATTAGCTAATCCTGCATCCTGTCTCTGTTAACAGGAAGGGGACTACAAAAGAGATATACAATCATCTGAATAATGATGGCTGTAAAACTGGTTTCACGTAAGATGGTATCAGGGTTTGAAGTTTCTTGTGCATACCAAGAAAGAGTATTTGCCTTTGCAATGAGATGTTTTGCCTGTTAAACACCATGCAATGTGCCAATTGCAGAGTGGGAAACCACCTGAATCCTCTCTTACAGTCATTACAGGCAATCATATAGATTGAGGTTTAATATTTTTTAAAGAAGGGAGAAATGGTTCAACTTACACAGATGTGTTTGGCTAAAGCATGCTATTCTCAATAGAGAGTGGCATTTTCAGAAGGTACATTTGACCCAATTTTGTAGCACAATAAAGTCTCTGTTGTTTTGTGTCTTGATATATCAACAAGAATCTGAGAAAAAGGTTGCTCCATTTAGGCCATCTAACAAACTTACACGGAAATGCATCCAGCAGTAGTTTCTAAAGAATTGCAACACCAGTGGAGCAGTGGTGAGAAACCAGAGAGAAAGGGGGGGATGTGGGTGGTGTGAGTGTCCCCTGAGAGAAGTCTTATGTGAGAACAATTAGTCAGAGGACAGGCACAAGAGAGTTTCAGCTAAGCAGGAATGAGAAATTTATTTGGTGGAAGTAAAGAATACCTGTTAAGTTAACCAAAACTTAAAGGTTTGATATAGTGTGGGAAATAAGTGGGAAAAAAACAAAATTAGCATAATTTGGCTCAGTGCTCAAGAGTAGAAAATTGTGGGCTCCACAAAGCAAGATACCTTTACTCACAAAGCAGACAGGTGTTCAGTTTTAAGTAGATGTGCTTAAGTACTTTATTGAAAAAGAAGAAGAAAATAGACATTTAAATACATCTCTACGCAGGACAGTGGTCCATGTTATAAAAATTAAAGCTTCAAAGAGTCTCCACAGAAAAGTAGTCTTTCCTTCAAAAATCCAAACAAAAAGAAAAAAGCTGTAAATTCTCCTTCCAAACCCCAAATGTGTCTATGCAGATAACATGAATTCCTCCCTTTCAATGTTGATTCACAAGCTTCACCTGTAATATAGTGAAGCAAGAAGTCTCAAAATGCACCATCATACCTCAGAGAGAGCTCTTGGTGTAAGGTCAAGTATGTGGGCCAGTTATGGATTTAAGAAGAAAAATTAAAACATTTCAACTATGACTCCCAGAAGGCACCACAGTAATATTCCTGTTTAACTGTTCTTTGAAATGCAAGTTTTCAGTTCTGCTGAACTTTCTTGCATTGTAAAAAAGATGGTTCAATAGAAAACTTTGATAACTATCAGTTCTTCCTATGTTTGTCAAATTTCTGAAAGGACAAATAAATACCGACTCGTTTCGATCTTAACATTTTTTTTATGCACAGATGTAGAGCATACATATTTCATGCAAGCAGGTCATTAAAAAATGTATCTTACTGTTAAAAATTACCTGTTATATCTCAAAACATAATTAGAAATGAAAAGCCATAAATTTGTGAGAATATTTCTGGTTGGGCTCTGTGGAGATTAGTTCTCTGCTAAAAAGAAATATTAATCATTTTATATGGAATGTAAAAGTCATGAACCATGTCTGATAAGGATGAAGAAAATGGTGAAATAATGATGAGAATAGGTCAGGTATTATTATAATCCCAGTAATGTGATGACCTGGAAACAAACAATATGCATTCTAACAAAGTAACTTACAAGATTGTATAGGTAGAAAGAAATCAGGTAGAGAGAATTTATACTATTAACACTGGGAAAGATGTGATTTCTATGAAAGGACTGAACAATCATAGGAGACAGACAATTAAATATTATTCTTCAATGTAAACCTATGGCCAAAAAGTTTAGTAATGTTTTGATACATAACTGAGGATAAGAGGGTGGTGCTGTCTATAAATATCAGTTAATTCACTGGTAGAATGCTGTGTCTCTTTTTTAATGTCCTTCCTCAATAAGGGTATTAAAGCATTGGATACGAAAAGATTTATAAGAATAATCTGAGGCCTGGAAAGTTTGCTTTATGAAATAAATTCTAGATATTTAGCTTATGAAGGTGAAATTTAAGAGCTAACTTCATTCTGCTTGATAAACATCCACCCAATGAAAGAAGTTATAAGTGACTCTGACACTTCTCAATTAACAAATGTGTAACAGGATCCAAGCAGCAGAAAACAACGCAGAAGAACTGAAACTCAGAAGCATTAGGTTTTAAGGTGAACAAGGTAGCTCTTACAACTGGCTGGCAATAGAGGAAGAAGTTTTCCACAACCTGATATTTTTAAATTAAGATCAGATTGTCCACTAATATTTGTGCTGTAGTTGAACTAAAAGCAGGTATCAGCAGCTCAGCATGTAGAGTCTGTGCAAACAGTCTGTTAAGATGACATTTATGGCTCCATCCAGTCTTTGCTGTTTACTGATATATCAGAAGAAGACCATTGTACATGGCAGATCACGGAACAGGCTGCTCCACTGTGTATCTGAGGAAGCTGATCTTAACGAGTACAGAAACCAAAAAGAAAGTAGAAGGCAACATTTCCCTATAGACAACCTTCTACAATGAGAGAGGGAGAATAATCGTCACTCTTTGTAAGAGTGGATAGGAAAGTAGCAATGCTGCAGAGAAAACAAAATGGTTTAGGAAACTGAGGTAGGGTCCTATCCAAATTAGGTGAAAAAGCAATGTGCTGATATTAATTCTAAGTGATAAATAGAAATTAATCCATACTGGAAAGATTAATTTGAACTATCTGATCATATCTGGTTCTGATCTCACTATAGCTACTCTGCAATCACTTGCAACACCACCTGAAATGGCAAAAAAAGAGATTAAATGAAGAACAGATCAGAGAATAAGACAGGTGTTATTATAGTGGCATGATATAAATCTTACCAGCATTCTTTTGTTTTCCTCTCTCAAAGATGACAGAACAGAAATTGGAGAGCTTGGAAACAGCTAAGGATGATAAGGAGTATGTAAATGTTTCTTATTCTGAGAGGATTAATATTAAGGAGAAAATTAATTTAACGACAAATAATAGGACACAGAACTAAGTTTAGTTTAAAGATGGGACACCGTACTTTTGATTACCCTTAATTTTATTAAAAAAATGAAAGGTTGTCAATGTAATTAAAGGCAACTTTTTATTTTTAACAGTGCCTAACCAGTGTGACACAGATGCTCATTTTAGTCCAGTACTTAATGGGATTGAAAAAGGTAAGATCATTGCCTAGAAGAATGGCTAACATCACCTTAAACTGAATTTTTAAAAGATTTTTCCTAAGCATGCAAATAAACCTTTATGCCTGAGGACAAAAGCCAGCCACCAGACGACAGAGGGCTAACAAGCAGCTTCCCTAAAGGAGCAGTTAGTCCAGAAGGCCCCAGCTCAGCAGTTCTTCACTGGCTAGGAAAGCATGTTGAGTGGAAATGTTCAAAGGGATAGAAAACAATTAGGTGTGTAACTCCCATCCAAAGCTGGGGGGAGGAGGAGAGGTGAATGCCAGACTTCCACCAGGCTATTGAAAATCTTCCCAGGCCTGAAGTTAAGAATGTGCTTAAATGCCTTGGACTTTCCCAGTAGAGACGTGACTCTGGATTAGAGGACTCATGGAGTGGATCAAGCACAGGGAGCCCTATGCTGCTGTACAATAAAGCTGAAGTCTCTTTTCCTGTTGTTAATCTCTTTCCTGTCTGTTAGCCTCAAGGCACAGTGAAGAGTTAATTGATTTTCATCCAGGAAAAGAGGACTTCACTGAAAAGTGCAGTCATGGAATTTTTTATTTTATTTTAAGCACCAGGCACACCTGCCAGGCCTCCAATTATTCCTCAGGAGGAGAAAGTCTACTGTTTTTCCTGTGAGGAAACCCTCTGATCCAAGCACTTGTCAGTGGTTTGTACTTCATCTATGCACTGCGTTAATCTGTCTTCCCTTTTAAACCTGGCTGCTGGTGGAGGTTTTGTGGGTGCCTGTCCTTTTGTATAGATTTTAGCATTTAACCAGAAAAAGAGAAAGCCAGGGCTAAAGCCAGGTGCTAAAAGCCTGGGGACATGTCCCCTGCAGCCCTACTGGCTGCCCAGCAGTGAGGGAGAGAAAGTTTTTGAGCCCTTTGGGCTGGGCTGTCAACCCTTCCTGGGCATTAGCTCAGAAAAAGGGACATTCCTTCATGTAACATCTTTTAAAGGAAACCATTCTGTGTGGGATCTGACTCATCCGCTGACTGTTGGGGCTCTGGAAATGCCCATGAGGTCATGCAGCCTTCCAGGCCTAGGTAGTGGAGTTGATGCAAACACCACATTAGGCCAGAGCTAACCTCAGGGTCTTGCTGTGTTTGCAAGATTTGTAATTTGATGATTAGGAAGCACCATTAGGAACCAGGAGCTAAAAGGAGGTGTTTCGCACCATTTTGTGCAGCGACATTAGGTGTGAGGTTGAACTCTTGCACAGGCTGTTGAAGATGCATCAGGGTGCTGCCTCATGTCAAAATCTGGACTGTTTTGGATGAAAGCAAACTGGAATACCTCTGGAAGAGCACAAAGTGCTCCATTCACTTACAAACACCTACTGGTGCTGATCTGAAAGCTCTTCAGTTTGCTCCCCAGCCCTAACAGAGACAACATGGACATTAGGTCCTCCGTATCAAACTTTCCCCTCTATAGATCCACTCCTATTGCACCACTTTACATGCAGCTGAAATCTTAGATATTCAAAATCTAATTGTTATTTAAGGTATCTCTGTCCTTTTTTTATGGTTTTCATCACTCATGTTTTGATCCACTACTGCAGTACTCTGCCAGAATAGTTTTTATAGTATTACATGGGGAAATGAGACTCATGTTACTGAGGTTTGAATTTATTTTTTTTTTTTTAAAAAACAAAAACCAAAATATATTTGTGCTAAATTCAAACGTACACAGGAGGCTATAATGGCTCTACATTTTTTAAAATACCAGCATGAGTTCTGTTGTGTGTCTTGTATCCACTAATGGATTTTAACTTTATTACTATCCAGTTTTATTGGAACTAATCAGAAGACTGTAGGAATGAAAGGACTCCCACATTACTGAAACAGTTAATTTTTTTAAAGCCAGGCTACTGAAGTGCAAGTTAAAAGGGAGGAAAAGATCAAATCCATGTGTGGGTCATTTAAGAGCTCAGTCTCATTTTTGAATTATAGATTATCCAGGATAACATGAATTCAGCATTTCTATGTAATGTTGTTTCATTGATTGATCCCTTAGGCCAACAGGACTTGGCTGTAGATAGATACCTAAAAATGAGTTCTAAAACTTTACCATCTTTTTATATTTTATAACCTGTCAAAAAAAAATAAAATCAGTTAGAGGCTCTGTCTTTTCTCAAGTTCTGATATCATGGCAGCAGATCTTCAGCAGAAATGTGTTTTCATACAACTAAATGGTAGTTGCCATGAAAGCACATGGTGAGTCATGACTCTGAAGAATTTCCTGGGTGAACAGTAGCAAAGGTGAAACGAATGGCTAACACCTGCCAAAACCTGCATGGAGAATGCTGATGTCATCAGCAGTGCCATCACTTTGCAGGCAAAGCCTCCACTCAGGTCTTGACAGGTAAGGGTAGGAGGCTATGACCTTCAAATAGTCTATTTTAAGATGCATTTTCTGTGTGGTCTGTTTAAGTCTCAATGAATCCTGGGCAGGATGCAGACTTTTACTCATCAGGTCCTTATTTATGTTTATTTATAAGCTTTCCCATGGAGGTCATCTTGGTACTATGTGAGTGCATTATGTATATTAATGGCCTTGTCCTCAAGCTATGCTAGGAGTGATGAAAGTGCAATTCCTCCCTCTGACAACAGGGAATGGATGCAAAGAGGGATAAGGTGATGTGTCAAGGTTATGCACAGAGTCTGAGGCAGAATCTCCCGTGCCTCAGCCTTAACTACTGCTCTCCTTTTCGCTTAAGTTATAACCATTTACTTCAGCAGGAGCTAAAGCTTTCATGACACTTCCCAGGGTCAAGTCTAAAATGACATATCAGTAATGTGATAGACAGACAGGTAGACAGATACACATGTACACAAACTTCAGGACTTAAGCTTCATGAACCCTTTCACAGACATCCCTAGAGCTCTGCTGGGCACTTTCTTCCAGCAACATGGAGACAATGACATCCAACTGACCCAAAGCTGGAGGATGAATTTCTGGTCCACCACAGGCTCAGTATGGGAATATCGGCAATTTATTTAACTTTTTTCACAGTGCACTGTAAAACAGACATTCTGACGTCAGAGACACCTTGCCAAAGCTTTTTTGAACAAAACACTTGGATCAAAAGCAGTTGTTCAGATTTTGATATCCTTCATGAAACAATTGACTTTTCAACTCTTGTTACCCTAAAAATACAACATCATACCCTCTGAAACTATCCACTGAAGCGTTGGGAATACCCAATCAGCATCACAACGATGCTTAATACTGTTAAGTAGCAGCAGTAGCAACAACAACAACAAAGTGTAACATTTGCTCATTCGCCAAGGCCACTGTTTGGGATAAAATTGCACATGGAACTAGTTAACCTGCGTGATAGTAAAATACCAGCAATTTGTATTATGGTGAAGTTTAATAACCAGTCAAGATGAGAAAACACAAGGGAAATTGCAGTACATCCTGAGGTATGATGAAAAGAAAAGCATATTACTCTCATTTCTTAAAAGACTACCATGCTGCAGCATCAGAACTGATAGTCGAGACTAACTGGCAACAGATTTAAGGACACACAGCAGCTGAAATTGAAAGTAACATGGATGAAGGTGATGTGTTTAGCCTCAGGAAGCATGGAATTAAACTGTCTGCTGGTAGGAGGTGAGATGGAAAAAAGCTGGAAACGCAGCAGTGCCTTGTTTTGGCAACAGAAACCCGCAGGAAGGTGGGAGGGGGAAGGAAAGAGGGGGATGAAACCACAGTGATTTTTCCCTTCAGTATACCTAGCAGGAGATTAACAAAGAATATGTTTAATTATTGCTTCCTGCCCACCTGCTTAGTTCCTTCAAGAACCAGAGCTCACTCATTCAGTCTCTTGGCAAATGCACTCCTAATGGAAGCCAGTTACAAATTAACAAAGTCAGTTTGCTTCTTTTACCCAGAAGGAATTGAAATTATTTTCCTCTACCTTTTTTTTTTTTCAGATCTGCTGGTGAACTTCCAGTTTTCAAGGATCAAAATACGGATGTCATGCTAGGGTAAATCAGCGTAACTTCTGTTCAAGGCAGTGATAGTGTCTGCATTTACATGTCAGTCATCCATCAGTTCTGGATGATCAAATTCACTGTCCTATTTACTGCCTTCAGTAATCCTGTGTTATCCTAGCTGGTGTTAGATTTATTTTGTTAATAATTCATGAGTTGCCTTCAACTTATGATGCTCTATGCTACACAAATGATATGAAGTAATTAAACTACCTTTAAAGCACCTTGAGTGCTGTTGGCAGGAACAACAGCAAGTATTTAAAAGAATATTTAATACCATGAACTGACGGCATGCATGCTGGGAAACAAGCTCACATCCCAGAGCCTACCCTGGGCCAATCACAAGAGAATGGCTTAATTGGTTAATCATATAAATTACAGTCACTTAATCATTTTAATCACCATCAGCCAATTAGCTCGGAGTTATGGGCTCTGAGGTAACAGTTATGCAAATGTTTGTTCCACTGCAAGCTATTAACAGCCATATTTTCTCTATCAAGCTGACAGTGACTGATGTGAAGAGGGAAGTGAAGAAAGTGAGCATTTATTTAGTACAAACTTCTCGCCTTCTGATTAGAATGAACCAAATTATAGAAATAGCTTTAAAATCAAGCAGTCATCCTTTTTTAATCTTAGAAATGAGTCTCCATCGGTTCTGCTGATGTGGGCATGCTGAGGCCCTCTCCTAGATGTTTTTGCAGAACACTACTATGATTGCTCCAGTGTCCCACCATCCCTGTCACTATTAATGAACAGTTTCACTATTAGGGTAGGAATAAACGTTAGCATTCAGTTACTGGAAATATGCAATAATGAGTAAATGCTCATTGGTTATCACTTATCAACAGTGGAGTACTTCCTGGAACACAGGCGTGAACCCTTTACTGTGTAACTTCGGCACTCACTCGCTCTGTTTCTGTCAAAATCATCCCAAAGTTTCACCTCCATGACCACAATGTCATCGTGCTGGCTTAAGTGATGCTTAGTACTCACAACAAGGATCACAAAGAGCCACAGCTCTTTCTCATAGGTGAAAGATTATGAAAGAGATTTTTTTCAATATTGCATGGCTCTTTTGGTTCGTTTGGGTAAAATGGGGCAGCATGGCAAAAGCCCAGATGTAAGAAACACAGAGCAGCAGAAGCATCCTTGGTACAGTAAGACTCATGAGTGAATTGGAGCTGGGACATACAAGACTTTTGTGTGATCAGATATCCATTGGTATTAGTTCTGTTCAAGACATATATTGTTCTGCCCCCTTGGCAACACAGTCTCCCTTGATAGGTATGCAGAAGTCTCTGAGCTTCATTCCTATAATAAGCCTGCTGATGAAAAAAACCAGAAAGGTAGAGAGGAGGGGGACATATGTTAACATTACTCTTTTATAGTATATATTTATCAGCCAGAAGTACACTTAGATATCTAGTGGAAAAAGAGAGTGAAACTGCCATGATTCTCTGGAGCATTAAGAAGTTTGTCACTAAAGGAGGGACACAGCTCTTGGAGAAACACTCAGGAGTTGCAAAGCCTCATAGAAAATGCATTTGTTATATTTGGTGTTTGAAACTACAAATTGCTGATTCTCAAAAATGCCTTGCTACCATCAATAACCTGAGTTAAAAGGTTTCCACAAAGCTCCACTAGCTTCATAATATTTTAGCTTGATTTTTTTTGTGTCTGTGTTGTTGTTTTAAAATATTTGGAATTGCAGAGTTCCATATTTGAGGCACTAAGAGGCATGATTACATATATACACACATCACTGTCATCAGAATTATTTGTCTTGAATTAAATGTGCCTCCTAAGGACGTCAGTAGAAAGAATAATATATAGTTTTAAGCCATGGTTATTTGAAACCAATTAACCTGTTTGACTCTAATACTCAATGAACAAGTTATTACAACATCTATTAACCATTTACTATCCTTTATCAGTCACTCATAAATAGAACCTTAATGTAAAGCATGATAATTTTTGCCATTTAAATTAACAGTCAGTTTGGGGAGATTATGTGTGAGTTAAGAGTAATTTAGGACAGAGGAGTGGATTTTGTGAGGTAAAGCAGAAAAATCTACCGCCTCTCTCTATATTAAACAACAGAGAAATGACTTGCAGCTGAAAAGGCTGTTCACAAAGCGTTTCCTCTTTGGTGCAGGGGAGAAGGAAAGAAATATGTTTCTGAGTTTCAGGTCAATCTCAGTGATGCCATGAATAAATGAGATATGTACATATTCTAAGTACCTTAATGCACAAAGAACTACAAATATGTTGCCATCTCTGAAGTGCAAGAATACCTGGCAAATCTGGGAAAAAATATTGCTGCTTCAGCTGCACATGGGTCTGTACATGCAAAGCAATTCTGATGCCAACCAGTAAAGTCTAAAGCAAAGGCAGCCAAGCTGAATGGCAACCACCCAGAGGGCAATCCCATCCATAACAGATCTATGAACTAGGAAAATATTTACATACAAATTTTATGGAGGAAATTGAAATTAAGATTAAAGCCTTGATCTCATAAAAAGACTAGACCAAGCAATGCTCTGTGCCTACAGAGACAGGATCTGTCCGTGGCACGTCACATAAGCACAGCACCATGCCTGTGTGGATAGCACAGCCCCAAGTGGCCTGGGGATCAGCGCCACAGCTGCAAGAAAATCCAGACCTGAGGTTCAATTCCAAATAAGACCAGGCCAGGAATGACATGTCAACTCCTTGTAAAGGAGCAAAATGCCTCATTTCATAGTCCTAATATGCTAGTGTTACTGCATCTTTGGATGACCTCATTTGGGAGAAATCCTGAAAAGAAACGTCAGTGATACTTTTAAATTTCTGCCTACAAGAAATACCTTACCTTTCTGTAGCAAAAAGGAAGCTACCACTGAGTAGTGGTATATTTCATCTTTGTTGACAGGGTCCCCTGGTCTTTGCTGTGCCCTCAGCAGAGATGCTTATGCCTGGTAAGCACTGCTTCCTCTATCAAGGTCATTCTGCAGCTTCACAGACATGCTCTGCCCAAAATAAATTAATAATAGAGCACAGCTATCAATATTTATTACAATTACTCAGGCAGAATATAAAACAAAGGCTTCACTCATCAGCAGCATGTAGTCAGACCATTGCAATGACCCCACAACCAGGCCCCCAAAGCCTTCACCCTCTCTAAATAGTGTTACATCCTGCCAGAAGTGTTAGGTCCCGCCAGAAGCATGGGCTGGAGCTGCTCTTCTGCTTCTGCAAGGAAAATGGAGCCAGGTATAGAGTCCAAACAAGAGATCTTCCTGCAGAGGAGTGAGAAAGCTGTTAGGGTTCTAATTAACCTTCCGGTAAAATATTTCCCAGTGCCAAAGAGGAAGGGTGTTGTAAGGCATATGCATTTATTCTATTAGGCTGGAATCCTGCAAAATTTTTCCATGACCCACAAGCCAGATGACGTCTTCAGGATGGTGGATGTGCAAAACCACCCACTTGAGTAGCTAAGTGGTCATACTATAGCATGTTGCTTTTCAGCTTTAAAAAATAAATACAGCAGTGATTTTTTTGCATGTCTGTGTACTCTTTAAAAGACTGTAGGAGAAGGAAAAATATTTTTTCTTGCTAGTTTATTGAATGTCCACCAGTTGTCATATTTTGTATCTGCTACTGAAAAAATGTTTTTGTGGATGTTTAAAAAAATGTTTTAATGTTTTCATCATTTCTTTACTAGTGCTATTGTTTTCCTATCCCTATACTTACTTGAACCAAGCAGTATGTGAGGAATGCCAGATCAGGCTTCCTGAAAATTAGGCTCAATTAAGCCAAGTGGCCTTTGATTGTTAACGATTGATCAGAAAGCAAAAGACAGATTTACAGCAAATTAGTCAATAACTGAACTTTTTTCTTTTTTTGGTAAAAGAGATCTCCTTTCTGCCTGCTGTTACTTTTGGTATTCCATTAAGATACTTCTATTTATGTTACCATGTCTTGACAGAAAGGCTTTTTTTAGTCTATTGACAAACCTGCCACTTAGAAAAGAACCCAATGCTGTTGCTGATTTTACTGATTAGTCATAGTGTTGACTATACTCCACACGATAATGATCTTAATATATTGTAATTTAAGTACATGATGGTGCTTGCTTTCTGCTTGTAGGGAGGTCACACTGTACCACACTATTTGTTTTCATTAGCGTGTTGAGGGAGGAGAGGTACATCAGTGCATAACCCCAGAGCAAGAGCAATCTCCACTTCAGGAACAGTGTTAAGCAAATGTTTTTCTCTCTGATATTTCTAATGTTACAATAGGCACAACGAGTCTTTGACCTGCCTTAAGCAACAGTGTGCCTAAGGAGTGGCTTGCATCACAAACTCAGTATTTGTGTCAGGCGTTTCAGTCCAGACAGGCAAGTTACCCAAGGTTGTGAATACCAGCAAACACAGATGGCTAGAGTTAAATTCAAGAAAGGGCTGTGGCAGCAATGTGCTGTCCTGGTGGAATTTTAGGCATCTCAGGGAGCAGTTTCTGAACAGGGGCTTTTGGAATCTCAATTTTGGCCTGATTTTCTGTTTGAGTTGAAGTTTGTATGCTGATATGTCCAATAGCTGTAATACCAATTACAGCTTAGTTGCAAGGTAGCTCTGAGGATGATCCTAGACACTTTTGGGTTTAGAGGCCTAAATATTTTTGGAAATCTGGCTTCATAATCAGCTGCACAGAGGAGCATCTTACAACCCATGACCAAAGCACAAGCAGCCAACACGAGCAAGATTTTCTATTGTTCTTCCTCCCCATCTGCCTGTCTCTAACATCTTCAGCAGGCTGCAGGAAACAATGAGCAGCTGAATGATACGCAAACCTGAGAGAGGAGTGTGTGGAAGAAGGCTGGTCTTTGCATGGCCTGCAGTTTGAAAACAGATACCAAAATCAGGAAGGAAAACAGTGAAACCCTGTTTTTCAGTGAGAGTTAAGTATGAAACCCCATGACTGTCCTTCAGGTACGAGTATAGCTGAGTGAACCTTGTCTTTGCATTGAGATCACCCAACAGCAATTCTCCTTTGGTAAAGAGCACATTTTGCCCCCTGCCAATGCAAAGGAAGTGTATGACCATGCAACTGTAGATTTCTTGAAGGCACAGGGAACTTCAAACTCCCCTTTGACTGTCACCCTTTGCAGTGATTGCATACATGGATTCAAAATATGTTTAAGGGCCACAGGGAAATTAAGACAAAATTACAGCTGTATTGCTTAAGAAATGTAGGAATAGAAAGGACATGGTTAAATTAATAGGGGTGTTCTGTTGTTCAGATCTGGGAACATGGAATACAAGCAAGGTCTGGGCAGTGAATGTTATAGCAGCAGTAAAATGGCCAACATTAAAAGTATAAAAGGACTATTATAAACTCCTGATTTAGCCTTCTTAATAAAAACTGAAAGCTGGCATTGCTTCCAGTAAGGGCTACTGAAAGTGTAACTGTGTTAGTACAGGTGGGGCCAGGGAGAGGGAAAGGAAGAGAAAACAGAGCATCAGGAGAAAGTGTGCTTTTATTGTCTGATTTTGTTTTTTATTAGCAAAGTTTGTAATGAAAAAAAGGGTAGCTGGATTGCTCTACTTTACGTAGTGAAGGAGAGCCTGAAAAGTCCCCATGGAGAAAGAAGAGAAGGATCACTTCTTTTTAACATGCTCCATTTTCCATCTCTGAATCCAGAGATTTTAGACCACGGGTAGCAGCCAAGGCAGAAGTTAAGCTAAGGAGAAGGCAGAAGTTCACTTTCTTCTTTTTGGAGTGGCCCGAAGTAAAAAAGGTTGTTTGACTGCTCTTAAAGCTCTTCTATTGTTTATTGAGGTAAGTCAAATGACATTGCACTGACTATGGGCTAAAAATACCAAACTACTCTTCGCCCACAAGAAATCTGACTGATCCTTTGGAGGGTTCCCTGTCTTTGCCTCTGTTGACTGCATAAGGGCCTTCATCAGCTATTCTTCCTCACTGAAGTCCCTTAGCTACATCCTGAACTGAGGTCCTGTGAACATGGGGACACTGCGAGACAAAGCACAACCAATCAGGCTACAGTGAGTGGCTCTTGTCAGTGCCACTTCCAATGAAGACAATGTCTTCTCCAGGTGCACTAGACTTCTAGCAATGTCACCACATAGAAATACAAAGCACTGAAGGCCTGATCCTACCCCAGACATTGGCTGAAGACTTTATTATTAGCTTATGACCAAGAGAACTCTGTTCCATTTATTCTTTTCTCATGCACCATATATTGAATTAACTGATGAATTTTCCACTGAAGAACTCTGTCTTCCTCCCATCGTTCTTTCTCCTTTAACCCTTAAGGACAGCATCTAAAATAATTGAGAACTAGAATTAAAGTAGCTAAAAATGAAACAGCGGTTGACCCTGATCTTTCAACTGTTCCTTTCAATTTTAGTTACTCTTGTAAAGACTTTTAATGAGGGACATGGAGTATTTTTTTTATCTTAACTAATTCAAATTATTTTCCCAGTTGTGTCATGCAATATGCTACTATTGATTAGGTAAACGTAGATATATTTTTCTTAGAAAGATATTAGATCTATTTATGACTGACCAAGGAATTTGGTTCATTCTTGTCATCTGTAATTGACAGAAATCAGAGTGGAAGACAGATAATTGAAAAACCGTTTCCAACCAGATTTGAGTTGATAGTGGATTTAGATTCACTTAAGTCTGCCAGTGTGATTCAGTGTAATGCAGGTGTGAATGAGAGTCACAGAGTATAATTAGTTTAT
This sequence comes from Actenoides hombroni, assembly GCA_024336885.1. Taxonomy (NCBI): domain Eukaryota; kingdom Metazoa; phylum Chordata; class Aves; order Coraciiformes; family Alcedinidae; genus Actenoides; species Actenoides hombroni. Next base: position 16,962,522 of record WUAM01000179.1, on the reverse strand, counting down.
GTTTCCTCAGTTAACAGTACAACATATTTGTTTGTATGAATGTCTGTATTTACAGGATAGGGCTTCATGAATGATTTGTCAGATCAGCTTCAGAGAAATTATGTGATTTGATGATATAAAGAATATGGTAGGTGGTATACTGAGTACCTGCCCTTCCACACAGAGTGTTCAGCATCTTGCAGGATTGATCCCTAACTGACACTGTATGATTGATATTTATAATGACCAGCTCACCCTAATAAGAAACAAACTACATTTCAAGCTTGGATCCAAATGTACATCAGCTGCTGGTCAATTAAACAGAAATTAGATCATCACTCACTAGGCCAAAGGCATCAACAATATGTTGATGCATTTCTCAATAGTAATTTCTTGAAATCATTCTGCAGCTGTAATCAGAGAAGGCAACAGAGGTTTTTTTCCTTGCTTTCTTGTAGCTTTGTCCCTTCTGGGTGCAAGAGGAGGCAGCTGTGGTCATGCTCTGGTGCATGGAAGCTCTGGAGATTTGATGAAAGGAATCAGGCAACAATTTGCAAAATGTGGTTCCTGATGTTGCACTCCTAACTCAAGCAGGGTCTCATGCCTCCCACACTGCAAGGAAAAGTCTGTTTTAGAGATCTAGTCAAACCTCATCACTACTTGGGAGGTAGATGTGGGCAAGAGTAGGAATTTCTGATTTAGTCCCCCAGAGAAGAAAAAAGTGTAGTAAGATATTGTAGAACAAAATGTCTTAATCATTCCTTGAGTGTTAACAGAAGAAATTATGGAAAGTGGTCAGGAAACAACACCAAGTGAGATATTAGTGTGTTAAATACAGTAATTGTTCATTGAAAAGAAAAGTATGTCAGGAACGCTTTGTAAAAAGAAGGAAAAGCAGCTGTTTGATACTGTGTTCATATGGAATACATGTCTTACAGGTCTGTGTTTACTATACATCATGTTCTCTGTATTTCCATTTCTTTTTTATTCCAGATAATTATAAATGGCAAACATTCCCACAAGTACAAAGCTACAATGATGTACTTTCATCTTCTGAGGACTTCATGTCATTTTAAGAATAAGAAAACCTTCTCTAACTAGATCAAGTGTTTGCTTCAGACCAAAAATATATCCACAACTGTAAAAGTGTACGAGAGTGTCTCCCTGTCCAAAGGGTGTCTGAAGTTTCCTGTTAAACATCAAAAGACTGTGAAAGGGCTGTGCATATGTAGGAATCTGTGTGCCATTTATGCACTCTGCTGGATAAGAAATGCTGTGAGCACAGTTGCAAAAAATTTAGATTCCCTTTTCATTGTGCTAACCCAGTTTGTACCACCATTATCATAATTTTACCTTTCTTTTGAACTGAAATGTCGAGGATTATAGATGAAAAAATAATACTGAATGACCGTTAAAATGGACAGTTTTCCATAAGAAGCATGGATTCCCAATGGCCGAGCGACTGTCATGAAGATTCAACAACCATATGCTATGTATCACTGCATTTTCCAAAAATTCCTACCTCTGGGCTGGTCTGAGTCAGGTACCAAGTTAAGGGCAAAGGTTAAACCAGGCCAGATCAGCAACAGAGACTGTTCTTTCTGACTTTAAGGAAGAGGAGAGGATGGGATAAGTGGGGAAAGTGGACCAATGGTTTTAATACAGAGAATTTGACATTGGAGACTGGCAAGGAACATGGAAAAGTAGAAGTCAAGGCAACACAGGCAGAAGGCAACAAGCTAGGCAAGGAGGGAGAATTTGCAGACTAAGAAGGCACTGTGGGATGGGAGGAGAGAGACTGCATCAGAGGCACCACTGAAGTTAGCAGGCTGTGAAACAAAAGCATACCTGAAAGGACCAGACAGGTGGCAAAAGGTGCTGAGCAGGGAGGCTGGGTCTGACTGACTGAGAAGACAAGAAAGAAGAGTCCATATATGAGGCTGGATTGAGTGGTGATCATGAGGAGGAGGGGCTACCCAGCTCAGTGAGGAAAGGCAGTTGGGTAGGAGGATACTGCACCCTAACAGAGAGGATGTAGGAGACTTGGCAAGAGGTTGAGCTTGAGAAGGGGAGAGGAAGAGCAAGATCTTTCCAGGGCAGTTACAGCTGTTACATGGTAACTGAGATCCTCAACCTGAGTTTCACTATTCCTCTGTCAACAAATAACTATGAAAACTGGTAAATATTTCTAGTACTAATCTCTCAGAAAGATGACAGCTTAGTACTATTATCAGTTACTCCATTAACTCACCTACTGGAGGTCCAAAGGTCCAGCTCTGCTGATGACCCAGAAGAGTATCAGTGTGACACCATGTGATGGAGTTTGTTTTTCTATATGCTTTCCTGAAAGCCCTAGGAAATTACTCTCACAAAAGCATATTAAAAGGACTTTATTAATATAACAGAGCTAATCAGAGTCTAAGCTAGGAAATTCCAAAAATGCCACAACCAGCCAACTGTTACTCCCTTGGGGTGTTGCAGTCCCCATTAATAAAATATCACAACCAAAATTATATTAAAAAAGCAACAGATTTTTTTTTTGGTCAGTCATGCTGTGCTCACTTTGAAAATGACTGCATGGTAAGGCGAGATTTTAAGAGTTCCAAACAGAAGCAATTAAGTTGGTGAAAGAAAATATAGCTATTTGCAAATATGCCTTCTCCTCCTTCACTCTCCGGTGCAAGAGGACTCCTAAGGGATCAGTTAATTTCGGCATGTGTATGTACTGTTCTTTAGGTCACAGTACAGCAGATTGAGACACAGAAGTTCAAGCCAAAATTGTTTTGCAATTAAGAAAGTGTTGCAAGGTGGAGTTGTGAGGGGAAATAATAAAAAGGAGGTATTTAGTATATATTATTCTTTTTTTATTTATTTATTCATTGGGTCTAAAGCATATGTTTTAATCTAAGGTACACACTTGAGAAATATTGCTTTGAATTAAGTTGGACCTAGATGTTTAAGAGAATTCATGAGTGAGGGGCAAAGCTACATATGCTGCACATTGTGTAGTGCTTTGTTTGAAGAGTTTCTGGTTATCAGTGAATAAAACTGATGTCAATTGTGTTAGTCACTGACATTAAGAATAAAACCTGAGAAAGGAGTGACATACTTTAAGCAGCCCACATTGTGAGGACCTTACGGCTAATGGAGTCCCTGCCTTACAGCAAGGAATTACTTTCCAGCAGGTCACGGAGATATCAGCATAAATTAAGACTTTTCCACTGTCATAAAGAACTCTTTAGATTGAACCAGGGTCTCCTGAGTCCTAGCCCAACCTTCACAGCCCTAAGCAGTTGTACGTAAACCCCTTCACATGAACTTAAAATAGGCTAAATACATTTTAAATGGCAAGCTTTTGAGAATTTATATTTTCTCAACAGTCAGCCATGGAATTCAGAACAAAGCAGAGCCCAAGTGCTAATTGCTCCAACCCCATAATTAAATGCAGACATACTGTACACTGACTGTGATTCTTGAAAGCATGCCCACTTGTTTTTTTCAGTCCAATAAAAAGAACACCATCAATTTTTGAGTAAATGTATTTTGCAATAGCTGACGTGACAATAGGTCATTGGCATAATTATGATTAGAAATACCTTCATGCATTAGCTACAAGCTACAGAAAAAAAAAAAAAGCAGCAGTCAAGCCACTGCAAATTATTCTTCTTATTAACATCCGATATGCTTTAGAAAGCAGTGAATACACATGTGTTTATTTTGCTGTTCTGTTGTGGAATGGCCCTGGGATCAGATTTAGTGCGTGCCTGCCTGGATGAGCCCGTGCTCTTAGTTGGACAGATGCAAGCCTGTCTGACCCAGAAGCCAAACATTCACATCAGCACAGTACCATGAGCAACCTAATGTGTGTTGCTGCTTTCCTAGTATGTCTTCATAGCTCTGGACCAAAGGCCAGCTTACACAGATACAGACCAAAGTGTTTGCAATTCGAGCTAGTGCCACACTTCCTCCATTCATGTCCTATGATCCAAGCCAACACAAACAGTTTTCAACTGACCCACAGCATGTAGGTCCTGCTATCCCTCTCCAAGTCTGACCAGTACTGTTGCCTCTATTTAGGAACTAAATGCAAGTTGAAGGTTTATGATTTAGATGTGCCAAGATCAAGCCTTTACTTCCCAATTAAATTCAAGTGGTTTGTTTAATAAACAAGAAATCCCTTCCAAAAATTCAATCAATACATTATATGCCTTCAGGGCTTGACTCCCTAGGCTACCTTCTGCTTATATTTTATTTGTATCCTTCACATTTGCTTTGTAAGGTAGTGTCTAGGTCTGCAAACACAACCTAAGCCGAGATTTTTGTATTATCACTGTGGATGTTCAAATAGAACACTAAATTTAATAGTGCACTGTAAAATACAGGCAATCATTTTAAATTTGCTTTAGAGGGTGGGCAGCACTAGAGCTGCTTGTTACCACCTGTACATTGGTGAGGTCCCCTCATGTGGGAGGGAAGGCAGGGATTCTTTTGCTCTCACTGGAGGTGTCCTCTCTGAGGAAGCCCTGCTCATGTGCTTGCGCTTTGGAAGTGCACTGAACCAAAATGCGCGTTACCCCATGCTCACAGTCCACCTCCTTTCTCCCGTCACCACCTTCCTTTTGGGCATTTACCATCTGTCTCCAGCTTCCCATGCAGAGAGGTGTTTAAAGCATTGCTCCACTTACATTCTATGCTCAATGGACTTTGTACCACAATGGTTTCTGCTGTGCCCAGACAGTACCGGCTGGTAATTTGGAAGGTGCTTTAGGATCCCTGCAGAGTGAAATAAACTGGTGAGAGGTAAACCCTTGAGCCTGAATAGTGCTATAAAGCTATTTAACTCTAGCAAGTCAGACAATCTCAAATAATGTCCCTTTGGGGGCTAAGTAAATTCCTGTGGGAGAGGAGGAAGAGGATCATGATATGGTGAGGGAAGTGTTCAGTAGATGCTGTGCTTCCAGCGGCATCAGGGATTTTGTCTGCAACACAGACCATGCACCAATCGTTCCTCCATCCGCAGGACATGGGGCTGTGCACCCCAACTGCAAAGCAGCTTTTCAAGATTGCAAAGAGGTCTTATGACTCTCATTTGAACCTCCAAAGTATCTCTAAATCTGATCTGATTTCCTGACCAGGTATACCTGTTTTATCCCCTAACCTCGTTTACCAAATTTAATAGAGCTAGTGAATTAAGCAATTATTTTTTTTCCTCTCCCACGTCAGTACTGTATCCTACTGTCTGTCACACTTGCATTCTGCCTTATTTATTTCCCTATAAATAAGACACTAAACCTGAAGAAGCTTTGGTTGCTTTAGGGAGTCTCTGACACAATTCAAACATCTTCCCAGAAAAATATAAATGATTTCTTTCTAAATTTATCCTATGGTTTCAAACCAGAAATATAATTCTGAAGCTGTTAAATATGGTGCAATTATTAAAAGGCTGTGGTGTACTCAACCAAGAGGCAATAGCATCACTTCGAACAGGTAAACCATCCCTGTAAACTGCCTTAGAGAGCCTTATTAATAACAGTAAATAATTACTATTAGTTCTATAACCAAACTGTTTTAGACTCATGGGAATGCAGGGAGAGAGCTGACTTCTCCAGTGAGAACTGCAGCCATTATTTTGGCAGCACTGAACCTAGATTTATGGTATTCCATTAAGAAGGAATGCATTAACTCTACAACTGTCACCACTGCATTGATGTCAAAGGAAGTGCTCTGCCTGGCTTTGCTGACTTGATTGATGGAAAATAGTATATCAGTCTGGTCGCTCTCTCTCTGATGAGAAAGGCAAGTATCCTGGATCCCTGAAGCTAGAGCAAAGCTCCATTTTTTCCCTACTTTTGGCTAATTTTCCTGCATTCTTTGGCCCTGGCCATGGAAAAGGAAAAAAAGGACAGTTGACTTTTTTATATCGCCCAGAGAGGACGCAACCCAAAAGGCAAAGCAATGAGGTTGAACCCTTCTCACCTTACACTCCAGTTCAGTTTCAAGCTTGAACTTTGCACAAACACTATCACCACACTGAGCCAAACTTAAACAGCAATTCAAACAACTACAGATGTGGAGATCACTGCAGATTGAAACCCAGTCAAAATCTTGATTGTGGGATAAAGATTTCTTACCATGGATCCACTCTCCCAGCAGACTGCAAAAATATTGGATTCATCTCTGGTGAGTACTTAAAATAGCACCTATTCCTGCAACACATTAAAAAGGAACATTATTTGCAAATTGGGCAAGTACTGCTATTGCTCTTGAAGAGACAGAGAATTGAGACACACAGGAAATGTCTAGTAAGTAAAATAACCAGGGACCACTCTCTGCCCCCGAGGCCAGGCAGCACAGCATGGCTCAGCTCTACATACCATAGCCTCTTCTCTCTCTTCCCCACCCCCTCAGATCCAGGGTATTTGAGTCGAAATTGCCTGCTGGGAATGGTCCCTGGCACATGTTCTCCCCTGAAGCGTGTCTGTGTGTTGTCTGGAAGAACAGCGATCAGCACAGCCAGGGCTGTGCTTGGGAGTGTGCTGGCAATTAAAGAGCATGGACAACTGCCGGTCTCTGCTGCTACCCTGCTCTGTCTGTCAGGGTAGACAGAGCAAAAGGAGCTCTGTGTCCTTTTATGTACCCATAAAGGACTTGGCAGAACACGAGCATTCAAGTCCATAAATACGATCCTTAAACTCTCATCTAAACCTATTGGCATTTCCATTTTGAACAGCAAATTGAACCAGATGAGTAACATTCTTCATCTGCATATGTACCCAACTGCTTCAGTTGTGGCAACCGATGGTATTTTCCTTTCTGCTCTGGAAGACTTCCACCAGATCAGGAAGGGCATTATTCTTGTCAGTCAAGTCAGTAAAGTAACGTAAGAAAAAAAGACAGGATCAACAATAAGCTTCATTAGATTTGCAAATGAGATTCCCTAAGTGCACACATGTACAAACACACAGAGCTGTGCAAATGAGATTCCCTAAGTGCACACATGTACAAACACACAGAGCTGTGCACGTACACAAACACACGTGCACAGTCCAAGAGACAGTGCCCAGTAAAACTTTTCAGAGCCATCTTACATATAAGCAGGAGACAGGTTCTGCAAAAAAATCAATGTCTAAGTCTCTTCATGAATGGAGTGATGTCCCCACGGTCACCTTGGGTCTTAATCCTTCCCGTGTCTGACCCTGCTCCTGTCTGTAGAAGGCACAGTGGTTATGGTGCTGACAAAGGACTTGAAAAACCTGAATTCCTCAAAACCCAGAAGGACAGAACCACAGATAAATTACACATTATACATTAGAAATGGATAAATCAATAAAACATATGTTTCTGAGTATTGTTTTCACTTTGTGTCAAGCAATAAATTAGATTATGGAAGATATCATTTTATCAGCTTCTTGTCCACGTGCATTGATGGTTTTGACTCTATGTCTTAAAAAAAAGTATAATTTAGTATACTTTCTGTTAGTTTTCTTCCTGTGTTGTTATTACTAGAAATTGTCCCTGCAGTCTTAAAACTAATGTTCTCTTTACAGAAATAATCTCTATTATTCATAATATTTTTGGCCTGAAATTAGTTCCTCCACAAAGTCTTCTCATCTTAACTAAAAGATTAGTCTCCTTACTGTCTTGTTTCACTGCCCTTTTCTGTTACTCATCTGCTCATACTTCATCTCTTCCAAAGCTTTCGCAAAAGCAAGGGGCTTACAATGAACTCATTAATCAGCATTTCTGGAGCAAAGATGTGGGGAAGTCTCACTCCTGCACATCCTCTCATCATTGTTGTGCTTATCATCATCTTAAATTGGTTTGTCAGCCAGCCACACACCTCAGTTACTATTTCTTGCTATGCCAGCATCACACTCCCTATAGGAAACCATGAATTATGACCTGTAGCAAGGTTCATATACCACTGCGCCAAAATAATCACACAGAATTCTGTTACTGACATTTCTCTCATAGCTGCTTGCACAAATGGGTGTTCCTATTTCAAGTTTTTATATTTTTTCCACCAGTTTTCATTCAATTCTTATAGTTCTATTAAATGTGACCTATTGAACTACCTCAATTCACTGAGTTATTTTATAAATTTTTAACACAGATTATTTGATAAACCATCATCCCTTAATTCTTTACCTTCTAAAATGTATTTACATATTAGGTTTTTCTATATTGCCCCCATGTAAGAATTGAGACTGCAGCATTCTGGTGGTGCTGCTTGAAGACTACCTGTATTCACTACATGGGAAATTCCATGTAAGCCATACAGAAAAGATTATAAACATAGCTATGTACAGAGTAGTCTGAAAACAGGTCTATTCCACAACAGGGAGCAGATTTTTCTTTGTATTTGCTTGACAACCATCTTGCCCTTTCTAATACACTTTGTCAACGCTATTTTAGAGTACCAGGCAAATGTGATTCAGCAATCTTCAGGCAAAACATATCACAGATGTGTTTGGTCAGTCTGCTGGCTCACTGATAATATATCAGCCGACAGCCTGTGGGGGAAACTAGCTGCAGATGTCTCTCGTTGATAGCTGTGATGACCATTATGAGTGCATTAAGCTTCAAATTTTATACATTTGTAGAGAACTCTCATAAACTCATGGTCATTTAAATATTCTGAAATAAATATGCTAAACATATTCCTGACTATCAGATTTTATTATCAAATCTTTAGTTGCCATGGACTCATTCTGAGATATTCATAGAAGGTATAGATAGAAAAAAGCATAAGATCATAAAAAGAAAGCAATATAAGCTTTATTTAATAGTATATATTTTTAATTGTTTGTATAAACCCTGGTAGGAAAGAACTCTATGCAGCAACCTAACACACACTCTCATCTTTCTGTTTGACTGCAAACTTCCAAATAACTATTTGCAGGTCTAGCAGAACACAACAAGCATCTGTGCCTCTGTTCCAGTTTCTATTGCCACAACAATTATCTGTATGAAGTTGGTTCATTATGGTAATATGTGTTCTACCTTAACAGACCCAATCAGTCTGGTACAATGACTCTTCAGAGGATTAAACTTTTTATTATATTGAATCAACAAGAAAGAAGCAAAGTGACTGAATAGTTGACTCCTGAGCTAAAACACGTTTTATCCATTCATTTTTCAACAAGCTTTTGAGGCTGTACCGCATAAAGTTTATTTTAGCTCTCAAAAAAACCCCAAAAACCAACCTCAAACAAATGTTCCTATTGTAGTGTCAGATTTACGTGTTTTTCGGGCTCTAATTCAGATGGATTCTTCATGGGGATCAAAGTGATAAAGTTCACTACATCAGGAAACTTACTTAGATCAACTTACAGCACTTCAATGAAAGTGAGTTTTCTTTACTGGAACAACTTCAAGTAATGCATATATTCTGATGTTCCTGGTTCCAGTCTTGTGATATTCTCAGCCCAAATGCTCTCTTTGGCTCCAGAGACACAGAAAAGGTCATGCAAATGTTCCAAGGTTATACCTATGATACACAGGACACAATGTTAAAATTTGTAGCTGTATAGAATGATAGAATTGTAGAATTGTTTGGGTTGGAAGGGACCTTTAAAGGTCACCTAGTCCAAGCTCCCCACAGCAAGCAGGGATGTCTGAAACTAGGTCAGGTTGCTCAGAACCCCATCCAACCCAACCTTGAATGTTTCCAGGGATGGAGCACCTACAACCTCTCTGGGCAACCTGTTCCATTACCCTCACTGTAAAAAATTGCTTCCTTATATCTAATCTGTATCTGCCTTCTTCTAGTTTAAAACCATTAACCCTTGCCCTGTTACAACAGGCCCTGTTAAAAGATTGTTCCCATCTTTCTTACAGGCTCCCTTTAAGTACTGAAAGGTTGCATTAAGGTCTCTCTGGAGCCTTCTCTTCTCCAGGCTGAACAACACCAACTCTCTCAGCCTTTCTTTATAGGAGAGGTGTTCTGATCATTTTTATGGTCTTCCTCTGCACCTGCTCCAACAGGTCCATGTCTTTTCTGTGCTGAAGACTCCAACGCTAGGCACAATACTCCAGGTGGGTCTCACCAGAGCAGAGGGGCAGAATCACCTCCCTCAACCTGCTGGCCATGCTGCTTTTGATGCAGTCCAGGATATAATTGGTCTTCTGGGCTGCAAGTGCACATTGCAGGATCATGTCCAGCTTTTCAACTACCAGCATGCTGAAGTCCTTTTCCTCAGGGCTGCTCTCAATCCCTTCATCCCCCAGTCTGTATTAATGCCAGGAGTTGCCCTGACCTTGCACTTGGTCTTGTTGAACCTCATGAGGTTCACATGGACCCCCTTCTTAAGCTTGTCCAGGTCCCTCTGAATGGTATCCCATCCCTCAGGTGTGTCAGCTGTACCACTGAACTTGGTGTCATCTGCTAACTTGCTGATGATGCACATGATCCCACTATGTCATTGATGAAGATATTGAACAGCACTGGTCCCAGTACAGACCCCTGAGGGCCACCATTTGTCACTAGTCTCCATCTGAACATTGAGCCATTGTCCACTGCCCTCTGGATGTGACCATCCAACCAATTTCTTATCCACTGAACAGTCCACCCATCAAATCCATTTCTCTCCAATTCAGAGAGAAGGATGCTGTGGGGGAATGAGTCAAAGGACTTAGAGATATCCAGATAGATGACATCCATAGCTCTTCCCTTGTCCACTGGCGTAGTCAATCCATCATCAGAAGGCCACCAGATTGCTCAGGCAGGACTTGCCCTAGCATAGCTTCTAGATGGATCTGTTCCATGATCTTCCCAGGCAGACAGGTCGGTAGTTCCCAGGGTCCTCCTTTTCACCCTTTTTCAAAATGGGTGCAACGTTTCCCTTCTTCCCATCAGTAGGGACTTCACCTGACTGCCAGGACTTTTCAAATATCAGGGAGAGCGGCTTAAATAACCAGTTCTCTCAGGACTCTAGGATGCATCTCATCAGGTCCCCTAGATTTATGTATGTTCAGGTTCCTCAGGTAGTCACAAACCTGATTTTCTCTTACAGTAGGAGGGACTTTGCCTTGTTGGTCCCCATCTTGTGGTCCATCAACTCAGGAGCGTGGGAAGAGAGGTTGCCAGGGAAGACTAAGGCAAAAAATTTTAGTACCTCAGCCTTCTCCTTGTCTGTTGTTACCAGCTTGCCAGTCTTGCTCATTGGAGATAAGGTGGGGAAGTAAGCTTTCTTTGATTTTCCTTCTCTAGTCAACATATCTGTAGGAGACTTTCTTATTATCCTTCATATCCCTTGCCAAGTTCAGCTCCAGCCATACTTTGTCCTTCCTGACTCCATCCCTACACAGTCAGGCAGTGTTCCTACACTCATCTCAGAATACCTGTCCCTGCTTTTACTGCCTGTGTATTTCCTTCTTGCCCTTTAGTTTGACCAGGTCTTGACTCAGCCATGCTGGTCTCTTGCCTTCCTTATCTGACTTCTTACACCTAGGGATCAAGAGCTCTTGCAGCCTATGGAGAGCATCCTTAAAGATCTGCCAGTCCAGTTCTGCTCCCTTGTCCCTGAGGGCTGTTTCCCAGGGGGCCCTACTGACTAACTCCTTGAAGAGTTGGAAGCTCCTTTTCCTAAAATGCAGGGTTATGACTTTAGTCCTCACTGAACCCATATCCTTCATGACTGTGAACTCCACCAGTATGTGAACACTGCAGCCCAAGCTGCCTCCATCCTTGACATAATTCATTAGCTCACTTGGTAACCATCAGGTCCAATATTGCATCCCCTCTGGTAGGGCTGTCTACTACCTGGCTTAAGAAGCTATCCTCCATGCATTCCAAGAGTCTCCTAGGTTGCCTACAACTTGCCATGCTAGTTTTCCATTACATGTCAGAGTGGTTGAAGTCCTCCAGCAGGATGACACCCTGCAAGCACCAAGCCTCCTGTAGCTGGAATAAGAAGAGTTTGTCAATAGGCTCCCCTTGATCAGGTGGCCTGTTGTAGACAGCACCCACAAGGTTACCTTTGTTGCCAGAGTGTCTACATTCAGCCCATATCCAGGGCTAAGCTATAGCAGTTTTCTATCACCTGATGGCCCCTCCTCAGATTAGAAAGGGAATTGGGAAGAGAAGACCCATGGGTTGAAATGAAAACAGATTTAATGAAACAGCAAAACTAATACCAATGCCAGTATAAAGTATACAAAGCAAAACTCAGCCTAACAGAGGATTGTAGTCATCATAAACAGGAAGGCAGTCCTTGAGAGTAGAAAGAAGAGAATCAGAAGGAGTCCACAGAAAACTCACACCCTCAGCAAACTTCCCCCTTTATACTGAGCATGCTGGTTATGGGATGGGGTACACCTGTGAGAGAACTCAGGTCAGCTGTCCTGGCTGGCTTGAAACTGCTAAGGGTCTGCAGACCATGGCTGGCCTAGGATTCTGGTCTAGCAAAACCATGACACTTGGTCTCTAGTTCTTACCCATAAGCTTTCAACCTGCTTGTGGCTATTCTTCAGAGAAAGCTCTTCATACTCTATCCATTTCTTGACGTAAAGAACAATGACTCCCCCCTTCCTTCCTCACCTGTCCCTTCTGAACAGTCTGTAACTATGAATAGCCTCTCTCCAGTCATGGGATTCATCCCACCAAATTTCAGTAATGGCAACCGAGTTGCAGCTTTCTAGTAGCACAGTGACTTCCAGCTCCTCCTGTTTGTTGCCTATGCTGTGTGCATTGGTGTAGAGGCACTTCACTGAACAGAAGCTTTAGCTTTAACAGATACTGAAGTTGTTTAGCACGCTACCAAGAGCTTGATGCATCATTCAGAAAGTCTTTTGCTGTCTTCAGTGGGTTCATGATTTTGTCAGCAGGCAGACACAGATTAGGTTGCATATTTAACAAGCTATATAATTTTTAGTCTATTACTGCCAGATTCTCCTGCTGTCCAAGCAGTAATGTTCCTTTACATCTACTCACTTATTCATGCTAATGAAAGTAATATCAGGTAAAGAATGCTTTAAACCATTTTTAATTCGAAAATGCAGATCCATCCATCAGAACACTTTGTGAGAAGATGTCATTTACATAAATATTGCAAAGGTTTGTGGGATCCAGAATGGAATGGCTGGTCAGAGGGAACAGAATAAGTTGTAAACACACAGGGTCAATTTCCCAAGCAGCCACATTTCCTGGGTTTGCCTCAGCTAATGAAATGCTGGATTTCAACTGCAATCTTCAAATCTTCTGAGCTGGATTTATTTTTTTCCTTTAAAACTGGTTGAGCTTGAGACCTTGTTGCATTACAAAACAAAAATGAATGTCAAACATTTTTTTTTTCCAGAACAGAGTTCCTGTTTTCCAGTCACCCCTTTCTAAATGAGTAAAACTGATGAGCCTGTCATCTTTTATTTTCATGAACTTTCTGATTTCATACCATATTATTTTGTTGGACAGTATTTCTTCCTGAGCTGATCCCTGTAGCTCATGATTACTAGTTAACTGTGTTTTCAAATAGTTAAATATTTCTACCAACAGTTGGCCATCACAAGTGCAGACTGTGATACAGCTGTCTGAGTTATCCCCAAATTAGCTTTTTCCACCACATGGTCTTTAATCTCTGGAGGGAAATCTTCTTTGACATGCCCACCTGGAGGCAACTCCTTTTACAAATGCCAGTTAGCAAGTATTTCCATTCTGTCCCCAGTACTTTTACAGTAAATGGAGGAGATGAGTCAAAGGCAGATGTGAAACATTCAGACTGCTTCATGCCATGATTACAGAAAATGTCAATCTACTACTGTGTTGCCCAGGCAAGTACCAACAGCCTGTGTGACAGAAATGTGCTGACCTGTGGAAAGATAAGTACTCAGCAAAATGGATTATCACAGTGTTAAAAAGTGATGGGCTGAAGGCATGTCTTTCCATGGGTTCCCAAAGTGCTAACTGTGAATATTCGTAAATGATGCATGGATAGTTTAGATCTAAGTCTAAGTGCTGCCTAAGTACCTACACAGTTTTGCTTACCAAGTGGCTCTTAAAAGTGACTGGTGAAGACTTGCATAGTTATGCTAAATTGAGCAGTATAGCTACGTGACATTCTACGGCACTTTCCTCTCTCCTTCCAAAGCTATTTTTATGTCTGGCATTAGACTCAAGTCCAGTGAGACTACCAGGTGTGAACCCTTGCCATCCAGGTCTTAGCAATAAGTCATATTTGATGACTTAAAAGCAGTCCCTCTGCTTCCTTGTCTTTCACAACCTGGGAAGAAGGATCCTCTTTGAAGACAAGGGCAAATATAAGAATCTCAGGAGAATAGGTGATTTCATTAAATTTTGACAGTGTTGAGGTGGAATCTTGCTGGATACCCTGCCATTAAGCCAGTATCTGAAATGTAGCCAAGGTTCAGCCTTTAACTTGAAACCCAAACCCCAGTTTAAAGCTGATCATGACCCACATCTTGTCAACGTCTTCTGAGTTTACATGTTAAAGAGACCTTGGTGTTTTATTCTTCTTAAAAGTGATGTGCTCCTGTTTGAAAGGTGAAGAAGAGAGTGTTATCATTGGTATTTAATCCATTTCTGAAATACAACTCTTAATGCAGTATGATGCTGTACTTAATGCAGCTTATAGAGGATGTATATGCCAGAAGTCTTAAATGACCACAGACAGGACATTGGCTTTTATTTTCCCCCACAACACAGTGGGTCCATCAGCATGGGCTCTTAAGCTCCAGATTGTGTTGGCTGTTCAGTTCTGACTCCAAAGAGAGACTGCCACCTACTAAATCATGGACGTCACTCATGGCAGCACCAACACATTCCTTAGAGCCCTTCTGCTCAAGCCCTTGTCAGCCACAAAACCTCTCCAACCTGTGAGATGCAATATGCCACTGCTAAAAGGTGTAGGAAAAGGTGGTAAAGGGGAGAAGAATATCAGAGAAAAAATACTACCCAATTACACTTTCCTCTTGCCAAAATACAATCCACCTGTCAGAGCTACTTTCAGTTATCAACTTGTTTATAAAAAACTATATAAAGGAATTTGCTCAAGACATACCACTGAAGCATAGAAACCAGGCTATTAATACATAAAGCGTAATCAATAAATTACAATAATTAATGTGTAGATCACAGCATTTATTTTAAAAATAAGTATAACAACTCCTCTGGTAATACAAAACATGAACAAAAAGAATATACATTTCAAGCTGTACCTGAATTACACCTCTCCCCAGAAATCCTAGACTCATCCAATAGCACCAGCAATTCACAGCTGTCTATTTTTCATAGCATACATCAGCAAAAATAAATTTCTGAATCAACCTGAATATTTTGATGACAAATTATCTAAATGAATATTTCCACATTGTGATAAATCTCAGACTTAGCCCCTTAACTTTTAAAATTACTAGCCTTTCAAAAATATGCAGAGATGAAAAACAATCCTTGCAATATTCATATAGCTTATATGTAAACAAGTATGATAATGTAAAAGCAAAAAGTGAAAAGATTTATTGTAAGGGTAGATGAGGAGATCAGCAAACAAGACCAAATATATTTCAAAGGACAAAGCTTGCAATTACTAAAGCTGAAGGTTAAGTTTTTCAAGACTGACTTACAAGTTGAGGAGTCTCATTTTTTATATGTCCAACTAGATACACCTCTAATTTTCACTAGAGGTCTTGAATTTGGCACTCCAGGTGCTATTTGAATATTTTATCTGGAAAGTGAAATTAAGGAAAGAAAGAATGTTTTTTTGTTGGTCCTATCTATGATGAGAAACTGGAAGAAGCAGACAAAACTAAATGTTGCAGCATTTGAACTCAGCCATTCTAATTTTCTGAGTAGAAGGACATAAGAGTAACACAGGAACTGGGTACACTTGCATGAAACTGGAAAGGCTAAGGCATCTGCAGAGGAAAAGCCACAGGTGATAAGAAGGAGTAATATTGGGATTCAAGAGCCAATGTATTTATTCTTGTTTAATTCCCTTCAACTTGATCACACACTTTTCCTGTAAAGTAATTTCTGAAGATCTTAGCTTGGCCCAGAAAAATTGAGAATACTGCACTAAAATAGGAGAAACAATATCAAGTCAGCTTTTTCCTTAGTAAAGTATGCAAAACCTTACTCTACCATTAAGGTAGACAATCCAATTACTAAAATATATAAAATGGACATAATAAACATGTGGTTTGATTAGATGAGGATATAAAAGCTGTGGTAGTAAAGTCAATATTTGAATCAATCAAGATTATGAAAATTAAACTAGCAGAGCATGCATATATTACCTAAGCATGCAAGGATTACTAAAATATTCAATATTTTTTAGGGAAAATAGTGGAAGTTTTGTTTTCATCTAAAATTATATCACATGTAGGCACGACCTCTGTCACCATTTCAATGATAAATAAGTGAGCTTATCATATTTAGTGGCAAATGTTTTTTCAGTAATTTTCATTCTTTACTATTTCCCATTAAAGAAACTTTCAGAACATTATTTTTTGTGCTGCAGTGTATTAGATTAATAAAATTTTACCCATGCAAACAATGACAGGCATTTTTTTCACGCAGAAAGTGCAAAAAGGTCCACCATGCTGGACTACCTAACTCATGCTGAACACAGAAATGTTGTTTCTGAGCTATGAGTGCCTGTTTCTATAAGAGAATGTTTCTAAAGTGAAGCTATTCAGGTTTCTGCCCTGAAGCTTTCTCAGTTTCCAGACTCCAGCTGCAATAAAAACTGATGGAACAAAATATTCGTTGCTATAGAAAAAAAACCCCACAAAATTAAAATTTCAGGTGCATCTTTATTCCATTTGTAAAAATGCATTCAGGAAAATAACAATTTTGAATCCAAATGCACAAAACCAGATAAGAGTGTGGATAATTTTCCACTATGTGTTCACATTTCTTTCACAGGATTGTTTCATATACACAAAAGCAAAAGGTCATATATTATGCAAATGGTAATAAGAAGAAATGCAGACTCAAGTCTGAGAACTCATCATGTGTAACAACACCTTGAGGGCCACTGTCAATTGCTCAAAGAAAAAGAAGGTGGCTGCTGCCTAGGGATGCATATCTGCTCTATTTATGGCTCTTCTGCTTCCTTTATTATCCCAAATTGACACATTTTCCTTGATCTCTTTCTCTTGCTCCAGAGATCCATTCAAAGGTTATTTTCCCAATAAGGAAGCAAGGCTTTAGGCAGATTTGTGATCCTGAGTTTAGCAACTGTAAGGCTAAATCATCCTTCTACTTGGGGAGGTATCTGCTCATCTGCTGAACACCTTAGTTTTTTATTCAACCCCGTGGCCTTTGGCAACAGATTTGTGTATTCTGTCTTCCTATCAGGCAAGTTAGGCTATCTCCTCTAAAACATGACCAGTAATGTCCAATTTCTTCAGTGTTTAAACCAGTTTCTTTCTTTCTTTCTTCTTTCTTTCTTTCTTTCTTTCTTTCTTTCTTTCTTTCTTTCTTTCTTTCTTTCTTTCTT
>WUAM01000179.1:16899374-16944987 GCA_024336885.1 Actenoides hombroni | reverse complement strand
TTTCTTTCTTTCTTTCTTTCTTTCTTTCTTTCTTTCTTTCTTTCTTTCTTTCTTTCTTTCTTTCTTTCTTTCTTTCAGTTCTATGTCACATCATTCAGAAGATTGACCCAGAAATAACTTCTATTGCTATGACATAGCAGTAATTGCTCAAATCCATCAGGAATGCACCTGTATCTCACACTTAGATATCATTGGACATTAGTACCACAAATCACTAGTACAAACAGATAAAAAACCCACTTCATATCCTAAAGGACAAATGTATTGAACAGTAATTACTATATCTTTACAAGGCCAAAGCCTCTGTTTTGTATTGAATGCAAAGAAGACATCCAAAGATGCTGACATGCTGTTTGTAGTGATCCTGACTGTGAAACCCAGTAGCTGGGTGACTGAACTAGTATATGTTTGTTAAAAGCATTCCTAAGGATGAATTCGTCACTTTTCCTTGTGAACTGTTTGATGAATAATTAGCATCACTGTCAGCTAACAGAACTTTTGTTTCCCTTACTTGAATTTTTCGGGCTTCAGTGTCAAACTCTGGAAGGGAACTGGAGCTTGCATCTGCTATGCTAAAGGGTTGGCCTGTCTTGGAAGTGTTCTTCCATCATAACCAGGTCTGCTCTTCACCTCCTCTTTGGAAAGCCATCTGACTTGTGTTTCCTCAGCGTTGCTCTTCAGGTACATTTTCCATTCCCAAAGACCACATTTGTGCATCAGGATGCCACTGGCATGGTTAGGCCAGGCAGGGTGAGGGAGAGAGGTGCCTTTGGCCAACATAGTGACACTGGCAGAAACTCAGAGTACTTGATGTTCCAGCAGTAAAATTACACTTCTGCTGGTGTAATCTGTCTATAGCTGTCCAAACTATGTCTTCGCCTGTGACAGTTCATGCGTGTTATGAGTGCTTTTCAGGTTGTAGTTTTTTGTCAGTACCACTAACACAGGCCACATGCAGTTGGCCAAAACACTCCTGAAACTTCATCCAGGATCACAGCCAGCTTTCTAATGTGTGCGTATCTCTAAATATCAAAGCTAGCCACCTTACCCTGAAAGTAACACTAGGACATCACCAGCGCTAAGGAGAAGCATTAGGATATTGATGTGCAAATGAGCTGACTGGCCAAATCACAGGCTAACTCTAATTTAAAAGCTACTTGGTAAAGAAATTGTCAGACACAGCAGGTCACTTCTTTGGAGCTTGGTTTTGCATGTCAATACACAGCATGCTCCCTCCTTAAAGGTAGACGGTAATTGATGAGGTAGCCAGGGGTTCTGTTGAGGAGGGTCTTTATGAGAATAGAGATTTAATTTTTTTGCTTATAAGGTCTGTGAGTGAAGACTCTGGAAAATTCCTCCATATTCAGGCTAACAGTGGAATAAAATTGACATTTGTGACCTGGCACTGTTTTGGAAGCACATTAAGTGTATTGCAAGGGGCTCACCCATGCGCAAGTAATTCTTTTGATCTAAATCAGAAGAAACAAAGTGTAAACCCAGCTCATCAGCATACTAAAGGCTGAGGAATCCTGTGGAAAAAATGTAGACACATTTGCTCAATACAGCAATACTGATGTCACATGTGACAGTGACGAGCTATGATGCAGGGGTACACCCATTTGTGATACCACATGTAAATGCTCTACAAATGAAAGAAAACAAGCAATCTAATAAAATATATTAGATCTGTTAAAAAACTTGTATTCCACATTAAGATAATAACATTAAACATTGACTTTTCTTCTGCGTGGCTTTTATCTCCTTTAGGTACGTTGTATTATTTCCAAGTAGTGACAAACAAAATTGAACATTTCTCCAAAGGTCACATTTATCATGGTTTCTATTTTATCATTTGATCCAGTGTATTAGGTTCTTGTTAATTTTTTTACTGTCCAGTAAAGTAAATCATTCCTTCTCTGGATAGAAAGCAAATGTTATTTATAGAGTTGAGTGAGTATTTCACAGCAAACAGCTTATCCAGTCAGTTCAGATTTTCCTTCTGTTCATTATTTGTTTATGATCAGTTTGCTATTTGTTGTCTCAAATTAGGGATAGTAGTTCAGCCTAGATCAATGGAAGATTTAGTGTGTCACGTGCAAAATCGTCGTACTTCATCAAATTACAGCAAATGAAATACTGTCAGTTGAATTTGATGTATATTCTTCTGCCCATTAGCAGAAAAACTTTCAAACATCACATCAGCACTACATTCTGGGTGGCATGGTAAAGTTTGCCTTTCACCTTTATTAAGACTAACATGACTCCCAGGGCCACCCTGCAAAGGGAAACGGATAAAACTAAATTGTAGCACCCAGGACAGTATCAGACATAAACTTTTTCACTTAGAACCTGGTTCTTGAGGGTTCCAGTTATTATACCATGAATAGAATAAGACAGTTTTATTTTAGAAAGGATAATTTACTCTTTCACTGAGGGCTTGGGGTATCTCTACAACTGTGAAGTGGTCCCTTTGCAGGCAGAATGCTACAGTGATGCCACAGGTTTCTAACCTCACCATGGGGTAGAGGACCATGAAACCATCTCATTGCAGACCAGCATGCATGAGTGGCTGTGGGAAACAGCTTGGCAGAGGATGTGCAGAGAACCAGGGCTCACTCCCTCTCCCTGCCCCGGGAAGTTCTGCCCTAGGGAATTATGGTGATGTGCTTTTTGTACATGACAAAAAGCATACTGGAAGGAGTCCAATGAAGGGCCATGAAGATGATGAAAAGACTGGAGCATCAATCTTGTGAGGAAAGGCTGAGTGAGCTGGGACTTTTCAGCCCAAAGTCGGGGCTGGCTGAGGATCTTATAAATGTATATAAATATCTGAAGTGAGGGTGCAAAGAGGATGGAGTTTCTGGGCTCTTTTCAGTGGTGCCTAGTGACAGGACCAAAGGCAATGAGCACAAACTGAAACACAGGAGGCTTTTTCTGAACATAGGAAACATTTGTTTAGAGCACAGGCACAGTTTGCCCAAGGAGTGGAGATATTCAAACACCATCTTGACATGGCCCTGAACAACTGGTTCTTGATGGCTCTGACTGAGCAGGGCAGTTGGACCAGATGATCTCTGGAAGTCCCTTCCAACCTTCACCATTCTGGGTTTCTGTGATTCTTCCACACACCTAAGGCCACAGGGATGACAGATTGCTACTCAGCGTAGTAGTGGCTGCAGATTTCGACAATGGGTTGTCCTTGCTTACCTCTTCATCTATGAAAGTGTTAAATAGACCAAGTTCCTAATTATGACCCTGTAATTCCTGATTTCTAGCTATTTATGGCTACCTTTCATCAACAAATTTGTTGATCTTAACTCAACTTTCAAGTCAAGACAATTTGCTTCTCTGTTCATTTTTGAGATCCTGTCATAGAGCAATACAATTCCGAACTCAGCTGCACTCTTTATGTTCACTATTTCTTACAAAATTATTTGATTTAGTGATATGATCTGATTTTTATAAAACACCTTACACTTTTGTAACTTGAAGACCCACATTCCAATTTGAATTGCGGCAAAAAAAAATATAGGTGAAAAAGTCCTGTCCTACTGAAATAAATGTTAGAATTTCCACTGACATCAGAAGCACTCAGATTTTTTTACTTGCTTAAGGTAGAATCATGTCCAAGTGACAAAACTCAATTCAAAGACAGAAATAAAGATATATGTATGCATCAAAAATATCTGCTGCAGTTTTTCTCCTTCATATTCAGAAAATTACAATACTTCAGTCTGCCACAGAGCACAGCTGATGAACATGCCTAATGTATGAGAATTGTTCCCATAGAGGTAAAGAAGCCCATGGGAGCAGAATTACTTTTAATATCATATGCTTTTTAGGAAATACTTTGGTCCTATTCTTCTAGTACAGTACAATTTGTTAGCCTTTATGGCATGCAGTAAATTAATAAGACCTACACACTGATTTTTATTACTTTAGGTAGAAAGATCACAGCCGTCTCAATGTAACTGAGCAACTGTAAATTACTGTTAACAACTACATGAGAGAGAAGGAAGTGGAAAAGTCACCTCCACATTGATGATCATTTCCTATTCTTCCTTTGCGGGTTTTGGGAAGGGAAGCTTTCAAATAAAATAAATAAATAAAATAAAGGGGAGATTAATGGGTTGGAAACCCTGTATCTCTGCCAGGGCTGCTGAGGACTTTGTAGCTCACCATCAAAGGAATTCCTTACAACTAGCAGGATTGTCAACCATTATGTTGTTAAAATACATTTTTCATGAATGCAAATGTATTTTGAAATCTTTTAAAAACCAGGGTCATAAAACAAGCTCCCACAGAGAACAGTTTTAAAATCAAGTTAATATATCTTGTTTCCACAGTCATATTCCATAAGAATACAAAGCTAACTGAGTGTTGCAACTCCTGTATTAGAAAAGCAACAACTTAGGCCAGTGTCAGTATGCTTCCCAGAGTAAGTATTTACAATATGCAGAACATGATCACAGACATAGCATTTCACCAAACAGAAGATACATTTCAGTGTGGATCTCACTTTGAATGACATGGAAAGAATCTCCACAGAAGTCCATGAATATGCTTGGGTACAAAATCAATATCAATAAGAAAAGCAGGTTCATCCTCTGACTACATCACTGGCTTAGGCACAGCCTTAAAGACTGATATTGATGCAGCTGTTTTGGAAGGAAAAGCGAGAGGACATTTGATGCTAACTTAGTCCAAAAGCCAATTCAGGGAGCAGGAGCAAGGTATATGATGTGGAAACAAGAGTGAATGTGGTAACAGAAAATCCAAACTCCTTAACAACTTTAAAACTGACTATACAGCCTGTAGTCACAACCCCTGTGTGAGTATTAAGGGTTGCAAGGGTACAAGAGAAAAAAAGTGTGGTTTAGATGAAGGAGGAGAGCCAAGAGAAACAAAACATTCTAGTTAACAAGGAAAAAGAAAGGAAAACCACAGCAATGACTGAGGTGAAATCATATGCTGCCTTTAGGGATGAGAATGATGTGTCTCTGTGGATGGTGTTTTGGGACAAAGACACGCATTTAGCTGTGAAGGAAGAAATGAGAAGACCACATGACAGAGTGATTATGGGAGGAGGCAAGTGAGAGATACTTTTTACAGGCTGTGATCTGGAGACAACAAGCAAAGCAGAAATGTCAAAGAGGGAGAACTGTGAATCCGCAGCAAGATAATCAACAGAAAGGTCAGGTTAAGACAGAAAAGTCAGGTTAATAACAGACTAAACTGAATACATTTCCTTGTCCATCTTGGGAGTGACATGAAGCAGTATGAGCAGATACAGGCACATAAGAAGTGCCTGAAGACAGGAAAAGGTTCCAAAAAGCTCAGAAAGATACAGATACTGCTGGACATGTGGGACATCTGATGTGTGAAGCCATGTGGGTCCTTGAGCCCACTTCTGCCCCTGGTTGGACTCTGGTGGTTGGTAAGAGTTGGGCTGGAAGGGAAGGAGGCAGCAGCTGTAGTGCTCAGGGGTCAGGCACAGCAACAAAGGATGTCCCACGTTAGATCAGAACTTTGTCCCACCAGATTCCCTTCTTTGCCCACAGCTATACGCAGCACCCAGGAGATCAGAAAAGCAAGCCCCCATAGTACTTTGCAATGCATGTTAAATAGACGTGGTCTAAAGTGTCTAGTGACAAAATAATTTTCTGCCTGCTATTTATATCCGTAAGCATAAGATTTTATTATGGCTTGTTGGACAGCTACGTATTTTACTGAGCCCTTTAAAATAATTCCAAGAATTTGACACACTGATTTCCAAGAAGAGAGCAAAGAATTCCAAAAGGTGTTTTACATGCTGTGAAATTGCAGGTTCTTTCCTTTGTTCTAAATTTACTAGTAATTAATTTCCTCTAGCAATCCCATAGTTGAATCTTGGCACTATAAAACTGAAGGGCTGAACACAAACCTTCAAAGGCAGATGGCTGATGGGCTAATGCAGAGCACCCTGTAATGTAGATTTTACTTTTTGAAGAAATGTTTGGGTAATGTTCTTATCATAGCCTAAGTGAAAAACTAGCATCTGGCTGATGAAATAAATAAATGAAAACCAAGCAGGGATTTACAGGTAAGAGTTTCTAACTATGTTTAGCCTGTCCATGAAAATGATATGTATTTTCCTCAGTCCAGCCTTCCACCCTATGTTTTCAGGCACAAAGACACTAACGTAAGTTTACTTTCCAAGCAAAAGGGGAGACAAAATGGAAATTATGTAAGCAGTGAAAAAACAAATTAATTACATTTTTCACTGTTACTAGGGCAAGGCAGAAATACACTATTAACTTTCCCGTGTCTAATGCTGGTATTCTGTTTTAAAACACACATACCTACATTCTACCTTTATTTATATACCTGTCACCCCAAAGTTTAAAGAATCTAGTCTATCACTTTTAAGACCTTTCCAGCTGCAGCAGGTCTGCACTGAAACTGGTCACACTGTTTTCAGCAATCCTTTGTGGGTTTTTCCACTTTTTATATTTTTGTCTCCCCATTAGAAAAAGTTGCAGTTTTGCTGCTTTTTTGATGCACAAGAAAAACAGACCATTGACTGGGTTGAAATCAGTTGAGAAGCAATGCACTTTAAAATGCAAAAGACACTGAAGTACTGTAGCTCTTCTTTGCTCTAGGCTGAATTTCCCCATCTGCTACGTTTGTGGCCGAGACTGACCTCTCTTTGTATTAGACGAAATTGCGGGGGGTCAAAAGAAGTTTAAACAGGGAAAAATGTAAGTGCCAAATTTGCAGGCTGCACACAACCAGCAAGCATCCATGAGGCATTTATTTTTATTCAAAAGCGATGAGTATTTTACAACCTAGCAAAATCCTCTTCAGTGAACACTTGTGGGATCCTTCTCCCGCAGACACAAGCGTCTGCTTCCCAGTCCTCTCCCACGTACACTCTTTATGTGGCCAAGAATGAAAGCCACCAACAAGCAGAGAGAAGTAACTCTTCTCCAAATTTCCAAGTATGAGCTATTTTTCTAATTCCCATACTCTGGCACTGAAGAGGCTCTGCAACATGCCAGATGGCCAGTCACCAGTTATCCATTAACATCTACGCAGAGGAAAGGCACTGTTTCCAAATCAGGATCCTGCCCCTTCCCACAAAGCAATTTTCTACTAAGATATCTAACTAAAAGGAACCCGGTAGCTTTCCTTCAAGTAAATAGCTTGTTAAGGCTGGAAGTAGGGTTTGTGTGCAAAGACTGTCCTATGCAAATCAGAACTGATGAGCACTTAACTAATCTGTTTACAGACCAGAGCTGCTGGGCAGGCCTCAGTGATTTTCTATCAAAGCAAAGAACCATTCTTTATGGGCATCTGGTTGTCCCTGAATTGGTAGTTTAAGCATATACCCTCGCTTCAAAGAAAGATCAAAGGATTTATTACTTCTAAATGAGTGCATTATTTCCACTCACTACTTTCTTGTTTGCAATGTGTTACTAACAGCACCATGGCAGGGTTACCTTCAGACTCGAGTTTCTCATAGATTCCTGAACGTGATTTTAGATGTTATACGTTGCCTGTAATACACAGGCTGTTACATAGATGGAAAAGGAAGTAAAATACTGGAAAACAGATTAGAATGTCCATTTGTGGAAAATGGATTAAAAAAACCCACAAAAAGCAAACGATCTATATTTTAATACATGAAAATGGCTACTTTTTATTTTCACTGTAAATGTAAATGATGAGTCTTTCAAAATGACAGCCACAGGTCAGTGGACAGAGCCAGCTTTAGCTCCTCCTTGTATGAAAAGAAACACACATTGCTCCTGCTCTCAGAAAAAGCTGAGATTCCACAGCCACGAAGTAGCACAACGACCAGTTAAATGAACAAATTCCTCTTACCCTGTAAATGCCTGCCATCCCCATCCTTTTGGCTTACTGTTTATAGCTCCATTTACTTACTAAGTCTGGAAGAAACAAGGGAGACACATTCATTATGTGCTTTCTGGCACTATTGGGAGCACATGGAAAGCAAGTAAGACCTAACATCTTATTTGCAGGCACACTGGAGGCCTACAGTAAGCTTGGGTACAGCACTGGAAAAGGAATTTTTTGGAGGAAGTGCAGAAGTAGATTCCAGGCAGCCAGGGCCAAGGCAGACAAAGCTGCCAAAACTAGAGCCACAAGCAGCCCCAGGGAGAGTTTGGAGGGGCTGGTGTGATGTTTATTGCTCAGACAGCAGAGCTGGGTGGTGCAGTGTGGGACAGGAAATGCATTCTGCTGGCTGTGACTTTAGTGGTGGTATCTAAAGATGTCTGTGGACTTGGTGTCGCCTTCTTTATCATGGTGCTTGGGGGGGCAGACTGTGGCTCCCTTATCTGTTTTACAGGAATCACCTTCCACTGACAGACCTAGTAGGTCACACAGCACAAGATGCCTACTTCTCTTTTATTGAACATAGACTCTATTTGCATCCACATAAGCTAACAGAGTTATCTACCCAGGGGCAAGCAAAGGAAAAAAGTCATAGCAGTAGGAGGTGGGGACAGGATCCAGTGGCTTTCCTGTGAGAGTAACATGTTGGCATCAGGTCCTGTGACCTACTGATCTCCATTTGCTCAGCAGTGTTTTTCTCTCCTTCTCCTGACAGGGATCAGAAATTGGTTATTTTTGAGCATGAAAGGCAAATGTAGCTCTAACACAATGAAATGCAGGAAAACAATAACTGATTCACACTGCAGGCTCTTGGTGCCATGCAATATATAGGTTCAAACAAGGCAGAGCTTGTATGAAAACCACGTATGTAGAATTGGAGAGAAATTCAAGCACATCTTAAATCCATGTGTCTGAAGCTCTGGCTTCAATCAGTAGTGAACGATCGAAGTTAGTCTTTTTTGTAGACTGTGGACTGACAGTTGCCTGACACAATTACACACCACCAAGGGGACTTGTCCTAGGCATCATACAAGCAGAGGAAGAAAGAACAGGGCACAGACTGCCAAGATGATGCTGTAAAACAGGTCATGGCTACACCATCCAATGCATTAGCCTATTAAATACTGGTCATTGAAAGCTTCCACGCTCTACAGCCATGGAATAAGCTGGCTGGAAAGCAAAAATAGCCTACTTTTGCTAGCCACAAACTAGACAGTTTAGGTTCTGTAAACAGACTGTCTACACAGCACTGCTGCCCCAGTATTTACCTAGCTTCCCAGAAAAGGTTCTGGGACTAGAGAGCTGCAGATATGCAAACAGGCAAGCTTACAGCTGGCTAAGGTGTGCCTGCAACCACTGATTACACCAGTTAACACTCTTAAACCATTTGGAAGAAAGCATTCAGAGCAAAGTGGGCAGCTCAGAGATTTTAAGAAGCATCCTTTAAGTTATCTCCCACATCATTTGCTTTCCTACAGCTGTTGGTGCCATAAATTGCCTGCAGAAATCCAAGCTAGTTTTGTCATGCGTCTCAAACTAGAAGAGAGACAGAAGCAACACTTGGTTCTAGTCAACTAAAGCTTACATCTGACCACATATGAAGGTTATTACTTCTGTTTTACTTGTTAGTTCCTCCGTTGATTTCCAACAGGACAAAATACAATTAATTTATTAACTAAAAGTACGGTAAGGACTGAAATGTTTTGTAACAATATTTGCATTTCTTCCTAGAGTAGCTGTATTTCAGGCATATGCAAACATATCTTTTTATCAATTGTATTTCAGCTGTTTTTGTCCCGTGCTCCAAGACATTTTGAAATCAGTAAACTTTATAAAACATATGTTAGCACATTTATTATCTCTAGATAATAGCATTTACTTTAAGAAACAGAACACTGTCATCACTAACGGAGGCTCAGTAAAACTAAATGAAGAAACAAACGTGAGTTATTGCTGACCTCAAATGAAAATCCAGACCTCATCTTAGGGTCAAGGTCAAAAGGAAGAGTTGGGTGTAAATACAGAAAGAGCCAGGCAGCTTTTAATTACACAATAGTTATTATGAGACATTTAGTACTTTAGAGAAAGGTTTATCCACCTGCTTCAATTTACCCCAAGTGCTCACAATCCATGATGAATGCCAAAACAAAACAAAACAAAAAATCACTGCCATATGGATGCCGAGTTCCATGTCATACATCTATTGAACACACCAACCACAAAAATATTAATTCTCTGTCCACATAAGAAGATTCTGTAACTGTTGCTGTTATTCTTGTTGGAAAAAAAAAAAAGGAAGTTGTAACTGTACCAGTAGGCAGGACTGGTTGCAACAAATCAGGTATAGAAAGCAACAAATCTTAAAAATACCGGCAGCCTTTAAAAAACACACATCCGTTATACTGTTGCACAGAATGGCAAAGACATCCTTGCTATTGAAAGTTTGAGCTTTTCAAAAGCACAGTTTATTCTAATTTGTAGACATTGAACTAAACTTCTCCCATTACTGAAATACAATTTTTCAATTTTGCAATTTTGCAAGGCTCACAATAAGAGTTCCAAGAACCTGATACTGAAGTCAATAAAAAGGCTTTCCCTCTGCAAGTTCCCTAAACTCAGCAAACCTTAAGTTTAAAATACTGCAGAGAACCCTAACACCGTATCGTGTCAGTGCACCAAGAAAACACAACAGAGGTTTCTAAATTGCATCCAAGTTTCCACAACTTATTAGCCAGCTTTATAAAAACAGACAATATTCTCAATTTTCTTGAGGAAAAATAGTTGAATTACATCTATTTTTATATGAAGGAGGAGAAGACAATGAAGTAAAGACAAATCAAAAGCAACAGGTGTCACTCCTGATCAAGTTAGTACCTTCAGAGTTGTGCCTGGATGGACTTGGTCTTACAAATCAAGCTGGTAAACTAAAAGTATAGAAAGACAACTATTGCACAAATAGAGTAGCCCTTGTATGATGGTAACCCTTGCTCCAGGGGTGGCCCCGGTCTTTCTGTTCTATAAACCACTTCAAATCTTCTTGTGGCAAAGAGCTGTAAGACTTAAACAGCTAAAAAGATTGGTAGCTCCGTTCTTAAGCAGGCAGGGACAGGAGCTATTCTGTCCCCTTCAGCATCTCTCATCCACTGTGGGACAAGGCTGTGATGGAGACTGGCAAAACTAAAGCAGCTCATGCTGGCTTCTTCCTTTCACAGCCATCACCCCAACCTCTCATAATCCTGATGCCACTAATGTGGCACAATCCCTGCCAGAGGGATGTACTTGAGTTCCTCCAGAGGTGCACTGTGGCTACATCTGCACTGGAATCACATGAGCATTCAACACACACTGTGAAATCTTGGCTGTATTTTACTTAAAGGCAAAATTCCCAATGATTAAAGCAGAGCCAGAATATCATGTATAATACTTTTACTTGGTCAGAATACCTCCTCTTCCTCCTGAGGCTTGTAAGAGCCATAAATAAAGTTAAAGCAATATAGTACTCAGCAGTTTTAATAGAAAGCCTCCTCTGTTAAACGACCACCAAAAATAGTTGCTGAAGACAAGTTATATTGAAACAGAAATGAGAGAAGGCTGCTTAGATTTTATTTTCAAAACCATCACTACTTTTATTGGTTGTCAATGCTTTCCTGTTAGTCAATAAATACATTTGATATAGGTGAGTTTCCAAAGTAAGCATGATGGGAGGGCTAGTTTAACATTCAAATTAATTTAAAAAGAAGTTACCTCAAGATTCCCTTTGGGAAATTTACAAAATACGCAGTTAATTTGTTGCACCTAATTTGTGTGTATATACTGGGAGGTAATTAGTGTAGAAATTCAACCAATTTTAAAATCTTTCTGTTCAACTCAACAAATCACAGTTTTCAACACCTGTTTCTAGCGGTGACAATAGTTTTAGTACTTGCGTAATTTTCATAGACCAGAAGCATACTCCAAGGAAAAAATACATTCTATACATATGCTCATGCACAATAGCCACAGCTAGAATGAATACCCTCACCATTATATATGTATTCAGTCATACAATATTCCCCTGCAGAATTAGGGGAAAAAAAGAAAGAAGTGTATTTTAATATAAACTGTATTACTGGCTTCAGGTATTGGACATCAATAAAGGTTTCTAGGCACTTTCCACAATAAATTTATTTTAAAAGTTGCTTCTAACTTTATGAAGCTAACTGGTTGTTCTAAAACTTTACATGCTGGCTGTCTGCCCTGAAGCTTTTTGGTTTGGTTTGGTTTGGTTTATTGTTGTCTTGTTTTTAATTTCAGCCAAAATCCTCCTCCAAGAAGTAGACCACAGAACACTTTGTTGGTTTGCCAAAATAGCATTCTGGCAGGCTTTCCTCCAACTTGAACACCCTATGCTTTGGAGTAGGAATTTAAAATATGATCAGGGGTTGTGGGCAAGGAGGAATGAACCCCAGGAAGCCTAAGCTAAAAGCCTTTGGGAGAAACAAAAATAACAATGAAGTTTCTACATGCTTAACAGAGACTTAATGATTTCAGAAGGTAAAAGATTCAAGAGTGTGTCTCACTGAGCATATTGTTTTCCTTCATGTCTCCCAACATTTATGTGTGCATATAATGTCTTCAGAAAACAAATGAATATGCTTCCTGTAAGCTCAGGGTTACAGGTAAGCACACAGGGTAACTAGTAAATGCAGTGTTATCAGCAAACACATTCATAGCAAGTGCTACTACAGGCTGCAGTGGACAGTGGAAGGAAACATCTCTTTGCAGTCCTGCTGAGCCAGCCAGATCTCCAAGTCAAAGACAGAGGAGACAAACTTAACCAGGACTCTCCTACAATTTCTTACCTCATCCATTATAAAGCTTCCAAATAAACAAGGATCCTACTGCTCTCAAATGCATTATAAGACTAGATCCGTCCTTTGTATTATGTGAGGCAGGAAGGAGTCCTGCTGGAAAAAACGTTAGAGCATGCAGTCTTGGTATCAAAGATCAAAACACACATCTACAACTATGGTTCCATGTTTCTGCATTTTCCATAACTTGAGTGGTTGACTTTACAATTTTAATAGTTTTTACTGCAGAGAGTTTTGTACCTAATTTCTGAAGGAATGCAACCCTGAAGAAACAGTATTTTTATCAAAAGAGAGACAAATTTTTAAAAGTCAGATTGCTCCCAGTAGTCATACACTCATAGATAATGTTACTGAGCCCCAAATCCCTGAACAACCTAGAATGTCAAACAGTTTTCAAAGAAAAGTGAAAGAACGGATCAACAAGTAATGTTTAATGACTTTTGTACGATGTTACTAACGTGTTAAAATATAATGTCCAAGTTCTCAGAAAATTATTCAGACTTGAGCTAATTCAAGTACAGAATTTTGTTACCCAAATGTGCATATCTAAAAGGATCCATCATACAACCAAAATAGGAATGTAAATGCGTAATTGACCATTAAGCCTAGATCCTGCAAGTAAGTCTGATGTGAGTAGTTCTAGCAAAACCAACATGAGTACTCATATTCATAAAGCAAAGTGTGTACCTGTACTTTTGCGAGACCAAGGAGATGGTGAATGGTTAAGGTAATATATATGCAAATATATTATCATCTGCACTTCACAACAAGAGCTTGAAAGGACTGGATTTGCAAGATCATCTGTAGAAAACCAAGCAAATTAAAAAATAAGACCACTCAGTAAGTTTTTGGTTAATTGTGTGTGTACAAAAGTGCATCAAAACAAAAAGCAAATAATCACACAGCAAGTATTTAGCAGTATAGTTCTTTATTTCTTTTCAAAATAATGGGGTTTGTTTAGATTTAAAATACTTCAGTAATTACCTAAAACAAATGTACACTTTGTTAGAACTTCTGGTAAGTGCTGTTCTTGAGGTCTGAAAATGTGTGACAGAATACAAGAAAATATAAAATAGGGTTAGCAAAATACAATAACGGAGCTTTACAAGAGGGACACACATTCTATGTTATTTTAACTAAGTCTGTCAGGTAAATATGCTGTAACAGCTCTCCCCTTAGAAATGCGTGCCTATAAACTTAATCTGCAATCTGAATCCCAGGAAAAATTCACTACTGATCAACTCAAGGCTAGCAGGTCCATCTCAAACTGTATTTCTTCATTGAACAAATCTTCCCTTTCTCCATAAAGTATTATTTTTAAATTTTAATAGATCACTATATATCATAATATGACTATATAACATTCTCTTACTATTCAAGATTCACATAGTTCATAGACATAATGTAAGTTATTTTATACGCAGTTAAGTGTTTCATAAAAAAAATATTTATTTATTGCATCTAGCGAAAAAAACCACACTTTGATGTTTCAAAAAAAACCCCCAAAAAATCCCCCCCAAAAATCCAAAAGAAAAGAAATCACTGTCTGGCTAACTGCCAAACAATCCCTTTCTCTGGCTTGCTTTTTCAAGAATTGTGAAAAAACGTTTGGTTTTGTTGTGTTCTAGACGACCAAAGCTGACAACTTTATATGGGATCAGGATGCACAGTATTGATTAAACCCACATACTTCTCAAATGAGCTATAAGGATAAAAAAATGTGGTTTGTTATTGTGTCCACTTCCAAAGGACAGCTCACAAGCTTTCCTCCTCACGTAAAAACTGGAACACAGCTGAGAAGTCTTTCAGGGCATAGCCTTTTGCACACATCATCCTGTAGATCTGATGTGCCTGGGATCCCAAAGGAACTGGTGTCTTTGTGTTGGTGGCAGAAATCTGGGCCAAGCCAAGGTCCTGTGAGGAGGGAGGAGGAAAGAGGGCAGAGAGAAAGAGTGGAAGGGAAGAAAAAGAGAAAAAGTCAGAGGAGAAACAACAAGTATATAAATAGACATGTAAGTATTATAGGTTATTTGGCTTCCATTGTGAAGAGAACTCTACTGCCAACAAATACAATACTCCAGCCTTAAAACTGCAGTCCTGGAAGAAGGAAGTCTTGTTTAGTTTTTAATTTTTACAACAGTAACTGTATGTTATTCAACAGAAAACCCCCAAACTTCCTGAGGCAGGCAATCTCCTTCAGGATAGGAGGAATTTTAAGGTTCTAGATCACTATATAACTTGGTAGCAAGACTCGGGCTCTTTTTCCCCACTTTGTTATGTCATCTCCAAAAAAGAAAAACTCCCTGGCTATTCACTTAAGCATTTCACATAGGTTCTAATAGCATAATTTTCTTGTTTGGGCAAGAGGACATCTTTCTTTCTAAATACAGGTTAAAAGTCAAACAGGAGAGATCTGAGTAACAACAAAATTGAAGCCACTTAGCATACATACATTTACTGTAATGTGACCAGTTAAAAGCAAAACGAGAGGCATAGGACACTTTGTGAATATAAATGGTTTGCAGCCTAACTGGAAGGATGGATGTATTAAAGAATTCCTTAGGGGACTGTCCTGGGTCTGCTACAAGTCAAAGTCTTCTTTAATGACTAAAGGTAAAGGGATACAGAAAATAATTCTACTGCATTTTTAAACAGTAAATTTGGGGCACAAAAAGGAGGGGAATTTGCAAAAAGGATGGATTTGAAACCTATCCTCCAAAAGTCCTTGCTCAACTACGGCTATAACCTGAAATAAATAGTATAGAACTCAAAGGCAAGTACCAGGTACTATGACTTACCATAGTTTGCTAGAAATAGTCAGCTGCACACATGCTGGACAGAAATGACAAACTAGGCTGGAGGATGTCTTGAATTCTAAGCCGAATCAGACATGAAACCAAGCAAAGAAGGAAAAGCTAACCAGGGGCTGGGTATATAAACAGATCTCTTGTCTAAGTACAAAAGTAATGCTGGCACTCGAGGTTGCCTTTATAAAGTCTTGCTAGCGAAATCTATTTTGCTGTCCACATTTCAAGAAAGTTGCAAAAGAACATCTCAAGTGTTGCTAGGAAGGGACTGGATTTGCTGTTCATCCAGGACTATGGTGGCTTATAGAATTTTCTGGTATTTGCTTTTTTTTTTTTTTTTTTTTAATAAGAAATCTTTAATACAGAGGAACTGAGAGACGGTAGTACTGCTGAGAGCACCTTTGGCTTCTCAGGGTTGACTTACAAGACAGGTCTTTACTTTCTGTGTGTCTGGATTTGAATTAGCACTAGGAAATTCAAGATCTTACTCTACTCTCTAAATGTCACTTTGATCTGTAAATCAGCTCTATAAAGGTCATTCTGATACAAATCAGAATTATAGTTATTCTTCCTATTACCCTCGAATGATTTCAAGATCTAGGAAAATGTGAAAAACATACATATCAGATGTCACAGGATCCAAAATATTCTTCATCTGCATCAGGGCAAATCATTCCTTCTTGTTTAGCAGTTCTGCTGAACGACTGATGACCTGACAAATCTAGGAAGAGTTACTTTAACCTCAATTACAATAAGATATTCCATGACATATTC
The DNA here is from genome assembly GCA_024336885.1 of Actenoides hombroni. Classification (NCBI taxonomy): domain Eukaryota; kingdom Metazoa; phylum Chordata; class Aves; order Coraciiformes; family Alcedinidae; genus Actenoides; species Actenoides hombroni. The sequence continues at coordinate 16,928,657 of WUAM01000179.1, read as the reverse complement.
CTAGCCCCTTCTAAACCCTCTTTGTGAAATCTGTTGCCCTATTATCTGTTTTATTCAACAAAGCTTAAATCATAAGAGTAGAATGGCAAAATCATCTAACTCCAAACTAGTGAAGGTACTTGTTTTCAGTAGTGGTGATTGTGATCTATTCTCTCTGAAGGGGAATCCCTGAGAACTCTGAACAGACTGTTAGCACAAATACAATTTCATAAAGCAGATCTGTTTGGTTTAATAATGAAACTCTGGCTTCAAGACAGTTGAAACATCAGACAACATCTCAATGATTAAATGAACAAGGAATCCTGATTCCAAAGTGCAGGAAGGTTATTTTGTTTTTTGGTTTTTTTTAAATTCCATTTTGTAAATTAGAGCTTTGAAGGCAGGGGTGGCGGGTGGGGAAGTAAGGAATTAAGTAAAGCTTATCTTTAGCTTCGTTTTGTGAAGTATTTTGCACCTTTTCTCTTCAGGTTGGAGATACCTCGAGTGAAATAGCACAAAACAGCTTGGAAAGAAATTTGCCCTTTATTGACCTTTTTGGAAAAGTAAAATCAGAGAAAGATTTATAGCTCCACTCATACTCTTTGGAACTGACGTCTCCCAGATGTCTCACTGTACCAACTGTGCTGTGAGTGTGAGACAGAACTTCGGGCCTGCAATGGCTCAGACACAGAGAGAGAGGGGAAGTAAACTAGATTTTTAAAATGCAAAATCATTAGAGTAGGTTCCACATTAAGCTGACTAAATTCTATGCTTCAATATCAGATTTCACGACTGAAGAGCTTTTCAGAGGTGTCTGACAAGCTTTTCTATCCCAAACACTTAAAATAAGGATCCTGTGGCTTTGTTTGAGAGACCATTGCTGACAAAATATTTTTAAGAAAGCCTTTGATTTGTACCATATCTTGAAGTTTAGTAACTCTGTTTAATGACTGTTACTGAGTCACTCTTAGGTATTTTCATTGTGGAGTATTTTCTTCTCAACCTCAAGGTTGTACCTCTCTCTTCCTCCTTTGAATACAGCTTTTATTTTTTGTTAAGTGGCGAAAGCATGCTCTGTATTTCCCAGAAAAAAAGTCCCCAGCTCAAACAATTCACAAACTGCATGATACCTCACATACCAGGATGAAATGGATAGTATCAAAAATATTTCCAAAACTAAGGAGCAGTGTTTCAAAAGAGGCCACCACTACACAAATAGTACCCTGAACATGAACAAAGAAGGCACTTTTCAGGACTGGCAGGAAAGGCATAGTCAGAACAGGTGAATAGCAATTTTTGAGGAACTCTCCTCTTAGTTATCACTTACGCTTTATAATCAAAAAGCTGTCAGTTTCAACTGGCAAAAGCCAGGCTGCTATCCCTCCAATAAAAGGACAATCTTTCAAGGCATCTTTCAGAGGAGAAGAAGGTCCCTCTTAGAAGTAGACCAAAATAAAAAAAAAAACCTTTACAAAGAAATTTAGAAGGGAGAGAAGGAAATATGTGCCCCCATCACATTTACACTATGAGGTTATTTTGGACAAGTGTAACGAATCATGAGAGCAGGGACTGCAATGTGAAACAGGGCACAACAAACAGAACAGATTCTGAAAAGAGCACACAAGATGGAAACAAGAGCTCTGAGGCAGGGCAAAGATCAGTTTGCTTATCTCTAATCAATATCCCTGGCAAACTCCAAACAATAACCTAATGCATTTTATAAATCAATAATTTAACTAACACTTTATTGTGCCCTACGTCCAATGACATGAACATGATGTAAAACCTGCTTATTTCCAATATTTTAACACATCCCTCAAAGAAACAAAAGCTCCTGGTTGTTGGTCCACAAGTGTAAAATGTAGCAGGTCAACCACAGGGTTTTTTAGCCATGCAGCATTAGCAAAATTTATTGGTGCTACCATATACACAACACTCCGACCCACTCTGGACAGAATGTGGTTAATAACACTGAATGTGCAAATACACCAATTGACATAAATCAACTGCAAAATAACAACAACAGTATCAGTCAGCAGGTACTACATACAGGAACTCCACCACTGTGGAGATTTGCATGGCAATATCTGAACTGATCACTGAGAATGTTGTTTTGCTTTTAAGTGCTTGATTTCGACTGTATATGGAAGATCTGAAAATGACCAGAATCCCTAACCAGCTAGGAGCACTCATAAACTGGCATGCCTAAAACCTGTTCTCTATGAACTCAAATGTCTCCCATGGGACAGTATCCACATGAAACTAATATTCTGTGTGAAATTGTTTCCTGTACTTACATGTTTACATGAGGGATATCTTTCAGGGCTGGTTTTATAATTCACCTTAGGCAATCATGTTAAATGCAGAAGTAGTTCAAGAGTCAGAGTTCTACAGCTTCTTCCTTCAACTGTGTGTCCTCATAGGTGGGATGCAGAGCCCTGACCTTCTTACCTACTTTCCTCTAGCCTGTAAGGGCTTTGTTTTCCTGACCATAGGGTGGCTTGGGACAGTGCTCTTCCTCGAACAGCCAAGTGCATGGCAGTAAGTGCACTCTGCAGGGATGAGATAGCTGTAGGTTACAATTTCCTCATGCTGAGAAGGACCCAAATCCCAGATCTCTCACTTTGTGGACAAGCAGTTTAGATTATTATGTTATTACTCATAAGAATCACTACTTCTGCCACCAATAAAGAAAATTCAGAATTGCTCACAGCATGGTGCAGGTATCTGCAGAAAATCAGTCTGCAGGGGTGTCTGCTTTCTGCATTCCAAATGGCCTTAGGCAGAAAGACAAGCACATAAGCAGTGGGTTTAGCAAGGAAGGGGATGCTAGAGGGCATGTCCAGTAGCATCGATTAATGTATTTGGAATAGATCGGGCCCAAAATCTTATATGCTTATGCCACTACTCACACCTACTTAGGTCATCTGAATTTTCTCAAATTGCTCCCTATCAAGAGAACAATGTAGGCTCCTAACTTCCAGAGCAGTCATGCAAGAGCCACCTAAATGGCTTGCTGAATGCTTGCCATACACACAAATCCATCAGGACTCTTGGATTAAGGCAGAACTCAAAAAGACAGTGCATGTAATCTCTGAGTATTTCAGCAGTTACAGTGGCTAGAAAGGAGGCTAAGGAAAAGCCTACACAACTCATTAATTCAGAACTACAGTAAGAGGTTGGGTTCCCCTCTGATCATGCACACGTATTTCCCTGTAGTAATAAATTTTCACTCAGAAAAACATTCGCTAGAAGTCCAGAGAGAAGCAACTGTACATAGTTTACATGCAAGTGTTATGTACCTTAGCCATAAGTGTTGTTCCAAAGCCACCTTGATAATTATTAGCAGATGGTACTCCTTCCATCACTCCAGGAACAGGGTTGTACGTGTCGCTTGACCAACAGCGACCTGAGCTCATATTTAGGATTTTGGCCAGAAGTTTTGGGTCAAGGCCTAATCTGTCAAAGGTCAAGGAAGAGAAGTGTTAATGTCAAAATGCACAAGACATGGGTGACTTGTTTTATACCTTAGGACCCTACCATCATTTCTCTCCCTTTATTATAAGTCATGAAAAATGACAGAGTATTGATATTGGGGGTAGGGATGCTGCATCTTAAATTAAAGAGCATCAATCCACCATTTAAGCAGTAGGTTTCCAGAGCTTTTTTCCTTTTGCACTAAGCAAATCCCCTTCACCTAGCAATTTTGAAAGTGCAAGCAAAATAAAGGTCCTCTGAGAACAGTAGTTCCCTTGTATTTCAATTACTGAAAGGCATTCTCTGTTCTGCTACCTATTAGGTCACATACTTGTTCTTCATATCAAAATTACATTCTCTAAAGTTGAACAAAGCAAAAAATTTACTAGCAAGTGTGGCAGCATGGAAGTACTTGTATGATGTGTTTATGCCTGAATGCTAGTGCATTTGTGATGTAAGCAAGATAATGCAAATGACTGTGCTCTAATAATGTGAAGAAAATGCTACACTTCTCAAAAAGTATTACTTTTATATACATCTGTACATTCTTTGCTTTGCTATTATTAAATCTTCATTATATACTTCTTCTGAGGCAAGTCTGCCTTTCACTGTGACATATGTTCCTATTTGCAAACATATATTATAGTTCTGGGTCAACTGTTGATAAGGTTACTGATCCTGATGAAACAAAGCTTGTCCAAGTAGAAACGTCATTTGTTCTACTACAGAGCTGATGGCATAAACTGCTGCTCAATGTAGACCCTGAAAGATCTTCAGGATTATAGGAAATTAACCCTCTTATGAATTCACATTTATGCTGATATTAAGTTGCAAGTGTAATTTTACCTAACAGCATTTATACCAACGGCGACTGGCAATAGTTTACCTGGCCCTGTACAAATGTTCAGGTATACTCGTGACACAACAGAAAGCAAGTGAATTATCTCCAGTAACAGTCCAAGATGATAAAAGGAGATTTAAAAAAGGATCTATCACAACCTTCTATAAAGGTTTTTTACAGAAGTCAACACTCTTTACATTAGCTCTTACACCACAGACTTTTTGCAGATCTCCATAGATATGGTGATCCTAGCACTGCTTCCAGGTGCTGTAGGTTTTAAGTTGTAGATGAGAAAAGATCATTACCGATGGAATAGATGTGAAGATTTATGTTTATTTATTCCAGTAAACATTTTGGATTTGACAAACTGTATTTAAGACAGTTGGCCCTACCACAGTTCCTGTTCCCAAGACAGCACATGTCTCCTGCAGTTCTGCCCTGCTAATGCAAAGCAATATCACTTTCTGTACTGCAAAGGTAGCTTTTAGCATTGCTGCTGTGCACTCTTATTTATGAATTGCTGCAGTAGCCCATGGAATTCAGTGGAAAGTCTCCTGCTGGCCTGAATGGGATCAAGCTTTATTCTCTCCCTCATTTTTTTCCAGCTCCCTGACTTGAACTGAATGCATTCAGTGGCCATTTATTAAAAAATGAAAATGTATCTTCCAGCACCAGTATTGTTTCACACTATTTGAACTGTACTTTTATCTTGCCTAGTGTATCAAATTCTTCATCAAAAGCCACTCTGAATAACTGCTTTAATTATTGTCATCCAAAAAACCCGCACTGGGAACAGGCAATGCCTGCGTGCTCAAATACACGGAGGTTGCTTTTTTGGCCAAAACACATCTTTTGGCTTGTTTGTTGCCTTATCGTCGTTACATTCAGGCCAGTATTTTTAGCACTGCAGTGCCTGTTTGTGCTATATCTAGCTGCACACAGAGGCCCGTAATTACAACTGAGAGTACACCCCAAGACAGAGAGCTTATTATTTCAAAATGCATATAACCCTCTCACAGAATGCTCTTTTCACAGTGTTCCAGCTACCTCTTTGTGAAAGTATAGTTTTAAAAGATATGTGTGCATTACACAGATATGTAAATTATTGTCTGCATTAGATCTGGTATATTTTTGCTCTGGGAAAAGGAAGATAGTGTCAGTTTAAATCCCCGCTTCTTCAAAATTCATTGCTCTTAAACACCATGCAGATTCTCTTCAGGAGACCTGAACCTATTTTTTTTCTCTCCTTTGCAGCAAGTGTATCATTAATAAGAGCAAGTTAGAAGTGCTTTGCATTTCATCTTTCTGAGGATTCATCCACTGGTGCATACATAACTGACAGTTAAAATTAGACATATATTAAAATCAGTTACTGAAGAAGTCCTCTGTCTTCCACTGTGCCCAAAGCTTGTAATGGTCTGAAACCAGCTAGAATATACAGTAATTGTCATTCAGTGAGAGTCTATCCTAGGAAGTCATGCTTCAGTGGAGAAGACTGAGTTTCCATTTGAAATCAACAAATTAATCCAAGACAGGTATCTGAAAGGGCAAGTTTAATAGGAAGCAGCTACTGGGCTCTCAACCATGATAAAATGTTATTGCTGTTTCCCTGTAAATTGGCTGGGAACATATGATACCCTCTGCATAAGAGCTCCATTGCTGTTCAAGAGATATACTGCTCAAGCTATCAAAATGATGACAGTCTGCCAGTCCCCATAACAACTTGCCATTGGATGTGGCAAGAGCTTGTGCATGCACGTGTGAATTCACAATTACCAAAATGTTCTTCTCCCTTATAAGCAGAAAAGAAGCCTATGTATTAACTGTACTTATAATAGAGCAAAAACAATTGCTTCCCTCAAATCAATGCTTCTTCAATAACATTCCTAATGAACTGAATAGCAGAAACTCAGCAACAGACACACAAACAACAACAAAAAAACGGTTAAGTGGTTTTGGCCGCTGCTCAAAACTGAAGTTTTGCTGAGCTTTGATAAAACCACTTACTGAAATTATCATGCACTCCTCCAATACTTCAGAACAGAGAGAAAAATTGAAATGGCATCTCACAAAAAAGGTATGTGGTCTCATTTCAAGGTGTAATAACTGAATTGTTGAGAGTTTACCATCTGATGGCTTTGCCATTGGTGTTTTAAACAAGATAAGTGTTTTCAAGTGAACCTTCATGAGACTTAGCTATAACCTCATGCTGAAGATGGTAGAGCCACAGTGCTGTTGGAGGAATTATTTTTCAAGGCACTGTTTCTAAACTTTGCAGTGGGGATGTACCCAGGGCTAATCATCCCTCAGCCTGCAGCATATGTTCCTCTGTACACTGTTGGCTCCCCTTTCTGCTCACGTCTACCACCTACAGCCCCAGGGTACTCACAGAAACCAGACCTAGAGACTGAAACTACATTTAGACAGCATCAGAGTTCTTTACCCTCTTTTCACTTTACGTATCTGAAAAAGCAAGCAGGCACAAACCCATATACAGGGAAATGCTTAGGAAAGAGCTTTAACTTGCAGCTTCTGGGATAAATATGGATGCCACTGCAGTTGCTCCTCATAGAGATAACTTTCTCTGCCTTTGGAAGTACAAAAGTGATTTTGTAGTGAGGTTATTGCCATAACCTCATAAGAGCCTTATTGCTCTTCTGGTCCCTTATATCTTAACAGTATTAAGCAGCCTTACTGGTGTCTTGGGTCACCACAAAACCCTTCCCTGAACCTGTGCAGGCAGTTTCTGAAGGGACCACAAACTGCCTGACAGGCAACAACTTCCACATGACCTAAACATAAACCAAGTATCAGCATTATTTCACTTCTGAGCTTTATTTTGCTAGTATTAGACATGGTTTCACTGAAACTCAGGGCTAGGTAAAAGAAAGTTACTGATACTGAGATGATCAGCAAAAAGAAAAAGAGTGTCCAGCTGTGGATGGTATCACTTAATGTTTTTATTTATCGTTTTTGAAGTTTACATGTACTCTGTGTGTTGGTTTGATACAGTAAGTCACTACAGTATTTTGCAAGATGCGCATTGTCCATAAAATCTACTCAAAATTTTTCTACTGACAAGTTGCACTACTATGCTAGAAAAAAACCAAATACAAATGTCACTGTGAATTAATTTCCAGAGTGTCTTCTACACCTTCTAACTTTTAGTAGCTACATTTGTAAAGCATCAGGAAATTAATAGAAAAAAACCCACATAACAAAACAAGCATTTCCGTGGTCAGAATTTAGGATGGATATTTTAATTTTAATTTTAATTAGTTACACGATCTAAACTATATCACTTCCAGTGAAAAAAGACATCTTCTTTAGTAAATGAAGATGATCAGTAAATAAAGATGATGTTAATGAAAGTAGAAAAGCAAGTGGAATATAAATGCAGAAATTATATGGCAATATTGCATATTTTTCTAGGAGTTTATTGGGGAATTTTTGCTCATTAATGTCAAGTTTTCCTTCCTCACCACATTCTATTTGCTACTTATGTTGAAGTTTTGAAAATTCTGTGATTACAAATATAAAATAAATAAAACAATAGCAGATGTAATTAAAAAATCCATAATGAATAAACCAGTAACTGCTTCAAAAAAAGAAAATTTAGGTTGCATGTTTAAGAACACATTAAAGAAGAAGTGTTTTATTAACAGAATTAATTTCACACCTATTTGAATACTTAAGCTCAGGGTATATATTAGTTTCTGGAAGGTGATGTAATATGACTTTTTAGCTACATCTAGTTCAGTCAGCAATGTTTTGAGTAATTAATTATCCGAAGTCCCTAAAACTCAAGATTTAAATGATGTAGCAGATATACACAATACATGACATGAAGATATTTTATATTCCATCTAAAAGTTAAGAACATGTTTAAGCTTCACAATCCTTATCATGAATTGTTTCAATTTCCAGTGTCTTTTACCATTATTAGGTCAGACTCAGACTTTCTTCACAGATATGCATCAATCTAACAAATCAAGATCAGCTTCCTACTGTCTCCAGACTAGGCAGCCACACTATCCTTCACATTGTAGACTTGAAAAGAAATACTCTAATTAATTTATTAATATAGAAAAACTTCTAATAATGAGAATTACAACTGTTAGCTTGTACATTAGAAATTTGTACACATCAAAAGTGGAAAGCTCTTGCTCTTGTTATAAGCAGAAGTCATCTTCTCCAAGATTTAAATCATAGCACATTAAAATCAATGCAAGGGTTCCAAATTACTTCATAAGGCTGTAAATTACCGTCTCATGTCTTAAACCTCATGCAGTTTCAAACTAAGTGAGATTCTGCTCTTTGTATAATTCCGGTTACAATCAGCAGGTTTTTTTTCTACGGTAAGTCAGCTCCTTCTTGATTACCATGATTGTAGGGTAGGAAGGTTTGTATGTTGCCACCTTCACACCAGATTTTTGCTTATAGATGCTGAACACAAATTCAGCCAAAATTTAAACTGGAAAAGGAAAAAATGAGTAATGAAAATGCTAAGCACCTTCAAGCTATAGTGACTACAGATATCAACTCATTCTGCTTACATGCCCAGAATATCTGTCATCCAAACCTCTTGATTTTATTTTATCTTCAATTTTAACTCTAATCATTCCTACAAATGTAGATAAAAATATAATGAAAAATCAGTTACCTACAGTTTATTAAGTTAACCATGACTTAAAACAGAACCTGATGAAAGCTTTACACTACACTGGATTACAATAGTTGTAAACAATGCTACTGGTTTTATTATGGCTTGTTGCAGACATGCTTCAGTATCTTACAGACTCTCAATTTTAAAATGTAAATGGTACAGGATATTGATAAACCAATTAGCACTGATGCAAAGCAAATTCCTCTTTTATCTCAATTACAACATGACAACTTAATAGGTCAAGATAGTCTAACATCTGAGACAAGGGCAATTCAATAAAACAACTGCATCTTGATATGGTAATTAAGAGGAAATGTGAATCCATTACAGTGCCTTGTGTATGTGCACATATGTATGTGTTCTTTCTTTCTTTCTTTAAGCATTTGATGCCCTCTTGCTGTTTTTATAGTGTATCAAATCCAAATGAACACACGGTCTAAAGCCCAGTTGATAAGTATCTACAATATCTGTAGTTTTAGCAGGCCAGTTTTAAGGATGCAACTGTGCAGATAAATAATTCATGAAGAGCCCTTGAAAGATACACAACTGCAAGATAATCTCTTCAAACACAGGACTTCTGTGGCTGTAAGTCTGCAAATGATTTAGATTTGGCTAAAAGAACTGATGAAAGGTTCAAATACTGTGATACTGAACTGGTACTTGCATGTGCTCTATTGGAAAACAAAAGAAAATCTCAAAGACCACAACAAAATAAATAGGTTAGAATTGGAAATGAAAAATAATGTTGTTTGAATATGCTGTCACTTACAAGTCAGATGTATCCTTTGCTAGAAAAGAAATGGTACTCTCAGCATTGACATGAGTGTAGCAGAGCATACTCCAGTTTTTTTACAAAGTAGGAGTTTGGGAAATTAGGACAAACTGCAGTGGAAAAGTCGAACAGAAATGCATATGTTCTTTTTTATGCTTAGATCTTAATTTGATATACACACTGTACTAAAAGTTTTACTTTACAATATATTTTGGAACAATTTAACAAAGTGAAAAAAAGCCAACAAGAGCCATATGGAAGTAAAATAGTCTGAAGATACTGTGCATGAGTTAAGAATACAAACAAAAGGTTACCCCTGTATTACCTCTGCATGTTTCTAATGCATGACAAACATTATTGTACATTGCACTACAGTAGAACAAACAAACTCTTAACTTCAGATGCAGAATGCAACAACCTACACAACCAATATTCCTGTTCTGAAAAGCCCTACTTTAATCAAATAATCCCTTTAGCATGTTAATGGCCTTATAAGAGTACTTCTGGCAAAAGTTTATCTATGCCTTCTAATCATCATTGTCTCAAGTGAAAGCCAACCATAAACCACAAAAATTGTTAACACAAAAAAGTGCTTTAATCCTATACAAAAATCACACAAACCTGATTCCCAGATTCATAGCCTCAGCAGTTCCAATCATGCTGATGGCCAAGAGCATGTTGTTGCAGATCTTTGCAGCCTGAAAATAAGTCAAACCATTGATTAATTTCTGTATTTTCATAGATTTAACATGTAGGAATCTTCTTTAACTAGGCCTGGGACAGCATGATCAAATACGTTCTGACAACTCTCTTCTAAAGGTAGCATCAGTAAGCATAGATCTACAATAGTATTAAGTCAATGAAAGCTGCCCTATGGTTCCTTCAGGGATTAGGAAATACTTTTTTTCTTAGTACAGTACCTCAGTTAGTATACAAGGCATGTAGGGGCTCTGTGTCCTCCAGAACATCCAGTAAACCCAAATTTAGAAGAAACAAAATCTGTGTCCTCTAAGAAGTATAATCTCAACAAGCCAGTGTGAAGAAGTGCCAGATCAGATGTTTTGGTGCTAAGCTATACAATATGCTGGAGAATAGTTCCATGAAGCTATTTTATAAACACATGGCTGAAGAAAAGTAAACAAGCAAACAAATACGAAGATATATTACCATGCATTTAGGTCTGGAATAAAAGAATAGGTATCATTAAAGAAAAACAAGGCAACAAAATTGAAAGAATGAGATAACTATTAACACCTCAGGAAGCATTACCTGTCCAGTTCCAACCTCTCCACAGTAGACCACATTAGAACCCATGCATGTCAGCAACTCTTTGGCAGCATCAAATTCTTGTTCCACTCCACCAACCATGAAAGTAAGATTTCCAGCTCGAGCAGCTCCAACACCTGAATCAAGACAACATTGGACTTAAAATCACTATTTAAAGAAAAAAAAAAAAAAAGTAGTTTATCATACTAGTAAGGGTCTGATGTAAAATTTATGTGCTTAATACTTCATTTATGATGAACCTCTCAAAGTCTATGTAAAAGAAAGCCTATAGTCCCAGTACTTACAGAGTTCTTAACTCTCAAATATTTGATGAAGATAAAGCCACCTTATATTTCAGGCACACTGGCAGCTAAACAATACACAAGACTTACAGAAAACTGGCAATGTCACTCTTGGCAGTTTCATATGAAGAAGCAATCAACCCTTCCTGCAATTTTGCACCCCACAAAATTCACTGTATCTGAATTACTAAATAAAATTTCTGTTTTGTCAAACTACTCTTCACATGTGACTGTTGACAAACTATGGTTCAAAGTGAACTCTGCTTTTCCAATCCTAGGCCAATTTTTGTCAACGTTTCCTGATTTTCATGTACCTGAACAGCTAAAAAACATAGGCCTATAAAACTGAGCCTTCTGAATCTCTGCAGTTTATGATGATTCTAATCTGAAGTAAATCTACTTAATATGAGAAACTGAGTTAGTTTCCTACACATATACAAAGATGTAAAGAACTATGCTAAAAACAATGTAAAAATGATTCAAACACACAGACACAAACACACTATTCCCAGCTTTATTCCTATAATTCTATCTTGTCTTTACCACAGGTCAGCAAGCACACACCATAGTTCTTTGATTATATAGTTCCTAAGCACCAAACCAGCAAATTTTTCAGCTGGTATTTAACACCTCCATAAAATATTCTATTCCTTAAAGGAAGTCTAATTCTAATATGAATTACTCATACATCCTTAATCTCCTCATCCCCATGGGTAGAACTGCTAGGAAGATGTGGCCCAAACTGATGAACACATGAGCTTTCTTGCTATTTTTGACTTCAGCAAGAAGCATAGCCACTATACATTTTCTGTGATATGCAACAAACTTTGACCTGTTAGGGTATACAGCTGCAGATAACAACTTACTTTCAAATTAACTGTGCTCAGCTAGGTACTGTGTTTTTACAAACAGAGCATCCAAGGGAAACAGTCTGCTCTTCCTCCAGACCATTTTTTTTCTACAGTAAGACAGGCTGTTTCCAGCTATGATTCACAGTTCTTTGTCACCAATTATCTACGAAAATTAACATTAGTAAATGTTTATACTGAAATAGTTTCCTGAGTGTAACTGGAGATGCCTTCACTGAGCTAGATGTTGTGTAGTGACAAATGAAAATGTGCTCTTAAAAAGCTTATCAGCTAAAGACAGAGCTTTTTAAAATAACAAACAAAAATTACAATCTAACCTCAAATAGCAAAAAATTTACTCTGTTAGAAATACATCCCATTTAAACAGGACATTTCTGTTTTCCTTGTTCCCTGTTAACAAAGTATATAGTAAAAAACAATAGAAGGAGAAAAAAATAAGGCCACAACTAAGCCACAATGGCAACCAAGTTTGTGCAAAAACCAATTCTAATAAAGTGGGCAACCACAGCAGGCTAAACAGAGATTCCTTCAAAACCTTAAGCACATATAAATGCTGTACCACAGCTAAATAATCAATAATTGGACTTCCTTTCTGACATTAAGGACAGTTACAATGCAGCTCCTCACACTGACAAATTAGAAGAATTTTTGCTTGCTTTCCAATAATAATTTCAATTGATGCCCTATCTCTGTGCAACTCCTCTGTGTGACTATGTCTGCAAATGCCCCTTTCAGTATCCATCAAGCATTTATTTCCCCCACCCTGACTTATAACATGCACCATCTCTTGAAGTCACTGAAGAATTTCAGAAAAATTTGACAGATCAAGGTCTCAAAACCAGTAAATACCTACCAATTATATGAAAATAGGCAACAGAGTAGAGGAAAGAGGGTCCCACTGATGAAGTAGCTGCTCAATCTGTATTACAACCTAGAATCACAGGATTGCTGGGCTTGGAAGGGATCTCAACCCCTCTGCTTGAGCAGGGTCAGCTGCAGTAGGTTGCCCAGGACTGCATCCAGTTGGCTTTTGATATCTCCAAGGATGGAGACTCCACAGCCTCTCTATGCAACCTCTTCCATCATTTGACTCCTCTCACAGTAAAAAAGTGTTTTGTGTTTCAGATGGAATTTCCTGTGTTTTAATTTGTGCCCATTACCTCCTGTCCTGTCACTGGGCACTGAGAAGAGTCTATCTCCCTCTTCTTTATTCCCTCCCATCAGGTTTTAATGCACATTGATAAGATCCTGCCCCCGAGCCTTCTCTTTATGCTAAACAGTCTCAGCTCTTTCAGACTCTTCTCATATGAAAGATACTTCAGTCCCTTCATCATCTTCATGGCCCTTAGCTGGACTCAATCCAGTAAATCTGTATCTTTCTTGTACTGGTGAGTCTAGAACTGGAGCATCCGGAAGAACTCAGTCAGACCCACAGCTTTTAAAAAAAAAGAAAACCCAGTCTATACATAAACCACTGTTGAGGTACTGAAATATCTGCAGTGGTAAAGATCTCCCTGCTCAGGTTGAGAGACACCCTATTTGCAGTCAATCCTTAATCTGACTTGAACAATTCCTCCCCGGGCAACTCACAGGAAATGAGCTAAGAAGAAAGCCCAGCTTTAGAGCTAACACAAACAGGGCATTGTCATCTGTTGGTTACCAGTTTACTATGTACATGACCGCAAAGATTGCTACATTAATAAATACAATGATTTTCATTCCATTCCTCTAGCTATTTTTATTCAAACCACATAATGGCCTTTACCACTAATCCTGTGATCTGACCTGCAGCAAATTAACTAGACAATTTAAGTCAAAGCTTACAAACAAAATCCAGTACTATCCATCATAGGTCAATAGCCTTGTATCTAGATTACAGACTGCTAAATAGCTTCAGAGAGTCATTTATTAGAGCAAAATTAATGCTGACAATAGTTTTCAGCTGGTTAATCTTCTGACAGCTGCACTCTCTCACTTGTTCAAACACATTTCAAGTAGAAAAAATAAATTAGTTAAGTAGAAAAAAAGAGCAATTTGTTGTATAATGTGGAAGGCCTGGAAAATTCTCATTTTAAAAACAAAAACCTGTTTACTCCATGGTAAATCTTATCATCTAGCACCCTTGCCAGCTATCAGCTATTTTATCAGAATTAAATAAGCAACGCAGCAAATCTATAACACTGGTAATTTAAAAAAAACAAAAAAAAGGCAGGGACTCTAGGAGTACAAGAACTGTAACTTCAGCTAAAAATAGAAGTAAAAAATTAGACAAGAATGCACAGTTTTCTTTCATAATCACAGATTTCATACCAACAACACAAGCCAGTAAAGTATTATTAGCTTCTAACACTAAAGAGAGTAATGGAGAAAGCAGAGAAGCTAATGTAATTTTAAAAAAGCTAATGATTATTTTTCATATTTTCATTTTTTTAAAAGATCTCTTACCACCCAAGATAGTGGCTTTACATACCACTGCTGATTAGGGTCAAAAGTCCTTCAGAATGTATTTGTTTTTCTCTAAAATACAAAAAGCCTCTATTCATCCTCAGGGAATGATTTTCTGAGAAACTGTATTTATGATTAGCATGTGTAAGATTTCCTCCACAGCCCATGGCTGCAGTCCTACATTCGGCTTCTCTAAGGATGATAACCCCCCATACCTGCATGCAGAATCCTTTAAGGAGGTCACACCAGCTGATCCCACAGAGTAGCTCAACTCAAGTCAGTAGGTCATAATACCATCAGAGTGTTTCCCTGACATATAAACTGATAGGAACAGGTTTGCAGATAGATATGATAAGAGATATAGCTAGTTAGGGGGCATGCAAAAAAATGAATCTGGGAAAAAAGCATGGTGAGAATTTACAGAGTAGCACTGCAGTATGGCATACTCGCTTGGTGATGGGTTTCGTACTTAGGTGCAAGAAGGTTTTGGACGAAGACATGAGAAACGTATTTCTTTATCGAAAGAGCTACATAAAGAACTACTCTACAAAGCATCCTATTGCATCTAGCTGAGTTACTTGTGGGGCAAGGATTAGTTGAATCCACAAGCTTCTCACTTGGATTGCCAATAGATTACTCAGTGAACCTGAGGCAGAGTGGTGCAAAATTTTAGATGAAAATGTAAATGGAGGCTTAGGAGCCTTCATCTGATAACAGCAACTGACCACAGCTATCCTGGGTCAGTTTGGACATGACCTCAAGTTTTAGCCTCCAGGCTAGGCAGCCTAGTTCAGTAGCTGCCCTGCACTCCTATACTCACTTGTCTGTGCTTATTACAATAGTATTTAATGTGTTGGAAGAACTCTTGTTATTTGCCACTTATGTTTCCTGTTTCAGAAAAAAAAAAAGGGTCTGAACTCTCTATAGCTAACCATTAAAGCAGCTTGGTTTCAGGTCATTCACTTATTATTAAGAATATAATTTGCTAGAAAAAAAAAAGATGTTAATTTAAAGATGTTACATGAAAGCATCTGCTTTTGGTTTCAGTTTCATTACATTTCCCTAAGAAAAGCAGAGTGCAGCTCAGTTAAAAAGAAGTGATATTATAAGGCCACACATTACAGCACCATCACAGCGGTGATGCCGAACACAGTTACACTGCTGAAAACACAGAGCACCCAAGCCTATCCCTCCGCCAAAATATGTAAATCACTGTTGCAATGCACATGAAGATTGAAAAAAAAAAAAAGATTGCTGACAAAGTTGCTGACTGAATGTGAATATAGCTGCTTCAGAGACTTGAAAGGACGAGTTGGAGGTGGGGGCTATAACATAAAGAAGCTTAGGCAAAAAAAAATCTATTTTGCCATTTTTCTATTCAATGTGTAGTCTATGGAGCAATTTTAACAACTAATTCTGTGATCTAAACTGCAGAAGAAAAAAAGAAACAAGAAAAAACCGCGCTAGAGTGTAACCCTCTCTCCTGTTTTACAATGTTGCACCCTGAAGTGTAAGAGCTGAGGCTTTGCTTGTTATCCCTTGGGAAGTGCAAGAGAACGCTGGTTCTTTACTCCGTTATTTTTGAAAAAAAGCAGGTTAAGTGACTGTAGTTGCTTCAAAACCAGCAATTTCTTGTCATATTTACTCTTTTCCAGGTAAGTTGAACTTGAGAGCTTGCATCTGTGTACCTTGTGTATGTGTGTGCATTTTTAAGACTAAGCAGTTCTTTTTAAGAACCTGCCACCTCGCATGAAATACTTTGTCTTCTGCCACTCAGAAAAAGTTAAACCAAGATACACAAGGAAAGATTAACTGAAAAGGTTACTGTTGTTTTGGTACATACATAGATCCAAACCAATTAAAAGGCAGGTATAGGCAAAACCAGATACAAAACCTTACTGGAAATAAAAGCAGCATATTTAAAATCATATTAAGAATTTAAAATAACCACAAGGAGTCCAGTTATTTTACAAAACATAAATAGGATATCATTTTTTTTTCTCCTTGCTTCATAGACAACGTCTGCCATCCTCAAGCTATTTCCAGGAAACAAGTGACTGGAACAGTCTCAGAAAAAACCCCACAGCACAGCACCACTCAAAGGCTTGTGTTTCTCCTTATTACAAAAATCAGTATCAGAGCTGGACCTCCGAAGCTATTCTGCTGCTGTATAGCTAAAACACAGTAAATCACATAATTTACTCAAAAGAACTTAAATGTTTTAACCAGTCTGCCATCAGCGGAGATAAAGAAGAGGGCCGATGGGACTGGGCTGCAATGTGAGCCGTCTTTAAAATGCAATTGTTCTAATCATTTTCTACAGATGCAGCCTCACAAGGGGCTGCTGTCACAGGGACCATTTACGACTTGTTATGGTGTCTCTATTGTTTACCAGCGACATTCGCTAAAAAGGCGACAGCTGGGATGGAAAGCTGCTCCTCAACGAACAATATAATCCCGTGAAAGTAATCAACAAATTTAAGGGTGTTAATTAACTTTACACTTTATCATGTTCAATTAGTTGTCCTTTCTCGAAAAGATTGCCGTGCACAATCGGTTTAGAGCGTGCCATGTTTGATTTGTAAGTGATCACTGTTTCTGTTTCAAAGTCCATGTCAGATGTTCTCTTGGGTTTTGGTGACACAGATGAATGGCTCCGCACATGTTAGGGGGTGATCTGGTTTAACATAAACCAGCATAACATATCCCCTTGTTAACATATCACTGGCCTTTCCAGAGGAAGAACAGAAACGCTCGCGCACGTGGACGCACACATACATGAACTAAACCCCTGCGGCAGCACCATAGACAACGAGTCAAAGTTTCGTTTTTGCTGAAATGCAGAGACACAAATAAATGGGCAATTTTTCATCATTATATCTCAAAGCAAGTCTTGTCTTTTAGGGGCACGCTTGGGATCATTTCTTCCCAGCAAGATCCCTCGTTCTGACGCATTATGCACTATGCACGAGCACCTTCGTACATTTTACATAATGCACACTGCCTTTTCTCATGGCAGCTGAGCGAATGCTGGATAGATATGCTACCTTCTTGTGTATGTATAAAATTCTGTGGTGGCTTTTAAATACCTGTACTGCATTTATAATGGCAGAGATTCTAGAAGAAAGTTGAATTAATCTGTTGTTAAAATTTGCCATTTTCCCCTTAACACACTGTTCCCAATTCCTAATCGGACAAGGCAAAGCTCATGATGAAGCAACAACATACTTAGAAGTTCACCTTAATGAAAGTCATTGCTGTTTCTCTCTTCTGACAAATAGAGCTTTGCATCACCGTACCTCATAAACTAGTGACGTTTGAATAGAAATGGAAATGGAGATTCAAGTCAGTGCTTTGAAGATTTATATAACGAGCTCTCAATATTATTCCAGACAAAAGCACACTTAAGGAAGAAGCATCTCTTTTACAGCATAATCCAATTATACACTTTGTTAGATTGTGACTGTACAGGGAAAAAAGCCTAGTGGAGTTTTGTTCTGCAGCAACAGGCAGATTAAATACACGTTATTATCATTATTTATGCAGTTACTTTGTACATAAAAACAAATTGCAAAAACATCCACCCATAAACCAAACCAAAATAAAAATGCAAAGAAAACCCAATGGAAAAGTTGTTAACTCTAAAAGCTAATAATGGACTAGGTTAAATATTTAAAAGGAAATTATAGACTATATCAGAAATAGCTGAAGCCACAAAACAAAGCAGGAGAAAACATTAGTTTTCTGCTAGGAAGAAGATCTGCAGGGAGAAGGGAAGCGGTCGATAGATCCTTAAATTGGACGCAATAGCTGTTCTTCTATCCCAAGTTGGCAGCTGCTACATTTGCAGACTTGGTTCATTATTTACCCATAATGACCATCAAGCTCCAGTCAAAGTCAGATCACAACAACTGTCAGCAGCTCTTTTAATTAGCCTTGTTTGAATTCAGATAAATATCACAATGGCTCAGCTTCTGCTGAAAAAGCAACAGAAGATTGCAAGGAATAAGCTGCTCTGACTTCATAACAAACATCATTGTGAAAAAGTCTTGAGAATGATAGGTTTTTTTTTCAATTGAGGAGGGGATAGTGATCCGTACATTATTATTTTTCCCTCACGAGATATTCATATCGCGACCTACAATTCCTGTTTCTGGGCAAATTTGTGCATCTCAAATGCCAAGTCAAAGTGTTACTCCACAATCTAAAAAGTAAACTTCAAGAGATGGTTTACAGGTACTAATTAAATATCTAAACTCTGAAATGGTACATTTTGAAAAACTGATACAGAATTAAGGAATGCACATATTAACAGGATTATCCTCTCTCCTAATTTATCTCCTTCTGTTTGTTTATCCTCAGGGAACATAATCTTCTGTTGCATCAAGCCACTCTCATTCTCCCTGTGTCAGCAGCAGAATAATAATTCCCTCCTCCTCCTTCACCCCCCTCCAGAAGCACAGGCAAGAATGAAGACGAGTGGATCAGACTGTGTGCATCAGCATTAATGCTCCATGCAGCTATCTCCCTAGCAGTAGCAGAGACTGAAAGAAAGATGCAAGAGAGGTGTGCAATATGCTACCTGTTCTGGGCAGCTCAGCATGAGAGGGAGTAATTAAACAGATTTTGCCTCCTAAATAATATGAAGGTAGAAGATGCAGACAGAGTCTGCTTTAGTAGTCCTTCTTTAGCACTTCCCTTGCTGTCACGGTTGGGTCCCTATTTTTCTAGGTGCTGTCCAAAGACAAAAGACACCAAACTCCAGTCCCACATGCCAATCTGAGAAGTGTTGCTGTACATGCAAGGATCCTTGGGAGCCTCAAGGAGAACATACTTAGGGATTTACATAAATCATGAGAATACATGTATATAAACAATAGGTAAATACATGTGTTACAGTCCCAGAGGATATCCCTTTTGCGCACAAAAAAAATTACGGAAATATCATGAGGAACTGAAGGTCAAAAGCAGTGTAGAGGGAAGGATAAAAATCTGTTAAAAAAAAAATAGGCAAAATGGTAATGAGAAGCTTCATGTTTTTAAAGGAAGTCTGAGTGGAATTGTATAGGGATTAGTACTTGAACTTGGCCATGGCTGCCAGAAGAGAAATCTTCAGTCTGATTTAGATGTATTATAGAAGGATGCCAAAACACAGAAAAGAATATGCCCTCTGAATAAATCATGCAAAAAAATGAGTAGAAGCTGCTGTTCAGGCAGTTTAATATGAGGGGAGTGCACCAGGAAAATTTTATGAGACTGTATTAAGTAGCAA
Source organism: Actenoides hombroni (assembly GCA_024336885.1). Taxonomy (NCBI): domain Eukaryota; kingdom Metazoa; phylum Chordata; class Aves; order Coraciiformes; family Alcedinidae; genus Actenoides; species Actenoides hombroni. The sequence continues at coordinate 16,908,768 of WUAM01000179.1, read as the reverse complement.
CTGATGCTTCCAAAAGGACTAGCCAAAGAAAATAAGTTGCAAAAGGCAAATACACACAGAAGATAACTTTTTCAGCAGCAGTACAAGCTGAACAGCCCAATGAGATCATTCTGTCTGCTGCTTTTTTAAAAAAGCATTACATTTAGTTGTAGCCATTGTACTGTCAAAGAGAAATACTAAAGCACCTGAAAATTTACCAAGTAAAAAGGTTAACAGCATTACAATAAGAAAGGAAATAAAGTATGATCGATTAAATTATTTGTTTATTTTTAATATTTGAAATACTGTGTCAGAAACATTTAAAAATGGTAGTTCATGCCACTCAACTTTCCTATTCTTTTCCTTTAATTCATACTCCACCCTAAAAGTCCTAAACAACATAAAAAGACCTTAGGTATTCTTGCTTGAGTAGCAGATTTAGCTACTCCTTTAACCATACCTAATATTTACATATATGGTCTAAATCTCATTTTGGGCTGCAGACCTACACAGAAATATTAAAACCTATCTACAATCGTGGACAGCAAAATTAACTCCGTAGAGCTTAGCACAGTTCAAAACAAATATTTCATTTTTTATCTGAACATTAGCAAGAAGGCTGGACAGCCAGTAAAGAACAGGAGGCAGTATATTCCATATATCCAAGATACCAAAGTTTCAAAGAAGACAAGGACAGTCCAAATGTGAAGCCCACAGCATTAAGCTGTCTGGTTAAGCATTGCTAGGTTCTCAGTAAGCACAGTATCAAATACAAAAGAAATAACAAAAACAAGAGAAACAAATAAAATAACCCATCACCATCTTGCCCAGTGCGACTGCTTGGATTTTCAGTCTTTTAGGGGTGGTTTAAAAATGAGCATGCACACAGCCTCTCAACAGTGTGGGCCAGTTAACCCTTCACACAACTAAAATTCAACATACAGGATCTAGCACAATTCCCATCTTGCCTGGATAAGGCTTCAAGTCCTAGAAATAAAAGTGCCTCTCAATCACATAGTGCAAAAACAAGAATAATTTTTGTCTGGCACAGAAAGGCGATAGAGCTGCATATTTAACACCCACTGAGGTCATCACAACCTCATTTACTTCAGAAGCGTCCGCTCTATGCAAAAGATCAGCAATCAGAAAATGAACTTTTATGAGACTACAGGAGAAAAAGCTCCAAGGGATGAACATTCATGATGTCCCCTTAAAAAAAAGAGAAGGTAAAATCCCAGAAGAGCTATTCTATCTGCTCTAAATAGAATACACAGACAATACCAAAATGAACAACTTCAAAACCCCACAAGCTTAATGTCTGTGTGGGACAGCAAAATCCACAAATAGAACCAACAGTCCACCTTGGTATCACATCTTTCCATCACACCTGTTTTGACTGAGCAACATACACACAAAGTCATGATCAACAAAAACAGTTGTGTGGCCAACCTTGCTGAGCTTTGTAACTACAAAAAGCAGGTAGCCATACATCACCACGTTTGTAGATCTTGCAAGTTGGACTTGAATGTCTCAATCTGGAAAGTTTGAAATACTCATGCTTTCTACCTTAATTCCACAGCAAAATGCAAGTAGGTTTACACAGCATTGTGGAATAGATATATAATAGCTGAAACTCTTTTGTTATAACAGAAAACCAAGAACTTTTGAAGGAAAAATAAATCAGGAATTTTTAATATTATTGCTTACATATTTCTCCAGTATTAGTACAACTGTAAGATATTATTCGCCCTCTTTTAAAAAAAAAAACACTTGAAACACTTTAGTCCGTTATGATTTTCTTTACCATGTTACCTTCATATAGGCCCCCAAAAGCAACAAAACACTGCAGCATGGTTTTTTTTCTGAATAATGAAGGCATTAAACATATTGTTCAAAAAAAAAAAAAAAAAGTCAAATCACACTGAGGTATGCATTTAAACTGCACTGCTCAACAGGCATGGGTTCAAGCGTTAATGAAACCTTAATAAAATGTTTTAACCTTAATAAAAGGTTTGCTTCTTAGACAGCCAGTTGCAGAAGCCTAAAGTCATGCAGGTAAATTTCTGTTTATGCATTCCTTAGCTTCCTCCTCATATATAAAGCAATAAAAACATTGTAAACAGAAAGATAAAACAAAAAGCATTAAAATGAAGTGGAACAACATAGCATACCTATTTGTAAGCATTTGTAGTTTATCTAAAAGTCGAAGAAGTAGCAGTGCCATATGCCAAACCCAAACATTAGGGGCATATTTACATTCACAACATTTAAAAAGTATCTAGCATTTAAAAGCAGGAATCTGAAAAACTTTAAACTAAGATAGCAACGTATAGCCAGAAAGAAGTGTCAGGCAGGTAATTTAAAAAAAAATCCATCTCCATTATTTTCTGCTGGAGAGTTGCCCAGCTGTGAGTTTTAATTTTGCCTATTCCGAATGCAGTCTATGACAGGACAACTGATACAGCTTTACTAACTGAAATCAAAATAAATTCTTTAAAAATATGGCTGAAGACTTGAACAGTTTTGAACGAACTTTTGAACCTTGTCCCTTAAAGTGTCATCAGTGGTATGAGAGCAAGAATTTTTTTTTTTGATAATCTGACCGACCGTCAGAGTGCATTGCTTCAGACGTGTCTGTCCTTTCCACAAGCGCTTCGGCATTGAACCTTGCCTTTGGGTACAGTAAACAGCCCACATAGTCTGTCTTTTAGCTTCTCCCTTAAAATGTCTGTTTATTCTTAAGCATGCCTAGCACTATATCCATAAAGTAACAAAGCATTTTCTGCTGCCCGATCTCAGGATATTCACAGTAAATTCTTGAATTATTTGTGCTTTTATTTGGCACTGAAAAAGCAAAGCAGTAAATAATGAAACATGACAACTGCTAGAAAAGCAGCCTAAATTGGAAAGATGCAGAGCTTCCATTTACAGAATGCCTTCGTTATAAGGCCTTTCCCAGTTCTCTTTCCTGTTTAGGGATCCTCTGCGCATAATTCTATTATTGCTTCTCGGCAAAACAGATAGTACATCTCTTTCAGAGAACTACATTTAGCATTGCCCTTCAGCCTAAAATGCAATGTACTTTTCAGTGTTCTCAAAAGGATTTGGTGCCACTTATCCAATGAGCTCAAACCCTTGCAGTTTAATTAAAAGATGAACTAATTCTAAGTTTAGTATGGAAATATTTTAAAAAAGAGATACTATTTTTATGATTACTTTTATTGTTTCAGGATGAGCAAATATGCAATCATATGGTTTAAATTTACAAATATTTTCATGCTCCAAATGCTGCACTTTCATGAAACAAAATGCATTTTCACACTTAAGTGTAATGAATGGCAACCTAGGGAGACCCACTATAAAATAATTAGTGTACCTCTTTTCTTCCCACTAGCTGTAACTGTTACAACACTACAACTTAAGGAATTTTGCTCAAAACCAGATTAACCTCTTTTCTTTAATGTAAAGGTATCTAAAGTCAATACCCGCTCCAGTCTTCCTTTTAAAAAAAAAGGCAAAGAAAAAGAGTGCATTTTGCCTATGAACAGAATCAAGAGGGTAACAAAGTTAATTATTTCTCATAATCAGTAATTATGATTAGATAAGAGAGTGTTTGGTAATGAACTGCTCTAATGATGGAGGACCTCCATCCTAAGAAATATTATAGTACATTAACATAACTGTGTATGCAAAGTACATAGAACCGCTGCCACAGTTAACTTGTCATTGAATGATTAAATAGGAATTCATAATTAGAAAAATCCACAGTGTAATTTATTGGCCTTCCTGACAGTTCTGGTTCATTAGAAGTTGATTACCAAACAGTGACCTCTAGTGGCCTACAGTTTTTTCACGTTATCTTGGCAGTTTTAGCTGCTATTTAATCCAAAAAAGAAAAAAGAACCGGCAATTTGAGGAATTTAAAATTTTTCATTTCGTATTTTTAAAAATTTATTTTACTCTCCTAAAGTGTAAAGGGTTCTAATTGCCTCAGAAAAGTGTTTCCTTTTCTGGAACCATTTATATAAAAGTCTAAAAATGTCCATGTGAAAAAACCAACAACTCAGTTTTAAATGTAATACTGAGGTTAACATGGTTCTCATGCTAATTAATATTTATATACTGGTTAAACATAATGTCTTCTAGAAAATATATATCTTTAAAAAAAATCACTTCTCTAGTGTCAGTAACAAAGACCTTGAGAAGCTTATACTTCAAATAAGCCTCCATATCTTAAAGCCTCCAAGTGCTGTCTTTGAACAACAGTCACTTTTGCACTAAACAAATTATACTGGCTCAGATGGAGGGGGCAGAGGACAGGGAAGGAGAAAACTTCCCAATTCTCTGCTCCAGGTAGGAGAAAAAGGCCGAACATTCATATTAACTAATAAACACATGCCTTGCCATACTCTTCACTCAAATTTCATTTTTAAAGAATTCAACTTAAGTAAGATTTGCATTTAACTGCAAAATCTTTTAAGCATTAGAGAATGGAATTTCCCCTCATTCAACACAATTAATCCACTGTTAGGCTATTTAGACAGTCTTCTATTTTAAAATTTTCCATTATGATAAATAGGCTTTTTCTTGCACTAGGACAGTGGCTTTTTTTCATTTTGTTCTTTTAATCACAAATGTTTTTATAGGCTTTTTCTTGCACTAGGACAGTGGCTTTTTTTCATTTTGTTCTTTTAATCACAAATGTTTTTACAGGAAGTAGCACATCTGAAACCAATATAGAAGCCCCCGAAACACAGTACTAAGTAAAAATACATACTCAATAAGGACACACAAGTTAGATTTCGGTTGTTTCCATTTTGCATCTTGTTCTTTTTCAAACACATTTCAGAAATGATGCAAATGTCTTTTTCTTCACTTTTGTCTAACATGGAAATGACTATACAAGTTATGCCCCTTCATCTGAGAGAAGCTAGAAAATAAACCTCATAAACAGGTTTTTCAGAGAGAACTACTCCAGTCTCCCAAATGGGGACAAGTCCATCATCCTTGCATGCTGGAAAAAGAGAACTGGACAGCTATAGGATAGAGATCCTCCCTGGATTTGTGTGTGCGTGTGTGTATGTGCGCGTGCAGACGTGTGCACGCACGCACCCAGGACTCTCTCTAGCTGTTTGTGGCGATGATTTAATATAGTGACTGGATAATGAGCCGTGCTCCCTGCAGCAAGTGAATCACCATTTAATGCTATTATCAACAGTTCATGACCCACCGGCATGAAATGTCAGCCTGATTAATCTGAACACTACTGACCTCAGACAGGAAAAGCTACCTTATTGTCAGAATTTAATATATAATAAAACCATACACAGAATATAAATAACTGATCAAGCAAAGCCATTAACAAAAAATCTACTGTTTCTTTTAAACTTATTAAGGCACAATTTTTTTTTTCCATAAATACTTTCGCCTAGTCAAGCAGGAAGCAATCCATTAGGACCTATTATTTTGATATACAGTGAAACATTTCAAAATGGCTGTCCAAATACAAACCCCAGGTTGATACAAATAAGGAAAAAAAAATTAGAATATTCTAGTGTAGGACTTGCCACTGTCAATTTCTATCAGGAAATTATCAGAAATTGTTCTTGCTTTTCTAAGGTCATTGAGAAAATAAAAATACTGATCTGTAAATTGAAAACAGTTTGTAGGAGTGATGCTGCACAGGGAGCTCACAGAAGAAAGTGACCTTAGCTTAGTAAGACCAATACACTTCAAGAAGACTGCAAGCTTGTGCCAGTTATATTCATGAATATAAGGGGAAAAGCCCCACATTTTATTACATTTTCAGTGACAACTTTTCCTTCTGTAACGCACTATCATGATACAGCCCCACTCAACACAATTTTAATAAATTTATCTATTCTTCATGGAGAATAAACCATGAAAACAAGAAAAAATCCGCCTTTCTAATTTAATCTCTTTTTAATTTAAACTGGCTAGGAGTCTTAAAAAAAAAAGCAGAACTTTTAAGCCAGCTTTTCATAATTCTGTACATCACGATATATAAATAACTCAGATTGAAGCTGGTAGGACTACATGGTATTTATCTGTCAAATTACATTAACTGACACAAGCATAGTAACTGCTATGGTTTATTGTTAAAACACAGTACTGCCAAATTAGTGAAAACTGCTGCAGTTACTTTTAAAAAGAAAACTTCAATGGTTTCACCCTCCCCACTGTATCATTCTCACCTGGTACTCAAAGGGTAAAGGGATTTTCAGAACAAAGGTCTGGGAAAAAATTAGTGAGACCCCCAAAACTGCCCACATGAATGGAATGACTGTGGGTGAGACAAGAACCATTACTTCAAGGATAGACTTAGAACCACTGGCAGCCAAGGAAAGAAGATGTTGAGCTGACTAAAACTTGGACAAAACATGAACCCTGGTGTTTGAACTCCCATTTCAGAGCTCTGCTGGAAATGTAAAGAAGGAGTAAAGGAATTCTGGACACTTACACAGGAAAGTAACTCATGCTGCCAACACAGACATATATTTAAGCTTTGCTTTTCCAGTAAGAAACCAAACAGTTCCTGCACGCCAGTTGATAATAGGTATTGGCTTGTTTTGCAAAGCATGTCCTGTGTAGCTGCATGTACTGGTAGCTAGTGTTCCTGGGTGGGTAGCAGTACCTGACAGCAGTTTAAAACCTCTTCTGCACTCCTTCTCTGAACTTGGAGAGGGAAAGAGGTGTTTGACATACAGTAGCAGAGCCATGATGTGCTTATTCTTGGAAACATCAGATCTAGTAAGAAGGTTAACACAGAGAGGCTATACTTAGGTCTCCATCAAGCACAAACTACACTTTGTTAGGATGTCCCAAATCCTGTTAGCCATAACTGATGGCCACCTTCCCAATCATGGTGCCCTCTTACTCTAATGCCAATTAGCTCACCTACAAGTCTTGCAGTTAGATTGCATCTTTGACTCTCACAAAGCTATGTAGCCCTCTTCTGCTATCCAAAGTTGCTTTGCCTCACTGCCCACTCATTCTATAGGAGCCCTTTTAAAGTCTCTGTTTGCCATAGCAATTCCTGTTCTGTTCGAGTAAACCCTATTTCACCGCTTCTGCCTTCTGGAGAGGAAGAGGGACAAAGGAGCGGGGATTTGTTCTTCCCATTTGCAAACAGCTCCTTGACATAAGCAAAGCCTAGCAATTGAGCAGTCCACTCAGACTAAGATAACAAGCTTCCAGAATCCTGACTGTGTGGGGTAGATGCTACAAGTCATATCAAATGGCAGATTCTGCATAGAAACAGGGTGGCAAAGATACAACATGTATTATGCAGCACTTTAACCAGAATTCCTATGTTGGACAGATTCCCAAACCATCTTAGAAATATCTTGAAGATGGTGGTGGGGGCTTACCACAACAGTGGCAACATGGAAGACAGCATTGATGAACTTAGAGAAAAAAGGGATCTTCCATTCTTGCCTAATGGCAGGCAGATGACAATCAAATAAATAAAATTTTCCAAATCCCGTGTAGTTCAGTCCACTTTATTTACTTGCTGTGTTATTTTGTTTGGCTTCTATTCTTCCTCATCATGTAAGAGGGACGTATAAGAGAACAAACCAACCAAAATATGATAGAAATACATTATTTGCAACTCAAGCATTGTAAATAATCTCAGTAAAATTGCAGCTACCAACTTTAGAGCAGAGGTGCATGTAGTAATCAAGGAAAGATCTAACTAGGGTTTGCAAGGTGTACAGGCAAGGATGGTGGACAGAACTGCATCCTGTCTAGAAGTATAGTTGAAAGGAGGACTAAAAATGAAGTAGAGAATCTATGTGATTCATAAACTGGAAGGAAAGAAACAGGGTAAAAAAATTTCTCATCTTGTTCCACATTTATTTTCTACTTTCAACATTTTTGAATAAGAAAAATCAGATTGCATCAGAAATGCACTGAATCACATGCACCAAAGAGATGTAATTATTGTTAATACTGAAAAAAGAATTCGGAGAGTAGCCCAAACCTTCCCATATTTGAGTATTCTCTAGTATGTTTTGGCAGGCATGTAATTGGTTCAATAGATTTGGATGAGCTGGTTTTGACTCTTAACTCACAAAAAGATAGTGAGGAAGCAAGAACCTGGACTAAACAATGTAATTTGGCACATTTTCTACTTGGTTTATAACTATCTATTAAATGCCTAAAATCTGAAATGTTAGCAAAAGAGAAAACAGTGGCTAGAGTAATTTTTTTAAAGTATGGTTTTAAAAGCTCTCAAATGAAAAGAAAAATTACATTTTCCTTCATAGGGAGATAACATTACAGTTTCATATTAACTTCTTAAGTACACAGGAATGTAGATGAAGAAAGAACAGCACTTGCTTATAAACACAGAAAATAAGTGTTTTAGGAGGTTAGCCTGCAATCTTTCCATGTTTACTCTGGTCTTATAATATGTAATTGGGAAGCATTCTTTTCTTATGCCCCCAAATGTAGCCCAATGAGAAATTTGGGCTTTCATTTATAAAGGATAAGGAAACTGGGAAGGATAAGTGAACTATAGCAATTTATTTCAGAATACAGGCTTAACTCCAATAAACACTCTCTAGCAGCAAAGTTTTCTGTCTCTTGTTTTAGATTAACAGGGAGGATCATGTACACAAAGTATGGCTCTGGCTTCTGCTGTATCCTTTATTCATCAACATACTACAGTTCAGAAGGTACTTGAGTACGGAAAATACAGAAATATGATCAGGTCAGTACTTAATATAAACTTTTTTGGCTATATATCCAGAGTCTCAGTGGGACATCAATCTATGCTCTCTGTACTGAGAAACATCAAAAAAGAAGCTTTGATGACACCTGCATCTCCCTTTTCCTGGATAGTGGGGGAAAGAAGAAAGACAGGAGAAAGCTATTTATTGAGAAGCTTACAAAGCATATTTCGTTCTCACGAGTTTAAATAAATAACTGCTCCAAATTTTAATTCAATATTCAGAATCACATCAAAAATTAAATGCCTGAACCAGATACTGAGCAACTGGCATAAAAGTAAAGCATCCACACTAGAAACCACAAAAATTGGCACAGACTATACATAGACAGTAATCAGATCTGTCTAACACATCTTAACATTGTGATTTTATCAGGGAAGGTAATCATACCTGCTGCAGCATTTGAAATACCAGCCCTTTAAACTCTTTTGACTAAACATATAAGGTGTACTTTGGCATTTCAACAATTCATTTTGCTGTGTGTAGACTACAGTTTGTCAGACTACATTCCTTGTCTCTGCAGCCTCTGTATATTTGTATCAAGAACAACTCATCTTCTTTGTGCAAAATATACACACACACAAAAAAGGAAAGGAAAGGAAAGGAAAGGAAAGGAAAGGAAAGGAAAGGAAAGGAAAGGAAAGGAAAGGAAAGGAAAG
>WUAM01000179.1:16888202-16899274 GCA_024336885.1 Actenoides hombroni | reverse complement strand
AGGAAAGGAAAGGAAAGGAAAGGAAAGGAAAGGAAAGGAAAGGAAAGGAAAGGAAAGGAAAGGAAAGGAAAGGAATGATCTACAGGAAGCAAAGATGCACCACTTGCTTTTAAAAAGACTATTTTCCATTTCGTGTCAAAGATTAGCTAGAACTCAACATAAGAAACAGTAAAATGGTTATGTGAGCATCTCCAAATGTTGCCAAGTCTCCCTTGAGGTAAGCTGTTCAATGCTTTGATTAGAGATTTGCACTATTGTGCCAGGAGAGACTGGTCAATCAATGGTATTTCTCAATAATATTATATTTAAATTAAAGAAAAAAAAATAATTTAAATGACAGGTTAACATCCTAAATAGGATATTTCTAGACTCAGATACAAGTACACTCAAAAGGTTTCTTTTTATTTAACATATGAATTTGCAGGGATTATATACACATCAGAATTAAAATATTTTTCCACCCCAAAATGATATATGTAAAAAAAATCTACAGGGACAAGGGAAGACAATTTTGTCTCCTATGCACTCTACATGCTCATTTTTTTAATCTGATGGACACAAACAAGTGATTTGCTCAGTCATCATTGTTGTTTGAACAGAAATGCTTTGAGATTTCCATTCTACAAGCTAAATCTAGTAAGTTTTATGTTGCAGCATCATAGGACTCAACAAAATGTATAGCTTTTTATTTCAGCCTTCTTTGATGGATATAAAAATTAATTAAAAAGTTTAATGGCATTATTCCACTTCTTTCAAATTGGAACTTTCTGTAAATTACTTATTGCATGCTAATCATTTATTACAGACAATAAGAAAAAACACACGTAGAAATGTCTAAACCATATAAAACAATCATAGTAGTTTTTATTTCCACAATGTCTATTATTCATTCTCCATTCATATCAAGTTCTTTTAAAAGAGAGAACCCTTTCTGGACAGCCTCTGAGGTGGTATAAAAATGCTCCTGCTAAGAAGAACCCTGCCCATTCCTCCAAATTGTGGAGTTTCTGGTCTTATTTTGACTGTCTAATCTAACTCTTCTTGAGATAAAAGGGAACTCATACATCCGGCAAAAGAACAAGATGAATTAAACAGATAAATTGTAATAGGATATCACAGAGCTGATTCCAGACGATTTCAAAGGCGCACCAGCCTGTTAAATCCATCATGAAGTAGTTCAGGCAGGGAATTTGAGACAGCTTGCAGAGAAATGGGATAGGGATCCAACATTAAATTACTGTGCTAGAGCAGACCCAAAGACTGGATGAATGGGATGGTTCATGAGGCTGTTTCACACTGCTCTCACCAGTATAGAGTCTCCTCTGCAGAAAGGATTTTGCTGCTACCTGAGCTCAGTTGGGTACAACATCCTCCTCTATCAAAAAGAGACCCCAGCTTGACTAAAGCCAGGGTGCAGAAGTCCAGACAGGGAATCCCTGCTCACCTGCAGAGATACAGACCATTAAATTAAGACAAGGAGTCTTATAGGGGTCCCCCTGCTACCTTCAAGTTACAAATTCGGTAGGAAAGAGCCTACAGCCAGGTTTCCCTGACTTGAGTGGTAACAGAGTATGGCCACAGTAGAATTAGGCATGACTGTTAAAGATACCCAAGCTTTCAGAAGTGCAAGGTAGGCACTAGATAATGTTTGTAATAAGTCATAATTATAAGTGACAGGACTAATCAAGTGAGGAAGGCAGAAAACCTGGCAGCCGAATTGACCAGTCAGGTTTACAAAGGTTGAACAGTATATGCTAGAAAAATAGAGAACACAGTAAGAAGGAATGGACTTATGTGCAACTTTCACATAGAATTTTTCAGAAAAAAAGGTAAAACTTAGGACTACGGATTTGGCAGAAGTCTATGGATGACTACCCCCGCCAGGAACAATCCAGACACTGATGCTTGAAGAACAGTGGAAAACCTCCAGCCTTCCCAAAAGAAAGTAAATGAATAAACTCAGTAAACTAAGAAGATCCTCAAGAAATTAGGATGGCTAGGGATACTACATCTAATAAAAAAACCCCATTCTTGTCCCTCAGTTTCTTGGGGTTTGCATACACCAAAAAAGGGATTGTGAAAATCGGTAGCCTGCATGTTAGACAACAGACACCTACCTGTCTCAACTATGTCACCTTGTAAACAGGGAAAAGTAACACCAACAAGGCAGAAATAATAAGTGGATGAGAGTATATAACTCCTGTTAGTGCTTTTGTTGCTGTTTTAGGAGTGGAATGTTATGTATTCTCAAGTCCCGGTGAATGGACACTTTCCCAAGTTTGAGAGGGGGGACAGGGTTTAAATCCAACAGCTTAATGCTTCCTGCCTGGGGCTCAGGAATGCTAGGACCAAGCAACTTGGAAGAAGAAAGGGATAGACCTAAATTTTTACATCACTTCTTGGAGGATGACAGAGGAAGAGATTTCTAGTATTATGCATATTCTTTTCCTACCTATATAGAATATTTGTGCACACTACCCAAGTAAAATAGTTGTTGCCTCAACTGTTACCAACACTTTCCTTTACAGAGTATTTCCATAAACTTCTCCATTTAAGTGAACATGCTCAATCTAGAATACAGCAATTTCCCCATGGAAGGTATACAGAAATAAAAAGCTCTAACATTTAGTCTCAAAAAAACTGTAAGCGCATAAAAATGCATTCCTGTCACTGACTGGCCATGCTTGGTTAGATACAGAGATATTGCTATTGAAATTAAACATGTAGAAACTAACACCAAGTGATAGATTTCCAAACAATATGCTGGAGAACAGGTTAGTCCTGTCCTTGTTAAAGGATGGAAAAGATTTCAGAAGGTTCACTCTCAGCAGTAAAGCAGAAGCTATTTAACAGAAGCAGGTTTCTGAAGCATCTTAACAACTCTCACTGGTGACTGGTTACATCCTACCACTGGTCCCTGCAGGTTCTGTACCCTGACAGGCAGAATGAAAAGATTCTCTAACGGGGCCACTGGCTGTCAGAAGCCACCAGCTGGCCTGCCAGGGCTTTGCAATTGCAGAGGCCAGCTGACAGTCTGGGTGTTGCTGACCATGCTGAGAAACGTGCCACCCAGCTGCTGTGTGGTCACGTCCATCTGGAGATCTCCAGCCAGACAAATCTCTGGGCCTGTCAGATCTCTTCAGCAGGCCTTGTTATGCAAATTCAATTACTCAAGTGTGCCCTGTTACTGCTGGCTAACTGCTCCTAGGACCAATCTCACACTGACAGTCAGCTCACATTTTTACCCACCAAAAGTACCTCATTTATTCTTCCTCAACTATTCCCTTGTATCATTAAGGCAGAACAGACAGAGTCCATAGTACTGTAACCTCTCTGCAGTGGGTTACTATTCCTTGCAAAGAGCCTAGAGAGAAATTAATTTAAAAACATACAGCACTAATCAAACATGAGTTAAAGCCACACTATCTACATAATTTACCACTAGAAAAAGGAATTATAAAATTCTGGCAGAATTCTAGCTCATGTGATGATTATTTTAAAAAGCAAACAAATATACAAGAGACAATATTCAGGGAAGAAGTGAATTGTGTTTGAGGGATTTGCTGTAATGCAGGGGTACAGGTAATGAAAAGTGAGATTTCCGATTTTATCGCACATAGGGAGTTTAGATTTGTTCAACTAGCAGGACTGTTGCAGCAATGACCACCTACTTTTTTCACATATTTATTTACTGAATCTAATTTAGATGTAGTTTGAGCTATTAGTAGTTTTCCCTCATGTAGAGATATGAAAAATTTTACTGACAGAATTCATCATGTACATGCAACAATGTATAATAGAACAGTCTGGTGGAGATTTAGAGAGGAAAAGTTAAACATTGTATGGTAAGCTTGCTCAATATATGAATAAAAGGTTCTGCTCAAAACATCACTGTAAAATTGCATGCTTTCATTTTGAAAAGTTATTCAAGACCTGACATAGGAAACATTAGCAAATAAAACACTATTAGCTAGAACAAACTTAAATTTAAGATACTTGTATTTCTCAAACTACCATCAAGAAAAAGAAATACTGTTACTGAACAAGAATATTGGAGAAGTTTTCTAAAGCAAAGAATGCAGCTGTATTGAGTACAAGGCTACAGCATGGTTACTTAGCTAGATCAACATGCTGCGTGTTTTAAAACCAATTCAGGTGTCAGGGCAGATGATAACAAATCAAGCGAAGTCTCTCTAACCTAGTTCCTCTCTTTCCCTTCACAGGAATGAAGTTGCCTTTCTAAGTGTTGATTCATCTTTTCAACTCCTTTCAACAGTGAGTTTCAGTAAAGAGAAAAGGACTGGGAGGGGTGGGGGGGAGATTTACTTCAACAACTTACTTACCCTCAGAAGCCTGGGGAAAAATATTAAGATGGAATTGTAAGACTATGAGTTGATTAATGCCTAGAAACCTGAGCTGCTGTGAAGGAAGATAGGAGGAAAAATGGCACAGCACACCGTGCTGGCAGAGCACTTGGCATGAGTGAGGGGGATGCGAAAAAAGATGTATTTGAAAGGCATTACTTGAAAGGGGAAGATATGTGATGCAGACAGAGATCAGAAATCAGGAAAATCATTCCAGGAATACATTTACAGCAAACTGAAAAAAAATTAAGACTTTAGGTGAAAGATAATACCAGGGAGACAAAGGATGATGAGAATTCAAGAAGTTAAAATATGCAATTTGCCAAGGGCTAAGATAACTGGGCCATGGCCCCTAGTCATATCAACAGTATGGCAAGATTCTCAAGCAAATCTAAGCGAAATATCTGCAATATTTAGAAAACACCCAGTTTCCTGAAAAATGGGAAATGAAAGTCAAATATCATAGTCATGGGGAGGGACATGGCTGACTAAAACTGTACAGCAGCAAAACCTTAGTAAGACTGTAAAATGATAGAAGGGAGATGCAAAGTAGTTTTTGCAAAACCGAGCACATGATAAAGAAACTAAGACAGATCTGCAAGTATACTAGAAAATAATGTCTGAATTCAGAACGAATCTGTTAGAGATGGAAAAAATGATTTTGAAATAGCCTCATGTTTATTCTCCAATTTTTATAAGGGTATTCAAACTCAATTAAGCAAGGTAACTTAAGCAAACACTTAACAGCCCTGAAGGGTCCTAACAAATGGTGTAAACAACCTCAAAGAAGTCAGAAAGATTACCATTCCCACAGAAAATTATTTTTTGTTGATTTGTGTGGGGGTAGATGGGAAAAGAGCAAAAGAAAAGTATAATGGAAATGAACACTATTGGCACATCTGGTTTTGATTTAGAACCATTGCTTTTGAAGGAGCTTTAAGAGCCTCAATCCTAATGAAGCCAAAGATATTCTTGTGAAAATCAACTGAGGGATGTGCATGGAACTCACATCTTATGGAGGTGGCATGAAAAAGCATTTTCTAAAAAAACAGGAACTAGGAAAGTCTGAGAGAATACCAAATCTAAAATGAGTTTCATTTTACTTTCTATCCACAAAACCCACATCTATTCAGAGATAAATTAGCACTTTGGGAAAGTTCTGTTTCACTGAAGTAACCTGAATAACACCTTCGAGACAAAACAATATGGATAGGTCTGATGACTCCACCCTCAGGCTATTGATGTCTGACAAAACCAAGTCAAGTTTGCTATGAAGCTCCTGTAACAATAACACAAATATTGTTGTCAGATTCAGGCTATTCTTCCCTATATTTATGTGACATTAACTTCCATTTATATAGTTGTACCTTGATTTTTCATAAATAAATAAATGTTAAAGAAGCAATACTAAGCCATGTTCCATTGGCAAAGAAGACATGGACAGGTAATCAATGAGATAGGTATTTCAGTAAAACAGAGAAAATCTAATGTCAGCTAACTTGATCACCTGAGAAGTACCCTCAAGATGATGGGATTCCGCTACTTCGTATTATCCAGTACTGATCCACTTTAACTACATCAATGAGTCATTTCACTTTCTGTATTCCTGAGTAGCAGAACTGAGAGCCAAGCTCCTAACAGTTGCTTTTCTTGCTAAGAAAAAGGGCATAACTATTTCCTACCAAGAGGATGAATGCCAGTAGGCAGACATTGGAGAAATAGCTCCTTTTGTTGACTCTTTTATCCCAATCTCCTGTTCCCTACCAGAAGTAAGAAGAGGTGCACTGCACAGGTATTTCTAGACCAAGCTCCAAAAATATCAAAGGAATCCGAAAGTCTGTTCATGCAATTCTCACAGCAAGTTTTATTCCTGCATTATCGAGGATTCTGCACTGATGTTTCACGTGATGTTCTGCACATACATTTCATAACTAATAGGAAACATCAGCTTTAAAGTGCACATGCTTCAAGGTTCTCAGTAAAATTGGTTGAACAGCTTAGTCTCCCTTCTACATGTATTCAAAAATTCAGAAAAAAAGGGGTACTTTTATTTTTAAATCAGAAAGGTTGAAATCCTACATGAGAATAACATGAAATCTATTTATTCTTAATCTTTGTCATTTCCTAGGTGCCTGATGCAGTGAAGTATGAAAATGTATATGCCTCCTAGATTTTTGTTTAGTCATGTCTAATGAAGATGTCGGCGTTCTTGGGAGATGTAGGACTGATTTAATCCTTTAATTTAATCCTAACAAGCTTCTGCCCTAAATGTTATCTTATGTCAGTGCATTAATTTCACAGATTAATACTGCACTGCAATAGGAAAAAAATGAGTGCTAGTTTTTAGTTTGTTGCCTTAGAATTTGGTTGAATGCCCCTTTATGATTATACCTTGAGAAAAGCCAAACATGGATGGGCTATTTATTCAATATACACTGTGCCAGTGTGTACTTCCACTGCTACCTACTTTTGTAGATTTACCTTTAAAAAGGAAATGGTTATTATTACTATCATCATCATCATTTTCCTTGTTTCAAATTCCATTTCACCAGTATCAAAGTCTCCCCATTTTAACTTCATCTTTGTGAAAGCAGTACAACCAGAATATGTTAGCCATAAAGCTGTGTGGCACATCACTCATTTCTATACTTGACTTAGATTTTAGTATTATTTTTTTCAGACCTGCTTCTCATATACTCTAACATTTATTTGTTTTGTGTGCTGAACCATATTAAGCAGAAGCTTTCACTAATTCGTGTGTAAGTATACACAGTGAGTGGCTTAAAAAAAGGAAAACATCTTAAATGCATTCAGCTAATTCAAAATTGGTCAGCAACAAGCAGTTAATCAAGTGTTACTCTCCGTAGTGAGTACCACTTTATATTTACCAAGACTGAACTGTATTTGACTCCATGCTGCTTGATCATGTATCTTAACTTGTTGCCTTACAATTTAATTGAATGTACTTTGTAAGCATATCCCTCCCAAAAGCCAATGTATCTTGCATCTTTTCCACTCTCAAGTGACCAAAATAATTCTGAAGGACTTCTAAAATCTGTAATTTTTTTTTTTTTTTTTTCCCCCCAGATAACCAGTTCACAGAGATGAAATTGTGGGCCTGGGAGATTCACAGAATGACAGCAGGTAGTGAAAGGTGCAGAACAGAAAGGAAGAATAAGATAACTGTAGTTTTCCTGTTCTGGAAGCAGAGACAGATCTCAGAGAGATTAGAGAAGTAGATCTCATTAGATCAGAATAGGTTCACTGCCACTGATTAAAGGGCATTTTAAATGGTTACAAAGAGTGACCTTTATGTCTAGCAAGAGCTTCCATTCATCTGGGGAAAAAAAACGGAGTGAAAACACTTGGTCCTCTCCCTTTTTAACGATTCACTTTGGCTACCCAGCCTATCGCATCCAGTCACATACTGATGGCAGACAGGGTTTTTCCTGGGCTCACTGGAATACTGTTGAGACACAAGAGATCCTTTGCACTGAAGGTGGCTTCTGCATGGTGCTGGGATCCCTTCAACAGCAACTGCTGGGTATCTTCTGTATCTCTCCTACATTCCCAGGAACCACCATGCTTCTTGTTAGAGCCTGTTCTCATAAAGGAATTAAGAGTAAATTCTATGTATACACAAATATTAAGAACAGGCATCGAATGGGCCAGAATAAGAAAATATAAGCCTGGACCTGAATGCAATTCTTTCAATATTTAATTTGGTGCAAAAATCTAGGTCATCCGTTTTTATAAAATTTTATCCCTTTCCATCAAAATACAAGCCAAAGGAAGTAGATAACAAAGTAGGAGCATGTATGTTCCTTGCCTCAGCTCCTTATGAGCAGAGTGCTGAATGTTTTCTGTAAAAAACATTCCTTTATGTACGTGAGATTAATAATGGAGTCTGTAAGGTCATTCTTCAGCAATTTTCAAATTCTCTGAAAACTGAAGTGGTCAAGTCAGAAATATAATCAAGGCAGAAACAGAAGGATGGCTATGACAAGTGTTCACCTTGTAAAGATACTATGACAAGTAATTTATTCCAAAGCAGATGGGAGCCGCTATTTCCATACAGCAAGCTTCCATCCAGCTTGCACTAAAGAACACAAATGCAGATCTGCAAGATTTTAAAGTATGTGATCCAAGCAAAAGAATAAACACTTCCCAACATTTCAGAGAACTTGCCAAAAGAGGAACTGTAGGCTTGAGACTTTGGAAAGAAAAAAATAATAATTGCAGACATAGGCAAGGACATAGACTAACAGAAGCACCTGCAAAGAGGTGGCAATGGACAAAAATTACTTGAACAGTGCAATTAAGAAAACAAACCCCAAGTTTACAATGGCTCCTCCCAAAGGATACTCAAAACTCTAATATATGAAAGAATCAAGAGTTGCTCCCTCTATCATTAGATGAACATCCAGTGAAATTTCTTTTTACACCATCTTCCCCATAATATGTAATGTTTATATTTACCTTCCATTCCACCTACCTAAAAAGAACATTTAAAAAGACTAACACATAGCAGTACAAAAACATCTACTACAGCTATATCTCTGCAAATTGTTATGTGGATGCAGACTATATTACAAAAATGAATGTTTAATAAAAATGCAGTCTACTGATGCAGATCTGCCTGATAAAATTCTGAACTTATTTTTATCTCAAACTTTCGTTTGTTTATTTTTGACAGGACAATTGTGCACCACTACTGCAGCTTTATTATTTCATAAAAGGAAGTCTGGGCAAGAAATACACTAGTTCACTCTGTACAGAGACTTTTGGTTTCTTTCAGCTCTGCCTTTTGATTTTACATTTATATATTATTCAGACTGGGTAATAAAAACTCCATAATCATATTGAATTATTTTCCAGTTTTTAACCTTGTGCCAGTGTCACTAGATTACTGCTTTGAGCATATCTTAAGCACAATATACACTTTATGTCACACAAACAGGCCAACGACAAAACAGATTCACAAACAATGTATAACCAGAGCAACATAAAGTTCCTGCTCCTTTTTACTGATAACTCAGGTATCTACATTGTACAACATAATCTGACACATAAGAACAACTTCAGACACTACCAATAATGCAATCCACCCAACACCCATTTAGTTTCCTTCTGAAAAGGATTATTTTGAGAATATTGTAATTCTGAACAAGAACTAAACCACGGAAGAACAGACAATACAGGGACATGGGGAGCACTCTTGGGAACAACAAGTACGATTATTATCTTGATGAAAAAAGGACACATGATAAGTCACCCAGTTGTGAGGCCAATTATAAATATATCTTTTCAATTTCAATCATGTTCTCCAGAACAATTCCTTCAGAGTCTCTGAGGTCTTACATGAAAAAATGTATATGCTAACTAAACCTAAGAAATTTTGATTTAGCATTTATTTTTTTTGTTTGAGCAAAACTTACAAGTGATACTTTCCTCTGCAAGGCTGCTTTGGCCAAACAGGCTGTTATCTCATATTTGTCTTTCAGCTATTTAATGGGCAGCGTTAAGTAGGAAGATTTAAATGAAGCCACTATCAGTATACTTCCCAGTCCTGACAAGCCATTATCTTCTTTATGGCAAAGGAAACAGTTTCTTCACTGCTCCCAGCATCTGTTATTGGACTTTGATGAACTACAGAAAAGAAATTATGAGTCACAAAACCTATGAGTGAGGAAACAATAATGGAAAAAAAATCTGCAGTACGAGGAAAAAAAGAAGATGGCAAACCACAGAGATGGCTTGAGGCATACTTGCAAATAGGAGACTGGCAGGAGGGAAATGCAGTCACGATGAGACCCAGAAGACCCAAGTCACAAATAGGAGACCCAAGGAGACCAAGGAGAGAGATTTATGCTACATGAAGTTTTCTTGAATGGGAGAAGCACTTTCCTACATAACACAAAACTGGAGGAAGTTAAGATGCTGCCATATGGCCACCTGGTCCAGGCAAGGTAGAGTGGGCCAACAGAGGGCCATCGTTAAAGAGGTCAAGAGACACATACAATTAGACCGTCAAAGCTATAGCTATACCACAGATAAGATAACCCAGTAAGAAAAAAAAAACCAACAAAAAAAAGATGGTGGATCAGAGAATTTAATCTTGTGGAATGACTTTTTTTCTGTCTTGACTTTAGCAAGGCATTTGACACCGTTTCCCACAGTGTTCTATTAGAGAAATTGACTGCTCTTTGCTTGGACGGGCATACGCTTTCCTGGGTGAAAAACTGGTTAGGACAAGTCCAAAGAGCTGTGGTCAATGGAGTCAAATCCAGATGTTTGCCAGTCACGAGAGGTGTCCCCCAGGGCTCAGTACTGGGGCCACTCCTGTTTAATACCTTCATCAATGATTTGGATGAGGGGATAAAGTGCACCCTTGGTAAATTTGCAGATGACACCAAGCCAGGTGGAAGTGTCAATCTGCTTGAGGATAGGGAAGCTCTACAGCTCAGATAGGCTGGGTCGCTGAGCCAAGGCCAATTTTATAAGCTTCAATAAGGCCAAATGCCAGGTCCTACACTTCGGCCACAACAACCCCCAGCAGCGCTACAGGCTTGGGGAGGAGTGGCTGGAGAGCTGCCAGGCAGAGAATCATAGAATCATAGAATTGTCATGATTGGAAGGGACCTTAAAGATCATCTAGTTCCAACCGCCCTGCCATGGGCAGGGACACCTCCCACTAGAGCAGGTTGC
>WUAM01000179.1:16826956-16875848 GCA_024336885.1 Actenoides hombroni | reverse complement strand
CCCCCCCACAAAATACTTTCCTAACCTGACTTGGCTGAAAAAGCCAATTAATTGTTCCAGTGTCTGCCAAAACTTCTTATTCCTTTAAAAATGCGGATAGTGTTTGAGACAGCTGGCTATTCCAAACCCAGGTAACACCCCTAAATGTGGAAAGAATGAAGAACATGAATTATGAGCAGTATTTTAAATGGATTTGTAATGAAACAGACAGGTATCCTAAACCTACTGTATTTCCAGAATATGTTACTTAAAAAGAAAAACATGGTGTCTAAGTATCTCTGTTGCTCCACTGAGTATATGGAAGCAGTTTAATGCAAATTTCATTAAAATACATTGAAGTAGTTTTTCTGTCTTTGTTAGGAACTGATAGTACAGACACTATGATGTCATGTAAAACACACACATACTAAGGAACCACCAAATGACAGACAAGAATCCTTCTGAGCCTAAGCCACTGCAATCCCTACAGAAATTAGTATTTAGGTTGAGTTAAGGTCATTGCAAGGCAGAGAAAAGAAGCCCTTATGACCCTTGCATGCCAAGTATCTGGCTTAGCATTGAGCAGAGAACTGCAGTTATTTACTTATTTACTTTTCCACATGAATATGAGGTCTAAAATATATTACAGTAGTAGGGAAAGCAAAAAGAAAATACTCCATAAAACTAATTTTGCAATATCTCTGCTCATTAAGAAGCTCATACTAAAAATTGCTGCTGACTGAGCTGCATATAGAGTCAATGTAAAGAGGAAGGAGAAAATGAAACATTCAAGTATTAATGTTAATAACTAAAGCACTAACTCATATAAAGTTATACGATTTTACTATACTGTAATAACACATTACTCTCTTAAAATATCTTATATTTTAAAAGGGGCAGCAGTTACTTGTATTTGTTGATAGCATTTCCACTATCATCAATTAAATACATCAGATTTACTGTATGCCTTTCCTATAACTTCAGATTTAAGCCACAGGTTTTATTTTTGGAAATGATCTCCCATTTGAGATAACAGGAACATCTGCAAATAATACACCTGTATGCAATATACTCTGTGTACTTCTGAAAATCCTTCTTTAGTGAACCACAGGTTAAGTGTGAGCCAATATTGACAATTTCTAAATACTGGGAAATATTACAGAAATTTCCACAAATGTACGAAAATTAACACAAGAAAAGAAAATCAGGGTCTAGTTTTTTTGGAGCATGTTTCAATCTTTCTGGTCATTTTTAGTTTGTTTGCTTTTGTTTGTTTTTTAAGGAAAAGAAAAATGTTGAATTCCTACGTGGTACACTTACAAATATGGCCTTCATGCCTGAACTATGACTTCTCCAGCTTAATTTTTCCCCTCCCTAAGCTTAATTTCCATGCAGTTTATTTAAATACATAAAAACTACAGAGTTCTGTCTCACAATAGTGAGTACTTATTCATAGTGACAAATTTCTTGGCTTTCATAGGAACTATCTGATTAGGATGGCAAAGTAATGATAGGCTGCAAAAATTAGCTCCAGAGTTCTATTCAAGTTGTATTGCCCTCTGAGAACACATCCTCAGCGTGGGAAGTTCAGATCCAGTTAAAGCAACAAACACAAGCAACCAAGAGCAGATAGATACCTTCCTAGTGAGAGTTGTCAGTACAGGTACATATTCCAATAATACTTGGCAAAGTTGCAGACAAAGTTCAATGATTTCAGCAATCTACATGAGCATTAGGAACAGTTAAAACTCTAAAGCCACACACCAATAAACAGAACACTCCTTTGCAACTGCAATCTATGCCAGGTACTTACAGGCAAGAACCTTTCAGCTAATAAACCTCCTCCAGTTCTTTTTTCCCCAAAAAAATCCTGTACATGTTCTCATTGGAAATCCAGGGCAACAACTGGAATTTAGAAAATGTGTTTTATTTCTTCAGCCAGCATAGAGGATACTCAAGTTATAGAACGCTATAGAATGTGATAAAGTGGTAGAGATTCAAGTATGCTCATTCCCAGCTGCGACCTTACGAGAAACAGCAATATACCTACTAGAGTGGAGGGAGAGGAAAAATGGACATTACTTCTGCTTCAATTAAACACTTAGGAAGACAGCACTGAAAGTGAGTCTGCCATTGTTGTTGTGCTGAAGTGCGGAAGAGGCATAAATAGACTAGTAATGAAACATAGCAACTTGCAAAACCTAAACACATAGTTCTGCTTCAAGATCATTTTTACAGGAGATGCTGCTTTGAAAATAACCATAAAATATAACCCAATACTTGGAGTCATTGTGCTAAGTCATATTTCAACAAGGTTTAAATAATGTATCAATAAGGTTAGATGATGAATGAAAAAAACAACAAATCCTTGAATTTTGGTGACACCAAATAATAAATCCTCTATGTTTAGTTCAGGATGAAGGATATTTCCAAATAATTAAACTAATTATCTTATAGTGCATAAAAAGTCCAATCAAATCATGTTCAGGATGTCAGCTTTACATATGTAGCACTGGGAAACCTCTGAGTTTCAAAGATAATAACTCAGTAGTGTAAGACGGACAGATTACCCCACAGACACTTAACGGACACTGAGGACACACCTCCTTCAACTTGCACTAGATTCCCATTGAAATGGATGGACTTAAGTAGATGCTGAAATGTTTTATGCTGAATTGGAGTTTTATAGGTGTGCTCTGCTACTGTTGCCAGAGTTCAAAGCTGAAAATAGCAGATTTTAATACATACTGGAGTTTTAGTCTTCAGTGCTTTCAAATGTTAATGTCATCAAACTAAAAATAAACTAATGAAATTTAAAGTGAGTTGTCTCTAAGAGTTGTCTTCAACATCTGGAATGTTTGATCTATGAATTCATTAACATCTGGAATTAGGAAAAAATAAAGCAGTATTGAGAAGACTTTAAAATCCTTCAATGGGATCTACTGCCCTATGGTTCAATAAGCAGTTGGTATCTGCCACCGTAATTAATTATACTCATGGTTCCCTTCTCCCTCTTGTTAATAAAACAGAAGACAAATTACAATAAAGCAGTTTCATTACTTGTTTGTCCAACCAGTAATCTGCATGAACTACCTGAAAAAAGAAGACCCTAAAATGATGTACACAAGAAGCTGCCAAACCACGTCTTCTCCCCACTTTGTTTTCCATTGAGTAGCTTTTTCTTGTAAGTAATTCAATAGCAAAGGGAAAAAATAAATAAATCTACTGCACTTTACTGCTTCTTGTGCAATGTGATTAAAGAACTGACTCAGAAACTTGTTTTCTATTTTCAGCTGTATTATTTGGTCTAATAAAAGCTGCTACCTCTCTTTACGCAATTTCCCTTCTTTGTATTCTTAAACCACATTGTAAAGGAACACTGGTACTCTGTTACTATGATTAGTACTGAAACATTATAGATAAGTATTACTTGTGTAGCGAGAATT
Organism: Actenoides hombroni; assembly: GCA_024336885.1. Classification (NCBI taxonomy): domain Eukaryota; kingdom Metazoa; phylum Chordata; class Aves; order Coraciiformes; family Alcedinidae; genus Actenoides; species Actenoides hombroni. Next base: position 16,872,423 of record WUAM01000179.1, on the reverse strand, counting down.
TAATTAGCATAGTAATACCGTACTATTGCAAGAATATATGACTAGAAAAAGAGTTGAAATTCCTCTGTGGTTCAGCATTCAGGAGCAAGGGAAAATGGCAACTCACACCACTTTTAGGCTCTGCGGATTACTGCACCCAAGCAGTAATTTACACACATCCCACAAGAAACGGCAGAGCCATAGGAAATGCCACTCTTAACCACACAGGGTTACATTTGACTTGACAGTTGCATTCGGCCTGTCTTTTTCCAATTAAGCACCATCTGTTTCCTCAGCTGGACTGGTTGGCTTGAGGCCTCTCAACAGAATATTCACTGTATGCTATTGCATCTACTCCCCAAAAAGCCTTTCACTGCCAGAAGCCAGGGGCTACTTCCTCAAAGCGTGTCACTGGGTAGGGGAAGATGAAATGGGTGGGTGGGAGTGGATGTGTGGCACATGAGCATCGGGATCGACCTGAAAAAGCATGGTTTTAGTAACTTGGACACATACAAGGAAGGGTTAAGTACCTACAAAATAAAATAAAAAGCACCATTTTTCTTTCATTATATAGTCTGACCAAAATGCTTCTGAAACCAAAATTAAATAGTGTGTTCCCTTCCACTCTCCAACATACACACTCTAAAATAAATAATGGCCAAATTGATTTAAATGAAATTCTGTAAAAGAATTTGTGCTTGGATGAAAATGGCACATTTGAGCCTAAAGCAAAAGTAAAACCTCCAAGTTATAAACCTCTCAAAGGGAAGGTTTATAATGGAAATGCCAACAGACTCTTAACTATAGTGGAGCTGTTAGGTGCCAACATATAAATAATTTTAGTTTTTGTGGTCACTTACGATAAATTAGATACAGTGCAAGTGGAAACAGTAGGGTTCTGATTCAGTAAACAGTAACGGCCAAGAGTGCATGTTTGGATTTTCAGACAAGTATAGCATAGATCTGATGCTGGCTCTGAAATGGAGTCTATAAGGGACGTTTGGACTTTTTAAAGTAGTAAGCAAGCCATATTCTGAATTCTTGAGAGCTTGTAAAATAACAACTCTTTAACAAGCTTTGCAGCCTACTGTTTCAATCTTTTCAGAATCCTTTAACCCAGTTACCAAAAAATGCTCCATTCAAGATTGGTATAATTGTCTACTAAGGAAAACAACATAGTAAGTAAGTTCACATAGTTGCATTTAGTATTATGAATTGCTAAGCATACTAATGCAGTGGGAAAAAAGTGCCAGTGACTGAACAGGCACAGATTAATCACCTTCTTCTTTATGATACATTTAGGTTATCAGGAATGTCCATTTTGCCCCTGGGAAGCATTTATTGCATTGTTTCACAGCAGTCAAGCCCCATGCTTTAGCACGCTATGCTGAGGCAGTGAGGGGTGCTATCTGTGCTCTCTGCAGGAACTTCCATCTTGGACAGGGTGGGAGCTCTCAGAGGCAGACAGGATTCAGGCTGAGGCTGCTGAGAGGATGCTCCATCTCAGGAAACTCTCCTGCTTGCCAAATTCACATCAACTTCTCATTTAGCGCTTCCCCTACAGAACATTACCAATGCCCCAGCATCACCCCTAACACCCCACTAATATAAATTCTAAGATGAGTATCTGCAGAAATAGGAAAGGTATACACAGTCCTAGGTTCCTCTAAGCAGAGCTCTATTATGACAATGTTTCACATGCTGATAACACTACTGAAAATTCCTTTCTCCAACTGTCCTCCAACTTTAAAAAGAGAGAGGAAAACTCTATTCTTCCAGCATATTCGATGTAAAATGCCTTATTCAAGACAAAAGACATTTAGCTGCTCCCAAATACTGCTTTTAGCCTACTAGCAATTGTAACAATTCTGAGAAATAGTTTAATCAGAAAAATGCTGGACATCTGAAATCAACCAAGTTTGAAAGAGCTATGTATAGCCTTATACCTGTACAGATTATCTATAAATTAATTTTATATTGATTTCTAAAAAGTAATGATTTTAAGCAAAACCAAGAAATCTAACACAAATGAAACGCTAGTACACTCCTCAGCCAGAGATAAAAGTCAATGTAACTTTCTCTATACTCACACTGGCAAATATACTAAGAGCCACAAGCCACACATTCCCACCATACATTCTCAGAAAGCAAAGGAAGCACAGATTGAAAACAAAATGACAGCAAAAATATGTTGCTTCTGACTGAATATGGTAAAACTGTATAGTTACTGAATTCCTGGGATCTTACACAGTTTGCAGCAACTGATATCAAATAAAGCAAATGGATAATAATTACATGTCAGGTTAGTATTGTTACCAATGACCTAAACTACACATTAAAAAATCCCATTAGTTTACCAACAGTTAAACAACATAAAGGGGTGCTATCAAATCATGATGTGGATTTATTTAAAATACATAAATGTTTTAATAAAGTGTTGCACAGTGTTTCACACTTCCCCCTCCTCCCCTCTCCATTTTACTGCAAACAAATTTAACATTCTTCCACAATACAAAATAATTAAAATACAACTGCTTACAGAACCACGAACAGAAACTGAAGGGTCAGCATTAGGGTGACATTTTCCTGTGTTACTCTGTTACTGTCAAGCTATCCTTTAACTCTTAGGAACGGATAGAGGTTAAAGCTGTCTGTGTCCCAATAAAACTACAGGAATGAAAACAATAAGCAAGTTTTAAGGGTTAAAGTTGTAGGTCAAATACAGTGCAGTAAGTAATTCTGTTTTCACTTCAGGTCCTAGACTGTGCTTGGCATGAAGAGAACTGTAGTAAAAAACTCTTTCTTCCACTCTGGAACTGCACGATAGTCCTCTGTCCTCTGCATTCCAAGAGATTGAAGAGGTGAGCCAACAGGACTAAATACTGTTGGACAAACTGAAAGGTGAATGTTTACATAATTTGTATGCTCACATCTGGATTGTAAATGCTTATCAACAGTAAAAGACAATACTGTTTCCCTTATGCTTTGATTTAGTCATATAAATCATGGGTTTTCAAAATGCAGTTGGAAAAAGAATAATTAGGAAATCTTGACATCTCTATGTGCTCTCTGTGGATTAATCAGGAGCAGTCCTGCTAAGGGCAGAAGCTCAAGCTATAGAATTGTCTCACAGTGGGCAACGCTACAGTAACCACCATAAACATGGAGTAATTTTCAGGTATTCCTTTAATGCGCAGAGGGAGTACTTCTGCTAGAACATTCTCCCCTTTTTTATTACCACAACTTAAGAGACTTGTCAAAACATAAAGATGCCCTCTACTACACAAGAACTTTCTGCAACAAACCAGTGACTTGGAATGGCTCCAGATCGTCAGATAATATCGTCACATGTAAATCCCCTCCTTGTCCAACTCATCACCATGACATTAAAAAGGAAACGCAAGTAACCCAGAATATTAGCATCATCCAGATGGGGGTCAACAGAAGATCAGTTTTCATTTCTACTGATCCTGGTTTCGGTCACTTAGGGGGTCAACAAACAATTTACTTTCAAAAGCTTGCACTATAAGATAATGGCACTTGCTCCTGCCTACAAAGTTTCCCCCATCAGGGTTGTTTTGGGTTTTTTTTAACTTCTTTAAAATTGTTTAAATGTTTAATGGTCTGACAAAGGAGTCTTCTTCAACAGAGAGCAGTCTTCATGTATGTGTCCCAAGACTTTGGTTCAGGAACTTAGGATGCTAATGTTTCTTCTCATGTGTCTAGTGTAAGATCTCCAGATCTCCCTTGCTGAATAAGAGAAAGATAAAACATGTAATTCTAAGTCTTCAGTGGCCCAATCCATTTAAGTCAGGTTTCTCTGGCCTTTTTTGTTGTTTTTTTTTTTTAAACAACACGCATTACACCCACAGACGGAAATGCTCTGCTTAAGGCAACACTGAATTGCAAGTACAACTGGTTTTTGTTAACATTCAGAATAAGTTACATTTCTTTCAGTGGCACCTCCAATGCTTGTAGCTTGTGGGGGCTGTCCCCACACTGTAGGCTGCTGTGTAGACATGGTGTCCTCACAGTTCTACTCTGTGCTGTGTCTTCCAGTTTGTACTTCCTGGTCTGGTGTGCATGGTGCTGGGCTCGGTGTCGACATGTGTGCCATCCACATTTTGCATAGTATGGAATTAGCGCTCAGGAGTCAGGGGATTATTAAGGTCTGGTGCTCATCATCCCCACTGTCCCAAGAACAGGAGTCACGCTAGGATTTTTGACTAAATGAAAAATACACACTTTGAACAAGAGGCTTCATTTAAGGAACAACAAGAGAGAAAAAGATGCTTATGAACCCTGAAAACCAAAACAACCTTTGTAGAAAGCTTTGAAGTAATCTCTGCATTCCAGAAACATTTTCAAACACCACCTGCAACTCCTTAACTTTAAAAGTTCTTTAGAAGAAGCAATAAAAATTTAAAAAATGAAATTAAATTAATTTTTATTCCCTAGGTCTTATGACAGGCTGAAATTTGAAAATCTTTCTTACTCTGTGTATTGTAGAACACTTGACAGGATGAGCCTAATACTAGCATTAAAGTGACCACAAACAGAGCAGCTATTAGAAATGCGATAACAACTCATGTACAGCTGTAGATATTAGAATCAGTTTTACTGAGAAAAGGAATGTTGGCTCTAATTCTGCAGTTATCCCTTACTTTTTTTCCAAGAGTGCCACAGGGATTTTTAACTTCCATCTGGACAGTTTTCCTTTAACTGTTTTTGAACACCATGTGTGAGAACACAACAAAACTGTAGACATTAGAGATGGAAAAGACCTATTAGATCATCTAGCCATACTCCTGCCAGTTAAAGATTTTTCCCCACAGAACAGTTCCTAGCACTTTGCCCAGTACAGTTCAAAGCATGTTGAGATACTTGGCTTCAACCATCTCCTTTGGAAAATTATTCCACAGCATATGAAGAATGTTGTTAGGAAGTTTTTCCTGGTAGACACAGCATGCATTTTTCTTTCCTTAATAATTTCCAGCCTATTATTCCTGGTTATATCCCATTGGGCCAGCCTGAATAACTCATCTTTACACCTTTGAATAAATGGAGACAGATATGTTTTCCTACACATTGGTCACTGGTTGGCCAGACTACACACAATCTTATAGCCAAAATATACTTTAATAAAATCAGTCATTCCACCCTTTCAGTCATTGTAGGATAATTATCTACACCCCAGCGAACGTTCCTAGATGATACTCTCAACAATCTGTTTATTCTTCTTTGCCTTCTGCTATCTTTTTTTTGCGTTCTCCATAAAATAAAAAGCATAACGAACTCACAGAAGAAAAATACCCTCACAAAGTCAGCACATCAGTAAATGTACTATCTAACTCTTCTGCAACAGCAGCTGCTGCCAACATTGTGATTTCTGCACAAGGTTTTATAATTCCTGTCTCCCCAGTGTCAGAATATGAAGTTTGTCAACATATTACATTTTCAAGATCTTCATTCCTTTTCATCTTCTCTCCAAAAAAAGAAGTCTATAAAACTAGCTTTATTTTGACAAATGTTAAGTACTGTTAAATAGTTCAAAACTGAAGTTATTAGGAATTGGAAGCTTTCAAAGCATCTCAGGTTTCAAAGTATTTCTTTGTCCTCATTTCAGCCTCCTTAAATCATTTCACCCAGCTCTTTCCATTTTTGTTATCTGTTACTTCCTGCATTACTTCTACCTCATTTAAATTTCAGTATAAGTCAGTAACATTTTTCATATTACCTTGAAAAGTAAGGTTCTACATCATAATTTCCACTACAATCCCTGGATCACAAACTTTGCAAAAAACCAAGTATGATTGGATACATTCAGCAAAAATGTAAGCAGAGAAATTAAGAAACGTGTCAAGAAAGAAGATTTGGCAAGACATGGAGTGACTGAGGAAGAGCAGAAAAAGACATGAGGTGAAAACACTATGCTTGGTACCAGGAGCACAGAGAACATTGTGGCCATCCTGAGTACATGTGTTCAGTCTTTAAAAATAATTATTCATAAATCCAGAAATAGCAACAAAGAAAATATTGCAGTGCCTTTAGATCTTTTCTTCACCAACAAGAACACTTGCCATTGAAGGGGTTAAGTCAAAATTTTTCCTTCTAAATTCATGAACCTGCTTCATCTTGACAGTGTTTGAAGGATCTTAACAGATGTTCCAATCACTGCATTAGCAGGTCAAAAAGCCAAAACCAAACAAAAACTCTATACCATTGAATACAGGAGATTCCTTATTTCATGCCCTCTGTTTATTACAATAGTACATAATCTCTCAAATCAGAGATCTTGAATCAACCAACCAACTCTTCCACTCCCATGAAGTCATAAGATTACATTTCTCTAAAAATGGACAAAGCTAATGAAACAAAGCAGATATAACCTAGGAAAGACAGTTAAAAAGTAGCTCTGTGGAGGCTCTCCAATAAATGGAAGTTCATTAAACCAGTTTTATTCTGGCAAACATATCGATGATGGTACCTTGTAACAATAGAACTCACAAGCTAAGAGATGCAACATTTGAACCAGTTATTTATGTGGTGGTTCAGAAATACTACATATTTACTATTTTTGATTTATTCTGCCTTAAAACATCTTTCAAGTCATCTTCACAACCACTAGTGTGCACAGACATAGCCTTCTGCAAGGACCTCTCCTTTGCTTCCCTTGGAAAAGACACTGTACTAAATCTTCAATGTTCAAGTAAGAGAAACACATTCCTCAACTGCTCTGTTTTGCCTTTTTAATCTGTGGTAACAGTCTGATCATGCCATTGAAATACACTTACTTCTCCAGTTCTGAGAAGGTGTCCTTTTTCTTTTTTTTTTTTAAAGCTACAATCATGAAATATATTGCTCTTTGAAAGAAGAACAAATAAAAGATCCCCACAGTATTTTTAAACACTTTTTCTTTACTTCACATTGAGACCTAGTCATACAGGGAACAATCCTGCAAGTCACCCTTCAGGGACTCACATTTTACTTTACATCAGCAGACAGCTGAAGCCTCAATTTGTCAGTGTTACTGCTAATATTCTTTTCTTCACTTAATGGTTAGCTGAAGCTTACAGAAGTAGCACTGTAAGATGAAAGTCTGAACTGACAGCTAGAATAAAATTCCAGCCTATTTTAACCAGCTCCAAACCACAGCTCCTAACAAAAAAAAAAAAAAGAAGTTTTATTCTACTGTTTATTACCATTTTAGCATGACTACAGATCACTACATGACAGCTCTTATTAACAATTAGCAGTCTGACTTTTTTATTGACGATTATCTTGGCTAAAGTAGACAGTGAGGGGAAAGTTCTACCTAAGTTTCATTATCAGATCTAAAGAACCATACTTAAAAAGGAATTTAAAACAGTTCAACCATATCTCCAAAAACAGAAAAGCAAATCAAGCTGCCACAACTTTTTATTAAGTTCAAGCAGTATGTAATACAACATAATTTGAGCAGAAAAGGAGCTGGTATAATTTCAAGAGTCAGTGGAAGGGAAAAAAAGTTGAAGAGGTAGTATTTGAACACTAACAATGCATACAATGAAGAAAGCATCACACCAGAAATACAAAAAAAAAAATATTTCACTGACTGTAAACAATGCATATTTTGTATAATGAATTAAAAAGAGAGAAATACTACAGCAGCATCAGTGAAACCACTAGTAAAGTCTGCCCTGAATTGCAAGGTGAGAATCTGTATCGTACTTGCAGTGAAATCAGTGGGAGAACAAACTCGATTCTTAAAGGCTAAATTTAGATCTCTTACTCAGCCAGTAGTGTCTTCAGTGCCCACAGGAGTCAGTTTTAAATATGCCTCTGTGATAATGTGTGCTTTAGAAACCTTTTATACCCACAAAGATGCAGAATCCAATTTACAGAAAAAACATAAAATTACTCTTCTAGATTAAAAAAAAAACCCAAAACCAACAACAAAAAAACCCATGTATTTTTCAGACATTTCCTCATTTGTTATATGTTCACAAAGAGCTTACAAACTAGGGCAGCACTGGGAATTGTGACACAACTTTCCCATGCGGACCTGCAAGAGATCCTAATCCCAAGGTAACGCGATTGCTATCTCTAGACAGCATTAGCAGTATAATCCACATGCAACTGCTGGGATGAGAAGTATTTTCCGAAGTCAGTTAACACAAAATAATACTACAGTAACTTGGTGCATGAACTTCCACTTAACAGGTCCTCACTGTAAGCTGCAAGTAAATGCTGTGGGCCGATCATATGAAGAAGATGGCACTACTACATTGGCACACAGACCCATCTAAATAAGATCAACAGGAAGAATCCTTAAAGGGTAAGACCGCACACAAGCCACTAAAATCTGGCCTTAACATACTTCATTTGCAATGTCAGGACAGGATTAAAATCACCACTACTCCTCCATAAGGTTTATAGACCCAGAAATTTTCAAAATACTATTTTGTTTGTGAAATAACTTGTTCACAGTGCAGATGAACATTAACAACCATCAGGCACCACCCAAATACCTAAAACCACAAGTGGAATTGTCTGCCAATAACAGCTAGTGAACAGACAGATCCAAAGAGGACAGTTCAGGCGTGCTGTTTTCTCTTCCTGCTCACGAAGTCCCACACATGCCCTCTCTCACAGTCCAGCCAAGTCTATTGCATTGCACAGCAACAGAACAGCGCCTGCCAATTTCTAGAGAGCTGAGCATACTTCACCATTTAGTGTTCTGTCTGAAGGCCAACAATGCAGTCAGGACGTACAAAAATACCCCCAAAACTTAGTAAGATGGAAAGAACTAAACATAACAGTACAGCTTTTTCCAGCATAACTTCTTCACATTTGTAGCAACTGTCCACTTGGAACACGATTTGTACGGAGCGCTCCTTGGTGTTCACAAACATACTATGTACTATGTATTTTTTTGCCTCAGTCTTCACTGGCAACCTTTCTTCCCACGCCTCACAAGTCAATGGACAGCAAGATGGGGACCTGGGGAGCAAAGTTTCTCCCACTGTAAGAGAAGATCACTTTCATGACCACCTGAGGAACCTGAACATACATAAATCTATGGGACCTTAGTCCTGATGGAATAGGTTGATGTAGTTGCCAAGCCGCTCTCCGTGACATTTGAAAAGTCTTGGCAGTTGGGTGAAGTCCCTGGTGACTGGGAAAAAGGAAACATTGCACTCATTTTTAAAAGGTAAAAAGGAGGACTCTGGAAACTACCAACCTGTCAGCCTCACCCCTGTGCCTGGGGAGATCATGGAACAGATCCACCTAGAAGCTACGCTAAGGCACATGGAGGGCAGGGAGGTGATTTGAGACAGCCAGCATGGCTTCACCAAGGGCAAGTCCTGCCTGACCAACCTGATGGCCTTCTGATGATGGAGTGACTACATCAGTGGACAAGGGAAGAGCTATGGATGTCATCTATCTGGATCTCTGTAAGTCCTTTGATTCATTCCCCTACAATATCCTTCTCTCTAAATTGGAGAGAGATGGATTCAATGGGTGGACTGTTTGGTGGATAAGGAAATGGTTGGATGGTGACATCCAGAAAGTAGTGGTGAATGGCTCAACGTCTAGATGGAGACTGGTGACAATTGGTGTCCCTCAGGGGTCTGTACTGGGACCAGTACTGTTTAATATCTTCATCAATGACGTAGACAGTGGGATCAAGTGCACTCTCAGAAGTCTGCAGGTGACACCAAGCTGAGTGGTGCAGCTGACACACCTGAGGGACACCATCATGAGGGATGGGGACAGACTTGAGAAGTGGGCCTCATGAGGTTCAACAAGGCCAAGTGCAAGGTACTGGATCGGGGTCAGGGCAACTCCCAGCATTAATACAGGCCGGGGGATTAAGGGACCGAGAGCAACCCTGAGGAGAAAGCCTTGGTGGTACTGGTGGATGAAAAGCTGAACATGAGCCTGCAATGTGTGCTTGCAGCCCAGAAAGTCAATCATATCATCAACTGAATCAAAAGCAAAATTGCCAGCAAGTCAAGAGAGGTGATTCTGCCTCTCTACTCCTCTCTGGTGAGACCCTATCTGGAGCACTGTGTCCAGCTCTGGAGTCCTCAGCAGAAGAAGGACATGGACCTTTTGGAGTGGGTGCAGAGGAAGGCCACAAAAAATGATCAGAGGGCTGGAACATCTCTCCTATAAAGAAAGGCTGAGAGAGTTGGGGTTGTTCAGCCTGAAGAAGAGAAGTCTACGGGGAGACTTTATTGCAGCGTTTCAGTACTTAAAGGTGGGGACAGTCTTTTTATCAGGGCAAAAAGACACAGGGTAATGGTTTTAAACTAAAAGAGGGCAGATTCAGACTAGATATAAGGAAGAAATTTTTTGCTTTGAGCACTGTGAAACACTGGCCTAGTATGCCCACAGAGGTGGTGATACCCCATCCCTGGAAACATTCAAGGCCAGGTTGGACAGGGCTCTGAGCAACCTGATGTAGTTGAAGATGTCCCTGCAGGAGCATTGCACTAGATGACCTTTAAAAATTCCTTCCAACCCAAACGATTCTATGATTCTACGATTCCACTAGAATGCTCTCAGTTTTCCCCCCCTCCTTCAGAATATCACTGAATCTGAAACAGACACTAAACACGAAGTAATTTGTATTAAGACAAAGCACTAACACCAAAAAAGCTATTTGTATTCAGACTATGTATGTTATAATTTTAACCCAGTCTTGGCATTACCATTTTCTCAAGCAACAAAACCTCCAGAATACCTAAGGTTATTTTGGAATCGATCTTTCTCTCTTTGGTTGTACTTAAATCATAGTCATCCTCCAAGCAAAAACTTAAGGACAAAAACAAACTACAGACATTTCTAAAAGGTGAATAATTCCCTACACAAATATTCAGGGGAAAAGGATTGAATATAACCACATAGAGGATGTCAGAATTGCTCATTTTATAAGTAGAAGGCCATGCTGCTTTTAGAAAAGGATCAGAGAGATATCTATAATCCACCCACAACATTCTTTTTTCTGTGTTTTTTATTCTCAGGCTGACAATTTATGTAACTATAAACCAAGGACCAATATTTTGGCTGGGAAGCAAGAATCTTGTCTTCCCCATTAGGTTCTTTAATATTACCTCCCTGGGTTTTCCTACTTTCTCTTCCCACTAGATTTTGGATGAAAACTTTGGCTTCTAGTGTGCAGTCAAATCCTGCCTTAGATTTCAGTGGAAAATTAAAAAGACGGTTAGTTTTTGCTCCTCTTCCACACCCATCTTCATGATCTGAAATTCAGGCTATATTCTTTCTAGCTTGTGCATCTTACCTTTTACAAATTCTGTAAGGCCAAATTCTCTCCTACTCTTCATATTTTTATTCTCTTTCAGGCATAACAATGTGAATTACCTCATTAAAGATAGGAAAATAAAGAATTCTCATTAAGCCATTTACATTAATTTTTAGAGTGGATTGTAAAAGACTCAAGATTTTCTCACTCAAAATGGGTTTTCCTCATCTTCTAATTGTAGGAGTTTTGGAGAAGATTTCCATGATAGTAATAATCAGATATGGTTTTGTTTTCGAAATATTATTTTTTATGCTTCTGCTCTCCTCTGTTCACAAAATGAAAGACTTCCCTGATCTTACAAGAGCATCTTCCCATTTCTTTCAAGAGATGAAATACTCAGAGATCAGCTAGCAACTTCAAGAACAGGCAAATATCCACATTCTTCAACTGCTATAAAACCAGAGGCAAGCTTCATTTTTTCTTGATAATGAAATCCATTATCCCCCCCACTTTTTAGTTAATGGTAACCAAATAATCTTTCTCTAACAGAAGGAAACTGATGGAGACTGAAGAGATGTGAATACTTGTATAAAAATACAAGGACCACTGTACCATATCATGTGAAAGCTCAGTTTCTCCAGGTCTAGCATATTCCTAAACTCTAAAAATATTCCTAATAGAACATACATTTCTTTAATCTAATGGAACAAACAAACAAACAAGAATATTGTACATATAGCAAAGATAAGCAAATTGTACCAGCAAGGGTATAAACTGGGGGCTGAGATTGCAAACAAAGAGACAGTAAGTCCAATATGAGTTAAACTGTTAATGAAGACTTACCTCCAGAAACTGGGGCATCCATGAAAACAGCTCCCATTTTTTCAACTGCTTTGGATAATTCTTTTGAAACTGCAGGGTCTATAGTACTGGAATCTATTAGCAGTGAGCCTTTCTTCACTTTCCTAAAAAAAATATTAATTACTATTATTATTTGTTGCACAAGACATCTGCAACTATTACCACGGCACAGGCTTTCCGCAGCATGATAAATGTACAGACACTTTTTGGTACACTAATAAAGGCAAAGTTTCTTTTGAGCAAGATCTGTTTGGTGTATATACTGCTGAGTATGCATACCACACAGTTTTGAATGACTTGAAAAACAATAAAACCAGAACACAAAAAAGGATGTTCTTTCTGAACACTATTACAAAAACACCTATACAAAAAGGGTGTGCTAGGCAAACCTTCCTCAGCAGTTTATCATATACAGATCATCTAAGATACATTCTAAGCAACTGAACTAAATGTTGATACAGCAAAAATTCCATATATACAAAATTTCATATATAACAATACAACTTTCTTTTTATATATATAAATATCTTAAGCTAATATCAGACTAGTATGATTGCATTCTTTTAATCATTGCTACAATTCATTCTACATAAAGATCATAACTAATACCACAAAAGTCTACTGCAGATTTAAAGTAAAGCATGGAAAAAAATGTTCCATTTTCCCACTGATAACTAGTAAATTTAGGCAGAAGAACCATATCCCAAACTGTAGAACACAAAAAGTTGTATGTTTGTTTAAAAAAACAGCAGTTAAATATTTTTAATGTCTTCAACAACAATATTATATTTTTATCCCTCTTTCCATTCAATTGCACCATGACTTCATGTCCACTGGGCCAGCAAACACCATGAAATCAACCAACCTAATTTTTCAGCCATAAAAAGGTGAATAATTAAAAGCTACACATTACAGATTAAGAGGTTTGTGGCACCTTGTGTGCTGTTGGCAGTACAGTGAATTTTACTGGATCAAATTACCTAGAGTTCTGGAAATAGTCTTTATATATATACATATATATATATACACACACAGAGAGTTGTGGACGTCACTGTAGAGCCAGGCTCAAAACACCACATACACAGAGCTTGTCTTTTTTCACAGAAGGGGTGAACTGCTACAGGTACTTTGTACACATGCAAAGGAAAACCAGTGAGGCAGATACAGGACTCCATCATTTCCCCTTATGCTCAGAACAAGGAGCAGTGGCACAGGCTCCTTGGTAACACAGTGGGATGACTAAATTAACCCTTAAACACTCTAGAGCATCCATGTTTTCTTCAGTAAAGTTTAAAAAGCTTCAAAGAATGATCTAGTCAAACCAGTCACCAAGGACCAGGTCACTCAGAGCAACAATTAACCACTACTGTCAAATTACACTCCCTTCTCTTGAATAAGGACTCTAATAAACTGCAGCAGCACTTGACTGCTTCCCACATCCTCTGCTCCCCACAGTATTTTACACATCTATGTACTTTAAAGATTAACTGGCTGTATTAATATCACTAAGTACTGCCAATTGGTCTTCCTGGATAGAATTCTCCCACAGCTGTTTGCCCAGCTTTGTGGGACTGATCCAATTACCCTTCTTCCCTGAAGGGTCTAAGCTACAGATACTTAGATCTGCTCAGTCCTACTTTGTGAGGAATTAAACTACGGGCAGTAAGGGAAGGAAGGAACTACTATTTCCTATACTGCAAGAAGATTAGAAATCCCTCTCCTCTATTTCATTTTCTTATCACGGCACCTTCATATTGCCTACAATCAGTACCTAAAAACGCTAGCATCAATTTGAGACAATCTACTGTATTTTTTCTTCTGCATGTTTCTTCCTTTACATTATTAACCTGGGTAGCAGTAAGATCCTACATGATCCTCAGAGGTATTGAGTAGCCTTAGTCACTCGGACAGGAGCAGTGCAACACATGGGCAATAAATACTATTTATTTAGTTTGGCAAGTCCAAAAACTCTTGAGTATTAGAATTCTGCAAACTATGGATTTTAGGCTCAGTGGAAATCCCTCTGCAAAAGTTAAAAAATCCTATTTCACATTAAAAAAACCCCTATAGATATTTTCTGATGTGATGAACAGACAATAAGAATAGAAACCAATAAAGCCTTCTCGGCTATTCTATATTAATGCAATGTGATACCATGAAACAGAATGGCACCTCTTCAGAACATTTCATTTATAGGATTTCAAGTTAAAGAAAAAAGTATTTGAGCAAATAATTGGTGCCAGCAAATATTCTAGTTATACTAGTCTAGTACATTACATTATGGTAAAAGAAGCATCCAATTGATAGAGTGGATAATAGTTAAGTTGCCTCAGATTCACCAAAATTATTATTCTACTAAATAAATCAAGATATTAACCAAAAGTCATTTGAAAGCAAGCACGGTTTAAGAGAACTCATGTAATTAGAGATAACATTAATGACAAAACAGAGAACATCAAATTCAGTACTCTGAAGACGTATCAACAGATACAGCAACAGCAATCACTTGACAGTGTAATACAGCCTTGAGTATGAGTGAAAATTCTCCAAACTACAAAAAATTCTTACTTTAGAATTCCATTTGCTCCTGTGTAAACTTCTTTCGCATTGGGACTAGAAGGCAGCATGGTAATAATTCTGTCTGCTCTTTCTGCTACATCTGCTGGGGAATCTGTTACCTTTTAAAGGAAAAAAAAATATTAAAATTATGTAAGCTTAGGCTTCCTGAAAAAGAGATGTCAGACACATTTGCCGAGTTTGCTTTTTGTATTTGCAGGTCACAGTTAAGCTAGGTAAAAAATGAGAACACATGAAAAACTGCCCTCCTAATGGATATGTTAATTAATTGGATCCAGAATCAGAAAAATTATAAAAACTTGAAAAGGATGTCCTGTCACTGAAGAACATCTGTCAATGGGGATGCTTGCATCCCATCTACCCATTAATGAATCTTCAATTCACTATAAAACATGTACCTATACAAAATACCTCTCTACAATTTTTCTAAGGAGGTACAACATGAAGAATCACAGAAATCTCACTATTTTTCTTGTCTTACATACAGCACTGGAAGAGAGGAAGACTGAGAAAAAAATAAATTACTTAATGCACCTCTGAGCCTCACCTTAAAAAAATAGGGAAAAATAACTGATGTTACTCACAATACTGTGGTTGATATTTTTAAAAAAGAAAATTATCAGCTCAAGCATCCTTCACCAAAAAGATCTGAACAAGTTTCAAAATAAATTGTTAGGTACTGGTTGTTAAATAAACATACCTAACTTTAAAGGTATATTACCTTCCACAGCTCATTTTCAGAGGCAAGCAGTAGGATATTTAACATACATACACAACAAGTGAAATACTGACATCTTAAGTAGTGAATTTTAACTAAAAGGCATTTGTCACAGAGATTTTTGTCCAATATTAGCTTTAAATAATTAATTTATTTTAAAATACATTGTTAATTCATTCATAGCTCAGGGAAATGAGCAACAGCAACAAAAAAATTACAGCTTATTCTTTTATCTTTAGCCCATGGGGGTCAAATTTGATTTCACTCATTCAGATAGTTTTCCTGGAAGAAATTAGGTTCCAAGCAGAAAGCAAGATGAACAGAAAGTAGATTTTGTTCATGGACAGGGCTTGTAGTATTTATTTGCCACTTACTGTTGCTGAAAGATGAGTAGCAGCCTTAATATTAAAATGATTTATTCTGACAGATATATTATATGCTTTAGGTTTTTAAACTTTTAGGAATGTCTTAAGCAAAATTTTATATGCACTTCTTAGTGTGAATAAATTGGAATTTCCATATCAGATGGCTTTAGGGTTAAAGAAATTGCAGTTCGACAGCTATCTGAAAATGTTTCTTTCCATAATGTAGACAAATCAACAAAACGAAGACCTCATTTCACCATTCCTTATCTATTTATAGCTACAAGATTTACTATCATTTTTGTGAATTTTGATACTAAAGGCCCTAATTTAAATATATTCTCTTTTTATATACAATGTGTTTATAACATTTCAGCATCAAAGAAAGCATGTTATATATACATTTATAATAAATGCTGAATAACATCTTGAAGGACTTCTGGGATACAGCATGAGAAACTTGTTAGTTTCTATCTGACTGATAAGCAAAAGAAGGGGAGACTGTATATATTCACTGATCACAGCTCTCCAAAAAAAAAAAAAAAAAGTAAAAAAACTGACACAGATGGGACTTAGAAACATGCAGGTTTTGTTTTGAAAGAATAAATTAATACTACACAAAACATCTGGTATACTGCACAGTTATAAATGGAAACATACCCTAGTCTAAAGAACAAAGGTTAGAAGGAGGAATAAATGAGGCAATTATAAGCAGAAAAGCTTCTATATCTGATTAGTTAATTTTACGACTTGCTTCCCTGGAGATGGGAGAACCTAGCTCTTTATATAGGAGTATGACACCTTTGTCTTTACTTCTGAGTATCTCTGGTTCAGTTCAGTCCCAATGTGTATTATTAGAGGAGGAGAGAGGAAGTGTGTAATTGGAACCTGAATGTATATACATCTTCTTATTTGAAACTATCCTCTCCAGTATTCTTAGAGGTTTGCAAGTTATCAGCTGAAGACTCTGAAGCTCTCATTTTCACCGTTCAACCAGAAGCTGAAAAGCACACTATACTGGGCACACAACTTAAAAGCTGTATCAGCCTCACATTTCCACTTGGCTATGAGATAGGATATAGCTGGTTTTTGGTTCCAGATTAAAACAATTCTTAAGCAACAGACATATAACTATACAACATAGTACAGTAGTCATCTACGCAGAAATTAATTTATTCCATCCATGTCTTTTAAAATACTAACATGCTGTTTACATGAAGAAAATGTGATTAAAAATGTATACAGACAGGGACAGTCCTTCCACAACCACCAAAAGGATTATCATTTTGCTACCTTGAAGTAAAAAGCAAAAGAAGTGGGAATTAGAGTAGGAATTGTCATTCTTGGCATTTTGGTACTGTTGACAAATACGATTAATAATCCCAGAGGAAAACTACCTACCTGGTTCAACCAGCAGTATACAAAACTTTTTAAATTTTATTTGGGACTGCCTGTCTCAGAAAAAAAGTTGAATTATTTGAAAGCTATTAAGAAAGATTGAGCATTTGAAATCTTTATGAATATGTATGCGACTTTAAAAAACATATCAAATAATGATTGCTGATTAGTAACATAGACCATACCAGATGAAGAGTAGCAGCCCACCAGTTTTCATACGTGTTCTGATACTCGCCAGTTCAAGCAAACTTTTGCAGTATGCAACTGGCTAGGGAAGACTTTTCTTCATACTGGTCATTTTTATGCCCTTCAATCCATGCATCTGCTTCTATTTGTTCCAAAATGCTTCCCTATTTTTTCTTTATGATAAGTCATTTAATAATTCTCCTTGCCTGAAATGTCATTCTTACTGAATAAACTGATGAAAGCTCTATTTTTATGCTGCTTTATGCATCAAATGACTTTACTAAGACTCTCAAACTTCCAAATCTGAGATAAGATTCAAAGATATGTAAACTGAAACTGTGTGACACATATTCACTCTGCTGTGTGAGAAAGAATGTGATAACTATGAGGAAGGGAAAAAACAGCAGAGTGCAGAGGCAGCCTACTTGTTCACAGCAGCATTCTGTATTCTCCCTTGTTTGTAGCCTTGCAACTTTTTGCAGGTTTCAGCCCAAGTGGTTCCATATGCTCCTGCTCAGTTTTCCCCTTACTATTCACCATCAGCAGGCAGGTGGCTGCCTGCTGACATAGACCACCTCCCAGTTCTTTACTTGAGAGGCTAAAGAAAGTGGAGTCACATAATATGTAGACTTATGATCAAACATCCCTCATCCTCCATATACCTTGATAGTAGCTCTGACTTTAAACAAGGGACAATTGACATTTACTATCTCTTGGGGGGCATCTTTCACCTCTGTAACACTCCTGATGGTTTTACCCTATGAGCCAGAACAAAGAGAAAGCAGCCCTTGGAGCCCAATGTTCCTTCTATAGTGGTTTCTACAAGCCTCCCTGGACCCACAAGCTTCCAAGTCCTGAAAAGAATGTTGGAGTAGGATTTACACCTATAGATCAAGACGAGGAAGTTATGTTCATGTATTTTCTTTAAGTGTGTTTTATTTGTATTTAAGCCTACCCATGTATTCTCTAAGTGATTTAGGATTTTAAAACATACTTTTGGCTTTATTTTTAAAAGCATTACAGTTCACCTTTAGTATCACACATTAATTCTTGCAGTGGATGCCAAAGATTCTATTACTACGGCAATAAGCTATCCAAATGGGCAGCCACAGCAAAAAGATCTCGCTGCAGAACATGGATTAAAAATAAAACCAGTTGCTCAAAACAGATTTCCTTTCCATTTGCCCAGCCTCTCACTTCAGATAGGTCTGGTTCTTGCCTAAGGGTCTCAGCTGCTTTAACAAAATAAAAACAGTAGGTAGGAAAAGAAGCTGAGAAGCTTATTTTCCCACTTAGGGCCAAGATTCTTATTCAAGGGGAGCTGCAATTAATTATCAACAGGTATACTTTATCATTTTATCTTTTGGGAATCTTGGTGTTACCTCATTATTTAAAACTGCTGTAATTAGTTCCAACAGTTCCGACTTTGAAGGCATACAGTCAGGCCCTCTACCTAGATCTACCCACAATTGCCTTGCCACTGCTGGAAAATTCCCTCCTATCCTCTACCCTGTCACATCAGAGTATTATTTTTGCATTGGTTTCTCCTTACTTGAGTTCATTCTTTTGTTTCAGTGTTTCCTGCACCTGTCCATCCACTCAGTCTATCTAAACTGCTGTAGCTTTGAAGTGTGTCAAAAACATTCAAACACATTTCAGACAGTTAGAAATGACCTGACCACCTGAGAGACTGAACCGGTTTCTGGATGTACTAACAGATCAAGAAAAGCAACAGCACTGACTGGAGAAAGGCCAAATTTTTGCAGGGTATACGTATATGGCAGAAGGTAAACCTCCTCATGTGATCAATTTCCTTCACATTTTTCCTTTTCATTCCTTCCTCTTCTCTCACCATAACCTTCCTCACCTCCCAGAGAATAAGCACTTAAATAATCAGGTTTTTTCCCCTTCTCCTGAGGACTGCACCTTGAAGCAGCAGGAAAGCTCGTATGTCCCTATAAGCCTTACAGCTATGCCAGCAGGATTTTTTAACTAGGGTCAATTAACCTGAAAAGGTCAAAGTAGGAATCAGATGAAAAGCAGCCTACTGGCCATCTAAATCTGGGGGAGGAGGAAGTAGGAGAAAGACGGAGGTGAAAGAACAGCCCATCAACCTACTCTCATAAAAAGGGAAAAAAAACCCCAAACAGCTAGAGAAGTCCAACAAAGTAGCAATTGCGGCTAACAGCATGAAAATTACTTAGGGTAGAATCATGTCTTTGCTCTATTTCTGAATGTGATCTTAATTGAGAAAAGAAACATTATTTAATTGCATTGCATGCAAGAACCATTCAACACACGGAGTTATTGTTGGAATAAGGAAAGTTTATTACTATACCTGAGCACCCAAGTCTTGAAATTCTTTGCAAGCTTCAGGGAACACATCATATGCAATAACTGGATATCCATGTTTTACCAGGTTTTTTGCCATTGGATTTCCCATGTTACCCAGCCCAATGAATCCAACTGGAGTTTTGGAAGCCATTGCCCTAGAACACACTGATTTCAAAACAATAAATATCAATATATTTGTATTTTAGAGTAATGTGTAACAATGATGTAATAAAAGCTAGTATGTAATCTGTTTTCATTGACTTAAACATCTTTATGCTTAAAAACGGTGGAAGTGTGAATCCTATTCTACATAATTTAAACCATAAATTATAGGTCATGTTGGGCCACAAATGAATTTTCCACAGATTAATTATTTTAATTAGGAAAATGTGGGTGTTTCAGAAAGTATATTAATAATCAAACTTCAGCACCATTCCTGAAAGCTAAGGTCTGAGAAGAGCTCAAACACAGACTTAAAATACGCAGGCTTGTCTGCATTTTGTTATGCATCTACATTCTAAACTGGATATGCAAAATCAAATTTTACATATATTTTACAGACTCCTTATTTACAATGTTGGTTGCAGGCTTGGGATGTAGCACATGTTCTCTAGAAATGGACCGAGGCTGTCACTTTATTTCATGCAGCCCCGCACAGATAATAACTGGACTCTTCTGACCCCGCACTCAGATACGAGCCACTAACCTGAAGGTCAAAGCCTCCACAGTAAATCATCGCAAAGCCTTTGAGCCATGTACTCACAGTTTAAAAGCAAATACTGAAAACTAGAACAAACTATGGTATAATTAGCAAATGATGAAGTCTTTACGGGAATGACCCCTGTATTCTATTTGCTGTACTACCAAGACAGAACTATAAAGCATAACCTACAATCTGAGGAAAACACTGTGGTTTTGGTTACTTTTTACAAGTAACGGGTATCAAATGCTGGACAGTAAGTAGCACTGCAGGCATCAATCTACTGCAATCACTGTGTCATCACTCTACACTCCTAATCCAAGGGCAGCACAATTTGGCAGTGATGAGATTTCTTTGCCAATTACATAAAATAATTTCTCCTTTACGACAAAGGAAGAAGTTACGCAGAATAAACACTGAGGCATGTGGCAACTAAGCAGCCACAAACAAGGCCAACCCACTACAGAACTCCCGTAACTCTGCAGTGCACATACCGAAAATGTGCCTAAGCTGGATCGAGACTCTAAGAGGTCTCAATACTTAGCAAAGAATCCTCTCTAGGCCAATAACACTTGATTAATCATTTTAAAGTCTTTCTGACTTTAAGCTCCTTCTTAGCCAGCAATGGTCATGCTCTTTCATCTGCAGCACTATTTTGGAAGTGCCACATTCAATAAATCAGGTTTGTTGAGAGAACTTTGGTCTGAGACAGTTTCCACAGATGCCTGCAGAGATGACATAGCTAGAGAAGTAGCACAATTTAATAAAAAACAAAACAAATCAAAACTGCAGTGGGAAAATGTTTAGTGCAAACTGAGATAAGTCAGGGAAAGAGCACATTGCTTTTTAAAGGAGTGCTACATGTCAAACATAGGGAACAAATGAACAAAACTAAAACATTATCATCAGCCATAGTAATCATCCTGGAGTCTTTTCTTGTCATAGTTTCTATGAGTCAGACTTCCCCAGTACATCACTTACACTAATCTAAAGTTGCCCCTTTTGTTAGCCCAAAGCTTTCAATTTCCTGAAGAGGTTCAAGTCCTGGTTTTCGGCACCTTTCTTTCTCTACTCCTTAATATTAGTGGATCTTACTTGCCAGGACTTCAGTAAAGCTTTCAAAACCTCCTTCTCTAGTATCCCAGTAGTCAAATGGGGAAAGTACACACTGACCTGGACTGCAAGACTGCCTGATGGAAGTAATACTGCCTGGACTGTTGGGCTGAAACAGTAACCAGTGGTTCAAAGACTAGTAACAGCCAGTTATGCATGATGTTCCTCATGGTCAGTACTGGGGCTGCTGCTGTTTAAAAATTCCATCAGTGACTGTGATGACGGGACATAAGCAGGCGTGTGACATCAGCAAGATCACGTTTGACACCAAACTGGGGTGATGGCTGAAAAACTGCAGAGAAGGGCTACCATTCAGAAAGACTGGAGAAACAGGCCTCAAGAAGCTCAGTAAAGACAATGTCCTGTACTTGGAGCAGGAGTTGTCATTGCAGGCTGAGGACTGGGTAGACAGGTTGCAGCTCTGCAGAACCTGTGGATTCCCATAGACAACAAGTTGAACATGAGTTAGCAGTGCACCCCTGCAGCATGAGGTTAATGACATACCATGCTACGTTAGCAAGAACATACCCAACAAGTCAAAGAAATTAGTGATTCCACTCTACACAGCACGGTACCCAAGAGGTATGGTCAAACTGCATACAGCCCAGCACACAACAAGTAAGATGACTGGGGGACTGGACAATATGGCATATGAGCAGAGACTAAGGGAATTGTCTTTGTTTAGCTTGGGGGAGCAAAGGCTAATTGCAGTCTTCTACTACCTATTCAGTGGGAGGGAAGAAGAATTACAGAACAAATGAAGCCAGGTTCTTCACAGAGGTGCACAACAGTAGGACACAGGGCAATGGCCACAAGTTGCAGGAAGGGAGATTCCAGTTGGAAATAAGAAAAGCTTCCCTGATGAGGAGAATGAGATCCTGCACTGGAACAGGCTGCACAGAGAAGTGGTGGATTTGCATATCCAGAGCAAACTTGGAACACTGTGAACAACCTGTTCTAGCTTTAAATTTAGCCTTGCTTCCAAATCGGTTTTCTTTGTTTCTGTGAATTCCAAGTAGCCTCATCAGAAGTGTAAATATGGCTACCATGTCTGGGCTCACTCTTGTAGACTCTTCACTTTTATCCCGATCTCTTCTTTTCTCATACCATCTTATGGACATCTAACCATCATCTGAAACTAAATATCAAGAAATCTCTTAATCATATCCAGAAAACTTTCTTGATACCTTTTTTTTCTGTAGCAGTGCTGACACCAGCAGCAATGCCTCCCACTCACAGACTAGAATATCCATCCATGATCTGCTTAAATCTCATTGATTCCTCCTTCATCATACCTGAGGCCTCAGCTACTTCAGAAGCTGGCCACTTGCCTCAACTTAACAGACATAATCTTGCCTTGATCTTCATGGAAATACTGGGAATTGAGAAGGACATTTTGCATGTGCTACTTTATGTCACTCCTCTGCATCCTGCCTTACTTTTCTCTACCATGTCACATAAAACCACTTTGCTTTGACATCTTTCCATGGCTATCATCATGTCTTACTATTAAGACATCAACTGGTAATTGGACTGCAATGACAGGCTTGTTGACAACAAGCTTATCTATTACTTCTCTAAAGCAGCTCTTCCCAATATAAATATCCATGAAACTAACTCGTTCTTCTACTATAAGGCCTTCCTTGACAACCTTCATTTTGCAATAACCCCAGAAGGCACAGCAACAGCTAGGATGGAATATGAGGCAACATGCTGATCGCTGCTATTAGTTTTGTGTCGCTGTATTCTATTATTTTCCTTTTTGTCTCTCTCTGATGATTTTTCTTCTCCTCATGAATAAGGGAGCATTTTCTGTTCTGTGCTAACTAGGACATGTTCAAATTCACAGGAATTGGGAGCTGTTAGAGAAGTAGTCCAGTTCCTGACTCAGTTTCTGATTTCTTAGTTTGGTTTAACTTCTCACAGCCGAGTGTTAAATTAACCACTTTAAAAGTACTGAATTTGATTAACAGCTTTAAAAAGCCTCCAGGTCCCCATGTTCTCAAACACAGGAAAGATGCTTCGAAGGACTGATAGTTAGCTCACAGACATACCTAACAGAGCTGATTATAATTAAATTTGAATCAATTGCCTTTAGAATAATGGCATATTTTTACTGACTACTTAAGACAGTGGGGGTTTGCCAAACAGAGGATATTTAAGAAGGTAAAATTTTTCATTTCTTCATATTAGATGAAACTCCACAGGTGCTCTCATGGAAAGTGATGCCCAGCATGAATATCTAGGCACTGTTTACCATTTGACAAATATCACAGGCTCAGTTTGGACATAACTGTATAATTCAAACATCTAAGGATTGATATTCTGCAAAACCACACACACACACGTATGCTTAACCAATCCCATCAATTGTATAAGCATTTGCAGAAACTGTCCCTGTGGTATTGAGTCCATTTTAGCATAAAATCTACTGTAACCTGCTGCAATCACATGTCTGGAAAAATGCCCAGTCCACATTCAACTTCTAAGAGAGGGCAGAACATCAGAAGTAGGAGCAATAGAAGCTACTTTTAAAATAAGCACTGATACCATGTGCAACTAATTCTCCTTCACTGGAAATGGAACCAACAACATAGGTTAATCTACAGATCAAGTTAATTGTGAGCAAGACCAGCTACAGCTACTCAAAGAATTTGGGCTTTCCCCAGGAGACTCTTCATTATTCTCTTGAGGGAACATGTGTTCGCAGAGCCCCATGTCTATGAAGACTCCACTGATGAGGAGGATCAGTGACCCTCTTGACATATTGGGGGCTTACAGACAATAAGAAAAAAGATGTTTTGCTTTGAAAAGTCAGACTACAATAGAAACACTTGACCTAACAATTTCACAAGAATTGCCCCTTAAAAATAATTTAATTAAAAAATCAGCAAAAGTTTATGAGTCTCTGAATACCTTTTCTTGAACAAAGTATATACATTAAGATGGTAAATTCAGAAATGCACAGATTGTAATCCTGTCCTTAGAATACATGGCCTGTCAGTTTCCTAAAACTTGTCTTTTCAAGATTCTGTGTAAAGACACTGAAAGCAGTTTTCTTTTTTTTTTATTTAGCCTGAACAGTGACAGTTACAAGTTTAGATAATTTTAAATGTTTACATTTCATTTTACACTATTTCCTAAAGTAATGACTCTTAGAGTTTTAAGAAAGAATTTCAGCTCCAGTGGTGCCTTGAATTCACTGCAAATACGGGACTGCACAGACACTGTAATATGCAGCGCATAGGACATCTCTCTGTATTCAGACAAAAATGAACTAAGAGCTGGATAGGGCCACAGACGGTAGAGCTGGAACACATCCAATACACTTGTACTCCAAGGGAAAGCACCGTGTAGCTGGCCAAGAACAGGACTGAGAAACCAGCAATTCTCAGAATGTAATCTCAACTTGCTTTTTGGCTTTATAGAATTTATTTTGAACCATGTTTACCAAAATGTCTAGTTCCTGGGATGGAACCTTCACAGTCAAATGAAACCAATAAATCTGGCAGAAGGGATAATAGCCCACATATTCCTCTCCCATAAGAATTTCCTAATCAGAGTGGTTGCAAGTCATAGTAATATTCTTGATCTCTCTGGATCAGTGAATCTTGAGCTCTTTTCCAAACCGGTAAGTGAGATTCAACAGGAGTATGGGAAGATGCCCAGAGGAAGCTCAACTACTGAAGTTGCTGGCTTTGCTCAGGGCTTTATGAGAAAGTACAGTTGCATATGAAGTAATTTGACAAGGAGAGGGAAACATGATGACAGTTCAATATGAGCCACTAAATGAAGGATTTTAACACTGATTTAGCATCTTAAGTTCTGGTACAAGTACAACAGAAGACACCATCCCTCTTCTTCCTGCTCTGAAGGAAAGGATCAGAGAGAGCATTTGTGTTTTGTGCAGACTTCTCTATGGAAATTCATAAAACCTACAGTGAACTAGATCCTGGAGAGAACTAGATGGAGAAACATAGAAGTTAGAGAGGCCAGATGCACACGGGCAGCATCAGGTCTTTCTGTTCCTAGAAGCTTTGACAATGGAATTTAAATTGCCACAGGGTCACAGGCTTTTTAAAGGCTATGCAATGATTTTGAGAATTGCACTCTGCCAAAATCATAATTTAAGAAGATTACAAGACTCTATATTTGGCTAGCTTTACATTGAAAACATCCCACTTGCTTTTCCTTGCCCCTGTAAAGGTCTGCTGATGAAAAACAGACATGCTATATTTTAACAGTCGGAGTCTTCTTACCTCATTTTTCTTATCTGTAGCTATACCTCATTAAATGTTTGCTAATACATTAAAGCCAAAACCATGTCATAAGTATTTTTCATCTAAAAAGAATATCAAGTATATTGTTAATCCCTTAATTAAGTAATGTGCTGGAGTTCTGAGCAGCAGGTCCTTCTGTCATAATCCTTGCTTAGTAATTAATGCCTCTCTGCACCAGAGCATGGAATCATTCGATAGTTCAAACACAGCTCCTGAATCAACAAAAGTACAATTTGACCATTAACTGAGTGGGTCTCTATTACTCATCCAAAACTATTTGTAAGGAGATTTTCATTCTCTAGCAGGGTACTGTCTCCTTTGATGAACAGCTCTGTCAGCTGATGAATCTTCATCCACAAGAAAATTTTCCTTTCTCAGCCATGATACCTCATTAACCTTCCTTCAGACCCACGTGGAAGTCCCCAGGAAGGATTTCTCCACATCCATCAAAAAGGTGGTTTTAAGTAAGGTCACATGCACCCTCTCCAAGAAGCACCTTTGCCAGCAACTGCCAGCTGCAGATCACAAGACTACATGGTCTCTACCCGGCCTGCTGACAAGACAAACATACATACCCAAACTGCTCCTCTAAAATCTGCCCTCAGCTTATTTTCTACTAGATGATTTAATATCCTCTGGTATAAACATACAGGAGAAACAGTCCATCGTGGTCTGTGCCAGATGCAGAGAGCAACTTACAGAGTAACTTAGGAGCATTCAGTAAATGAAAGCAGACATCCTGCTTGATAACCAAGCTGTGGTGTTGGACAGCTCTCAGGGCTGCCTGAGTTTTTCACTAGGACATCATTTCTCTCAGAATGACAGTTGGCAAAATCACTGCCCAGAACACAACTTTTAATAACTTTTAGACTACTCAAAACTAAACAAAAGGATGATAAACCTAATAAATGCATTAGAGATGGGGAAACCTGGACATATAACTAAGAAGAGCTTAGCAGTTAAGAAGGCTTAATGCTTAGACCTTCATCCCATAAACACTTCTCAGAGTCAACAGGACTTTCAGCACAGTCACTACTACTAAGTCAGAGTTCAAATGCTGTGGGTGAAATTCTGTTCCATGGAAGTTTCTTGGGACAGTCACAACTTCTCCTTAGACTTAGTCACAGTTTCTCGCTCAGGTCTACAGGCAAAGACAAATTCTAATTTTCAACTTTAAAGGCCTGTGAAGTGTTTAGGGTTGTTTTTCACATCTGTGCTCAGCACCGAGAAACAAAACCCCTTCCATCTTGTCTACATTAAACAGCAGACTTCAAAGCTCTTATAGAAATATCTGACAGTGACCATATGCAGAAAGTTCAAAATACATTGAAAGCTACTGCTTTCAACGATGGTATCACAAAAGGTACAAAATACATAAACAGGTCTCCTGTATATCACTCTACTAGCATGTGACCAATATTCTTGCTGCACCTGAGCTATTACTCAGCCCAACACCAGAGCAATTACTTAGCACAACACCATTAGCTGCAGCTAATTATGCATTAGTGGAAAAGAGACAGTCCAGCAAAAATAATTTTGAAATTAGCTTTCAGCATTAAGTGTCAAACGCTTCACTGATCAGTTTAAATGAAGTTTAGAGGGGAATTACAAATTTTTAAAAGTTATTTAAAAGCAACTAAGTAATTCCTGAAACACTTTGTTAAGTGTGAAGGTTTTAGAACTATATATATACCTTTTAAAATAATACATTTCTTCCACTTTGCAACTTGAAAAATCTTCACCGATGTGTTGGGAGTCTAACTACACAGTGACATACGCAAGCAACAGACTGCTACTGAATGATATTGAAAAGACTACTGAAAGTGTATTTTCAATTATCTACTTCAGCAGTTAAAGTACTTGGAAACAGTAGCATGATTTTCAGAACACTGAAAAGGGAAAAGGTGCAGGCCCAGTTCTGCAAATACATTCTTCCTTCACTTGCACCGACAGGACATTTGAAGGTGTTTGCTTCTTCCACTGCCCGTGAACCAACCATATGTGCGAGTGAGTGTCTGCGGAGCTGGAGGAAGCACCGCTGGATTTACCTTCAGTTTAAGGAAAATAATCGGAGACAATGATTGAGAGGGTTGAACGGCCCAAATCTAGGTAATAGGTACTGCTGACATGTCACTGGGGCCACAGGAAACACTCGAGGGCTCTGATAATTTCCAGGCATGCTATTTTAAGCAAGTGAGTGTACACATTTCTTGAGCGAAGCCGTTCCGAAGCTCCGGTAGGGCCCCGAGTAACGCGGCAGCGGGAGCCGCTTCGCGGGAGCGCGACGTGCCAGCGACGATCCCCCAAAGCTCCCCCGGGGGATCCCTCGCCGGGACCGCATCACGGCGAGGCGAGTGCGGGGCCCGCCAGGCGCGGAGCCGGCCGCTGCACCGGGCCTGTCAGGAGCGGAGGGCCTGCGGACGCCAAGGGCAGCGCGGCAACCGCGCTTCCCGGTCGAGCCCCTGGGAAGGCCGGGCCTTTCCCTGCCCAGCGCCGACCGCTCGGTGGTCAGAGCGGAGCCGCTCGGGACGACGGAGGGGGACGGGGACGGGGACACGGGTCCTTACCCATCGCCGCGCGGGCGGCACGCACCCGCCTGTGCCAGCGCCACCAGCCCGCAGGTCCCCCGAGCACCACCGCCGCGGCCATGCTGCGCCCCGCGCCGAGTGACCTCCGGGCAGCCGCCACCCGCCCCGGCACCTCCCCGCCCGCCGCTGCCGCCCTCCACCGCCACCGCGCCGTGAACGGCGGCTGCCGCAGCCAACAACAGACGCTCCTTCGCGGAATCCAGCCAATGGGAATGCAGAACCTCTTCCCCTCGGCCCGCCGTCCCGTGACGGATGGGGTCGGCCCCGCTCTCCGCGTCCGGAGCGCGGAGCGGGGCGGGGCGGGGGCCGGGCAGGCGCTGGGGCATCTTATTGGGGCAGCGGAGCTGGCGGCGGGTAGTTCTATCCAGCTGCCGCGACACTCTTGGGGGAGGTGTTTTCTTCTAGCTCTCCTTCTTGCCTGCGCCTGCCCGCTGCGGCCTGCCCTTCCTGCATCGCTGCCGGGAGGGACGAACGGCAGGGCCGGGTGTTTGGCGGAGGCCGTTCGTGGTGCCAGACGCACCACGGTTGGGGAACGCGCCCCCGGGTCCAGGAAAACGGCCGCCTTGCGCTGTTTTCGCTTAGGCAGATGGCAGGTAAGTGTTGCAGCTCCCGACTGGCTTCGTCGTTGTGGTGGGTCGACCCTGGCTGGCCGCCAGGTGCCCACCAAAGGCACTCATGACTCCCCTCCTCAGCTGGACAGCGGAAAGAAAATATAACGAAAGGCTCCTGAGTCGAGGTAAGGACAATGAGAGTGCTCAGCGAGTGCCTTCACGGGCCACACTCGACTTTGGTGAAAAAAAAATAATTATTACCAATCAAATTGAAGTAAGATAATGCAAAATAAAAGCTAAGTCATAGTTAAACTAGTACTTGCCTTCTCGGAGCAATGCTTCCGCTCTAGTCTTGTAACTGCCATGTTAATCTCTCTTGAACAAAATAGCTGATTTCTTCTCCTGACAGAAAAATTTGCCTTTGTTTGTTGTGGAGGAATGCTGTGTACTCCCTCAGTCAGTAGGTTACTCTTGTTAGGTCAGAGCTTTTTTTGTAGCTGTTAGATAGTATCATTTATAGACTTCTGGGAGAACATAGTCATCAGGAAGAGATCTCAGGTCTCAAAAAGTCAGCTAGTTACTCAGTTACCTGTTAGCACAGCAGGAACAGGTTCAATATATCAGCTTGGCTCTTCCATTATTACCATAATGTGTTGGGGTTTTTTTATATTTGCCCTTATAAAACAATGGATGATACACAGTTAAATTAGTCCAGCACAACATAAGCAATTTTGTGGGCAGTGAAGGCAGCTGCAGTTACTATATTAGCTTTACTCTGGCACGTGTGAGTGCTACCACGCCACCCAGTTGCAGCTTTCTCTCATTGCCTCAGCTGAGCACTGAGACAGTGTATGACATCAGAAGAAAAAAAGACCCCTGGAACTAAGGCAAAAGAAATAGACATGCAAAACCAGAAAATCTTTAATTTGCTAGCACTTTGCAAAACATCTGAGGCCCCAGAGACTCCTATATACCAATATTTTCATAAGTTCACTTGTCTCTTCCACTGTGCCATTTGAAGATTGCCAAGTGAATGAAGCTACTGGGTGATGTTTACTTTTGTCCTTGGTGGTGAAGAGCTTGACAACCATCTTGAGCACAAACTTTGTTGGGGTGATAAACAGGTGTGATTCCTCATCAAGGCAGCTATGCTGGCAGAAATTTGTACTGAGATATAGTCCAAATAAGGTGTCTAGAAGTTATTAAAACCTGAGTTTTACATGTAATCAAATAGAACTTTGAAAGCATGGGGTTTTTTGCCTTCCAGCCTGATTCTTCACTGCCTTACAGTGGAGAATCTTTGACCCTTTTCCTACTGGCTGTAGACTCCTATCAAGTCGGAAGCAAGTTAGAGAAATTAAGTTATTGAGAATAGATGGATGAAGTGGGATGCAGCCACAAGTGCTGAGTGGGCTGGCTGTTGTTGCTGCTCTACCATTCTCCACCACTTTTGAAAGATCATGGAGAATGGGAGAAGTTTTTCTGAGGACTGGAGGAAAGCCAGTGTCACTCCAGTCTTCAAAAAGGGCAAGAAGGAAGACCCTGGTAATTACAGAACAGTCAGCCTCACTTTTATCCCTGAAAAGGTAATGGAGCATCCCATTCTAGAGATTGTCTCTAAGCACATGGAAGAAAAGAAGGTTATCAAGTGTAGCCAGCATGGATTTACTAAAGGGAAGTCCTGTCTGACTAATCTGATAACCTTCTACAATGGTGTGACTGAATGGTTAGATGTAGGGAGATCAGTGGATGTTGTCTACCTTGACTTCACCAAGACTTTTGACACTGTCTCCCATAACATCCTCGTAGGAAAGCTCAGGAAGTGTGGGTTAGAAAAGTGGACAGTGAGATGGGTTGAGAACTGGCTAAACAATAGTGCTCAGAGAGTTGTGATCATTGGTACAGAGTCCAGCTGATGACCTGTAAGTAGTCGTGTTCCCCAGGGGTCAGTTCTGGGTCCAGACTTATTCAACATCATCAACAACCTGGATGAAGAGAGAATGTACCCTCAGTAAGTGTGCTGATGATACTAAACTGGGAGGAATGGCTGATACACTGGAAGTCTGTGCTGCCATTCAGTGATATCTGGATGGACTGGAGAGCTGGGCAAAGGGGAACCTAATGAAGTTCAACAATGGCAAGTGCAGAGTCCTACAACTGGGGAGGAATAACCCCATGCACCAGTGCAGGTTAGGGGTTGACCTGCTGGAAAGCAGCTCCATGGAGAAGGACCTTGGTGTCCTGGTGGGCAATAAGTTATCCATGGAACAGCAATGTGCCCTTGTGGACAAGAAGGCCAATGGTATCCTGGGGTGCATAAAGAAGAGTGTGGCCAGCAGGTCGAACGAGGTTCTCCATCCCCTCTACTCTTCCCTGGTGAGGCCACATGTGAAGTATTGTGTCCAGTTTTGTGCTCCGCAGTTCAAGAGGCACAGGGAAATACTAGAGTCCAATAGGGAGCTCCAAAGATGATGAAGGGACTGGAACATCTCTCTCATGAGGAAAGCTTGAGAGACCTGGGGCTGTTTAGTCTGGAGAAAACTGAGAATGTTTACTTGACATCCACCCTTCAGATATTTGTAATCTTCTCCTTAAATTAAAACCCACGATAAAAATGTTCTGGTTTTTGTTTGGTTTTGTTTGTTTTTTGTTGGTTCTTTTTTTTAAAAGAACAAAGCATCAGTACCTCCTTGCTCACACCTCCTAAGATAGTGTTTCATAAAGATTTGTATGTGCTGATTTCAGAAATTTTTAACTAGTTAAAATGCAAATAAATGATTATTTGTATAGCTTCGTTCCTTGTTTCTACAATTATTTTTTCCTTGTGTTAAAAATGGGGATACATATCTCATTTGAGTGTATATAACCTCCACTTTTTAAAGTAAAATGCTTTTATGTGAGTAAAGTCTAAAATTGTCTATACAAATAAATCCATTAGGTATTTTAACATACCTTGAAGTGCCAAAAAAGCTTTCCAGAAATCAGTGATTACACTGCAAACATGCCACAAAGGCCACTGTTAACAAGCGTGCCTTTGCCAATGGTAGGAAGATTGCCAATATTTAGTTAGCTCTAAAGTTTTGTTCTATCAGTGGTGTATTGTATCTTAAAAGCAGTAATGCCAACCTTGTGATTTAGGCATGAAATAGGGACCTCAAAATATCGGGCTGATTATGACAAGAAGAAACTATTTTCTGAAGGAAAACTTGCTAGCCTATTTGTGGCTTTATAGGTGGAGTTTGGTTTGTACAACACATAAAAAAAAAAATTTACAAAAATTGTATGTGAGAAAAACAAGTAGTAAACATATCACTTGTACTGATGAAAACAGATACAGACATCTTATATATATATATATATATATACTGCCTTTTAAAAAGAATATAGATGTCATTATAAGAACTGGTCTTTTAGCTGCCAAACCCATTTAAGTCATTGTTGCTCCCCAGACTTCAGTATACCTGGAACTCCCTCCAGTCAGTCCAGTCAATTCACCTGCTTTTTGACAGCTTTCTGTACTGGACTTGTGAAACGAGCAAGGTTTAAAAAAATCCCCACTGCTTTTGTCCCAGCTGCTTAACCCCATCCTTCCATTACAATTTATGTCCCTCTCAAGTATGCTGATGTAACTGTAGTTAATCCACATTCTTTCACTCATCTGTTCTACAGTCTGCCCCAACAAACGCTTGCACTGACATGCTGGTTCTCACTCTGGAGGGACTGAATGGGCCAAGCTGGAATGAATGAGTGGGACAGAAAGCTCTTAAATCAGCTCCTAAACTCCTGCGTGTCAGTAATGTAAAACCAAATTCTTGGTCATGGGAAGGCTGATGAGGTTTCCAGTGTCATATAACATATCAGTGTTAGAAAAGGGAAAGAAAATTCAACTTTCTTGACTCTCGTTATCATATAACTGCCATACAGTCCTGTTTTTGCTGTCATAGAATCATAGAATCAGTTTTCTATTCAGGAAAGCTGCATTTCTGAGAAGTCTGCAGCACCCTATTTGGTGAGAACAAAGTTGGTAAGACACTTTGTTTTCGCTTGTGGCCAGCCATGGTGTGCGGGTCTCCGCAGTGACCAAGGCCTGTAGCAGTTTCAAGTTAGCTGGGTGCGACAAGGTCAGAGGAGTAAAAGCCAGGGCAGCTGACACAAGCTGGTCAACAGAGTATTCCATACTATAAATTAGAACATTTACTGGGGGCAGTCTCTGATGGCTGCCATCCCTGGAGGGTGTCATCTGTCATTCTGCTCCCAAGGCCTGCTCTCCTGTTTGCTGTGACTGTCGGTGCTTTTGCTGGAGCTGTGATGCTGGCAGTGCTTGACATCCAGCATTCCCTGTGGGGAGTGCGCAGCTCACAAGCACTACATGGGCCGAATATAACTTTGTATGCTTTCTATTAGTGTTAGGGGGTTTTATTATTATTTTATTAAATGTTTCCATTTCCACCCATGGATCTCCTCTCCTTTTCCCGATTCCCCTTTCCGGCGTGCAGGGGAGTGTCGCTGGGTGATAGAACAACTGGCTATATGAAGACATAAACCATTTCCATTATTTCCACGTTCATTTAGCCACATTGCCTTGCTGTTATTAATGCACAGTTACTGTATCATCTTGCTTTGTAGACTGCTTCTGGCACATTTCCGCAGGATCTGAGAAACGTGGAGGGAAACATACAGTACCTTTGTATGGCATGGTCCGGTATCCCAGCTTGTTAGATCATCAAAAACTCGTGTATATTTACTTACATCATACCCAGTGAAGGCCTAGTAACCTTGTAAATCTAGACCTTTGTGTTTAAGTGGCTGAGATTTATTTTCTTACCCTGCCAGAAGTACGGACAGACCTTGTGTGTGCTTCATAACATTTGTGACGTTGTAACATGGATGTTAAAACATGAGAACTTGTCAGAGCACTTGTAATACAGAAAGCAGCTGCTACTGATGTATGACAGTATATCAGTAGGTAGGTAGTTTTCTACCTGTTGCTCTTTTGTGCCCACCAAGTTCCAGGATGTGTAAAGAAACATAAACAAACATGTAAATAAACAGAAGATAATGTAAAGAAGGCTACTCTTTTCATTCTTAGTGCTGAAAATGTGGCCATCTTAGTTTGCTTTAAAGGTCTCATATAAAAGACAAAGAACAAAAAAAAACCCCAAACTACAAACATAGAACATTTGTAGTATTTTTTGTCAATTTGCATTTTCTTAGATTTAAAGATTTTTTTTCCCCCTCTAATAAGGAACCTCTGAAAGCAAAAGGATTTATATGTCCTATATTAAATTATGCTAAAGGTGTCTGGATTCACTTTCAGAGCCTGTCCCTGCCTTTATCAATATTGATTTGGGATTATTACATTTGACCAGGTTTTAGGGTTTTTTTTAAATTTTCCATTACTTTTGGGAGATTTCCATTTCAGCACATGGAGTTTTATAGTCTTGGTTGTAGCTAAGCACTACTTTCACTAAATTTAGTGAGAGTTACAGGCATCTGACACCTGTAAAAGGGGACTCTTGTTGCAGAGTGATATTTAAAATCATCATTAACATGACAGTGTAGGCAAAAGAAACTTCAGTGGATGCAACAGTACATTTGAGACTTGAATCAAAATGAATTGGCAGCCAAGTCTGGAGTGTTTAATTCCTACTTCTAACCTTTCATCTTGCATTTGTTGTGTTTACTTCTCCACATTGGAGAGCTTTCACAGAGTCTGTAAAATGCAATAAAACCACAATGGAGCTGCATAGGAATCCCTGAGCTGCAAATAGTTGGAGCTGGGAGAGCATTCCAGAGAAATATTCCTGCGTATTTCCTCCCTGACTGGTCACTGCTGGAGAAAGACTACTGGGCTAGAGGGACCTTGAGTCCAACATAATACAACATTCTTCACACTTGAAAATATTTGAGTTGGGATTCTCAGGGCAGCATTCAGTTCCTAGCTGAGTGCACTTTGCTAGATAACTAACTGGAATGTATAAGCAGCAATGCAAGTGGTTATTTTTGTCTACAGAAAAAAAAAAAATCCTTGTGTAATCTGATTTGTTTTTTGATGAATCCTATGATATATTCTGCAGCAGTATGTAATTTAGCATCAACCATAATGTGAATGTGTGTGATATTCAAAATATTGCATGTACTTAAGGGGAATCAAATTGCAGGCTTCTGTGGGAATGTAGTGCCCTGAGGGAACACAGAAACTATGTTTTGGTAAGAGGACTTACTCTCTGCTTTGTCAGAAGCATTTGTACTGTAGTTCTGAAAGTCTTTGTATCTCACTGGTACATTAGGTGCATGTTAGAATGGGCAGGTTACCTCCGGGTACCAGGACACTAGGTATTTGTACTGATACCGAGTTCCGTTAAGCACTAGAGGTTTTACCCTCATTTTAGCTCTGATAAATCCCATTAGGATATTCAGGCTAGACTGTGTTGACTGAGTTTCTTAGAAGATCTGAAAAGATTCAAGAACTTATTTTCTAGAGGAATTAAATCACCCCCTTCAAGTTTTCAAAATCCCACCCCAGTAGAACGCAATAGAGATGCTTTATCTGACTGAATTTCTTGGAAAATGCTGTGGATTTTCCAAAGTCCTTGAAAAGATTTCATCCAAAGAACCAGTCCTTTTAATCACAGCATGTTGCTACATGGAATGTGTTGCACTTCTGGTTATGAGCAACTTGAGTCACTACTATCATTTACAAATATTAGGATGTTGTATATGGGGGACTACATATAGGTTGTACCATGAACAATATAGAGCTGTTCCATTCAGAGAACTGACCAAAAATTAAAAAATTAAGGTATAAGGTCAGTTACCTGTATAGCATCCCATAGCAATTTGAGATTGGTTTTGTTTTTCTGTTTTAACTGGAAAACTGTTTATTTTATTGGATTTACAATCTGTCAGTATTTGTGTACAATAGCTTATTTTTACATGCTTATTTCACATGACATAGAAGTGTAAAGAGGAGGATGACTTTGTTTCAGATTTAGATGGAACACCTTTTGTAAAAGCAGCTGAAGAAAGAAACAAATTCCAAAAGAAGTATTACGGCATATGAT
The DNA here is from genome assembly GCA_024336885.1 of Actenoides hombroni. Lineage (NCBI taxonomy): Eukaryota > Metazoa > Chordata > Aves > Coraciiformes > Alcedinidae > Actenoides > Actenoides hombroni. The sequence continues at coordinate 16,836,461 of WUAM01000179.1, read as the reverse complement.
AAATATTTGGTATCAGTCATGGTCATTCTATTTTTACCCCTACCTGTAATGCACTATGTATAGAACACACTAATTGGTGTGGGAATTGCACAAAACAGTCACTCAGTGCCCTTCTGACAGTTATGGGGTAGTGAGATAGGAAAAGAAAATTAACATGGTAGGGCAACAGGGAAAAGCAATGTGGAAAGGCTACATGGTAGGTTAATCTCAGACTTAAGGAGTCCAAGTAAGGATGAAGTAATTGTTACCCAGGAAAAGATGCATGCATGTAAAGCACAGAAAAAAAGAGTTACTTTTCCAACCAACATAGGTATATCAGTCTAAAAGCTTCAACCTCACATGAATAAAATCCTGAACTAAGCTCCCTATGATACAGAAAGAGGAATCCTGGCACTAAATCTTTGGGGTTTCCTACATCAAAGTGTAAAACGCACATCACTTCAGAAACTCTTTTTTTTTTTTTGTGGCATGTTCCTGAGCAAAGTCTTGGCTTTGCCAAAATGGGAGGTAACCTTGCTCCTATTGACATTCCTAAGAGATTGTTCCCAATTTTAGAGGAAGCAACACAAGGTCCCTGGAGGAACAAGGTGCATTAGGGGTTATTCCTCATCACTCGCTTGCCAGAAGAATTAGTACTCAGGAACATAGTCTACTGCAGATCAAGAGAGCAATTTATTAATATTCAATAAAGAGACACTGTTATTTAAGAAAAATAATTCCACATAAAAGAACCATATTTTATTTTCTATACTTGGTTGTAAAATTTTGACTCAATTTCACATGTTCCATGTGTGCAATTAACAATAAATTTAATTCCTCTGGAATCTTAGCTGTATCAAGGATATAAGAAACATCAACTCCAGGTGCAAAAGGACAGAGAAGACCTTTATAAGAGCAGTGCACAAATCAGTGTGGATCAGAATATGTCCTCTATTCCACACAAAGACAAACCTACAGCCATCATTGTGGTCCTATATTGCCTGCATTGACAAGAGTGTCCATTGAAGGATTTTTGCAAGGAATTTGTCATAAAGAGATTTTGAATGTATACCAGCATGAGGCAATGAGTTGCAAAATCTTTATTTTAACAAATCTCCATTCTGCCCTATTGAAAATTTAAGATGGATACACTCTATTTAACTTTTAAGAGTTCTAAATGCAAACCACAGTTTAGTTTAAGTCTAGCACTACAATTTCATCATGTAGCATACATACCTATGGAATAGCTTGCTTCTTATTACTTTTGTTTTAAATCTCTGTTATATATGAATGCACTACTGCAGACTATTTTTATAGGTTACTTCTAAGTAACGACACATTAAATAAAGTAATAGTCACCTGCAGTGAAAAATTGCAGAAGAAACTGTCAGATACAATACTTTTTAGAAGCATGCTGCTTGTTGATAAAAAACGATCCATGTTTCATCTGTGCTGTGATATGAATTCTAGTGGAGCAGAGTCACTAAGGTATTGGTCATCAAAACAACAGGATCATTTGGTAGGTCAGCATTGTATTACCAGAACTCTACCAAAATTAGGCAAAAAACCCCCCCAAAAACCCCAAACACGAAGTGGGGTGGATGGGAGGGACAGGACAACAGGACAGATGCAGGAATTTACTTTCCTAAAATAAGAAAAGGCTAACCCTTTGTTAATGTACAACTTACTGAAGAATAGGAAGTTGATTTTTGTTGTCTGATCTGGGAGATAAATTCAGAGTTTATATTACACAGAGAGAGATGTTGTTTACACTAAAAATAAGCAGTTAGATCTAATTAAGGAATAAATTTAGGAGTCTCCCCTAAAAGCACACAATACTAAACTAAAATGTGGCTATGATTTGAAGCCTAATGCAACCAGTACTAAACATTAGTACCACTAGTAATAATAAAAATAACAATACCACCAGTAATAATAAATGGACACCTTGAATATAACTAAATATAATTGAAATGCAAATCTGCTCCGTTGTGCCTACCTTTTGATATCTGACAAAATCTAGGAAAAGATGCACAATAAAAAAATTAATGAAAAGCTTCCAAAAGCCAGAGTTGTTGGTTTAGAAAAACCAGTTTTCTTAGTATCTCATGTAGGCATACTCATGTATACAAACTGATGCTTTAGTTTACAAATAAAATGGAATAAAAATATTTTCCATGACTGAGTTGTTTCAAATAAAAATACTTTTTGAATGGTTTATTTCCCCCCTCCGTTACACATTGTCTTCACAGAACATGCAATCAAACTTTGGTTTGTTACTATGAATAATGAACATAAATGTATCATTATCACTAGAGAAATATAATCCTATTATCATTTTATTAGATAAGCAGTGACAATGTTGTGTTTGTAATAGCCTCTAGAGATACAATAAATCTAGCAGGAGAATGTTAGCCTGGTCCAAGACAGATTAAATGTAGAGAACTGGAATATAGTTCCCAGTAAACAAACACTTTAAGGTCAGGAGGTCGTACTTGCTCAGCTGTTCTTTGTAAGCCCTATTGGAAATAACTTTCATACCAGCACTGAGTATATTTCATGCTACTTAATAATACTCAGGGCCAAGTACAGTTGTGATATAAATGATTTCTAAGTGAAATATTGAGTGTAAAATGATCAAAAATCAATGTGTAAATGGCAAATCAGGATGAAGTTAGACATCCAATGGGTGCAATTCGTAAGATCTGCTGTTTTGTGGGGGAAAATTCATCCCACTTGGAAGCATGTACAAATTCCCATTGACAAATGAGCTGATTTGGCTCGAGCAACCCTGTGATTAATACAACAAAAACGAAGGCTAACTATATTTGAATGCAGAAGACTACTAGGAAGAATATTCAGCCAATGAAATTTCCCTTGGTGGCTGACTAACTGCAGCAGAATGAGGACTGCAGGTCAATAACAGTTTGAGGAAGAGAGAGAAAGCTACAGATCGAATTTGGTTTTGTCATTGCTTCTAAAAATGCCTGGATTCTGGAAATGCTAAAACAAACAGACAAACAAACAGACAAACAAACAAATAAATAAATTTCAATGGGAAGTTTATTATGGCTAAAGTTCTCAAAAACTTTTAAGATAATTTGGTGCCTAACACCAAATTTTAAGGAAATGCTGCACTACTTGAAGGCAATATTAGTAACAGGTAGTGTTGACAAATCCAGTCAGGTCTCAGGGATAGCATTTTAGCAGGCAGTTTCATAAAGCCTTACAGTCTCCTTCAGCACAAACATGGTACATTCAAAATATGCGGATACACAGAGCAAATTCTGCCCACTGACATATCCCAGCAAAGATAACTGATATTCACATTGTAAAAGCAGCTTCTAACAATGGTGTTTGTGTACAAAACACTTAGTACAGACCCAACGGATCCTTTGACATGTAGTGAACTAAAGCTGGATGTCACGGCTGTGATGTTACAGGGTTTTTAAAGGAGTAAGGGTTGTTACCCTTATTATTAATGTAGATTATATTTTTACTGAAAGATTCCAGTTTCAAACCACCACAACACGCAAACACACTTTGGACAGTATTGCTAACTTAGCTACGTTATAATGTAAAATATTTATTAGCAAAAGGGAGAGCCATTTATTAAATATGTTTCTTTTTGTAGAAAGTTATAGAAATGCAAGCACTGCAGTATTCTGCCTTTTAAAAATATTCCTTATACAAGGAAATTAATTTGTGAAATAAAAAAAAGGTATGGAAGATTAAAAAAAAAAATTATAGGATATGTGTGGTAAAAATAAAGTTTGCGTTTCTAAGTGGTGCTATTCAAATAAGATCAGAAAGACTCCATGACTTTCTGTATGTAAATTTGCACAGAAAATCCAACATTCTCTTCTCTGTACAATGTTAATAGACAACTTAGAATAACAATAATCAGGAGGATGAATTAGAGAAATTTAAATTTTAGGACTACTCTTCCTAGTACATAATGTATGTAACAGTACAGTTATTATTTTTTCATAGAACTTTCAAGAACTCATCATGTAGGAGTTACAGAACTCAAGCAGTAGAAGGATGAGAACCTAGCCTCAAGTTCTATTGACTGAGAAGTTTTCTGTACAAATAATAACACAAAAGGTTTAGACTCCTCTCCAAGCTGAATCTGGAGCTATGGAGAAAAGCAGCATGAGTTGCTTTCTGCCCGAAGTCCCAGGCAAGGCATAACCTCTCACAAGTGCATTGCATACCCTTCTCCTCTGTGCCAAATCAAGCGGAAGCATGAATTTCTGCATCAGTTAGGTGGAGCCAGTCTTGGCAGGGAGTTGTGAGGCAGCACCAAGCTCCCCGGTTTGAATACATAGAATCACAGAATCGTTTTGGTTGGAAGAGACCTTTAAGATCATCAAGTCTGACCATAAACCCATCACTGCTAGGTCACCACTAAACATGATGTAACAGATGCAGCTGCTCAGAGAGCCAAGGAGCAAGAAAAGCTAGTAAAATGGTGGAAACACAAGAACTGCTACAGCCAGGATAGGGGAGCAGGAGACAGCATTAGTATGATGACTCAGTCATCCTTAGATGCTCTGAGAAAAATATATACCATTATGAGAAAATAGGAAAGCTGCTAAGCTTCTTGCAGATACAGTATGCAGACGCTTCTCTGCTCTGTCAGCCATAGCAGACAGTACTGGATGGGAACTCGGGGATACAAGAAGCACACTGTAGGTAGCTGTGGAAAGTGTCTTCCCACTTTTAATTCCTCAGGGTTAAGTATTGTGCCCTGAGGTTCAAGAACTTTGAAATCTCATTGCTTGTTTGTTCCCTACCACATGCAGTTTTCCAGTCTTTCAAAACAAAATGTTGGTCATTTGGGAGTGTTCTATTACTTTCAGATAGCAAAGATAAAAGGCTGGGAGAAAAAGTAAATCTACCAAAGCACACCAAACAAAGGTATTTACCTGTTCTGCATCTGCTAAGATTTAGGTGACACCTATTTAGTGGTCATTTACATGCAGCCCTGTGCATGCCAGTAAGAGGTATGCTAGAAGGAAAAAAAAACCCTTGCAAACATCATAAATAAGAAATGAAACACTCCCCCAGACCTGGGTCTCCAGTGCACATATGTTAATTACACACCAGAGAGTAAAGCCTCAGTATGTGCAAGCATTTAATTCATTATTTGCATTTATTAAAAACATTCCTTTTCACTTTAACAATACAGTAACCCAACAGTGAAATAACAGCAATTCAAATGCGGTCATTTACAGACATGCGGTTTCTTGTACCCATTGTACAGTGCAGTGCTGCCAAGTCTCACACCTCGGGAGTAAGCTCTTGCTCTCTCCTCTCTGTCTCACACACACACACACACACATACACAATTTACGTGTCTGCTCTCACCTATACTCTTTTGGGAAAACCCACAAATTCATCAATCTCACTCATACAGATTTAAAAATCCTGGCAGCTTTTGAATAGTTTTTCTTCATCAGCCGCAATTAAGTGTTAGAAAATAAATCCAAAATACACAGAGAGAGACTTTCTCCTTAATAGGAAATGTTAGCAACAGTATGTGATTTCTAGTATGTTCCAAAGTTTTGCCAAGCCATCTTACTGGAAGGCAAAGTCTGCATGCCCCGTGATTAGAATTCCTTAAACGCTGGGCAATTCAGTGTTGTCAGCCATAATATAAAACATTATTTATAACTATTTAACTGTTTTAAGAGTATGGTTAATAGCTTTCTGTAACACGATCTTAAAGAAGTTGATTAAGTGTGCTTTACAACGTGACCAGAAAGAGCTTCCGATCAGTGACATCGATATATATATTTTACATCTCACATGGCCCATACTTTTAAAAGTCGGGACTGTTGAAGTAGGAGTCAAACCAAAATGAAATCAAATCATTAGAACCAAAGTGTTTCCTTACCACACTTCATCAATATCATCATGTCACGCCAATACATTGAATATCCACAACATAAAGTACCTTTCTCTGGCAATAAAAACTAGAAATATATATTTTTTTCTGTCACTCATACCAAGCAAAGATGGGCCTCAGGGGAGGAATTCAGGGCTGGATCCAAAACTCATCATGGCTTTGGTTTAGGCTGCAACACAGGAAGTAAACAGAAAAAAATGTTAGGCCCTGGATCTGAATAAAAGTTCAAATATACCGAAGGTTAAACAGATGTGACGGAGGCCCGTTTCTAATTTCAAGGCTATAAATTGCTAAAGTAGCTGAGAGTTTAAAACGATAGTGTAGTTACAAAAATAGTAAATGTTTTCCAAACACGGTTGACTGTTCCCTGAGAGTCCGTACTTGTCCCACACTTCCTCTAGCAATTCCAGTTAGCTGCTTACAGTTTGTATTCCTTGTTCGTCTCATGCCTGAAGAGGGACTAGTCTCTCTCTCTAAGAAAGTCTCAGTTTTAATTACGAAGCAGAGGGATTTTTATGTCCCAGACTAAATTTCAAACTTCTTTTGAATTTGTTAATGTTCAAATCCAATTACTGCATTCACATACATTTTTGTGTAACTTAATATTTCTATCAAAACCACAATCTTAACTTGCCATTGTTTATTTTTCCTCATATTTATGCACTTAAGAAACTGAGACACTAAGAAAAGGGTTCTGCCAGCTTTTTGCTTCCAAATAAATACCCTGGTGAAATGTTTCTCAAGAACAAAATGAGACATATTATTGTGGAATTACACCTCTAGACACAGAAGGAGAGAGAATTGATTTATTTTCAGGCTGAAGAAGAGAAGGCCACAGAGAGACCCTATAGCTATCTACAACCATCTAAGCAGATGGTCTAGAAATTATGGAACTAAACTCTTTTCAGAGGTGCACAGTGAAATGAAAAAGAAGCAAGAGATAAAACTGGAATATTGGAAATTCCAATTTGATATAAAGAAGTTTTTTTACAATGAGTGCTGTTAACCCCCGGAAGAGGTCCTCTAAGTGATGGTGGAATGTCTAGCCTTGGAGACATTCAAAACATAGCTGGGAAAAGCCCTGAGCAACATGCTCTTTGACCTGCTCTGGAGGTCCCTTCCAACCTACTTGGTTCTGGATCTACGACATACATAGGGAGAGCTGCATCAAAAAGATACTTGACACGATTCACCATTTTTTCCTTGAAAAAACCCAAATATTGGCCAAACACAGATTCTACGTGCTTACAGTACATTTCTGGTGTATATGAAAGATACACCATTTGTTGCAAAATACAGGCTTGAATGAAAACAGTTTCCTAATACTGAAATAAGTGGGGTTGGAAAGGTGGAAATCAAGTCAGAGGAGCTGAGATTATTGCCATTATACCGGTCATAAGCTTTTCTAACTGAATTAGTGTATTAGTGTTAGAGAGTCTCACAAGACTAGAGTTTCACTAGAAATGTTGATACCAAACTTCTTTTATATTTTACAATTTCAAATATTTGGCAGGGAATGTAGACAAAGATAGAAAAATAGTGGGCTTTTTTTTCCTACTCAAGAGCAAGTTTTTCAAATGATTTCTATCACATGGATGAATTTCAGGAGATAGTATCTCATGGTCCCTGCCTAGAAAATTCAGACTGACTAAGGCACTCAGTCATTAATTCTCAGACTAAGTGTAAGTTTCAACAGTTCCAATCATATTTTTCTTGATCCAAATCTTTGAAGTTTGTTTCAGTACAAGCATATTGATTGTTGATCCTGGGATCACAGTACACAATTGGTCCCTTTGGGTAAAGACTTTCATTTCTTAAAGGCGTAATAACAAAATGAGAAGAGGCTCTGCACCTTCTGTACATTGTAGAGGGATAAAATTGGCATCTAAAACTAGGATACAAATACATACTTATTAAATCATACATTTATTTCAGTGAGAAATGTTCTTAATTTGAATAATAGAAGAAAAAAAAATCTATTATAACCACTACATATATGTGGTTAAGATATAGACTTTAAAAATACTTTTTTTTTTTCCCCTGAAAATTGTGGCTATAAGTGCAAGAAAAGACAAGATTATGCTGGATTTATTTGTCCTAATATTTATACTGTACATGTGACAATCAGCATATGTAGTTTGTTTTGCCTCTAGTATATGCATTTTGCAATTAAAAAAAATAACTTATTACTGACTTATGACTAATCCATAATTAACTCTTTTGACTGAATGGACATTTATGAACTGAGCATGGAAATACCTCAAGCTTCCTAAAAACTTCAGAATTTGGTATAATAATTATTTTTTAAATAAGGAAACAGTTTTTTTCCCAGACATTCACTGTAAAAACTTCGCTAGCTACCAAAGAATGTCTTTATTTCAAACTTCCCATTATATTCCCATAAACCAGCACTATAATTGAGTTAAATGAAAGCAAAACTACTTGTAAGTCTCACCAACATTGACACTCCCCAGCTAGTGACTGTAAACCCCCAGTCCCAGCCCACATGAGAACAGTGTCTTGTGACTCTTAGGACAGCCCTTTATCAGGTAATACAGTGCAAAGAGCAGTAAGGAGAAGAAATGGAGGACAGAGATAAGAAGAAATATCTCTCCCCACCTCCTTAGAAATATTTATTGCTTTTTTGATTAATGTGCTAGTTTTATTTTCCACTACAAATATTGATCTAGCCTGAAAAGCGAGTGCTACACATACACTTCTTGTGCCTTCTAAAATGCATGGAATTTTTTGCTTTCCAGGGACAATGGAATATATGGATGATATAAGAGATTATTAATTTAGTATACAAATCAAAGGATTACTTATAAACCTGTGATACACCTGAGGACCTGATTGCAGAAACAAGAAGCACAAAATAGAAGCAAGGACAGCGAATAACCTTAATTACTCTAAAAAGACAGTTTCTATGCTCCAGCTTAGTTTTATTTCTGCTAGGACTGACCAGGAAAAAGCTGGTGAACTTGTCAAAAATCGAAGTAAATAATTCTAATAATTAATTCTATAATTAATATTAATTCCAATAATATTAAGTCTCCTCACACAACCTGTTTGTTGAGAATACACATGAAAACATGTAAGAAAAGCGGTAAAGGTGATCTGTGACAGAAACCAACATTGGGCATACTAGAAGTCCTGCATACCAATGATGGTTACTCATCACTGTTCATTGTTACTCATCCCTGTTACTCTGGTAAGTGATCTATGACTTGCCTTTGGATGAAGGGTCAGTATATTTATGAGGTAATGAACTTTCAGGGAGTTCTGTCAATGTACGCAAGCAGGAAAACTGTGTATAAGCATTTACAGTCACTCTTACCTCACTCTGTCAGCTTGCGAAAACCTGCTAAGGCTGGGACATTATTGCTGGTGAGTTACAAGGTCCAAGCTCACCTGTGTTTTGGAAGTGGGACCGAGGAAGAGATGATTAAATAGGGTGAGTATTATGAAGTTGTAATAACGAACACGTATAGAGCAAACTGGGTAAAGGGGCCGGTGCACTTCATAGAGGTAAGAGCTGCACAGGCCCAGCAGGGCCCTCTCACCCCGCTGAAGGCTTGTGCCTGTTTGAGGCCGCGAAGGCCTGAGAAGCCT
>WUAM01000179.1:16804812-16826794 GCA_024336885.1 Actenoides hombroni | reverse complement strand
GGCCCCATGTTGATGTCCCCGGCGCCCTCCGCGTCTCTCTAGGTAAGGGGCCCTCCTGGGCTTGGCACGGGGGGACGGGCAGGTCTGACATCTTCTTTGCTGCCATCCTTCGGCAGCCATGGAGGCGGGTGGGGCCATTAGGCCGCGGGCCTCAGTGCTGCGCCACGGGAGGCCGTCCGCTCCCCCTCCCACCCCCCTCACCCTCCCTCGAGCTGTCTTGGGCCGGTCGGAGTCGGGAAGGGGGAGAGGGGGAACGGCAGCCGTTTCGGGGCGCGTCGAGCTCGGGCGCCCGTGCCGTGGGAGGCGGCAGGGCTCCCCTTCTCCGCCGCGGCGACTGCATTGCCAAGGCCCGGAGCAGTGGTGATCCGCGGCGGGCAGGTGAGGCCGCGCCGGCCGGCCGCTGACGGGGTTACGAGGTGGGGACGGGGCGGGAGGCGGCATGGCGCAGGCCAGCCCCGCGGGGCAGGGGAAGGCGAGGCACGTAAGGGCCGCGGGTGTCAGGTGTGCCCCGTCCCGCAGGACTGGAGGACTCTGGGAGAAGCTGTTTGGGGCGGTGCGGCTCGTCCTGCTTTTGCTTTTCCTGCCTGACTAGCTTTCCCTCTCTTCCCGTCCTTTGCGGTACGTAAAAACCAAACGCGTCGTTCAGTGTTTCAGTCATGTCAGTAATGAAGGCTACGTGTAGCTTTTTTGCCTTCTCCTCCCCCTCTCCTATTTCCCAACTGGTAGCCGTGAGTTAAGTAAGCAAGCACCCAGCATCCCCTCCACTACCCTTGGACTGTAAGTAGATCTCAGCTTCACCTAAGCTCCGGGGCTCCAGTAATCCCATAGGATTCTGCTGGTCTGTCTGAGTTCAGATTTGTGAATATTTCTGCTTTGGGCTTGGAAACCAGCCACTGTTTACCGCTTTCACTAAGGCTAGTACTCAGCTGTGGTAGCTGGCAACTAGTGTGCAGAAACGAATGTTTGGGGGGAGTTTTGGTGGATTTTCTGGTGTAGTTTTGTGTGGGTTTTTTTGTGTGTTGGGTTTTTTTTTCCTTTTTTTTTTTTTTTAAATGGTAGTTTAGAATACACTGTTCAGTTTCTAAAATAGTCATAACTAAAAAATGTTAATGCATTGTTTACAATTTTTGTACTTATGGGTATTGAAAACAGAAAACAGTCTGTTTAATGTCAGTATTATTTGACTTCAGGTACTACTAAATTCAAGTGAATGTATTTGTTTCACTCAAAAAAAAATTAAGGCTATTCTATTTCTTGTAAAACTGTAGAAGCTGCTGCTTCATACCATTTATAGTTCAGAGGGGATTTGAGAGATGTCTTAATGTGATCCTCTGTTTTGAGAGGTGTGGGAGTTTTCTTCAGTCTTCTGGACTCTGAAGCTGGGTAACACATAGGACTTATGTGTACCTTGTTGTCGCTCAAAAGCAGTCTTTTGGTCCTTACTCAGTTTCATCCTTATGTAAATTCTTGTTTTAATCTTCACAAACATAGCATTTTATCTTGTTACTTGTGTTATTTGTGGTACAAACCTGCTTTTTATTTGACATCTGATACATCAAAATAATGTTATGGCTGCCCGTATGTGATTCATCTGTTACACAAACTAAGGCAGTCATAAGCTTAAAACACTGCGAGCTCAAACCTAAAATAATCTTTGCTTACCTTTTCTTTGTTGTTAATGAGGAAAACCTGGTTATTTCAGAGTGCATTTTATTTCAGAAAACATTAGCTCTTTACTAATTTTTTAATTGTCAAAAAAACATTTTACAAGATTATAGCAAATACAGAGACACCATTTAATCTTCGAACTTCTTGAGATTTTCAGTGGCCCATTGCTTTTTGGGATTGGTCTCCACATGTATCTTCAATGAAAGTAATATATTATGTCACACGCTTGGCAGCTACCTTACACAAGGTGTGAATTTGCTTGGGCAGTATAAAATTACTTTTAGTAGCAATTGCAAGGATAAGGTGGCTCATCTTTCTAGAAATATGATAGATGTATAAGGCCTCAATTCTAATATAAAATATTTTGTCAAACCTCTGATTGTACGTTGAAACCAAACACTTGAAACTTCAAGTTGCCCATCTTATGTTTTTGGCAGATATTGCTGAATCTGAGGAAGGGATGTTTGTGTTCTGCTTGTGAAGCATCTTGCATTGCTGTGATTTTTAGCGCTGTGTATCCTGAATGAGGTGGTGAATTGAAAGCGTGATTAAAAGCTTTTGCAATCCAAGCGATTAGTGTTAATCCATCCAACTGCGTGCATACCTAAATGTCCCTGCTATCAGGGAAGTCCGCTGTTTATGGTAATGAAGCTAAACATGCAGGGCTGGGAGCATATGTATTACAGTGAGAACAGTAAAATATGCCCATGAACTGCTAAACAGAGGCAAGAGAGCTCTTTTGTGGAAGAAGAAAAAAGAAAAACAACCAACCAACCCCCTCCTCTTTATCTAAACTTTCCTGGGTTTTGTTTTTTTTTAAACGCTTTAAAATGGAACTTTGTTACTTTTACTGAGAGGGGAATAAAAACTTTTTGTATACAAACACTGAGCAGTACAGATTCTGAGAAAATTTTAGAGGGAAGCTATGGAGCTTTGTTTCTCTGTCCTGCTTTGTTTTCACTTTTATTTCCAACTTTCTGCCACTGTATCTGAGATAAAATACTGGGGGCATTCAGCTAAGCAATGCTTTTTCTCCGTCTTGATGTCATTGCTGAAATGACTGCCCGTTTGTTCTGGGAGGTGATTGTTTTGGAGTGATGTTGAGGCAATGCACTTTGGTGGACTTGGTCTATAGCTATCTGTTTTAAGAACAGAGAAACTAGTTATTAGTTTTTTCTGTCCTGTATATTTCAAATAGATTAGTTTTCGTAACTTAACTTGTTTTTCCACTATATTGAAGTAGCAACTTCTACAATTTTGTTACAGATCAATCATGTCATCCTTTCAAGAAGTTCCATCTTCGGCTAACACTTTGCAGACTTCCAATTTTGCACATGTGATTTTTCAAAATGTGGCAAAAAGTTATCTTCCAAACACACACCTTGAATGTCACTACACTCTGACGCAGTTTATCCACCCCCATCAGAAAGACTGGGTTGGTATTTTCAAGGTAAGTAAACTTGGTTCTATTGCTATTTCTCAAATATTTTCTGTTTTCTCTTAGCAGTTCAAAAAAAATTAGAATGCGACTACAGTAAAAACTGTCATAAACTTAACTGTCTCACCACTTAAGTGATGTATTGGTTCCTGCTCTTAGAGAGTGGCTTTTGTAACAAAGATCAAACTGGAAATCAAAATTAGAGGAATGAGTACAGTGTAAGTCTGCTGGAGTGAAGGGATGGATGGTGTGATGTGGTGGTGTCGTGCAGAATTAAATGGAAGTGATTTGAGAAGAAATTTGTAGTCACAGTGTGAAATGTTTGTGCAAAGAACAAAAACTAAGCTGGAGATACCCCTGCCCATGTCCCTGAGTCATTTTTGTTTCTATAACAGACTGAACAGTATAGTTTACTAAAGTTACTCAAAACAGACCCTTGAAAAAAGGAGGAGGGGTGAGATCATATCCAGATCGTTTGGAATTATTTTTGAAGTTTAATCTATTTCTGATCCCATAAATGAAACATTAATTCTTACATCTGCTTCTATTTAAGACTTTGATCTGTATTTCTTTGTCAGTCTAGATACTGGTAGATGGTGCTTAAATTTCTTATGTGAATGGTTAATAGAAGTTTTTGACGTGGGTTTTAAAAAAATTATGTTTTGGCAGTGGGGAAGGGAGAAAGGTAACAGACTGTCTTGATGCTGGAGCATCTTTCCTTAGAACTGTCCATTGTTAAAGAATGTAGACAGTTAACTTCATTGTAATCTGCAGGTCACCAATGGATTGTTAGTCTTTATTAAAGATAAATCACTCTTCTGCAGAATAGAAACAATGTGCTCTGTAGCAAAGCAGAAGCATTTTTTAATGCTGTATTCAATGACCCTCTGGATGAAAGGACGGAGTATACCCTTAGTGAGTTTGCAGATGACACCAAGCTGGGTGGAAAGCTGGCCAAACATGAGGTGGCAGTGTGCCCAGGTGGGCAAGAAGGTCAATGGCATCTAAGCCTGTATCAGGAATAGTGTGGCCAGTGGGACCAGGGAAGTCATTTTACCCCTGTACTCCACAGTGGTGAGGCTACATCTCAACTACTGTGTTCAGTTTTGGGCCCCTCACTAGAAGAAGGACTCTAGGTACTAGAGCGTGTCTAAAGGGCAGCAAAGTTGGTGAAGGGTCTAGAGCACAAGTCTATTGAGGAGTGTCGGAGAGAACTGGGTTGTTTATCTTGGAGAAAAGGAGGCTCAAGGGAGACCTTATCGCTCTCTACAACTACCTGAAAGGATGCTGTAGAGAGGTGGGTGTTGGTCTGTTCAAGTAACAAGTGGTAGAATAAGAGAAGTGGCTTCAGGTTGTGCCAACAGAAGTTTAGAATGGATATTAGGAAGAATTTCTTTACTGAAAGCGTTACTAGGTATTGGAATGTCTTGCCCAGGGAAGTGGTTGAGTCCCCATCCCTGGAAGTATTTAAGAGTTGTGTAGGTATAGTGCTGAGGGATATGGTTTAGTTGAGGCCTTGTCAATGTTAGGTTAATGATTAGACTTGATGATCTTAAAGGTCTTTTCCAATCTAGGAGACTCTGTGATGATTCTGTGACTAGACAGGCAATAAAATGTTTGAGGGACGCATTAACATACAAACAGGCACATTTCTCTAGTGGGAAGTTTTAAAAAATACATGTGTATATATATATCTTTGTCTGCAACGTTTTGACAAATACTGTAACTGAGCATACTTTAGTGTTTAGTTAACGGCATTAATGAAGCTTTAAAAAATGTTTATAAAAACTTTAAACAGGGTACTGTTCATCTTACACATAAGCATTTTGAAGTTTCATAAATTTAACTTAAGAAGTGAATGTAGTGTCTTTGTTGAATTAAGTGAGAGAGGCAATCAGACAGACCCCTAAAAATACTGATTAGGAAAACCAGGAAAAAAAAAAAAAAGTGAAACATTTTTTCAGTGACTGCACAAAATGGTGTGTACAATGTTCAGATATCTTTCATTTCGTCTTGACTGTGATGATAGATTTCTTAAAACTATTGAGGTATGACTTTTCATTCTACTTCAGCAGTGGCAGGTAGTGTGGCTTTGGCTGTCATTTGAGGAACGTGTTGAGCTGCCATGAGGTAGTACTACTGTGGAAAGGAACATTTCCTTTTACACAGAGTGGCTTATTTGTTGTACTTTCTCTCCTTTATGTGAAATAAGCTCACGTGTGATGAATGAAATCAGGGAATTGAGGTTAAGACCAGCAGTTTGGGACTGGATTTTTTTTTTTTTATTTTTAAAATGGAATTCCCCAGCTGGGTTTGTAGTTCCCTTAATTCTCATCAACACAAAGCAAGGAAGCATTGTGAGATGGGGAAAGGGATGAAATTTGGTTTTGGTGACTGTCCTCTTGTACTGACTAAGCGTTATGAATATAGTGTCTTAGTGTAGTTATGGTAGAGTGAGTTAAATAGAGCCAGCTGTCCAACTGTATCTGTGTCTACACATACGTATATGTATATGTGAATGAGTAATGTTTGCAGTAAAAAAAATTGTGAAAATGTAGTCGTCTTGGCCTAGATAATAGACAGAAGTTGAACAATACTGTGATTTGAGTGTAAAAATTAATGATTTCTAGAGAACTGATTGTTCCTGGACAATCAGCACACCACTTGGAGGTGGTTTGAAAACTGATGAAACAGATGGAGGTTTTATCATTTGCCTTTTTAAAACATAAAAAGGATGTGGGGGATGTGACATGTTCAGTAAAGTGATTTTTGGCACAAAATCTTGACTAATCACGAGAACAATAATTCAGTAATTAATGGCCTTCTGTATTGGCCTGGTATGCAAGGAAAGTGACACTTTGGGAGAAAACTCGAAGCATTGCATTGCTCAGAAAACAAACCTGTTTAAGCTGGTGCCATGTAGGCTATAGCTGGCGTTGCATGGAAAGTTACTAGTGTTGTAATAGTGAATACTGGACAGAGGGAAAAGACACCTAGTCCAAGAATAAACAAAAAAGCCCCCAGGCAAAACCCCCTAGTGGTAATTTCAGATAGTATAGGAAATAAGTACAGAGTAAGATTTCTCCCCCCTGCTCTGTGAACACTGTGGTGGTTTTTGTTTGCATGTTGACTCTTGTTCCATTTAGGGGACAGTGGCTTCAGCTGTATTCTGTCCTGTTTGCTCATCCGGTTAGCTAAGAATTATTTTATTGAACTGAACAAAATCTATAAGCACCTTTTAAGTGAATGGTTTTCATTTAGGTTGCAAGTCCAAGTACATTTCTTCAGCAGCAATGATGTCTGAAGTAGATACTGGGTACTTGTGTTATTTTGTTTGTTTTGCTAATCTGTCTGTTTGTGCAGCTGCACAGAGAAATGGGGGAGAGAAGTGATCTGCTAGAAAAATACAGCCTTTTTTACCCCAGCTTTTACCACCTTATTTCATAACTGGTTTCGTTCTTCAGCCCATTCGCTGTGTGATGCAGTGGGCAACTGTGCTGGCATCCCAGTGATGGAAACAAGTAGACTAGGAAGGTGTGTGGGAGAAGTGCCACACCTACTTTATTAGCATGGGTGCTTAATGTGGAATGATAATTGATGCTTCTTTTTCAAATCTTTTTAGAGCGCTGATCTGAAGAGCAGCTTTTAATGGTTTGGTTTGTCAGTCTGTTTCCTTTTTAAGTGGAAATGGAGTTAGTATTTCCAAAACCTGATTTCTTATACTGACTCTTAATTTGTAGGTCGTGAGTTTTTAAATGTTTCCATGGTATGCAGCACACTTCCAAAAGACTCTGTTATTTCATGTACATTTGCTTTTGTGATTATTGTAGTTGCCATGAGTGTTGTTCAGCTTATGTAAAAAAATGAGCTTGTGGGCCTCACTGACAGAGCTTTAAACTGGACTTGAAAGGGGAGGGGAGTAATATCAGGCCTGCCTGTGATGAGCTGTGGGATGACACACCATGGTCAGAGGGACAGGGTGGTAGGGAGGGCCCTTAGTTGTTGATTGGAAGCATACTGTGGGCACTGGAGCACACTTGCAGTCTTACAGAGGTGAGCCAGGGGCTTCTGAGGTAATAGGAGCCAAGAGGGAAACATTAGTGAAATACCTCAAAGGAATTAAGGGGAGTTCCTCTAAGAAGGTGACACTGCTGACAGCCCAGCTGAAGTGCATCTACACCAGTGTACACAGCATAGACAATGAACAGGAGGAGCTGGAAGCTATTGTGCTTTTAAAAATCTATGACTGGGTTGCCATTACTGAAGTTTGGTGGGATGAATCCCATGACTGGCCTGCAGATGTTGATGTCTACAGGCTGCTCCGAAGGGTCAGGCGAGGAAGGAGGGATGGAGGTGTGACATGAGCGAGACTGGCAAGCTGGTAACAACAGATGTGGAAAAGGCTGAGGTACTAAAAAACTTTTTTGTCGCAGTCTTCACTGGCAACCTCTCTTCCCACACCTCCTGAGTCAATGGACTGCAAGATGGGAACTTGAGAAGCAAAGTCTCTCCCCCTGTAAGAGAAGATCAGTTTTGTGACCACCTGAGGAACCTGAACATACATAAGTCTATGGGACCTGATGAGATGCATCCCTGAGTCCTGATGGAATAGGTTGATGTAGTTGCCAAGCCACTCTCCGTGACATTTGAAAAGTCCTGGCATTTGGGTGAAGTCCCTGGTGACTGGAAAAAGGGAAAAATTGCACCCATTTTTAAAAAGGTAAAAAGGAGGACCCTGGGAACTACCAACCTGTCAGCCTCACCCCTGTGCCTGGGGAGATCATGGAACAGATCCACCTAGAAGCTACGCTAAGGCACATGGAGGACAGGGAAGTGATTCTGCCCCTCTACTCCTGTCTGGTGAGACCCCACCTCTAGTACCATGTCCAGCTCTGGAGTCCTCAGCACAGGAAAGACATGGACCTGTTGGAACAGGTGCAAAGGAAGGCCAAAAAGATGATCGGAGGGCTGGAACATCTCTCCTGTAAAGACAGGCTGAGAGAGTTGGGGTTGTTCAGCCTGAAGAAGAGACGTCTCTGGGGAGACCATATTGTGGCTTTTCAGTACTTAAAGGGGGCCCATAGGAAAGATGGGGACAATCTTTATCAGGGCCTGTTGTAATAGGACAGTGGCTAATGATTTTAGACTAAAAGAGGATAGATTTAGACTAGATATAATGAAGAGTTGTTTTACGATGAGGGTGATGACACACTGGTCCAGGTTGCCCAGAGAGGTGGGAGATGCCTGAGCCCTGGAAACATTAAAGGTCAGGTTGGATGGGTCTCTGAGCAACCTGATCTAGTTGAAGTTGTCCCTGCTCACTGCAGAGAACTTGGACTAGATGTCCTTGAAAGGTTCCTTCCAACCCAAAACATTCTTTGATTCTATGTTAGAAATGGAATCTTTGGTAGGAGCCATAAATTGTAAGAGTTCCTTTCTGTATGTCTTTTTGTATTATTTATTTGCTTATGTATTTATTAAAGGACTTCATTTTGCTGTTCATTATGTCAGTCTTTCCCACATGGTATAGATTCTTTTTCACTTGCTAGACTTAATGCTCCTTGAGTCCAAACCCCTCCCACTCCCACGAGGAACGTTTCCAGTTTTCTGTGTCTGCACAGTATTTTATCACAGGCTTTTGTTTTTACTATGGAAAGATAATGGTTTCGATGGAAGGTACCACAGCAGGTTCCTTTATATTTGCAAGGGAAGATAAAGTGCTGCCTCCCTGTTCTTCATTAGAGGCATCAAAAAAGGTCTTGTTGGGAGACCTCTAGAACTTCAGGCCTGAAGATAGGGATTTGTGGCGTATAGTGTTATGACAAAGAGCTAAATAAATCAGCAAGCAAATAACAATTCTTCCAAAACCTAACAAATTCTACCAACTTCTCTGCATGTGCTGTGGATGACATGTTTTATTTGTCATTCCTGGTGTGATTTAAGTTGCTATATGTTGAACTTTTGTAATGCTGAGTGTAAGGCACTTCATTGTGGAAGTGGTAGGTCTAAGACTGTTCTCAAGAAAGTAATTTTCTATTGTTTAGAAAAATACAAACCCAATGTTCATAAACTAAAAGGGTAATGTTACATATAGGAGAGTTATTTCAGATATACTATTTTTCGTACAAATTATGTGTATCTAAAGGCATACAGTACTTCTGAGATTAGACCTTTGGCAAAAACTTGGATGGGTGGGAAGTACAGTAATGAACACAAAGTTTCTTGTCACAGCAGAAGTTCTGAATATGCAGTGGTTTTGTTTATTTATTTATTTTAAAATTATATTAATTTATCTTTTTCTTTCTTGTCCTGTACCGGAGGCTTAAAGCCAAGTTTTGACTCAGTCTTCAAATCTGTTGTCTTTCATTCTGCGATTTCTTTGCTTTAGTGACATTCTGGAGGGTCATCTGTAATCATGTGCAGAAAGATCTATTATGATCTTGCTTGATATCGATTAAAAAAAAAAAGACATTTTTACAGATAAGTACTGGTCTAGTACTTGACATAGACATCTTGAGCATTAGTCCCTCTTCACACACTTTATGGGAACTAGAGTTTGAGATCAGCTTTCCCTCTAGTGAGGGTTTCTGTGCAGAAGAACCTGATGGTTCCTGGTGTTGAGTCAAAGGAGAGAAGGCTTATCATTCTTCATTGTTTTAATATGAGATCTGTAATACCAGGATGATCCAAGACCAATATCCCCTCTTTATACTTCTCCACTTATGTCTGATTAATCAATATCTGGAGAGGCCCTTAGAGTAATCCTAATCTAAACCTTTGAAATGAGGAAAAATAATTATGTCCGCTGCATCTGGTTGCAAAAATGGTATGTGTGGTAGGTAGTGTTAATCACTGGATGGGGAAGTCTACATCTTGTGACTTGTATTTCACCATTAAGTGAAATAATCATATGGCCATGTGATATTTTTTGCATTATTAATGCATAATGTCCAGACTTGCAGAAACGTTTGAAAACCTGCTTGACTTTTAGGAAGCAGTGCTTGCCTTTCTATCTAGGGCATATGTGTGCAAGTAGGACTGGCAGATATTCAGTGTACAAGAGAGGCAGGTTTACTGTACACCTCAAAGGCACAAGGAAAGAATGTTCTGCGCATAATGAAGAAACTGCTCCAAGAGAATAGCATTAAAGATGTGGGTGTTGGTGGAGTACATTGTAGTAGTACCCAGGTTTCTGAAGATTTAATTTTGCTGAGGCCAGCATGCTGGAAAGACCTGGAATATCAGCAGGTAATCTTACATATGTGAAGCTAATGGCTTTGGTCTTCCTGTGTCATTAATTAACCATTCCATTAAAACTTTTCTGTTCCTCAGTTCTAGTTGGTGTATTTTTCTAAGTAATCCACGTTGCCATTCTTCTAGGTGATGATTTCAGTTACAGACATACTTTGGTCTCTTCAGAGAAGAAAAGCAAGTGTTTTATTTTTTAATTTTTGAATGTCCACAACTTAATGGTGATCTGATATGTTGGTGCCTTAACATATGCCCACGCTGCATAACCAGTATTAGGAAGATTAGTAACTTATTTGGACACAAGAAGTGTCTGCTTTCTCTGAGAGAGTACTCAGTATTTAGGAGATCACGCCTGAGCTACTGTTTGTGCATCAGTGTGGTACCTGTGTTTATATGCATCTTAGTTTCTGTCTTTTCAATGTATGGATTTATATCAAACCTCAGAATTAACTTGTCTGTGATCAAAAACTTCTGTAACAGAATTTAACAGTGAATTTGATGGACATCCAAGAAATAGCTTGGTGGCTATGTTTTATCAAGACAATATAGATATGTTTTTGTATATTATTCTGGGTTCTTTTGTCTCCTTTGGACTGCAATTGACAGAAAACTTTCATAAATTGTTTCAGTTTCCTGATTTTGTTGTAGATTGACTTTTTTTTTTAAGATATCAATTACTTCCATATATACAGATCCCGTTACAAAGTATAGCGTAACAGCTGGATGTGTTACTGACCACGTGCATATAGAAATTCTGGCATGGAATTATCACTGCACAGCAGGGCATGGTAGAAACAGGAATGTATAGTGGACAGTGTGTCCTGTTGGTAAAATAGCCAGGAGTAGAGTTATTGGAATTCAGAATGTTTTGTGAATTGATATATCCATGAATTAGAATGATTCTGTTGGTTTCTGATTTATCTTCTTTGGAAAGCCATGTTGTAAAAAACTGAGAAAATATTTTTCTTATGTCTGTGGCAACATTGTTCACTGTTTTTATACTAGCTGAAGAGAAGGATAGTCAGGGCTTAAGTGATGTTACCTTTGACAAGAAATTATGACATTTAATTCTGAGTGTCACTAATTTTCTAAAAATATTTGCTGTGGTAGGTTTCAGTGGTCAGAGACAGAATTGGCATAACTAAATAGTAGCTGGTAACAATTTTCAAGTAAAAGAATGTACTATTTTATAGTTCTGAAATGTGATAGTAAACAAATATTTTACTTAAACCTCACCCACCCTTTAAAAATACATTTTCATGCTTATCTCTTAAAGTAAATGGTAATTTTGTTACTCTTTGATCTGTCAATGTTTCCTCGGACAGTCATTTACATATGTAACAGATTTTCTTTTAAAGAGTTCATATTGTTTCTGTATTTATTTTGATTTATACCTAATAAGAGAGAAAGTTGATCCTATGGTGTAGGCACTCTGTCAATGTCATTTTGACATACTCTTCTGGACTATGAGGTAGAAATACGATGAATGGGGGATGAGGATAGGTTAGGCTCCTCTTACTACCTTGATATTGCAACAAATACCATATGTTTTCAATAGTCCTAGTTAAAAGATTGCCTTCATGTGTTTGTAACATTCTGCAGAGATGGACTTTTTCAGGTCTGGGCATGAGAGAACATTTTTAGATTAAAGCCTGTCAGTACAGGCTCCCTCTACAGTCTAGAGTACCTTGCACCATCTTCTGCCCCAGAATGTTTCAGCTTTAGTGCTTCTGCTGTCTAACAAATTTTATCTCGATGTGAGTAGCAAGGTCATGTCTGAAGTTTTAAATGGCTTGGACTGAGGTAAGTCAAAGTTTCATGGTACAAGGTGGTCAGACATACTAAGAAAAGCAAGGTTGTAGCTTTGACTTGTTTACTTCCTTTGAAACCTCTATGCCTTTATGTTACTGAAGTGTTATTTTTTCTCATGTCCAGGTTCTGAAATTTTTTGTACAGTTTGATGCTTTCATAATTGGCATCTAGATATCATTAGTTGATGATGATGCATGCATTCAAAAGTATATTGTGTCAGCAGCATGCCAGAGTTAACAGTGAACTATCAGTAATTTTGACCAGTATGAGCTTCGCTGCCCCAAGATGTTTTAATTTTTCCATCTGTTAATTGGTTTAGAAGAGCTTGTTACCTGTAGGTGCCTGTTGTAGACCATTATAGGCTACTGATGTGACTTTCTAGTAATGTTCCTTGAATTTTGGGTTATAGCACAAACCACACTTGCTGTGGAGAAATCATTCCTTAGGATACTGGGCCCAATTTCATTTTGCTTAGACACCTGTGTTTTCTGTGGCTTGAGTCAAAATAACTGCATCTTACCATGTGAAATGTGTAAAGGCTGCTGATTTACTGTTGTCAGTAATAGTTATACTGTATAACGTATGTCCAGAGCCTTATCTACTGTCTGTAATTTTGCTTCCTTCAGAGGTACTTTGTCTTCTTGTACTACTTAGGGTACTCTGCCAAACTAAACTATGTAATTTACCTTCTGAATTACAAAAAGGACATAATTTTTACTCTAAAGAATTTTGTGGTTTGGGTTGTTGTGTGGTTTTTTTTTTTCTTTTCCTCCCTTAAATTGGGTCATACTAGGTATTTACAATATAGGCTCATTTTTTATGCTGAAGTTGGTTCAGCTAAACAAGTGTTTGCTGCTTTGGTCTGCTGATGTTAGTCCATGTGTTGTATCGATAGGTAAGACACTCTTAATGCATCAGAATGAACACTGTTGTTCTTCCAGTTGTGTAACAGCTTTCTGAGGGAACAAATTGCCATGTGAGCTTCCCTTTCAGTGAGGTTTCTTGAAATCACTCTCTCAAGATTGAGTTGACCAACTTTACCAGTTTTCTTCTAGCTATTCTGAGGAAATGTACTGTGGGTGAAATGTAAATATGGGGAAGCAAGTTGCACCGTGTGACATTTCAGTAAGAAAGGGGCTTATATGTGTGAGGCAATACAGAAGAAAAAACTGTCAAAGACTACCTGTCTGTTTATTAGTAGAAGGAAAACCTGTCTGCTGTGGGTATGGAGGACAGTTGAGTTGTTCCTGCTTGTCCAGCCAAATTACGAAGTCCTTGGTGTTAGACATTGTAATCTTTACCAGGCTTCAGCATTTCCACTGTGACTATGGAGTTGGTTTATATAATCAGTAGTTTATGATGTCCTAAATTGAAGAAAGCCTCTTTGCTCAAAAGTAGGAAAACAGGAATATAGAGAATTGTTTACTTTGTAATCAATGTATTAAATTAATGTATTACAACTTCCAGTTTTATGGATGGAGAATTAAATAAAATGAGGTTTGTTTGAATAACACACAGTTTGTACACAGTAACATAATCTGGATATGACTTTTTGTCAACATGATGTTTAGTCATTTTTTGAATTTGAAAACATGGGTTGAGAAGGTGAAAATAGGATTTGGTTTCTGGATTATTAATCTGTTGATTAACATCTGGAAAGCAAGAGTGTTGGAATTTATGCACAGCTTTCCAATTTAAAAACTTGTGAGTGGAGTTTGTGAGAATTAAATGTAGTGAAATGGAGAAGATAGAAGATTGTGTTGAATACCAGGTTAGCAGAGATGCAATTTCTAATTCTGATTATAACATAGATTTTTTTGTTTGTTTGTTTGTTTTGCTGTTAAGACTTAGATGATGCAGCTTCCCCAATGTGCTTTTTTGTCTAAGAAATAAGGATGCTTACGGGTTTTTTTTTGACTTCTTCAGCGAGCGATATTTTCTCAGATTTTTCAATGAATTCCTTAAAGTAACTGTATCAGCACAGTCAGTCAATGTATCAGATGGTGAACTTGAGTTCTGAGTTCACAAGTCTTCTGGATAGTTTGACAGGTCATTCTCCTTTTTGTTCCTCTGAACTTCAGAAGGTTTTGTGCTGGAGCTCTTGTGCAATTTGTAATGTTTGTGCGCTTGAATGTGGATATTGTAATGTCTGCCATTACCCTGCCAAGTTATTAAATTAGACTAGTAAACTATGCCTCTTGTACTCCTCCTGGCTTGCACAAAGTTTCATAGTATATCCCATTGAAATTTCTTATTTATTTAAGATTTCTGATAGTAAGAAAATACTAGTATGAATTTGTTTCAGCCTTAGCACTTTGATTGGAACTTGATTTTATGTTAGTAGTTGACAATACTTTTTATTTGATACGGGTTTTTTTTGTTGTGTGGTTTGTTTTTTTAATTGGCATATGAAGTTATTTTCATTAAAGGAATTCCAACTGAGCTTTTGTACAACAAAGTCTGTAGCTCTTTTGATCCAGACACTGTTTCACTTGAGGTGTTTTCATTTTGAAAGATTTACTCTACTCTTTTTTTGTTAATTCAAATGCACTTCCGTTTAACAGTGTCAATTAAAAAGGAAAAAGCATAGTATAAAAGTATTTGTAACATGGTTCTTCATAGGCCGCTTTAGTTAGCTTTCTAATCAGTGCTGTTGTTGTTTTGTGTTGGTGGTTGTGGTTTGGTGGTGGGTTGTGGTTTTATTGTGTTCCCCCCACTTTGGTTTCATGTTTTCATACATCAGAATATACTCTTCATTGTGAAATAGGTCCCTAACTTCACATGAGGCCTAAACAGGAATTAAGTGTTTAATACTGTTTATCCCATGCTAAATGTATTTAACACCTACCTGTTGAGTCATCTGATTTCTTGAATCCTGCACTACTACCAGGATGATGCACAAAGCATAAATTATTATTTTAATGAGAAAAGCTTCAACTTGCCCTTTTTCAGTATGTCCCAAGCAGAATTGTATGGGCAGTTGCTGTAACGGTCTTTTTAACTAAAAAAAAAAAACCACAACAAAGAAAGAACAAAAGAGGCAACAGAAACACCTTACATGGACGTTTGCCTTAAATACTACCTTTTCTTCTGTCCATGTAAGGTCTTCACAACAAATGAGTTCTTCTGGAGGATCTGGACTCTTCTTCCCCTCTGCAAACTAACTTGGAAGATAGTCTGTATTAATTGCAATAAGTTTTATTGCTTTGATCAGGAGTCAGACAAGCACGCTGTCTTTCCTGATTCCTTTGATTGAAATGAAAATATTTTTTCCAAGCTAATATGCCTCAGGTTGATGAGTTGACTGTTGACAAGTATTCCCATCTTCCTCGCCGTCATATTCACTTTCTGTTGATTTCCTCTTTAGCTTTTGCCACTAGTTCTCATTTATCTCAATTTTTATTCCCTTTCCTTAAGCAACCTTAAAATTTCTTCATATAGTTTTAACCCTATTTTTAGGCAATTATTATTTTTCCTTCTGAACTGAAAGAAATATCTATGTCAAAGGTCACATTTAGATAATTGCTGAGCTACCCAATGTTTATAGTCTTGTGTCTGATAGTATCATCTGTTGCAATAAAGAAGGTTATTACTGTGTCAGAATATTTTGTATTTCTGAAATACTTCAGAAATGTACTTCATATTAGGGTTATTAAAGATAATATTGTTGAAAGATTTGAAGTGCTAAAATAAATTTGATTAAAACCTGTTGATTTTGTTTTTCAAAGATCCCAGACCTAAAGTATCCTTTACTTATTTTTTTATTTATTTTCTTTTCAAAATATTATTACTCTGGTTTTGCTTCCTGTTTCTGTTATCTAATAAATAATCCTATCAAGTTTAATGATAATCCCTAACTAGGAAAAACCATTGAATAATGTTACAAGTTAACTTACTTTGCTGCAGAATACACAAGCTTCCACTTTTAAAATGTATTCAACTGCGAGGAAGTAGAGATTAGTTCATATTTCCTTCTCTGCATTGTTGTGTTTTGCCGTGTACAACCTGTAGCAGGGAAGACCCTTGTCTTCTGCAATCCTGTGCAGTGAAAAGAGCCACTGGGTAGCCTGTACCTGCTGATAACTTATGTGTGCCCCGTTAAGAAATAAATGGGTTCTCAGCATCTTAGGAGTGTAAGATGGGGAACTTTGGTATGGGAAGCAGATGATGGGTGATAGGATCTAGGGGGAATTGCTGGAGAAGAGACGGGCAGGGTAATCTTCCCAGGCCATGGCCTGCTAGCTCTTGGTGTGTCACAGGTCTCTCTTTACCAGTAACCCACAGACAAGCTGCATTTGAAAATACAGCACCTGCTGAGAAAGGCGCCACGAAAGATTATTCTCTAAGTCATTACTGGTTTTGTATCAATATGACTGAAGATTTAAATGACCTTAAAAAGGCTCCTGATGTAGAATACTGTTACAGGTAAAATATTAATAAAAATTACTTTTTATTTCAGAACAGGTTATTAAATTTACAAATCAGCATGTGATATTAAAAAAAAAAAAAAAAAAGTGCTACAATCCCAGGGACAAATTGCATCTGCAGTTCAGTTGATCTCCTAGAGGGACCACTTTTATGTTTATATTCACCAAATTTTTGTTCCATCTCTCCACATTTTCCAAAGTGTTGATTATCAGAAGGAAGGATGTTATTTTAGTTGGGGAGAATAGCATCAGGATCAGAGTGTGTGTGTGTGGTGTTTTCTTGGGTTGTGGGTCATTTTTTGCTTATGGGTTGGGTTTTTTTGTTTGTTTATAAACAGAAATGAAAACTAGGCTAGAATGAAAAGATTACTTCAGTTCTCTACAGTATTTGTTCTGGACATGATACCAGTTTCTCTTCTGAAATGAAAAAGAACAAGCTGGGGAGTTTTTTTACTCACTGAGAACTACATTTAAAAAGCTATCTGCTTTCTTTATATAAGGGCAGCAAATAAGTATATACTTCCTTCTTTTGAGGTAAAAGCAGGTTCAGCAGAAAAGATGTATTAACATCTGAGTTGGATTTGAAGACATGGCTAATGAGAGAACTTGCAAAATGTTTTTCCCGTGAACTTTCGTAGAGGAAAAATTGCTTTCACCCCACTGTAAGAGCTTTCCTTGCTATTTCTGAAATATTTAAGTGTGAGAATAACAACCCCTGGAAATCTCATTTCGTTGACGTCTTTAAAAGCTCCATGATAGGAACTGTCGTAGAAATCTTCAAAATTTTGGCTAAGAATAGGCTTAAGATGTAGGAAGTGATTCCTATCTAGTGAATGCATTTAGAGTCTGCACTGCTTCTCTTTACTGATTGTTGACTTAAAGAAGTGACTGTAGTTAGCAAAATTAAAATCTAATCTGGTTTTGCTGTTGTTCATCCTTGTTTTTGAAGAATATAAAAAAGGCGCGGTCATCTCAGACCAATTGTTTTTTTCCAAGTGTTAGCTTTTTCCATGCTTTTTAATACAACGTGAAGAAGCGTCATGGACATCTATGAAATAATCTATTCATATTTTAAGAAGTAATGCTAATTATTAATTTTCATATATGAAATGTATGTCTGTATACATATATAATTGCTATAGAATTACTTTCAGTTCTGCAGTTCTCTGCCTATCTAAACATTTGTTTTCTTTTTTAGTTTATTTTTTTAAAAAAGCTGGCAACTCCTTAAAAGAATTGATTCTTAATGCTTTTAAAATACACTATTGCAATGTGTCCTTTATGACAGAGGATTTGGTATAAACTTCAAGTTTAGCAGTCTTGTTTATTTAAATAATAGAAATCATGATTTGTAACTTTTTTTTTTTTTTGGTGAGTGCTTTTTAATTCCTCTTGAAACGCTGTCTTACCTGGTAAAAATTGGTAAGCCGTTTGTCTCCTTTCCTCTTCTTATCTCTTCCAAGACAGTGTACCCATTTACTGATAAATCATACTACACCTAGTTTTTGACAAGATACTTGGGTGGGGGGTTTTTTTGGGTGGTTTGTTTTTTTTTTTTCTTTTTCCTTCCAGTCAGTGCAGTAGACAGATATATTTCTTCTTCTCCTTTACTGGTATGCTGCTATTAATATGCATTGATTTACAGTAGTTGCTTTGGGTTTCAGGTTTAGATGCATGCATTTCAAGCTCTTTGGAATAAGTTTCTTCAGAGGGAAATATTTCATACTGTACAGGACTGCACTCTTACAAAAAGTCTGAAAGCATATTTGAAGTTAATGGGAAGACTGCACCAACTTAGCTGAGCTATGTTTTTGTGTAAATGTTGGGTTTGTTTGTTTCTTTGTTTTTTCCTTGAAGCCATAGTGGGTGTGTATGAGAGAATTAGCAATCCAGTGAAATGCTTGTCTTTAGTATTGCAGAAGTTGTCCAAAAAGTGATAGTTTTGCCCTGTCAAATTGGCCTTTTCAACGGGAGAGTTATTTTTTTCTTTCCTCCTTTTTGTTTTCTGATGAACCTGTTGGATTGTGGACAAAAAATAATCGGCATTGGCAGAACTTAACACTATGAAAATTTCACTGTAAACTTCAGAATTAATCTTTTGTGTTTTTAATATGTGTATCTTCATAGGAAAAAAAATAAATATGTACAAATAGTCATTTAATGTATAGTGAAAACTGTCTGGTGTTTTAATTTATATGGACCCTTTTATTGCCCTAAACCTATTTATTGCCTTAAGTAACAAGCTTAATAAAATTCATGCTAAATCTTTGACATGCTTGTTAAAATATTCCTGATTTGTTAGCATTGTTAAGTATCTTTTTATTACATGTTGAAGCAGAAATACGCATATCACAGTATGTTGTAAAGGCCGGGCTGTGATCTCTTAACTGTGTATAACAAATTCTTCTGCTTTAATGTTTTCTCCTTTTTTTTTTTTTTTTTTTTTTTCTCTCTGTTGTTGTGGTTTTATTTTATTCTAGGTTGGTTGGAGTACTGCAAGAGATTATTACACATTTCTTTGGTCACCTATGCCAGAAAACTATGTGGAAGGATCAACTGTTAACTGTGTGCTGACATTTCAAGGTGAATATAAAGCAATATCTACCTGTCTTTTCCAGCCTACACAGCTTTTTAAATACTTACCTGTTCATTGCAATGCTGAGGGTTGTATAAGTTCTAGACTTTTACAAACATAAATTGTAGGAGAATTTTTCACACCTCATTGTGTGAAATTCTGTCTTATTTTAGATGTCAAGGAAGTTGGAAGGGGAAGTGACAGTATGTTTTTATATAGTAATGGACAGTATAACTGATAGAAAGAGAGGTTCTGCTGGAAACTATTAAAATACAGAAAATTACTTTGCTTAATCATCAGCAGGGTCTTTTAATCTTGGCATCTTTTAACACGTTATGTCTGCATTGTTTTTAGTATTTGGACTTTAAATACCAATCTTAGTGTAAAGTGATTCTTGTCAAAGAATGAATAATGTGGATGATGGTTTGGTGAAGGTTCAGAGTAGTCAGGAAGTTGCAGAGGACCTTTTGACATAGAAGAATTGATGAAAATGACTGAAGTTTTTAAGAAAAGAGTAAAGAACAAAACAAAATGTTACACCACTGTACAAATCTATACTATAACTGCATTGTCAATACTGTGTGAAGATCAGATCCTCTCTCTCCTCTTTGCAATCTCAAAAAATTATTGAATAAATGAACAAAGCACAACAAGGAAGAGCAAAATTAAGAAATAGCTTCTGTCTAAAGGTGTGGAGTTACAAAGATGAGAGCCACACTCTTCTCATTGAATATAAAAAGGGACAATGACCATGGATTGTGGCCTGGGGGGTTTACATCTGACATTAGGAGCAACTTTTATACCAAGAGGGAGTAGTGCAGCACTTGAACAGGTATCCTTGTCTGGAAGGATGGGAATTTCACACAGTTGCTTAGAGACAGTTGTGGTAGTCTCAGACTGATGCTGTCAGCAATCTCTTGAGTGGGAAGTTGGAGTAGGTGACCTTCAGAATTTCCTTTTGCCAGGTTTTTCAGCCTGGGAAAGGGAAATAGTGACTGATGTCTGTAAAGTCAGCTACTAACAGCAGGATTGTGAACAATATCCATTGTTCATATTTAAGGAAGTAAGAGCCATTGATGTAAGCTGCCAAGTGACAGCTTTAAAATGAGGTTAAGGTATTTAACACAGTATGCAGAACATCTTGCCACAAGACTTTACGAGTGCCAAAAATCTACACACATTCAAAGTTGCATGTAAAAAGAGCACCTCCGTTAAGCTTGTTTATGCTTTTCTGCTTACTAACAGAATTTTATATACCATCTTACATTATATGTGCCATCTTAAAGTCCTGAAGTAACTATTCTGTTAGCTTGTTGTCTTCTTAAAGCTTCAAATAGTGATAGCTTGGATGAGTTCACTCTTCTTTCTCTTACACCGAGTCATTTTGATGATGAAATACACATGATCTGACTATTTTATAACCTTGAAATCTGTGAAAAGTAGGTGTTTTCTGTAGGAACTGGAAGGAAGTAATTAGTTTCTTTTACAGTTACCAAAATTCAATGAATGAATGCCATAGAGGTAACTGAAACGAAAAGTGACCTGTAAACTTAGGACTCTATGTGGCATTATCAGTCCTTTGTACTTAGAAGTTTTACCACACGTGAAGAGACCAGATAACTCTGTCCCATCTATTACATTCCATGCTGACAGTCCTCCACTTTTATAGTGCTGCCAGATTTAACGTCCGTTCAGACAGTCTCACAGTTGTGTTTGGCAAGATATTTAAGTGCTGCTGAGATGAGATCAGTAGAGCTTACGGGAGTTTAATTAACTGAGATAAAGTGTGCTGCACAACATTTACTATTTAGGTATTGTTTTGGGTTTTTTTATGATCAAGTCTGTGTGCTGGAAGAAAATAATCATGAATCTGTTCTCCCCAGTACATGTTAGATACAGAAAAAAGACTTGAAGTCGTTCTGATATCAGTTTGTCTGAATCAATATTAAAACTTGCTGGAGCTGCGAAGTAGATTGTTCTGAACGTGCTTCTGCATAGCATTACCTTATTCAAATATTGAATTAGATAAACTGAACTGCAGTGCTATATAGAAAAGTGTAGTCAGGTTCAAAAGCACAGAATCCTGAGGTTTTGAGAATAAGAGATTATTCCTTGAGCTACAGTTAATAAAGTATAAGTCTAATGGAAACATGAAGTGCTTGAAACAAGTGCTGTTCATATAGCACGTGTCGTGCTTTACCATTTGTAGGAGTAGTAGCTAAGAATACTGGGAAAAGTCTTCCAGGTGTCTGGATGGTGAATAAAAATGAATGATAAAAGTTAGAAGGGAGCAGATTGAATTGTGGTGAAATATGAATAGAAATGGGTGACATGACCTGCTGGATTTGAACCTCGGGTGGGGATTTATTATGCTGGTATACTCAGGCTGCCTAGGGTATCTGCTAATTAACTGTTCTGAATAAAGCCAATGGGTTTTCTTGGCATTACACTAAGTAAGGTGTGATTTCTTGCATTTCCTAATAAAAGTAAAGATCTCATTAATTCTGGAAATTGTTTAACATCTACAAATGTTACTGTATGAATCCAAGTGATTTAAGAAGCTTGATGTTGAAGGTTTAGTGGGTAACAGTCTGTTAGGCTAACAGAACAGTCACACAAATTCTCCTGAAATTTGCTAGTAGCATGCAGTATTACATAGGTACAAGGAGCGGAATGAATTCTTGCCTTGCAAGGTCTAGAAAGTTTTTTTTGGTTGTTCCACCAAGCCCCAATCTTTTAAAAAAAAGTTTTTTTTAAAATTCCCCCCCCTCCCACGCCCTCACACTTTGATGCTTGTTGGCAGGTTACTGA
>WUAM01000179.1:16790314-16804712 GCA_024336885.1 Actenoides hombroni | reverse complement strand
ATTTCCACCCCTCCCACCCCCTCCATGCTTGGAGCTTGTTAAAATGGTGTAATTTGTTCAGAGTATTCTGTTGCTTTGGCACTTAAAATGGCAAAAGTGAACTGTTGCTACTCCACAAAAAAAAAAAAAAGAATCTGATAAAGTTGCAGATGTCTTGTCATGGCATGTTATTTTGTCTTTGTCTGTTATTTTTGGTAATATAGGTGTTCCAAAGCCTAAATACTTGCTATTCTTTGTTCTGTGATTGTGCAACAGTTACATCCATGTGGTCCTGATCCAGCTTCAGGGCATCTCATTGCTAATGATTCTTCTATCCATTTCAAAAATATATGAACAGTAGTTACTACCTAATGTATGTAAAGTGATGTGTACATATAGCATCTGTTAACTGATACTGTTTTGGTATTTGTCTTTAAAAGCTAGGAGAAGTTATTGGTAGATGAAAGCTACTAAATAGAATGACTTTCCTTTCTGATGATTTTCCTCTGCCTTACTGAGGTAATAAGCATGAAACTCGCAAGCTAAACATGATCTGATAATCTGTTTCCAGAGGGAGATTGCATGTTTGTGTAGAAGTTTCTTCAAATATGAATTTATTTTGATAGGATATTATCTACCAAATGATGACGGAGAATTTTACCAGTTCTGTTATGTGACTCATAAAGGAGAAATCCGTGGAGCAAGCACACCTTTCCAGTTTCGTACTTCTTCACCTGTTGAAGAACTGCTCACTATGGAAGATGAAGGAAACTCTGATATGTTAGTGGTGACCACAAAAGCTGGACTTCTTGAGGTTTGATTAAATAATTCTTAAAATGCTGCCTTCTTACTTATTTTTTTTAATATACTTGCTTACATACATGAACACAATCTAGGATTGAAGAACAAACTAGGAGCAAAAAATCTACATATATATGTGTAATGTATATATTTCTGGCTTGTTCTCCCGTGTTTGATTGGAGTTAGAATATTTGCAGGTTAAATGAATCAAGGTTTAACCTGGTTACAGGTAGGGTATAGCACTAAGCATAGACTGGAAAACTGTAAGGGAGTAGGTAGTTGCCCGTGTCTCACACCTGTACTCTCCAGCTAAGCGGAAGGTAAAAGGTACCCTTTGTGAACTAATTGCAGGTGCCCAAGTATGTTAGAATAGCTCTTGTTTTATTTAAAGCTGTATTCTGTGTGCCATGTTCTTTGCTACATGGATAGGGTTAGTGTTGTTTGCTTACATTCAGAGTCAGGATGGTTCCACTTGCTTGTGGGTGCTTTGTAGACTGAAAACTACTTTTAAACAAACAAAAACTGAACCCCAAACCAAACCACCTTGATTTTGAGATGCTTACTGGAAAGCTGCTCAGTACAGTTTCCTTACCTTGACATGAAACATTTTATCCTTTTGTCAGTTGCCTCTAGGCACATACATACATGTATTTGATTTATAGTTTTTAAAATCGAGGGATAAGAGACAGTACACAGATAAATCTAGGATATTTTTGCTTTTCAGGTGTGTATCTACAGTACTAAAATGAAAGGATTTTTCAAACTTTTTTGATTATTTTGGTTCATGTGCTAGTCCTTGCTTTTGGCTACGTGTGCATTCATTTTATTTTTTTTTTGGTGAAATTCCTCAAACATTGCTTTAGAGTGTGTGTGTGTGTTTGTGTGTCCACACTCAGCACATGTTTTTTCACCATGCTGTCATCATCATAATTAGCTCCTCCATAGTTGCTGTCACGTTGGCACCTCAGTTGAGGGCAAACTTTGAGTATAAGTCACAACAGTGCAAAATTTGCTGTCTAGTGGTAATGTAGTGCTGTTCAGTTACAGCAGTGAAACCTCAGAAATTTGGGAATAAGGGGAAAACTGAAAAAATAACCTAGCCAGACAACATACATTTTGTGCTTCTGCTCAAAGACTGAAGTAATTTGTCATCCACATAGGAATGAAGGGGAAAAAAATTACCAAAAGAGAATTTTTTTGTTTTTACAGTTTAAAATTGAAAAAATAATAAAAGAAAAAGAAGAGCTATTAAAAGTAACTTCTGTTCTGGAAAAGGAAACAGCACAACTCAGAGATCAAGTCGAAAGACTGGAAAAAGAACTTAACCATGAAAAGCAGAGATGTGACCAACTGCAAACAGAGCAAAAGGTTAGTTGTTTAACTGATTAAAGCTGACTCATAATGTTTGTAATCCTCCTTTTTCAAGAACCAGTTAAACTGTGTGAAAATCAGCTATCAAACCCCCTCAGTAGTTAGGTAGACATTTACACTAGAATAGGTCAGTTCCTATTAACCTCCTGCCACTATTCCTTTTATGTCGTAAAACGGTTAAAATATTTAAGGCTTTTGGTACCAGGCTTGGTAAGATAATCGATGACAACTGTTACCAGATGTTCTGCATTTAGCTGTGAAATTCATAGTGGAAAGTAGTTGATAGGTTAAAGTTTGCTTGAATTCACTTGAAACAGAGGAAAGCTTTTAAAAACCCCTCCCTTTCAGGAGTAACTACATAGAACACAGGCTATTGAAAATGGTAAAAAGAAATTGGTATTAAAAGCACATATTAAGACTTAACAGAGAATACTATACCAGGGCATACAAAGAATAAAAAGTACCTAGTCACTTCTCTAAAAGGCTTAACAAAGGTCTGAAGATTTTCAAAGGGAAAAGAAGCACAAACCTAAAAATCAATTTACATTAACTCATAGTGAAAATATAAATCTAGCATAAAACAATGTGAGCTTAATTTGAAATTCTACATATGCTAAGTAGGAAATCTAATACTATAAAAAAGGCACAAAAAATATTTTTAAGCTGCTGCTTTTAAAGAACAGCTTTTAAGAGAAGATTAAAAACATGTGGGAGGGAGGTGGTGACATGGACAAATTTGAAGTAATGAAGCCTATATAATTGAGCTGTGGACAGCAGTTAATAGGCTATTTCTAAGTAGTAGTATGTATATGTCAACAGTTCTGAATGATACACCTTTGATAGGAATTTGTTGAGGGAATTTGAAACTATTGAAACTTTGTGGTTTACTTTTCAACAATCATAGTGAAGTGGAATAGAATGTTGGATAAGGAAAAAAGAAAGGGCAAGATCTTTCTTAGAAAAAAAATTCCTATAAAGGAATGATTTTAATTTCAAGTACCTGGGAGAACTAGCTTAAATCATTGAGATGACAATTAAATACTTAAAAAAATACATTTAATGGCTTTACAGAATCATAATTTTGGTGGATAAAATCTGAATGAGCTACATAGGTATATTTCGTTGTCACTTCAGGCTCTCATTTAGGAAAATGCTTGAAAGTAAACTGTCAGTTCTAATCCATGTTAGCTTTACAATGTCTTTTTAGAATGATTTCTCAAGTGGGATTTTGATGGCTGTTCAGCAAGGATTAAGTTAGATTGTATAGGAACAAAAATGTCTTGATACTTTCCTATATTTTTACTGTGAATTTCTGTAATAAAAAATAGTTTTGCCTTTATGATACGAGAACTTGGCAATTAGAATTTAATTTCAGGAATGTTTATGTTGCTTGGGTTGTTTTTTGGTTGTGTGTTTTGTTGTGTTTTTGTTTGGTGTGTGTTTTTTTGTGGGTTTTTTGATGTGTTTTGTTTGTTGGTTTGGTTTTTTTTTTTTTGGCCTTGTATTTTGTTGAAGTGATGATGCAGTGTGAAGAACTTCTCAGTTGTATTTAGCTGAGATGTAAGTAGACATCTGATCTGAGGCTGATGTAGCTCTTCACCTGTCTAGAATAATACAGAAGCTTTCTAAGTCATGCAATTATTTTTTGTCTAATTTTTCGTCTTTTATGTTCTTATTTTCTGTTTTCCACTTGAAAGAAAAAATAATCTGCTCAGTTGAAAAGTCTTTTTTGTTTATATACATAAGCAGAATATAAATAGAGTGTTACTTTTGAAAATTAAAGGAACATTACTAAATCAGGTGCAGTAAGTTAACTTTTTCATCATCAGAAAGTTTAGTAAACAGTACTTGATTTGTGGCTTTCCAGTCTCAAAGATGACTTCCCTTCTTGCTTTCTTTCCTCCCCACCCCAGTATATGAAATACAGCAGTAGGCTGTATTATAAGGCTTTATATGATTTATCTTTGCTGGGAAAACATATAGTGCGATAATAGATTGATTTAGAGATTCCTGAGCAGCAGTTATGTAACACTCAGTTGGATTACAGTATCTAGGCTTTATTTTCCTCGTGATTTGTAAAAAAAATAAAATAAAATCAAACTGAAATGAAACAAAAGAAAAAAAACCCAACCCAAAACACAGAAGAAACACATTAAAAAACCCAAACAGTAAACAAACCAAACCAGAAAACCCCAAACAAAAACTCCAGACCCAAACAAAACACACACACAAAAAACAAAACCCAAACCACCAAAATAAACTCTCCAAAACTGCTCTCCCAGAGCCTCCTCACATAATCTACTCAGCTTCATGTTGCGTGAGTAGTTGTTACTGGCAGTGTAACCTAAACAATGCATTAACTTGGATGCTTTTTTATGTAAGACTACAAGAGAGAACCTTGGAATGTGAAATAATCAAAATATATTTGTATTTTGTGTAACAGCAGAATCTTCACCTCTGCTTTAGTATGAGCTAGGTTGTTTTGGCTTGGCTTGTTTGATTTATTTTATTTTGTTGAATATATATATTTATTTTAAAAAATTAATTTTTAAATTTTATTCCCCCTCCCCTCCCTTTGAAATTAGAGAATGGTTGTTTTAACTGAGTCATTCTGTGGGGCTTTTATTTTCTTTTATTCCTATTCTTTTGTCACATACAGGTGGATTTTTAGTTATGCTCTAAATTTAGTTTTGATGCATAAACAGATAAAAAGTGAAGTTGATAAATTTAAAATTTTTATTTTAAAAAACCTTTAACTTAGGTAAAGGCTTAACTATTTGGAGTTCTAGTAGAAAAAAACTCAGTATGCTTTAGAGCATATCAGGTTAAAGAAAAAAGTATTAAATAAATTACTGTAAACACTACACATAATTTACCTTTGTAGTTTGAGGAAGCTATAAATGATAGAAAACTTTATTTCTGTTAAAGATAAAACTAAGCTACATTTAATCCATGTGCAATCTCTTGACATATTATTTTTTTTCCTTTTTTTTGCTAAGACTTCCATCAAGAAGTGCACAGATAATACTTGTGCTTGTCCAAAGAGCTCTCAAAAAAACCCTACAATAGTACAAAGCACTGTGTTAAAAACCCTTTAATTGCATGAGCAAAATAAGTGGTTGTATCTGTACAGACACATACATTTGATTCAAACTGAGGGCAGAGCTCTTTATGCTGCTAATGTGTTGGCAACTACTATTTGTTTATTACCATTTGTATTGTGATAAGGGGGCTCTGGAGTAACGAACCCCTTTATACAAAATACACGTCACTCTGCCCTTTTCTAAAAATGTTAATCAGTTTCTTTGGAACAAATAATATGGGTATCTGAACTCATGTCTTTGCCTTTTGATCAAGCACATTATTACGCTACCGTGTATTTTTATGATTGAATTGAGCAGAACGTGGATGGTGTGGTTAGGGGGCCAAGTATAGAAGTAATCTTCCTTTGGTACAGTGTAACCAGTAGAAAGTAGATGAATGATGGAAAAGCCTCTAAGTTCATAATATGACTGTAATGGCCATAAGAAACTACAGATTTTGGTTTGCCATCAGTGCCCTTACTGTTCAGGAGATGCAGTTGTTGCTTTCTTACAAGCCATCTCATTTCCTACCAAAGACAGGAGGAACAAACGCATTCAAGACGTAAAGCAATAGTGTGCTATTGGAGTTGTTGAAACATAGAGTGCCGTAACATGCAGTAGAAGCTAAGTTACTACTCATCTCTAAAGGCTGCTTCTTTTTTTTTTTTTTTTTGGTTTGTGGATTTTTTATTTTTTTTTTTTTAAATTTTACCACATTGTAGCAAAAAAACACTTAATCTGTTTTTAATTTATGTTCAACACCTTTATGGCTTTGCAGGCATAGTTGTCTCCTTGGCCATCATCAAAAAAAAAAAAAAAAATATTTACAAGACACACAGCTCTGCATTAGTCAGTGTTTATGCTCAGATGGAACATGCTTTCCAGCCTCAGTGGTTTTAGTGTGCCATCATAGGTTGTGAATATTACCCCCCCACCCTGCTCCTGCAAAAGCTCAAGACAGAACTTGGGATAAATTCAGAGTTTAGGTTGACCTTTTCCTCCTCTCTTATCCAATGGCTGCTTAATGTGGTATATAGATCAATTTACAGAGGAGATAAGTGAATCTTTCCTGTTGTCCCCTTTCTTCTCCTGCCCCCCAACACATATACTTGTTTTGTGTGTCTGTGTCTTCTGAAAAGGGCTGTATTCAGGTAGAGGAAAGCAGTAATCCTCTGCAGCATTTCTTCTAGGAGTTAAACCGTTTGTAGATTTCCACACCTCAGATGACATTGTTAGCTTTTACAGAGAGTGAAGATTTAACTTAATCTGGTACTACTCTATATGAAAATTCAGAGTAAATGAGAAATTATTGGAAACATTACAGAAATATTCCATCTGTTTCTTACAACCTTCTGTTCCGGTTTCAGAGTTAATTTGTTTCTACTAGGCTGATGTTCCTTGATAGTGTTTTTTTATTTAGAATCCTGCTGTAGCTTGCAACTCTACTAAGAAAATGCTGTTAAGGTATTGATGTAATTACTCACTGATTATTTTACTTAAGGTGACACACGATACATGGTCAGCAGAACTCTTCCAGGTTGCTTTCAACATTTCAACTTTTCCTTTGGTTTCCTGGAGATAACTTGTTGATTGGTATATACTCAGTATGTTGAGTCACATTAGTAAGCTGCTTTTCTCTGAATATATTTTCCTTTTGGAAAAACTGAAGAACATTGAATCAAAAACTTTATCTATAAAATAATGATGCAAATATTTCTGCTCTATATCTTCTACATTATGAATATAAAATGACATACCCATGTAAATATAAAGAACTCGGGCTTTTTGGTCTTTGTGTTCGCAGCTTTGCGTGTACTTAAACTGTGTGTAAGCTCTTTGGCGAGACTGCACTTGCCTACTGTTCTAAGATTTAATATTACTGTGCTGAAGAGAAACAAGCAGTCATGCTTGTGTTGGTCTCTCATTAGTTCCACTTGTGACACTCTGCACCCATTCCGTTTTGTCAGCACAGGTTCTGCGAGGTGCTGTGGAGAGCACAACTTCCACAGGCTGCTTGCGCGGTCGGTTGTCTCCCCCTAGTGGGAAGAGAGTACTGCTGGGTAGATTGCTTTAATGTTAGTGTGACAAATCTTACTCCTGTCTCAGTACTTTAGGTAAATGTTTAACTTCAGCCAGAAGGAACAGATTTGCAGATTACCTGCTCATTCTTTGATCCTGTGAACACCTGAATAATGTTTCTGTTCGTGACCTTGGTATAAATTGAGGCAGAAGTGAATTTACCGACTCGATGAACCTGCTCTTTAATGCTTTTTGAAAGTTTAGCTCACCATTTAACTTTTAAAAAGTGGTCTAATTCATCTATCTGATGGGGAGTTTTAATAGGGCATCCATCTAAGTCCCCATTCTACTGACATGTTCTACCTCCATAGCAGCTTCATTCATTGGAGAGTTTTATTCAGGTATCAGGGATTCATTTAAATTGGCTTTTGATGTCACTTTATAAGGAGAGTTTCTCTGGTTAGATAATGACAAAATGCTGTTGTATGGTGTGGTATGACAGCAGTGCATGCATAAAAGGCAATTGATGTTTTTTTCAGTTCCTCTTTATATCAAGCTATGTGGATATTGTTTATGTATGCTGCACGTGTGAAAATCTTTTGGTCAGGGAGATGTGGTGTTAAAAACAAACAAGACCACTCCAAAAGCAAAAATCCGAACAGCAACCAAAAGCCTACCGCAAAACTCCCCAAACTCGAGGTAAATGATGATTTAACGATACAAATTAAACACTCAGAATTGTTCAGGTTGGCACCAGTGATTATAGCACCCAAGGGTGCTGTTAACATCCTACGAAGAGAAACCTCTGTTTTGTTGTTTTAGTGACTGTTCTGTATATGGATATTTCTTAAACTGGTCAATTGAAAATTATTTCAGTGGATGATTGAACAGATTCATTTGAGATATTCTGCACTTCAAATTTTGTATTCATAGGAATGAGTCTTTGCCAAAGCAATAGCTCATAGTGAAATTATAAGACGTTTTATGAAATCAACATTCTGAAATGTAAATACGTGTTGCAAAATTGTAGTTTTTGTAAATACTTCACCTGCCTCCTGCAAAAACCTCCGAGGCTGTAGTCTGCATGACAGTAATTGTGTGACTGTTGTTACATAGTTAAACTTTTACAAAGTGAAGCCTTGGTTTTGTGGAGTTTTAATCTGTTTACCAATGTTAGTTGAGGAGACTTAACAGAATTAAATTACTATCACTGTGATTTCGTAGATTTTTGCAGTAGAGACTTCTGTGGTTTTAGAACAGTATTTCTATTGCCAGTTGTAGTCACAAAGATAAAAGCTTAACATCACTGAGTTTACTTGGAATTGGTTTACGCCTTTACTTTATTGAATGCTTGAATTTTACTTTAAAAAGAAAAATTACAACTTGATGTTTCCTTTTAGAACAGTCAGGGCCTGTGTTATGAGCACACTCAGATTTTACAGTGGCTGCAATGGTACTATGTTGTGTTCATCATTTCTCCTCAGAGTATGATGTCAGCCAGCTGTTTTACATGATTCTGTTGTAGCTTCTATGATGTCAATGGGGTGAACAAAAAGGCTCCTGCAGATAATTAATTTAGAGGATTTAGTCCCCTATATTCTCTACAGGGTATGAAGCATAATGGCTCCCCTGACACTAAATGGCATCCAGATAACTCAGTCCAAGTGAAAGGTGCTGCTCTGCTTTGTTCTGTTTTCTTTTTTACTGTTTTGGGTTTTTTGTTTGTTTGATGGGGTTTTTTTGTGTTGTTGTTGTTGTTGTTGTTGTTTTTTTTATAAATTGTATTTGGTGAATTGAGCTCTGGTTTGAGTTGCACAGATCATTTGTAACCTTTCATTTTTCTTCTTCATTGCAATGTATGCATTCTGTAAAAAGTAAAATTAAAAATTGCAGATATTGGCCGTTGACCAAAGATGAATGCTCTAGGTTTTTAAAAAGTAGTCCGGGAGTTTCACGTGTTATGAAAAGGGAAGATGAAGCATAAAAACCGATACTGGAAGATGTCACAGGTGGAAATAGTCAGGGGTGGTATTTTTCAAATATTTTATTCAGCCTTTTGGATTTCTCTGTGCCTTAAGCATGTTTAAAAGAACGTGTGGTGTATGTTGATTCCCAGGAAGGGACGGCTGTACGCCTTTGC
This sequence comes from Actenoides hombroni, assembly GCA_024336885.1. Classification (NCBI taxonomy): domain Eukaryota; kingdom Metazoa; phylum Chordata; class Aves; order Coraciiformes; family Alcedinidae; genus Actenoides; species Actenoides hombroni. Next base: position 16,795,319 of record WUAM01000179.1, on the reverse strand, counting down.
TTCCCTTAGCTGGGCTGTACTCTGAAATGTTTTACTGTTGTTACAAAAATGCATTAGGAGTGAAAAATAAGTAGGGAAAGTGTGTTGTTCTTCACTGTTGACCATACAGATTTTTGCCATAGTTTTCTGTTATAAAAATGAGAATTTAAAACCTTTATGGCTATTCCATTTTCAAATGAAAGATTATTAGTCTTTTTGGAGCAGAAGTTTAATAAATATTTTTAAATGTGTTTTGAGGAAGAGCACAGGCATGATCTTTGTATATCATTTAGATGGAGCTTATAATAGCTTCATGAGATTTCAGCCTATGCATTTTCAATTAGGTTACACAAACCTGAAGCAACTGATCTGTAATTTAGCACTTTTTGATGCAAAAACTCTTTTCTTTTGGCAGCTGTTGTAATGTAGTGTAAACAAATCATGTTATATGTCATGGCAATTCTTTGCAGGAGGAGGACAATGTTTCATGTGATTACAGTAAAATTATTTTTTAAAACACTCAGTTCAAAATATTTTGCCATTTTAGAATAATATTAAAGATTTTGGTGCCCCTGTCTTTCTTCTCATTCCCTATCTGAAGCTACATCAAAATTTTCAAAGTGGAACTCTGATTCTGAGGAAGATAAATGTACTTGGCAACTACATTAAATTTTATTCCATTTCACTAGTGAGATTCCTAGTAGTTAGAGGAATTTTTGGTTTGGTAGCTTTTTGTTTTGCAGCCATGAAGCTGACAAGTAATTTTTGGCTACTTATTCTGGCCCTTGTGCAGTTTTCATCCCCTTCCACCTATAAGGCTGTTGAAACTCTAGGGAGAGGGGGTTGGGGGAGCTGCATTTGTAACTGAATTAAAAGTACAATCCAGAGTAAAAACAATTTAAAAATTATTGGGTGGCTTTTAACTAGTTCACTCAAATGATTCATACTCTTGCTGTGCTTTTCTTTCTGTTAAGGTGTACGAAAATGTATAATATTTGTTGATGTACCAGATAAAGTACATTATAATTACAGAAAGTAATTATCTTTTTTTAATAGAGGCTGTACATGTAGTTGGTGTCTTTGTTATATTCTTCTGCTTTAGATTCCTTCTAAAACACAGTTGACTTTTACCTGTAAAACAGTCTAAGAACGCTCAATTTAAATTTCACAGGCTCTGAAAGTGCTGTAACCAGAGTGTATGGGGCTAGGATTGCAGTGTCTCAATTGAATTGCTAAGAATTCTGTAAAATAACAAGTCACCTTTAAAAATTAAACCTTTTTTTCTTTCAAAACTGTAGGCTTAGTTGTATCTAAACAAGTTTATTAGGTGAGAATCTGTTAAATATGGAACTTTTACATTTTAATACCATGTCCCTTTAGAATAACTAGCAAAGCAGCATCAATTGTAATGCTGTTTCTGGAGTGAACTTTTTTCAGGCTATTAATTCCTTTTAATATATGTTACCTTTGGCAGTCTGTTTGAACTGTTTGTACTGTTTGTATATATAATGTATCAGATTAAATTCTTTTGAAGGCACTTGGGTTACAACTGTTACAGTTATGCTGAAGTGGTGTTTAGAGAAAACACAGATAGGCATTGAAATAGACTTTTTACTATACTAGACTTTCAAAACTGGGGCAAATAATTAGTCTCCACTGCTCTAAGGAAGGACAAGCAGTTATAATGTGTGGTGTTGCTGCTGGTTATATAGCAAATTGTACTTGAATACTGACTTTAATTAAAATACCCTGCCTGCATTACACCGAGTACATACACTTTTGATTGCAGGAAACGGATAGCTCTTGAAAAATAAAGACCTTATTGTGGGTCATCTTCTCCAACATTGTTTTCAAAAATATGGTACATTCATAGTCCCTTGAAATTCTTTATTAAGGCATAGAATAAAGCCATTTAGAGTTTACCTAGTTGTAATGTATTAGTCCTTTTTTTTTTTTTTTTATATAGCATATGTAACAAAAATAGAAATCTACTTTCTGTTGATACAGTGTTTAGGAAGTGATTGAGTCATCAGTTATATTTGTCACCCCTCACAATTCAACACCCCCCACCCTCACCACCCCTCAAAAATCATAATGCCCTAACTTTTGTTTAGTTGCTTGTAAAAGTGGCTTAACTACACTTGCAACAGTGTATTTTGACAATTAATGAGTAAAAACAGTCCTCATTATATTTTATTGTACTTAAAACATTGTTAGGTTGTTAGCAGGGGTTCTCTGTAAACTCTGGCTGATTCATTTCTCTTGATGTAACAGTACAGTCTTGTTGTTTCGGGGTATTAAGCTTTGTTTAAAATTGAATAGATGAACTAGTGCTTTGCTCTTTCAAATGTGGGGCAGAAAGACAACTTGTACCTTAGTATCTGCACAAACAGGGTAAGTCATGCTGTAGTCAGGCATGTTGGTCAGTCTGTCTTGACCTTGTTTACAGTTTGATTCATACCACTGTTATGGTTGATACTAAGCTGAGCTTTATTCAATTTCGATATCAGAAACAGTAGTATATTATCTTGGTATATGTGTTCTATTTTAGTGTTATTAATTTATTTTCTCAAGAAAATAGTATTGTATTGAAAATAGTATTTTTCTGCACTATTTGACCTGACTTGAAATGGACATTTAGTTGTCCACTCCTTTGGAACAATATGGACATTAGTGTAATTAGATAATGAACGCAATACTTTAAAAGTGGCTTCCCCTCTTGCATCTGTCAGTTTTCTGACAAAGGAATCTGTTTTGAGTGTTATCATCCTGTTTCAGCTTTCAACATCCAAGACATAAATCCCCCAGTTGTTCCATGAGCTTCTGTGAGCTTTGTGACCTTCCACATGCTCAAGCTAGGAGAATGTAGAGTAGTAATTAGCTTTTCATCAGGAGTTCTTCTCTTTTTTCTTTTTTTTTTTTTTCCCTTTTCTTTTTCAAATTTGTATTTATTTATTCATTTTCTCCTCTCTTTTTTTGCCTCCTCTTTTATCTGAAGTTGTTTTTACTGTGGCTTGCTTGAATGGTGTAACTGGTCAAATGCAAACTCCTTTTCAAGTAAGAGAAAGTACAAAAAAAAAAAGAAATTACTTAGTTTTCTAAGCGAGGCAGTTGATGTTTAGTTTGCAGAAAGGAGATAGGTAAAAGATATGAAATACAGGTTTGTTTGTCCTATACTCTGAAGTCTTTGGGTAGTCTATGTAACTGAATGCTTGCTCCAAAACAAACTCCTTATTAACTCCTTAATACATTAACTGCACATAGTGAGTTTAATATCTTTTTATATATATCTAGTATGCATAATTATATAATAATAATTTTATAATAATACGTAATTTTAGTATGTATAATTATACTTGAAATAGGCTTGTCATATTTTAAAGAAGAGCAGAAATCTAATGACCATATCTTAGCATTAATTCAGAACTACAACATGCTGTTTGAAGATACATGTTGTTCATAACATTTGTTTGTAATTTTTTTTTAAAGAATAATATTCAAGCAGGGGAAGCTCTTAAAACTGAAATAGATGATTTGAAGAAGAAGCATGATGAGGCTGCTTCAAAAGTTCTCCAGCTTGAAGAAGATATCATGACTGTTACTCAAAAAGCCATTGCAAAAGAAACAGAGTTAGACAGGTATTTAGTGATTTTGTTCCTTACCTTTCTTATTTTACTATTTGTTTCCGTAGGTATGTTGTGTTGTTTTTTTTCTTCAGCTATCAATTGTTAATGCATCAATTTTCCATATTAATATTTCTGTGGTATTAATTTGTCAATGTTTTAGTCTGAAGGACAAACTGAAGAAAGTAATGCTTGAGAAGGAGCAACTTGAATGTGTGTTAAAGACAGAAAAGGATGAAAAAGAGCTTTATAAGGTAACTTTATTCCTTGTACCTGTATACACTGAAATGAAGTGGTTTGAAATAAAGGTGGTAATGTTCTGTGGAAAAGTCTGATAAATTGAATTTGTTAAAAAGGAAATGGGTAACTTCTGTGAAAAGATTTTATGATAGTTATAGATGTTCTCATATAAAAATGAATGAGGAAAATAGCACCTGAATTAATCCCATGATATAAAAAAGGTGTCCAAGAAGCAGAGTGGATGACCAATTTGTTAAAATGCAGTCATAATAACAAAAAATAACAGATACTAGTGAGGAAGTTGTCTAGTTATACAGTGTATCACCGAATAACTGATTTTTTTTTTTTAACACACCTATTAAAAGGTAAATTACTTCTTACTCTTCCAAGTTCTCTGTCTGAACTGTGTTTTTTAGATCCCTATTCTTGAGTCTTGTGCATAACTCTAAGAAGCTTTACTAGGATCTACAGTGCATTGATTTGATGTGGACAGAAATCAGGGCCTTACCTTTTAGCTGTAGAGTGGAGCAGCTGTTAGATGATCAAGCTGAAAGAATTCCAGCCAGAAATTCTGTACTGGAGGGCAGTGATATTATCAGATGTTTATTTTTATTTTTTACCTGTTCTAATCTGTCTCGGAGATGAGTTAGAATTTAGTGAACCCTTAAATGGACAGGTGAACAATAGTTTTCATAACGTGGAAGAGGAGTTTGACGTTTTTTAGCATCATTACAGATACACTTGAAGAATACAGAAATAGAAAACACCAAACTAGTAAAAGAAATCCAGACGTTTAAGAATTTGGATGCAAACAAAGAAAACATGATATCGTATTATAAAGAGGAGGTTGGCAGATTACAGCTATTTGTAGCTGAAAAAGAAAATATGAAGAAAGCTCTTTTGCTCTCCTCATCAAACAAGGTAAGCATTACTAATATAATTAGACTGGCTTAAAATAAGCATATTTAAGGTTGTACGTGTTTAACAAGAGAAAGGAAGAAGAAATCACCAGGCTGAGAGGCGAAAGGATGACTGTGTTCTCAGTAGATGCAGACAATAAGCAAAAGAGTGAATTAGTTGTTGTTTGGTTCCCGCCCCCCCCCCACACCCAACACTCATCAACGGTTGGCGCTCACGCTGTCTCACAACAGACAGATGAAGAC
>WUAM01000179.1:16732983-16790214 GCA_024336885.1 Actenoides hombroni | reverse complement strand
ATTTTCCCTAGTCTTCCTTTTACCATTGATGTATTTGAAGAAGCCCTTCTTGTTCTCCTTTACTTCCTTTGCCAGAGTTAATTACAAGAGGGCCTTGACCTTTCTTGTTGCATCCCTACAAACCCTGACAGCATTCCTATAATTCTCCCAAGAGACCAGTTCCTTCTTCCATGTGCTGTGAACTTCGTTCTTTCAGTTGAGTTTTTTCAGTAGCTCCTTGCTCATCCATGCTGCTCTCCTCCTCCTCTACTTGGTATTTTTACTCCTGTCTTGAGCTTGGAGGAAGTAATTTCTGAATACCAGACAGCTCTCTTCGGCCCCTTTACCTTCTAGGGTCTTAGCCCAAGGGATTCCTCCAAGTAGGTCTTTAAAGAGGACAAAGTTAGCCCTCTTGAAGTCCACGGTTGCAATCTTACTTTTTGCCTTGCTTCTTCCTTGTATTATAGTAAACTCTGCTATGTTGTGATCATTATATCCATGGCTGCCCTCAACCTTCACATCCCTGACCAGACCTTCTTTGTTCATTAATATAAGGTCCAGAAACCTTGTTGGCTCTTCCAACACCTGCATCAGGAATTTAGCGATGCATTGCAAGAGCCTTCTGGACTGAGTATGCCTTGCTGTGTGGCCTTTTGAACAAATATCAGAGTGGTTGAAGTCACCCATGATCACCAGGGCATGTGATCTTAAGGCATGTGTGTTCTTGAGGTGTACATAAAAAGCTAACAGAGTTTGGATGAACCTATAAGCATAACATCGTTCAAGGAAGAATTTTGAAATCGAAGCAGGGAAAAATCCACAGTTACGACCTCTATTCAGTACCACCACCACCAGAAAAAAAAACAAAACCGATGTAAAAAAACCCAAACCCAAACATGGGGGAAAATAGAAAACTTGGAGGAGGATTACAAAGTGAAGTGGGGAGAAAGTTTCTTCAATACAGTTATAGTTTATTCCATATGTATTTTGTGTTCTTGTCGCTATTCTAAGCTTTGTTTCATAAATAAGTCTTTTGCAATGATAATGTCAGTCTTATGCCACCTAATAACTGAACCTGTTAGTGACTTTCAAACAGACCTGAGAGTTATTTGCCAGAATTTTGTGAAAATTACTGACGGAGTTGGAGAGGACCTCAAAGAGGAAAAGGTGTATGAACAATGGCAAGATGTACAAATGTGAATTCTTAAGAAAAAAAGTATTTCTGCTGTCCATGGAACAAATGGGGTAGTTAACTGGCTTTGATGCACAGAATTCTTCAAAAAGCTGTCTTCTCATCCAGAAGGTCAATGGTGAATGAGGTGTCACATCAGCACACCTGTGGCTTTTCCTTAAAAATCTTCCACACCTTTAGCTGTGTTGTATATTGGGTAACAAACACCAAATTTCACTACTTTGACACCAGAAGTCCAGCACTCTTTAGTAATATGGACTCCATTTTCTAATGGAATATTAGATTTAAGTTGATGGATTTAAGTGCTGCTAACTCTAGAAAAAGAAATATTTTTTTTTCCTAATAATTTGCTTAGAAATTACTGTTCCTAGGGAAAAAGAACTTTCTAAAGTAAGATTATAAAAATCATAGTCTGAAGCAATTTCATCCTTAGGAGAACTGAATGTGTTTGTGTGTTTATTATTGCTTCCTGTTTTAATGAGCAATTTTGTCTAGTCCATTTTTTAGGGGATATCATAGTGCAAGTTATATGTTACTTTGTGCTTTTGTTTTCATTTAATTAAACACCAAACCAAAATTTCTTTTCATGAAGAAAATTGCAGGCAATCAGCAGAAACTGACAGAGGCATCTAACAGTGAGACAGCTACTGCCGTTGTTACAGACAAAAAGTTGCCTGCATCTCCAGGTATCAACAGCTTATATTTTGTCTATTTTTATCAGCTTGGAAGTGTTGTCTATGTGAAGTAGTCCTTAATAGTATTTATAGTATAAAGTAGGTGGACTTGTTCTGTTTTAGTTAAAGCAATGATGAGAAATGTGAAAACTCATTTGAAAATCTTGTGTCCTTATTCAAGTGGTAGCATTGATAAACAGCTCAGTGTATCTTTTCAAAACAGTTCAGTTGATATTTGTTAATATCCGTAGTACTGAACTCTTTAATTTCTCCTTGATAGTTAACACAGAGCTGGTTTTGCCAAGCTAATAAACAATTCCTTTAAAAAAAAACCCAACAACTTCCCTGAATTTGCAGGTTGTGTACAATAGCATGGCAATTTTGCAGACCTGTTATTAGTAACTGCCTACTGTAAAATCAAGTCCACTGAAAAGTTCTGATTCTATGATGGCAAAGTCAAATCTATAGAGTATTCTCATCATTTATAGGCAGTAGTGGTTTATCAGAAAACATTTAACAAGGTTATAATTTTCATGAACTATTAAATTCTTACCAAACATCTTCTAATACATAAACATATTGTAAGGTTAAAACTAAGCCTGGATTATTATTTAAGTTGAATTGATAAGTGCCACTAAATGCTGACTAATTTGTGTGTGGTACTTTATAATTCACACATTCTTTCTGTCTATAGAGACTATAGGTTGTAGTTTCTGTCCGTTTCCTCCAGTCTTAAGTAAATACACGTGTTTCCTAAAATAAATAAAATCCCAGCAAGCTCAGTTACAGTGTGTGATGGGATGAAGTAAATTGCTGAGGTATTTCAGGTTCTGGAAGAATAAAATGTCTAGCATGATAACCTAATGTATATATTCTTATGTTTAGTTTCACAGGAGCTAAGGGGAGAGATGTCTGGGTTTTTTGTGGTCTGTGGGTTGTGTTTGTGGTTGTTCTGGTTTGTGTTTAGGGTTTTTTTTGTGTGTTTTTGTTTTCTGTTTTGTTTTTGTTTGGTGTTTTTGTTTTTTTTTCCTTACATTGATCTCTGCATTGTGTGTGCATATATTTATGTTCGTCTTCAGTATGTGAGAGAGTTGAACACAGACGTGCAAATCTAACTGCTGATCTTACATATCACTAGCCACGTGATGCTGATTGTCTCTGATTAACTGCTTGAATAGCATGGACCACTCTGTTCTTGATGCACTGTCAGATTTGGCCTGTCATCTCTCTTAGACAAACTTTATTTATAGAACAAAAAAGTCAATATTCTTGTTTTTTCTTCAATGTTCACAGCTAGTCCCATTTCATCTGACATTGTTTCGGAATTCATGGTAAAGGAACAAGTACGTGAAATGAATAAAGAAATTGCTGAGAAAACTGAGAAGTATAAGAAATGCAAGCAAATGTTGTCAGTAAGTAAATGACTGCTTCAGAAAGCTGAACAGGAAGTAGCTATAGGTGCGAAGTCTTAAAACCACGAAGGTCACCCATCTGAGTTGCCTTGTTTGTTTGTGTGATACACTGTGATAATGACAGAAATCTGAACATTAGAAATCACATTTTTAGTAAGTCAGCTCTCGATTACCTGAGGTGTTTGAAAGTCCAGACAAGGACCTCTTAGGAAAGCCCAGATGCTGTAAAATGAACAAAAGGACTACTACTTCTGCTCTTGAAGTTTTGAAGCACACCACCTTTTTTTTCTTTTTTCTTTTCCCCCCCATTTTATTTTAAGTGTATTTACTTTTATGAATTGCATGCATCGTGTTGCTGTAAGCCACGTGATGTCTGGAACAAGTGTAGCAGTATTTATTTGATAGGCTGTTCAAGTGTAATTACTCTACCTCCTTTTACAGTGTTTTGACATCTGATTGGGTGCTGCTTACTAGCTTGGGCTTAGTCATATATAAAAAGTCATTACATGGCTCTCGGGACAGAAGTTGGCACCAGTAGTGTCATAGACACAATAGTAATGCCTTTTAAATATTAGTATCTGTCAGTCCTAACTTGATTTTTATTCAGCTAGCTTGTATGTATGTATATATGATGATGGATTATTACATCAGTGTTGCTGGTGAAAAGTTGACTGTTGTAAAATTAAGAAATGCTTTCTGGGTGTTGTCTCTGTTCATCTTATTTCTCTTATTTATCGCAATGAGATGATGCTGTTGTAATGTGCTCTTCAGGATGTAACAACTGTCTGTAATTCTGCTTGTTACGCTGTCTGTGGAGAGCCTGCGTTAGTTTCTGCTGGCTATTTCTTCCATGGTGATGCTTGAGGAAAGCTTTGCCTTTGACCTTCTGGATGAAAGTTATTTAGATTGTAGAAGTTGCAGAAGGAAGGGATAATCATGATTGCAGTGTAGTATTAGGATACAAAGAAACCTGCAGCTGTGAAGCTAGAGGAATATCAGCTTGTTGAAAATTCAGGCAAGAAAAAAAAAATGTGTACTGAACATCATTTATGCAGTGTTGGGTGGTTCTGTCCTCTTCAGAGTCTTGAGTCAGGCTTGGTTTCTTAAGGGAGACATTTGTAAATGGTCTTGTTCTAAAAGCATGGAGTTACACAGTGTCATTGTTGGGAGTGGGAGAGTAAAATCTTTTAAAATTGTAAATATTTCATGCTGTGGTGTAAACTACTTTAGGATGAGAAGATAAAATGCAGTGCTTATGCTGATGAACTTGCTAAACTGGAGCTGAAGTGGAAAGAACAAGTGAAAATCAATGAGAGTATAAAATTGCAGCTAGCAGCAATGGAGGATCAGTATAAAGTAAGTTACAGACTTTGTTTTGACAGTGGTATCCTATTCTTAACATAGTTGCTCATTTCTAGTAGTTCAGGTAATGGAGAATTTTAATAGGGAAAAAATACAAAATATATTTTTGCTGTAAATAGAAATTCTGTCCTGTGCTTGTAGAAACAACAGTCTTGTAATGCCTCTTTTAAAGGAAGACAGATCTGCTAAGTGTATTACCAAATGGCTATCAGTCTTTTAATATTGTGGATTTAGACAAACCTCTAAATGACATTAATCTTGTATTACAGGAAAAAAAATGGGCTAGAGAGTTCTAATTTCCTGTTTCTTACTATAACACAGACGGGAATATTGATTGACATGTTTGTCCAAAATCTTCATCTTGTGTGCTGCATTACCGGTGTAGTAATGCCCAATTTCTGAATTAGCTGGAAAGGTACAAGATGAGTGATACATTTTTTAAAATCATCATGAGAGAATTGCTTTAATTTGGAGGATCTCAACTATTGTCTTAGTAGAGTGACACAACACAAGCGTAACAGGCAGCTTTAGTTTTACAAGAGTCCTTGATCTCTGAGGTTATATGGTAGTAATACATATGTTGAAGCAGCTTTTTAGGTCAACAAGGACAAGATAAGAGCAACAAATTTCCATAAGACCAGCTTTTATTCTTGTTCTCAATCTAATGGTGATACTGTAGTTGACAGAATAGAATACTCTGTTGCCCACTTCTGTCCATTGTGATGAACAGGGATTAAATTGAACTGTGACTATGTCAGTTCTAGTAGGAACCCCCTTCCATTAGAAATGACAGCATTTTTTCCTCTATAAAATTCTGAATTACTCTACGGTTCCTTTCAGCACCCTGTAGGATGTCCTTTTTCAACACTTTTCACAGCCCTATTTTCAATTTTATAAAATACATGACTCTTTCAAATTTACTTAATTTTAGTAATTGTCAGTGATCAGTTGCTATGCATAATTCAGTGTAAAAGAAGTTTTGTTTTTATATTCACAACAGCAGGAGTAATAAATAATTGGTTCCAAAACTGAAAGCACTTTAACTGCAATTCAAAACTTGTTATCAGGTGGAGAAAAGATGAGCTGTTCTTCCCAGTTGGCAGGTTTCTCTCTGACCTGAACTAGGAGAGAGAATTTCAGAACTGAAAAAAATTGATATGCAGCTGTGCAGAGCACTGAGCTTATGCTAGAAAAACAAGTGGATAGGCAGTCTCCAAAGTAACCAGAATCCAAATAAAACAGCCCTTTGTAGAGAAAGGCATGGAAGGATTGTGTTATGTCTCAGTTGCATCTCCTCCCGGAGCACCCAACAGACACAAGGCAGATATTTGTGAAGCTAATTTAGTGTCTTTGAGGTAGTAGGTTTTGGTTCTCTCTGTTCTGTGGTGGGACGTTTATAAAAGCTGGATGAAAAAAATCACTGAAATGCCAACAGATTCTTTCAGAAGTAATGAGATGATGATTGCAAACCTTTGATTGTTTCTGGTCGATGGTGCCCTTCCTGCCATTAGTATCACTGATACTAGTCCTCATTTTTAACCTAGGATTTTATCATTCCACAGTGGCTTTCTGAAAACTGGCAGGAAAAAGCTGCTGATGTACTGCTGTTATCCAGTAGATAAACTTAGGGAGAATTGTTGGGTTTGCTTTGTACTAGTACATAGTATTAGATGTTGCATGTAACTAATAGTAGATAAAATAATTTCCTTCTGAAAGATGAACTTAATCACTGAACTTTGTTTACACAATATAACATGCATAGGAATAGCTTTTATTCACTAATACCGGAACCTTAAACTTTTTTTTCATACAGGTTCAGCTGGCAGAAAAAGAGAGACGAATAAAGGAACTGGTATCACAGTTGGAACTCTTTACCAGTGAGAAGGTATTGTCAGGATTCCTATTAAATTTTGTAAATTAACACTTGTGAGGTTCTTTGGTTTGAGGAATTGCGATTTATTTTGAAGTGAGAATTTATTTACTTTCTAAATGTACTTTTCCAGATTTGGATATTTGCCAAAATGAATTTGCATTTTAAAGTACAAGTTCAGTTAATATTACTAATACTTTTTTCTTCAATAGACACCACAGTATCCCAACTTGCCAAAGCTGACTTAGCCTTTGAAAATAGTAATTTCTTGTTCTGTTATAGAGTTCTAGAATATTTTCTGCATATAATTTAAGAAAAATTTTATCGTGTCAAAAATTAGGTCTTTGTTCACTAGAGTGGTATTCTATCCAGGATCTAAAATAATTATTTATATATGCAGATGGGGATTACTCTGTGTAAACTAATTATCTGAGATTGCAACTAGCTATGCAGTTCACAGAATTTAGGAATTTCTACCATTTTTTGTCCTATATTCCTTTCTCAGTAGCACCACTGTTTTTCTACATGTTTTCAGGGGACATCAGCCTCCTTCCTGCTTAACTCCTCTTACATCTCAGTGAAGGAGATTCAGCCCTGTTGTGTCTAGGGGCTGATAGCAGCTTAGTGCATATGCTATATGGCCAAATAGAAAAGATTATTACTGAGCTCATGCTTGCAGCCTTTCTATCCTCTAAGGTAACCTGAGTTAACAAAACTTGTGGAAATTTGGTTTCCTTGAGGCAGACTTTGTCCCTGATACTTTCAGGAATTGCTGACTGACAGACAGCACAATTAGTAAACCTTTTTCCCTTTTAAATCCTGACATAAGGTATGTATGGTACCTACCTAGCTTGACATTTTGGGGTGTTTTCCATCACTGGTTAGGATTATTTTTGCTTTTCTCCAGTGTTGTCCTATAAGTAGAGATGTATATACTTCAGCAATATAATCTCCAGGTTTTCCATGATATGTGTGTGTGCATACAACCAAATCCTTTTGACGTCTGCAGTTCTCTTATCAACTGCTTGTAATAATAAGAGCAGCTTGACATGTGACAGTAGTGACTTCTGTAAACTACAGTTGGAAAAATACCTTTATTGGAGAAGAAAGATACACAAAGAGTACTGAGTTATAAATATGTGATGGAAAATGGACTGCTACTTTCAAGAGTTCACTGTCTAATCAAATTCATTACCATTACTGTTAAGCCAGACATTCTAAGATGCTAATGTTCTAGTGTTGGAAGTACCTCTAAGGTTTTAATGGCAATTAATCAAAGGTGGGTTTTACTGAAAAGTGAAGTAATGAAATGTCTCTGTTATATTCAGATAGTATTGCATGATATTGTGGAAAAGTTAGAATTCTTCAGATTATTTAAAAAATCCAGTATGAACAAATAGTTAATAACAACAGGAATTTGCCTACTGAGAAATTGAAATTAAACTAATTTTTTAATAGATTTCTCTCACGCTTTTGTAATTCAAAAGAAAGGAAAATAAAAGTTGAGTTTTGATGAATCTAGCTTAGCTGAAGGGAATAATTTTAAACACCACACATAAGAAGGAGAACAACTGTAATAATAATGTATGGAGCTTATAAAAGCTTGGGACTTTGTCTAGCAAATTTATAGATATTTACATTACAAAGAAGAATCAAAGTGCCTTGCTAGATTGGAACCATGATTTAAAAGGTTAAGCACAGTATAGTAAACAGCTTTTCAATTTATACTCCATTATCAGTGTTTGTTTATAAATGTCACCAAACATAGCATGCTAAAAATGTTCACTTGCTGTCTCTTCAAACATATAAAATTGCTTGGTTTCTATTTTATTTACATACTTGCATAGCCTTTGATTTTTATTAATTTATTTAATTTAAAAAATTATTTATTATATTTCTTAAAATCAATCTCTACCTTAACTATCCAACTTCTGGCTCAGGCTATTTTACAGCACCTTTTACAGTCACTTTGATCTACACTCTGTTGTAATCTTATGTGATGCTAAAATTAAAGTATTAATGCCACTACCTCTCATTCTAAACTGCTTCCATATTGCAGAAGACATTGATTTTTAAAAGGAAAATCTTATTTCACTGAAAACTAATGGTTCCTGCTTTTGTATTGAGTAAAGATGAATTATTTAGATTTAGATGGTTACTAAAACTTTAATATGTAACCCTAACCATTTCAATCCTATGTGCAATTTAGTCTATAAACCTAAAGTTTATAAAACTAAAACTAGCATAGTTATCCTCCTGTAGATAGGATATAAATATTTTACTGAGAGGGTGTTAGGCAGAAATCGTGTTGTCCTGTATTAGAAGGTTTTTCTAAAGAAAAATAAACAGTACTGTGTTTACAGACAGTGCTCCAAAAAAAGATAACTTTCTGTAAGCTCCCTTACCATTTGTAGATAGCACCTTTTTCCTGTTTGAAAATGACTTTATGATGTTGCTGGGGGAGTCTAAACCTTTTCTGTCTGAAATCTGATAGTACATATATAACAAGAAAAGTATAATTTCCATCTTTTCTTCTTTTGAGTGGGGTTTTGTTTTCAGAGGAGGTATTGCTCCTTGATTTTCACATTTTTGTTGTTAGTTTGGGCTAAATTTTACCTGGTTTTAAGAAAAATATTCTGAGTGGTTCCTTTTAATAACTTAGACATTTTATTTCTCATGTAATGAACTCAGTAGTTGAAGTGTTGGCTTTAAGTTTAAATTTGAAGTCCTTGGGGAAAAGACACACTTTCATCTTGGGGTTTTTGTTATCATTACATTAGGAAACATCAAACGTGAACCCAGAGAACTCAAAAGAAAATGCTAACCAGAAAGAACAAAATGTCTGGAAGCATATCTCTTAACAATCTCTATTTTTTTAAATAATTGTTAGCATTTTTACACCTCGGAAAATGTTTTCTTGGTTCTGAATTGTAAGTGGCATATTTCTTTGGATCTTCTTCTTGTCCATGTGCTCTCTCTCCCTTAAACCTATTTTATTAAGTGGAAGGCTAAGAAAGTTTTCTTTGAATACATTAGAGCTGATGCACTGATCACACTTAAGTCACTTTAATTACTGTCTTTTAGCATATATATTGGCTTAGAGTTTTAATGGTTTAGAAGTTATAAAAACCCTTTAGTAGTTTATAATAATTACTATCTTTATGGATTATATGCAAGAATCTTGAATTTTAAGTACGTTAATTTTATGAGTTCTGTTTGAGCTATTCTGAAAGAATTAATTGCCTTTCTGATACAAATATTTAATGAACAGAATTAAATAAAGCAGGCCATTTAAACCCCTTGAATTCCACAATTTTTTACATTTTGGATGAAAACATTGAATTTTGGAAGCAAGCTACAGAAGAAACCCTTGCTAAACTGAATATACAAATATAAAATAGGTAAGGGTATAACAAAGGAGGAAGAAGGATCAATTAGAATTTGTCTTGTTAAATTTATAGAGGGCAGAGTATTTTTTCACAGGTAGTGTAATAACTGAATTCTGTGTATAAAAATACAACTTCTCATGGATTTAAATTCTACACATTTGTAATTAGAAAAGAGCAGTTTTATTCTGCATGATGCTTGTAGTATAAAAATTATTTGAAACAAGTAATCTAATTGGGATTACATTTGTGAAGAATAGCACTGATTTCTCTTTGTTAGTATAAATAGAGAATCCCAACCTTGAGTAATAGTTTTACTTCCTAGAATCACTTGTTTAACTTTGAATTAACTGATGACAAAACAAGAAAAAAATATTTAAAACACCGTCTTTCTATTTTCTTTGTCTGTTTTTGGTATATACAATACTTGGCACTAGATCAAGATGAAAAGACAGTGGGAAGGTTAACAGATGTGGGTTTTTTTTTTTTTTTTGTTTTTTGTTCTTTTTTAACAAATGTAAATATTTCATAAAAGCTTCAAACTTTCCTAGGACTTCATAGATTGATAGCATTTTAATCTTGGCATTATTTAGGAACTTGGCAGGACACCAGGAAATCAAGCTGGAAGGATGATGGAAGGGCAGATTTCACAACAGACATTACATTTTCGCAACCCATATTCAGAGGAAAATGGACCAGTTCCCTCAGTGCCAAGTCGACTACCAGTATTGCAGTATGGAAACCCTTATGCAGCTCAGGAAAGAAGAGGTAAGTAAATTCCCCCCAATACAACGTCACTGTTTCAAAAGCAGTGGCTCATTTAATGCAGGTTAAAGTGTCAACGATCTTTATGCTGGTGCACAGAGCTGTTGCTGATTGATGAGAATAAAGTCCCTTTTTTTTTTTTTACTGATGAGAATCAATAAGTTAATATTTTAAAGAAACTCCTTTTGAA
Organism: Actenoides hombroni; assembly: GCA_024336885.1. Lineage (NCBI taxonomy): Eukaryota > Metazoa > Chordata > Aves > Coraciiformes > Alcedinidae > Actenoides > Actenoides hombroni. Next base: position 16,779,384 of record WUAM01000179.1, on the reverse strand, counting down.
AAAGGTGATGTCTATTGTTTTATATTATCTAAACCAAAAATGTGGTTTAAGTCTTGAATTTTAGATGTAAGTTAGCACATCTGTAACCTCAAAATACAAACTGTACTGAACAAAGATGTGCTCTAATTTTTCTTCAGATGGAGCAGATGGCGCTTTTAATCCTGATGAGATCCAAAGGCCACCTGTTAGAACTTCCTTTTGGGAGCTAGAAGATGATGTAGTGTGTAGTCAGCCTTCACGCAATCTCAGTCGGCCTGATGGTTTAGAAGATCCTGAGGATAACAATGCAAGTACTTTTTTATTAATTCTTTTTCCTTCATATGCTTACTAATGAGTAATCAGCTGCACATAAATTTTCATGTTATTTAAATCTGGACATGATTTTTCTTTTCCCTGAAAAAGGTTTTAGGTGAATTTTGGTTGCTTTGAAGGAGGAAACTCCGGACGTCAATTGACGTGCGATGTTCTTGTTGCCTCAGTCTCTCGAGTTTCTGACTGCTTGTTTTGGTATTAGGACAGTAGCTTCTTACTCTTTTTTTTAAGTACTGAAGTAGAAAAATCCAAGTAATATCAACTCATTCTGATTTTTGTCTCCTGTGTGGTGGAATGAGGGCTCAAAATGTAGCCACATCTTACTCATTTTATAACTTGTATGTAGGAACTAAATTGTAACAGAACAAATATAAAATTTAAAGGATTCTGATACCGGTATTTTCAGTTTAAATGCTGAATGGAAAATTTGTATGGTATTACATACTTTATTCTAACATATTGTTTTCTGTCTTTTGCAAATCTTCACTTAATTTCCCTTTTGAACATTTTTTGCTGTTAGTCGTATTCAGAAGAGCTAATTGACTTATCTAAAGCTGATTGAACTGAAAGTGACAGATTCCTACTGATTTTTCTTCAAGGCTTTTTTATGTTTTAAGTGGAAACTGGTTAGCTTTGGCTTTGTTTTTTTTCCCCAGCAGATTTAACTTGCATGTTCTGGTATAAAAAAATAGGCTTCTGTAATAAACTAGGCTGTATGTCTTCATTTGAACAGGAACAGACTTAGTACTTGTTCTTATTCTAAGTACTCTTGCGCCTTCAAAAATATCAGTCAGTACCTTTCTGCAAAGTATTGTGCTCTTTGCAAGTACAGTGGTATCATGACCTGTTTCTCATTTAGTCTAGTTTGCCACATTTAATTGCTATTAACCTTTGCAGAAACTGATCAGTGTTCAGACAGGCATGATTTTAGCCCTGGTGCTCAACACCTATAATGGAGAAAAATGTATTTCTCCCTCCTACCTTTTGCCCCCAGTGTCCATTACTGTGAATAATTAGAGAAACTGTCAGAACTTTTGCTGCCTATTTGAGATCTAGAATGTGAGCTTAATGCTGTTGCCCACCTTTACTTCACATTTTGCATATTTAATCTGGTCGTTCTTGACGTAGATATTGCACATGACAAGCTCTTCTCTTCTTTAGTCATCTGCTTCAGTTTAATTAGCAGGGTGTTCTTTCTGATCTATGTGCTTTGCCCTCTTGCAAACCTAAGAGAAACAGTGCTGGAGTCTTGTGCTCATTTGCTGACACAGCTTGGATTTTTGTAATGAGATGGAATATAAAAGTTCAGCTTGAGAAAAGGTATCTTTAACTCAAATAATTTCTAGATTTTTTTTTTTTTACTTTCAAATGAGAATTGGTTGCTTGTTCCACCCAAAAATAGACTCTATGTGTAGTGTACAAATTTATACAGAAATGAGGATTTGCAATAATCATTCTACTGAGACTTAGTAACTAACGTGCCAGAGAGAAAACAGTTCTAATGCAGTATTTAAAGACATAACCAGGGAAATGGGCATGCAAGCCTCTGTAAGGCCTTTGACTTGTCGTTCCCCCCCACCCCCTGCATCCTTCTTTCTAAATTGGAGAGAGATGGATTTGATGGGTGGACTGTTCAGTGGATAAGGAATTGGTGGCATGGTCACATCTAGAGGGCAGTGGTCAATGGCTCAATGTTCGGATGGAGACTAGTGACAAGTGGCCTCCCTCAGGGATCTCTACTGGGACCAGTGCTATTTCATATCTTCATCAATGACATAGTGGGATCAAGTGCATCATCAGCAAGTTTGCAGATGACACCAAGCTGAGTGATGCAGTTGACATGCTTGAGGGATAGGTTGCCATCCAGAGGGACCTGGACAAGTTTAAGAAGTGGGATTGTGTGGACTTTAAGAGGTTCAGCAAGGCCAAGTGCAAGGTCCTGCATTTGGGTCAGGGCAACCCCTGGCATTAATACAGGCCGGGGGTTGAAGGGATTGAGAGCAGCCCCGAGGAGAAGGACTTTGGGGTGCTGGTTGATGAGAAGCTTAAAATGACCTGGCAATGTGTGAGTGCAGCCCAGAAGGCCAACTGTATCCTGGGCTGCATCAAAAGAACTGTGGCCAGCAGGCTGAGGGAGCTGATTCTGCCCCTCTACCCTGCTCTGCCCCTCTACCCTGCTCTGGTAAGACCCCCACCTGGAGTACTGTGTCCAGCTCTAGAGTCCTCAGCATAGGAATGCCATAGACCTGTTGGAGCAGGTCCAGAGGAGGGCCACAAAAAATCGTTAGAGGGCTGGAACACCTCTCCTATGAGGAAAGGCTGAAAGAGTTGGGGTTGTTCAGAGAAGGTTCTGGGGAGACCTTATTGCAGCCTTCTAGTACTTAAAGGAGGCCTATAAGAAAGGTGGGACAGTCTTTAGCAGGGCCTGTTGCAGCTGGACACAGGGTAATGGTTTCAAAGTAGAAGAGGGCAGATTCAGATCAGATAGAAGGAAGAAACTTTTTACAATGAGGGTAGTGAAAAACTGGCCCAAGTTACCCACAGAGGTGGTAGATGCCCCATTCCTGGAAACTTTCAAGGCCAGGTTTTATGGGGCTCTGAGCAAGCAGATGAAGATCTGCTCACTGCATGGGGCTTGGTCTAGATGTCCTTTAAAGGTCTCTTCCAACCCAAAGAATTCTATGATAGCTTCCATATATGTACATAATTCATTATAAAGGAGAGCCTGCCTGTCATTTGTGCAGAAGAAACAGCAAATATAAAATTTGAGGTATGCTCAATACAGATTGGCATTCTTCTTGGTTGGGTTAAGCATAACAAAAGCTTAAGGGCCAATCATTCTTCATGTAGTTGGCCAAGAGCAGAAGTACACTGAAGGGACAGATCTGCTCTATCTGAACAGTGTAACATGAACACATATTTAGTGTTGTCTTTCTTATGTGGTGCACAGGTCAGAAGCTGCTAGAAGTATGATTTATGCAGTTAACTGAAATAGGTAGTGAGAAAGCTATGTCCTTAGGAGGTACCAAACTTAATGTTACTTTGGCATCAGAAAAGCCTTTTTAAAACTGAGTAACTTGTGCTTGCCTTTTGTTGAAGCTGGTGCCTCCAAGGCAGCAGTGCAGGCTGTGTGCCCGTGGAGGGGAAAGCGTCATGCAGAGATATCAACGTGTGATGTAACAAAAATGCCCTGTGCTCAGGAAGTAACTGAGTGACAAACAGTAAAGAATTATAAGAAAGGATTTTCTAAGGATTTAAATGTAAAATCTCTTTTGGACAAAAAGAACAAACAATATTTTGAACCCCATGTGCCCTTTTCACTGCAGGTGCAAAGCAAGTAAGTTAAACAGGAACAGTCTGTCTGTTGCTAGCATCTGTCACAGCAAACCCCACTACCTGCTTAATGGAAATGTTAAATGGTTGAAACCAAACAGCTGTTGTCAGAGAAGAGAAACACTGAGGGAATTTTCCCGTTCTCCTGTTTCCATTTACTCTTCATAAGGGCACATTGTTAGCCTAAAAATTAAATATGTTTGTATATACATATTAGTTATCCATATGAAAACTACAGCAGGTATGCTGTTATATGTGGTCCCTTGCACATCCAGTTTTGAAGATGAGCTAAATCGCGATCCTTGTGTGTAAGGTGTCTTTGAGATGAAAAGGAAAATGATCTAGGAGATGGAGTTTCAGAAATCTTGCCAAATTTGCCTGTATTCCCACCCTGATATGAGGTTTTGTGCAGCATTATCCTGTTGCAGAATAGAGCCAAGATGCTATGTAATAAATACTTTGATACTGCATAAATAATGGGTTTACAAACATTGTCCTGATTTTCTTCCCCTCTCCTTCAATTTATTTTCTTTTTGTGCTGTTTTCTTCCCCTAATTGTGTTTATGACATTGTGTTTATTTAAATCTTAATTTGTAATAGTCATCACAGGACCAAAAAAACCCAAAACAACCCTGAAACTCACAAAACCTAAGTGCTCTGACCCTTTGCTTCTCAGAAGGGAACTCTCAGAATCCAGTCACTGTAGGTAATCCTTCCTTTTTCTGCTGGAGGGTTCCCCGTTGCAGGCAGATTTTTCTCCTTCTGTGAGAAGTGAGGGGCAGTCTCTTCCCTCAAGGCCCACCTGCTTTCCCAACCCAGCAGAAGCTCTGAGGCAAACCTGCTTGTCCATCAAGAAGACAATCCTCATCAGCGCCTGCTGCAGCTGTCCATGTGCTGTTAGTGTCTGTGGAAGGAGAGCACAACTGACAGGAACGATGAGAGGAAGCAGCCAAGCAGGGCAACGTAGCTGATGGGCCTGGTGGCCATTCCCCGCATGACACACGCGGCTGTGGACAGCAGCACCCGCATGTCACTCATGGCTGACCGCTGGGGGACAAGTGTATAAGACCAAGTCAGGCCTTATTTCCCTTGCTGAAATTTTAAATTGACAGATTTTTAAAGTCTGACTTGACATTCTGTTGTCTAGAATTTTATTTTTGGGTTTTAGGTCTGGATAAAACGCTATTGGGGTTTGTAATGCGATGCCTTGCGTTCAGTTTAACACAGGCTTTTCTCTTCTGACTGGGCCCCGCGGCGTTCCCAGTGAGGTGACCCGTGTGTCCATAGTTACTGTATTAGTGGGAGCGTTCTGGCAGTCCCGGCACAGGGACTTCTGCTCTCAGTACAGGGTCAGAAGGCAGTCTTGGGATTAGCTGCTTCATGTTCATTAACCATGGTTCCCTTCCGTACGCTGCAGTAAAACTTAAGCTGCAGAGTTTATAAAATGAAAGGTAAATTTCATTGATGCTCATGCTTGATAACCAAAATGCATTTGGAGGAGGGGAAAAAAAAAAAGCTGTTTCTAGTGGGTATTATTTAAAATAATCCTTTTTTTAACAGGATGATAACACTGTACCTTCTGCTCCTGATCCTCCAAGTCTTCTCTTGCATGAACGTGGAACAGGTTTCTGCTTTGATTCCAGGTAAATGTTATTTTTTTTATTGGTCTTTAATGGCATGGATAGATTTCTCTATAACTGGCCTTTTTTACTCAAGGGTAAGGGGAAAAACTAGTGAGCATTGTCAATGTGTATTTGGTTTACAATTAACTATCAGAGAATATACTGTTAGACTGCATTGGCTGATTGTGCTGTACCTTGTTTTGATGGAATGTGGACAATTTCTTCAGTAAATGAGTAACTTTTGGGGTTTTTTTCCCCCCCTTCTTTCTTTCCAACTTAATTGTGAACCTAAGTTTAGAGCTTTTATAAAGTGTTATGTTTGCTAAGAGCAGGCATTTATGAGCAGGGAGAGTGGTTTCCCATGAAACTGCTTGGCCATTAAGACATTCAATAGATTTGTATTCAGTGGTAGCTGGAATTCTGTCAGAATTCTGTCAGTTTTACAATGCCAGGTTATTTTGAAATTCCCATGTAAAACTACTTTAATTGTATTGAGCACTTTCAGCCAGTAGTTTAACTGTGCGATACCGAGATAGAAAGTCTGTCCAAATTTAAGTTTGTAATAAACTTCTTAATGTTGGTGGCAGCAGGATCCTACTTTTATATTTTACTTTGCAATTACAGATTAAGTAACCGTTTCCTTTTTTCTTTCTCTTCACCTTCTCTGGAAGCTTTGATGTGCACAAGAAATGCCCTCTTTGCGATGTGATGTTTCCACCTAACTATGACCAGAGCAAGTTTGAGGAGCACGTTGAGAGCCACTGGAAGGTGTGCCCCATGTGCAGCGAGCAGTTCCCGCCTGACTATGATCAGCAAGGGTTTGAGAGGCACGTTCAGACGCACTTTGATCAGAACTTACTAATTTTTGATTAAATACTTTGTTTTGCGGTGTAGCTTAAAATTAACCTTTGAGTAGTCCACCTACGGCACAAACATAGTGCAACTTTTAGCTTTTCTGTAACCGTGCAAACTTCTGACTACAAGCTAACATACTCTAATGGGAGCTGTGATACAGGGTGGCCGTAAGCTGCTGCTATTGGGTTATCTTCTCTCTTCACCTAACAACATACTAAAACAACCCCCCACCTAGTTGTGTATGTAGCTATTTATTCCCTTACTTAGTGGAATTTGTAAGGACACAGGAATGACTTAGTCTCAGAAAAAACGAGAACAGCTTCGTGATGCTCTTCAACTACATAAAAGATGCCCCTAGAACATCTGTGGTTTCTCTTGACCATAACTGAGGCACGATTAAAAATCTAATGAACAGATGTTTCTCCTAGCAGACTTGTGTAGTTCTTCTTTGAGTAAGTTAAATCAGAAAGTTATATTAATTGCCCTATGAAAATGCAGTTTTCTAGTACATTTCTGAAATGTAGGTGCATGTACGGGGAGATTACATGCTTGCAACAAAAAGAACGGCTAATACTTCAGTTTTAAGTATAGAATGTTTGCCTTAAGGGATAGTGCTAAATTAATAACGTTATACCTTAAGGAAGTATTTTTGAGTTGAAACTGCTGTGCTTAAATGCCTGAAAATAATTGTTTAAAAAAAAGTCATTGCCATTATGTTGCAATTGCATTACAGTAGAAAATATTGTTATATTTTCACAACAGTGAATTGTGTTCCTTTTGGCTTAGGGCTCTTAAAACCTTCTGCATTTTAACTTCATGTATTTCTTTCCAGTAAGTAAAAATGTGTGTATATCTAAACATTTTATATTTACTTTAACTGTATTAAGAAAATTTGCTTTCCACTTGTTGTACAATAGTCTTGTTACATTAAAAGCAAAATTATTCATGGAGTCAGCGGTCCTTGTTTCCTACTGCTTACTTTGAAATAAAACGGAGAATAGGCTTTACATACTTAGAGTAAAATTTGTTTCAGCTTTGCAGGGCAAAGAAATGATTCCTCACAGTTACCTAATGCTCTTTGAGAGGGAGACTTGAAGATTAATGTTCTGAGTAGCTTCTTTTGTCTGCAGTGCTCTCATTCTCCCCTGACTGTGCAGTAGCCTGTTCAGTGCAGGATTTGTTAAAAACCACATGGCATAGATAAAGGGTGGTGTCTTGGGTGGCAGCTCAGTCCTTCTCTTCTGGTTTTAGCCAGCTTCTTTCAGCTGTGAACTTGTCAAGAGATGGTCTAAGGTGTAAGGCATGGAAGTATTGAAGGAATATTTTGTCCATCTTTTTCTTACCATGACTCAGCAGCATATGAAAACAGCAGGCTGTGAAACCAAAAATATTACTAGTTATCATATTATTAAAGACTTACAAAATCTCAGAGATGCCAGTTGTGCCAAAGCAGGGACCTCTTAGCTGTGTGTGTATTCAGGGAATTACTGAAATAGGTTCCCTGTAAAACAGCCCCCCTGCCACATGCAGCTGCTTAAAATAACCTACCCTGTGAGTTTGCAGGTAAGTGACAGAAGCCCCATCCGTGAATAAAAACTTCACCGATTTCTTCTTTCATAGTGATGGGCACTTCACTTTGGAAAACCCGCAGAAGAAAGATAACCAATATCCCACCATGAAAAGGGTGTTTCTGCAGCATCAGTACAAATTTTATCTGGTAGCTTGAGCCCTGTTGAGATGTTGCAAGAAAACAGCCTGTGAAGGCTGACGTCCTTTTGACTGATGAAATCAAAATAGTCCTTGCCTCCTGCCCCTTCCTCCAGGCTGTAGCATTCTGTGTAATTTTGTGCATTAATGGTATAGTGATTAAGTTGCTTCAAATGTTTATTGCATACAGAGTTTGATGATACCAAAATAAAATGTACAAAAATAAAGTCTATATAGAGCCCAATAACTTAACTCTTCAGGTCAGTAAGGAGGGAAGAGCAGTCTTTTTAGGTCAGAGGCAGTTTATTTTAAATGTGATTTGATTTACATTTATAAGCAGCTTTCTTGACAGGAATTCTTTAAGTCGCCTTCAGTTCTAAAACAAACCTCTGTCACTTTCAAACTTAAAGTACTTTGTCCCCAACAAAACATATGAAAATATAATTTAAAGCACACTTTTCACAGACACAGTACAATACATTCACTATACACAGTATAACAAAATAGTCCCATCTTTACCTGTTTAATAATACTGTCACAATGAATAGGTAAATAGAAACTGGAATTTCATTTCTATAGTTGAAAGGAATTTACATGCAACAATGACGTTTTACGACTGTTTAGCTGTTGAATGAACTTACCAGCCTGTAGTTTCTTGCACTAGGAGCAGAGCCAAAATGTGTTTGTTGGCCAGATCTCTTGCCAAAACTGCAGAAGGTGGGAAGTGGCCACCTGGGGCCCTGTGTGTACCAGTGACTCTCATGTCTGGATCATCCTCTCAACCCAGCTGACGGCACCGCACAGCACAAGTGCTGTCACCTCTGGGGTTGGAAAAAGTGATGTTTCATTCAAAACGCTTACTCGCGAGGACAATTCCTGGGTGTTTGAACAAGACTTTTACTCTGCTGGAGAATAAGTAATTGTCATCCTTACAAAGTTTTCATTTAAAGCTTTGGAAAAAAAATACCAGGAAAGCTCATGCCTCCTTTATTTGAGCTTTTGCACTTAACAGGAACGAAGCAAAGGCGATGACTGTGTGTAACACGGTGAGTTCCTCCCTAACCCTCACTGTGTAAGAACAGTTTTGGGGCTGAGGCAGGATGGTGGGGGTACCCGCCTCTGCCCCTAGCCAGCTGAGCTCCAAGAATAGCACTTGTGAGAGAAGAACGCTCAAGGCAGGATGGGAAGCAACAAATGCTCAGGTATGGTCCAGACACGAAGCGCTCTCATGTTGGCTTTTGTTTTAAGTCAAGTCTCTGACCACCTGCTGCAAGAAGCACTTAAAATCTTCAGTAAGGCTCATATGTCATATTTCAGCAAAATGAATGGTAAAGCTAAACAGACACTTCTGCGTGGAACGCAGCGACCTACAATGAGAAGCTAAAAATGCAGAAAGAAAATGTCAAAATACAATGAACATGAGGGAGAGGCGTTAGAAACTCCCCTAGCACAAAGAATGGACCTCCTTAAACCATGCGCAGAACTTTTAGTTTTTATTTGCAACCACAGGCACATGCTCGTACGGTAGTTGCAAGAATTGGCAACACATAAAACATTAAATCTGTTGGCAATAGAGAACTACAAAGTGCTTTAAAACTTCATCTGAGATGAAGATAATTGTTTCTCACACACACATAAATTTGCACTTAAGTATTTTGAAGTGTCTTTCTAACAGATAGTTCAGGGGTAAGTATTTAGTTGGACTGGGATATTGGTCCTCAGAAGTTTGATGGGCATGAACGTAATATGACATCTGGTACAAAAAAAATAGTAATTTCTAACACTAAAGTGATTGTTTACTAATTCGAATGGCAAGATTTTCAGCATTTCAAGAGGGAGAAAAAAAAAAGATTTGCAGAATAATATAAAATACAGCAAGCACACCTTTTTATGTATGTTATTTAAGTATGAAAATATTTTTAGCATATTATGTTAAACATTCTTTCTTATTTATATTTCCATTACCTAAAAGACTTGCTACTCCACTGATAACTCCATTATGTAAGGCATGTTAACTATAGTTTGACGAGGGTGGGATTGTTTTGGTTTTGCACACACACTGACAGATGCATTGAAAGTCTTCATCACATTACAATCTCGAAAGGATGTCAGTGCCAAGCTCTCCTCCTCTTCTCTCTCCCCTGTTCAACACTTCAGTACAACTAAATATGCAGCAACGCTCCCCCCCTAAGGTTTTGTTTTGTTTTGGAGAAAAATGTTCTGAAGAACCTGTAGCTTTTATAGCACCTTATCTCAAAGTAATGAAAATGGGTATGATGATTACATGTGCAAATGTACAAAATCATTAACTCTACAAAGATACATCATTCCAAAATGACAGAAAGTTTTAAAGCATGCATTTAACTTTTTTAAAGGGTTGCTGAATGCTTCCCCTGAAAAAGGTGGCTGTTCTCAAAATCAGCAACTGCTGGTGAGGATTTCTTGGCACGTTTGTGACCAGCATGTTATTGCTGCATCTTCCTGATAATCTCAGCAGACACGGGGGGGTGGAAATTGATTGTGTGGTGCCGCAGGCCCTGAGCTGTTTTGTAACTCTTTCCACAGCGACATTTGAATGGTTTGCGTACGCGGATTTGTGTTCTGTGGCCGTTCTTGGCATGGTACTTTATACCGTTCACATTCTGCGAGGGAGAAAGTAAAGTGTTACTGGGCAAGCAGTCTGATAATGGCTTAACTTCCACTTAAAAACCAAAAAGTGATTAATATTATACACAAAAAAAAAATAAAATCACACAAGTGACTAGGAACTCCCACAAGGTGTTTGTTACACGCATGTTGTGCTTTCAAGATACGAGGTGGGACAAGGGAGAATATCTGTGAGCTTCTAAGCTATTAAACTTACCTACCTGGGCAATTCTGATTTTTATCTCCCAAGAAAACAGCACTTGCAAAACCCCACCATTTAACGGGCTCACACATGGATGTTCTTTGCTTCTTGACACTTTTTCATATAGCATTGACAAATTTCATTCAGAGGTTCACTTACAAGCCAACAAAGAACTGGCATGAAGACTCGAGTCACACTTCTTCAAAAAGCCGAAGCTTCCCCCATGGTGTGTTTGTTCCGGTTTGGTGTTATTGTTTCTAGATGTGTCTTTAGGCACCAGCAAATTCTGATAGTTTACACATTGTCTCCAAAGAATTAACTGCAGGGAACACTTAAAGAGCTACATAGGGCACTCAAAAAATAATCCAGAGGGGCTGTCTTCAAAATAGCTATTGTTTGAGAATAACATACAGCTAAAACTAGAGAACTGATCTCCACTGTAGGTTGAAGAGAAATAACAAAAAAGCACCACAACACACCCTTACAGTGGCACGGGCAGGAAATGGGCAGCACTGTTGCCAGATTGATCAAGACCCTTTTACTAAACATAAAATCACACCCCCTGTCCTCCTTTTAATGCATTTCTGGCAAAACTAGAAGAAGCTGCTGTGGTCTCCACAGCTGTTGTGATGCTGCTTTATGTAGGACCTGTCTTACTGGAGACTCTCTTACCTGCTTCCACAAAAAGAGCTTGGATTTTGGGATAAATAAGGAAAGGCAAACTGTCTTTCATTAGTGCTTCTCTTAGGAAGAAACCAAAGACGACGCGAAGACAATTTGTGACAAAAAGACAGACCTTCCAGGCTCTCTAAAGCTTCTAGATATGTGTCTCAGGGGGTTTTAAAAAGTATTTTAAAAAAGCTAAAATCAATTAACAGCCCAGATACTAATTAACCCCACTAAATTAAGTTTCAGGGATTTTGTCTTTGCTCTACCAGCGCGTGGTGTTACACGTAACCGAAGTCCTCCTGGCTCTTTAGGCAACAAGTTCAGTTTGACCAACGCGCAGCTTTCGACAGCTCGGTGGAACCCACAGCAATTAGGCAAGTTGGACAAGTTGTTGGGGGGAGGAGGAAAAAAAAGCCAAAAAAAGCAAAAAATAAAAAGTCAAAAAACCCCCAAACAAACAAACAAAATATGAAAAAAAAAAAAAAGCCTTCAGTAAACAGACCAGACCAACAACTCTGAAAACTTCAGAAGACTCCAAATACATCAATAAACACACAGCAGAAAGGTATGAGGTTAACACCTTCAAACCAGAGAGCACTCCTATTCTCCTCCCCTACCTCCTAACCCAGTTTATTCTGAGTCAGAATCACAAATGTTACGTCCCACTCCTTAGAGAGACAGTCCCCTGCGTGCTGCCTTCCCCTGCCCTGCTCTGACCACAGCTCACAACAGCAAACAAAAGAAGTATAAGGAACTTAAGAGTTCCCCTCAGGGAAGTAGGGAGAAGTGTAACTGGAAGAGAAACCGCCCAGTCTCCCAGACAGCTATGATGTTCTCACCTTACAATGTCAAATGCTGGTCCTTATTTACTTTGGGTTAACTGTGCCACAGCAGCGATGTATTTTTCATCTTTAAGCAAAAACAGTTTTCCAGTTTTGATCATAAGCTAAGTTGAGCGTGGCTCTGTTCTCCTCAGAACTTGTAACGCCTGGTGTAGTCTGTGCCACTGAAGTGGCATTTTAGGGCAGACTGTGTGTCTGGAGAGGTTGAATTCTGTAAATCCTTCAGAAAGAAACAGCCTAAAACACCCCTCCTGGAAAAGGATATGGTGCAGGATGTGAGCAACTGCTCTGCCCACAAACTCGCTTCTTGCCTCTAGCGCATCCAGGCACTGAATCCTTACGTAGAGTTGCAAATCCACACCCCAAGTTGTCTTTTGCACCTTTAAAAGTACTGGACATCTCCCGCGCAGCTGCCATCTGAGATGGGGGAGACCAGACTCTTCAGTCTCCAGTACAAACCAGACAGAGGAATAGGAGCCCCTGTGCAGAGGTGGTAGAACGCTGTACCACCAAGGCAGACAGGAGCACAGCAAAGCTACAAATCATCCTCAAGAACAGACAAGTGAATTCCCTGTGAGTTATCTGAAATTCTGAGGCAGCTTTTAGATGATTTAGTGCATAGTTACAACCTTCAGCGCTTGCAGGACCCATGGGGTGAGCAGGCCAGGAATGTCACTGGATGGAATGAGCACTGTCACAAGGCAGCTGTCAGCTCTACGTACTGTTAAGGACCTGTGCCTCCAAACAAGAGAAAATCTGGGGGTGATCTGCTAAACTTTTGCTACTGAAGCGAAATTTTAAAAACCAAGTTATCCCCAAACCCTATATATAGTTTGGAAACTACAGAAACCTGTTTAGACTTTTAATTTTTGTAGTAAATCACTTTCAGATACTTTTACACTAGTATCAAATGCTACAGATGCCATAAATCTGCAATCACAAACATCCTCCCTATTCCATGCCAATGGCACTCTTCTCCTGATCCAGATATTTTAATGACCTGCTCAGCCTCGAGCAGACCACCTGCTTCCATGAAGGGGAATTGGGGCTTTCAGGCTGAAAAATTCAAGGAAATGCTAACCCAGAAACTTAGGTGGAATGAATTGGGCCATGGAAGACTTGAGAAACAGCAAACCATGGAGAGCATGCGGAATTAGCGTGACATGAAATTTGACCTGTACTCCTGTCTAAAAGGAAACCGTTGTTGGAGTGACAGTCGACTCTTCAGCACTTTTTCCATGGCTGTAATGTAAACACTTTGTTGTATGTCTGGGCTGAGTTTGTTGAGGTACAGCAAAACCCACTGCCAAACTCATACATCACTTTTACTGCTCTGGTTACTTAACGTTGCTCATTATTTACTCTCACAAATGATTGAGGAAGAAGATGGCAAAATAGAAGGACACACTGAAAACTTAAACAGGAGGAAACAATTATTAACCTGGGACCAGATCAGGAGATAGTGTCAGCCTAAAACTTCCATATTTGGTTTGCACGGACACAAGGGCACTTGACGAGCAGAGCCCCTTGCATGGCAGTACTCATGAAGCCACTACAGTGCAGAGAGCTTGCCACCCCCTTCAAGTAGGAGAAGAGGTGCCAAGGATGGTTTGGGAGGATTTCTTGTTTCAGGCTTGAACATTCAAATATGTTTCGGTATCTCCTGGTTGTTCCTCCTGAAGTTTTCTTTGTAGGCCCAGTTCCTCTTTGCTCAACCTGCAAGCTCTGTCTTGCTCATTTCTTTCCAAGTAAATCCCCTTCTTTTCCTCTCTCACTTTAATATTCTCCCTCCCTAAGCTCTGCCAACACTCACTGCTCTTAGATCAGCCTTCCCGACAGGCCTAGGAACCCTTGTCCCAGTACCCACCAGAAAGACAAGCCCAATGCCTTGGCATTTTTGGAAGGTACCACTTCTCTTGCTCTAGGCCAAAAAGCAGTCATTCTATAAAGGACATTTGGTATGCACAGAAATCTATTATTCTTTTATTTTTGTACTTGCATAAACTAGAAAAATTATGACAAATCCTTTAGGTTTTTCTCTATACATTTTTTTTTTTAATCAATCTATCTATCGATCTATCTATCGATCTATCTATCAAACTTCATTTGCTCTTTGGAAGTTGCCTAATAAGTTTATCTACATCATATACACTTTTTGAATGCCCTTCTCCAGACCTACAGACCGAATAACTGGCACACATGGGTGATACTGAGTAAGAGGAAAACTAATTTATAATAATCATTTATAATAATCATTTATTCTCTAGGTCAGTAACCATAATTAGAGAAAAAGAAAGCAAGCTTCAGTTCATAGCCTTATGTTTTAAGCAACTAGAAGTAAGTGTGCTCCTGACCCATTCAGCTATTTCTGACTATCCAACACATTTACATATCGTTAAGAAAAAAGAGGTGGGTTTTCCCCCATAATCTTTGTCTCCTCAAGAAAATCTGTGCCATACTATATGACTCCTACTGCACTGCATATGGGAAACTGCCAAGAAATAGCTGTTGGGTAGGAGGCCAGTAGGGCCTTCTGATACTCATCTGGGCTTGTGTATGAACATGTTCTCATTGCAGTTTCCCTTGTCCACCCCAGCCCATTCCTTGGGAGTATTTGTTGTACTCATTCTTGTCTTATTTACCTTTCCATAATGACTTTTCAGTGCAGAGGCCATCTTTTACCCTTGCACATTGTTTGCAAAAAGAAGCCCCATCCCTACTGAGTCCTTTAAGCAGCACTGTAATACAAATAACGCAGCTAAAAATAATGTTCCTGCTTCTCAAATGTACGTCACCTAAGGCCAGACAAAAGAAAACTGTGTATATGCTCCCTTCCGCCTCCCTCCCTAAAGGAATGCATCTTTTCTCAGCTGTAAAGTGAGCCTGGCAATTACTGTATGTGCATGTCCGTGTTCCTGTTTGGAGCACTATAATTGTTTTACAGCCCTGACTGTGATTATCCAGTACCCACCAGAAAATCCCAGTGCTTTGATCACAGGACTCCCTACCCAGACTCTGCAAATAATTCATCAGAGGAGGGGGGTAAGCAGAAGGAAGATGAAGAGGAAACAAGAAACACAGCTGACACAAAGCTGAAAGGAAGGAAACAAAGATAAAAATGTAAAAAGAAAAAATTAGGCAGAAAAGAAAAAAGGGAGGAAACAGAGCCCACAGAAAAGAGAAATGAGGTGAGGCAGAGTTGAAGGAAACATGTTTTCCTATCAGGACTAAACAGAGGTGAGTCTCTGAGGAAAACAGGGCATTTGTTATTTGCTGCTGCCCTGTCAGCCCCTCTAAGGGTCATTAATTTGTTCCCTGTCCTACTGTTCTAACATTAATGGTGTACACGCTATCCCTTGGACAGTCCTCATACAGCTGAGATGAAGGTAGCGAGATAGCAGAAGCAAGCAGAAACAGCTTGCTTATTTGGGCAATAAAAAGACAGAGGGCTGGCAGTCAAACATAGAACAGACAGGATATAGCAAATTACAGGGTTCTCCATCTAGCCTTTGCCATTAAGTGAATGTTTTCGGCAACGCATAGATGCCCTGTGGGCACACAGACTGCTAACGATCACCATGGCTTGTTTGCTTCCTGACCCAGGGATTTAGCTTTCCTACTAGAGCTGTCATCTGGCACAGCTTCTACCACACACATGAAAAGTATTAATCTTGAATAATGTAGGTATAGCTGCAAAGAAATACTTGCAAATAGTCCGAAAACACCTTTCCCTCTGCCTTGCCCCTGGAGATGTGTCCAGTTTTCCCCATAACCTAAGAGAATAACCATTACATAGTTATGGCTAAGCTCTGCAAAGAGACTTGCATGTCAGGAAGAAACGAGCGCACCGCTTTCTTGCTCATGTTTTAAGTAAGTATCGTCAGGATTAACTGATCTGTACCGGAATCTGAGCCTTGTGATTTGCTGCCATGGCAGCTGCTGCTGTCCAGAACAGCTGCAGCATCACTGAAACACATTTCTGTCCACTACATGGTCTCATGCACGTTTTAGTCATTCTTGTCACAGCTGTTTTATCTCCAGTGCTATTGGTCTTCCTATATTTCTCTTTCATAATTCTGTTCCCTTTTAAGTCCTTACTTTTCAGTTATTTAAAGGAGAAGCCATAAACCAAAACTAGTATAAAACCAACCCAACCACCACTACTTTCTAGGGTACAGGCCCGTAGCTGAATTTTCTAGTACTTCACACAAAAACTTCAGAAAATTATTTAGAGGAACTGTGTCAACATGTTATTTCTGTTCCCAAATGCCAATGGCTATAGAATAGCACACTGAAGGCCAAGCTGTTCAATACAATCTCATCTGTCCCTGCACGGGTTCCGATGCAGCAATGCTCCTACCCTCACAACAGCACGGCGTGCTTTTTATCAGTCAGCTCAAGGTTCAAAGTTAAAGATGTTTCACTCCCATAGACAGACAAAAATTTCTCACGATGGACAGTAATCAAAAAGCAGGGGAGCCAGGGGCAGAGTGGGGGAACTGTTTCCCAGCACACCACGCAGAGGGATGCAAGCCCTGCACTCGGGGCCAGAGCCACTGACTGCCGTGCAGACAAGCCACAGGGACTCGGACCCAGGAAAGAACGATGCCAGAATTTCTCAGTGGCTCTGCCTTCCTGAGGTGACCTCTGACTTGCAAAACATCAACCATCACCTTCCACACTCACCTTTAGCAGGAAAAGTACACTGGGCTCAGTCTAACTGAAAGAGAGGCAGTATCCCTAGCTGTTACACAGAAGAAATTCATTCTGGCACTGATGGGTAAGAGATTTTTATTTAGTATCTTTGAAAAGGACTCAAAAATATTTTGCTGGTAGCACCTCCTGCATTCTGCCATTAATTTGTCTAAACAATTGAAAGCTAGTTAAAATGTGTACAACAGAAGAGTCACTATGTGTAATCTCTCTTGACAGACAGGGATGCAAACAGCTCAGAACTATACATAAAAAGTCTATTAAATGAGAAAGGTGCAAATCGATTTTAGAGGCTTCCCCCCCCTCACTGTACCACCAGAAAATAAGGTAGGTCTGCACAACTGCTTACCTTATATCTTTTTTTACATCCAGGAACAGGACAGGCAAAAGGTTTTTCATCCCCTCCATTCATGCACATTGAACTAAGGATAGCTTCAGAGCTGATGGCACTTTCTGTAGTCCAGGACTCATCACTGTCTGATTCTTCATAATCTACTTCCTCCTCATCATATTCACTACCTAGAAAAGCAGGGTAGTGAGATAAACCAAGAATAAATGAAAGCCCAGCAAGATAACCCATTCTGCATTTATTACATCAGTTACAATGACTTGTAATTTCCCCACTTTTGTCTTTGCTCGAAGACAGTTATTTTTAATTTTATAAACCTATCTTTCTTATAGCTATTTATTCTTCACAAAAGTACCAGTATTTTTTTTTCTAATAACCAGGACAGGCATTATTAATATATCTTCATAAACTGTTAACTGTGTGGTGCAGAGAGTTCAAAGGACTGATTTCAAAATGCAGTTTCATTGCTCCTCAAACAACAGGATCCTTCTGTCTTTCCCAATGCCCAAACAGAAAATGTGGTTCCCCCCCTGCAATTAAAGCTAATTTTAAAGCTTTTCTTTATGCAATACAATACTGAAAAGCGTAATTCTACAGATCATAAACAGTGTAAAATAATATGTTGACAAGTCCTAATGCATTTACTAGCCCTTTGGAATTAATAGGAATTATAGCACAACATTAATAAGAATTATATTGTAGCAATTATAGTTGTGAAATTCATTCCCTCAGGTGTGGGGATAAATTGCATTGTGTGGCTGCCCTGAACAGACCGCGCCGTGTCCCAGATATGCTACAATAGCCATTTGAACAGCTGCTGCAGAGTTTGGTTATTATCTTTAATTGCAATAACTATTAATTAAATCTTCTGAGGAAGTTACATGTGAAGCAAGAGAAATGAGGAAAGCAGAATTCCAACTATAAAAATACAGTTAAGGAAAAAAAAAAAAAAAAAAAGGCAGGGGAGGGAAGTGCCCCAGCTGATTAAAAAGAAAATCCATGCACAGAGGGAGGGAGAGGGAAAGCAGAGGGAAACTTCCGTGGTGTCAGCAGGAGGTGGTGCTGTGTTTCCCCTCCCCTTTCTTCTTTCCCTTTCCCAGCTCTGCTAAATTTTATCCTTTCTGCTGAAAGACCATTTGGCTCCGAGTGCTGGAATAGCTCCTGTTATTAAAGACAGTTATGTGACACTTGCACGGCTCTATCTGCTTCCCTCACATGCCCTTTCAGCGCACGCCCTGAGCAGCTCTACGCGCCAAGAAGAAAACGCAGACAGATGCCTCACGGCACTTAAAAAAGAAACATCCTGACCTCCCAGAGAAACCCGTGCTGCAACGTACAGTGGGGTTGTGAGGTTTTCTTTTTTTGCTTCTGGTGAAACTAAATACATACCTAGTACCTCACATTTTTCCCTTTGGATTCCCCTTCCCCCAGTAATCTCACTCAGATTCAGCACCTCTCCATCACTGCCTAAAAATGCATGAGAACTGGTAGCTACAAGCACTCGGGGCTCCTCAGCTTTAATGAGATACTGGAAGTTTGCTTACAGATGTCAGG
Organism: Actenoides hombroni; assembly: GCA_024336885.1. Taxonomy (NCBI): domain Eukaryota; kingdom Metazoa; phylum Chordata; class Aves; order Coraciiformes; family Alcedinidae; genus Actenoides; species Actenoides hombroni. Next base: position 16,760,580 of record WUAM01000179.1, on the reverse strand, counting down.
CTATCCACGTTCCTTTCCTGCGGTTTTCATCCGTGCAGGGTGGTGCACAGATGAGGAAAGATGGACGCTTTCCCACCGCCAACAACTGTCGACATAAGCGCATGCACACACGCTCTGCGGCACATCTGGAAAACTCTGCCCTGCTGACTGAGACTCCTTAGCCCACATGGAACGGGCGAAAGCCAAAGAAAGCATTATTGACCTCTTAAAATATTTCTGAACTCTAGGAACAGTTAACCTAAAATGAAGTTAAGAGTTGTTATAGTTTAATTAACTAATAAAAAAATGGAGGCAAAACCACAACTCTCCTTCTACGATTTCCTGCCCTTGATTGTATCTTGATGGAAAGAATTCCTCAAGCTGTTCCTTTCATACTTTTTAGCTCAGTGGGGTTTTTTTAAGCAAATACAACAGAAAACCCTGTTGTAAATACACGTATGCACTCCCCGGATGAGAAAATACACAACAATTCTAAACACCGATACCAACAACTTCTACCATTATAAGCCTCCCCTTGCCAGCCCCCTTAAGAGCTGGGTGATTTCCTCCCAAATAGGATTTTGTACTCCCAAAGAAAACATCATTTGAGACTGTAAAACATCTACTAAGGTTATCACGACTTCAAGTGGTAACAAGGAACCTGCTTTTATAAAACAACAATCAGTGCTCTATAAAACTTAATATGCAACATGGTATGTAAGGAAAGGTACGCAGAACAGTGAGGAGCTGAAACAGTCATTGCAACTATGCATTTCCACAGGTTTTCCTTTGCTTTCAGGGCATCCTTTTAATTTTTCTAATGACTTGGTACAATAAGACCCAATTCTGTTAGAACTTTCGCTCACGCTTCACTTACAAGTAGAAACATTAAAGAAGAGAGACAGAAGGAACCAAAACACTTGTGTAAGCATCTGCAAGGTCAGACCATCCTTAAAGTTTCCTTTTAATTAGCTTAGCTGAAAAAAAATGCAAGATTTTGTCTAGTATAGCCAAAAGAATTGTTTAAACAGTACAAGCAAATGCTCCTCTGGCTTAAGTTTTTAAATTCAGACTTGTCACTGTGGATTTTACAAATATGATGAGCTTTTTCAAGTACGAATAACCAAGTAACTATGTATTTTTCTTGCAGAAAACAGTAATACTAATGGTGCCAAATACCTGAAAGACATATGACTTTATACAAAGCTGGAATTGCAGTCTATCACTTGCTTTTATCTAACCGTACTACTGAAAATTGCTTGTACTCTCTTTAAGGGAAAAAAAAAAAAAGATTAATTAAAAATCCAAACATGTATTTAAGAGGGTCTTGGTATAAACAAAACGCCAAAAAAACCTTACTGTCTTGAAAAAAAATTCTTTAGCAATAAAAATTTATCCTTCAGATAATGATGTTGTTTCAGTTGCCATAGAAAAACAACAGTGATTTAGTCAGGCTTTTAACTGATTCTGCCTCAGAATTTAATTTCCTCAGTTGTCAGTGTCTAAGAGCAGCAACCCATGCGGTGCCTCACCGCCTGCGCGCAACACATCAGAGACCGGAGAGGGGGGAAGGAAAAGCAAAAAGCACAGCACGCAGGTTGGGGCTGCTGCAATAAACAGCCCCCGCACGAGGCATTTTAATTAAGGACTGTAAGGCTGAGGACGGTGGCTTTGCAAAGCTGTTCCCATGCCGCGCAGGAGTCCCTGGCCCTCGGCTACACGTCAGGTGTAGGAGCTGCAACCCGAGCTGCCGGCTCCGTGGGCAGCTTGCCAGGCTGCCAGCAGCGCACTGAAGGGAAGCGCGCAGCAGCGCACTTTGATCGACATCTACCTTGCTTGCCTCCTTTTTTTCTTTTTTTTTTTTTTTTTAAACTTCCTTGGTGTTATGCAATAATAATTGTAAATATTTACTTTTTTAAAGGGAAAAAAAGAAAAAATTAAGCGCCTTTGCATCTAACCTATGGCCTATTCCAGGGTGTAACAACTGCGTGACTTGGACGAGTATTTGCAGTAGCTGTTACGAGAGCTGGCTCACTTGATCTCCACTTGGATGTTGCCGTGCACATGGAAAAGAGGACGCTGTGCAGGGGCAGGCTGCCCTTTGGGGGGACTGAGCAGAGATGTTCCTGTAGCACACGTGCTAATGGCCTTACCATTTCTCATCAGGCTTGGAAGGCAGATTGATCGCTCCCCCCACCAGTACTCAAAGGAAAAACATTGCAATTATGCTTTAGAAGTCTGAACAGCAAAAAACTTGCCCAAAACTCAACAACACACATTTCTCTAAGATGAAGCGTCTAAATATCTGGAGGGGAAAGGCTGACAGAGAAGCATATGCTTTCAGCAAGGCAGTGTACGAATATACAACATTATTACTGTAACTAAATACTAGTTCTACAATAGCAAGAAAACTGCCTTCTCCACCCCTCTCTTCTGGCAATGCTCCTTCTGAGGCTCTGCCTCTTACCATATCCTGTTTCATCATCTGGCTTTCATTCAGAGACCCTACATAGTTCTACCTCAGCTAACCTAAACCCACTGCTTTATTATCCCAATGACCCGGTAGCATCCTCACAACATTGCCCCTGCCCTGACATGCGATATTCCCTGGCCCACAAAGCCATGCCCCCTCTCCTCACTGCCGTGGCCCTGCCAAAAGGCTCACTTCATCTGTGCTGCCCCCAGATTAAAAAATGAAATAAAACAAAGGTCAGGAAAGAATGCTAGTTTGTTTGTTGTTTTTTTTTTTTTTCCCCTGGAATTTTCCATGCTGAGACAATGCCACTGCTCCTCCAAGCAGAGGTGGATTCCACTGGTGGAGATGCACTTGAGGTGGGCACAGAACTGAGGTGGACACCACTAGGCACAGCTGGCACCGCATGTGATAGCAGAGCCAAGTATTACATAAAATTACTTGTTATGAAAAGACAGAAAACATACAGGATCACAAAGTATTCTGGAAAATTACTTCTGGTTTAATTTTCATGCTGAGAAATCAGAAGGCTGTCTGCATCACAGCCTTATTTGCCAAAAGTAAACACATGCATGAAAAGGGTTATGATGTCTGCCTGCGTGGTCAGAAGTCTTTGCAGTGTGATGAAAAGCAAAGTCGCACCATAAAGACTTGTTCTGCCTCTTCTTCCAATCACTGCGAACATCAATTAATCCCACAGGAAAGATTTCACCTCTTGAATGCCCACCTACTGCTTTTTCCAGTAGAAGTCAGCAATTTAAATAGCTCAGAAACCTTTTGCAGAGAATAGAAATAGAATAGAATAGAATTCTGGAATAGACAACATCCCAGCTACACTGCTGAAAATCTGGAGCCTCCTCTTTTATGTTTCTGCGTTTTATTTGGTATTCACACCACTGTAGCCAAGATAAATTCTACTTTTAGCGTGAGTGAATTCATTGCACCAGGAGATTTGCAGGGGATTTTTTCCCTCAACTTTGAATGAATCTTGGCTCTAGCAGGTGCACATAATGTGTAGTTATGCTGCTTTTTAAATCTAAAGACTTCTACACTGTGCCTTGACATATAAAAAAGACAAAGCTAATGAAAACCAGCACAGGCTGCGTGTGCCATTACAATGAATACAATCTATCTCGACCTCTGATCAAGAACATTACGAGTTCTTCCTTTCTCCTCCCACAAAGAAAAGACAAATCCAAAATATCCTTGCCAATTATTTTTGTGACCAGAAAGCATACACTGAAGTACACAATGAATAACTATGAGCAAATAGTTTAATGCAGTGAGAATCAACATTGCCAGTGTCACTGAAAGTTCATGGTAATTCTAATGATCTCTCATAAAAATTCAGCTTCACACTTTGTCCCGTGCAGGACTTGCAGTCTGTATTTCATAGAAACAGGTTTATGAGAGCACTTCTTATGTTAAGAATTTCGCCTTCCCACATACTGTGACAGCTTCCTTGATTTAAAAAAAACCCAAAACAACAAATTATCAATATTATGTGCATTTTGGTCTAACACTAAAGCGCATTTATGGATTTGTCAAACTTCTCTCTGTGCCCATGGATGCACAGTCTCCTCCACGCTCACCAGCTGGGAGAATGTTCCCACAGCTGATACTCATTGCTGATCTAAAGACATATCAAGTCATCCAAAATGAAATATTTTTCCTTTATATAAAGCACAGGAAATAAATGCTAAGGGAAATGAAATACAAAACAGTTAAGTAACACGCATCATGGCTGCTATGCAAGCCTTCAGTCTAGAAGCTGCAGCAGGACTCTCTCAGTTGCAAGCTGGTACAGGCAGCACAATGCAGTGGCTCTGCAAACTCAGGCAACAAATTTCAGACACTGGATGATCTAAACAGAACGAGCCAGGGTTTCTCCTTTGCTTACTTGCTTGTTTTGGGGGTGGAGGGAGAAGGAGACTGAAGAGTACAGAAAGTGTTTTTCAGCCCTTGTGAAAGGTCTATTCAGACTAATTTCTTGCATTTTCAAAAAATAATTTCATCATTCATGTCCACGAATGTGAACATGTATGTAATACAACTGAAGAAAACCCAGGGTAGTTTAAGCAGGGCACTGCCTAGTGCTACAGACGTGGGTATTTTAGATGGCAAGTGCAATTCCAGTGTTTGGATTAAGCACCTATATAAATTGAGCACTAGGTTCATGACGGTGAAGGCTGGAGCCTTCCTTCAGCCAGCAGATGCAAGCGCATGCGGTTAAAAGTTTTCTCTCTTATCCCAGTAAATATCTCTGAACCTTGTTCCTGGGAGACGAGAGGAAAATCTGTTCTCAAAACCAACTGCATGCTTGGCAGCTCTGCTGTCACTCGAGGGAGCTGCTTGAGATGGTTATGGCTTGTCAAATGGGCACTTGCCAAGGCTGGCAGAGATCTCCAGCCCTCTGCACGATCACAAAAGAGTCACAAAAGAGCAATTACAACATATTATTGACTTGGCCTTGTGCCGAGCTGGGGTGGGGGGTGGCCCAGTGCACGTCCTGCTGGCCGCTGCCAGCCCCACGCAGCGGGTCCGGCGGGCTGTGTGGTCTGCGGCGGTCACTGCCGGCTGCTCTCGCACATGCTCATGCCAGGAGCATGGCCCTCAGCTTGCACTTCAGCCCGTGCTGCTGCCAGCGTCCTACTCCTCCTCATGACATTAGTCAGAGCAGGATTTAGCCAGAAAAATGTCTTCTGGAGAAACCACCATTCCTCCCAGTTCTGTCTTAGCTCAGATCAGGTCTCAAGTGCTAAATAATGAGCTGTTTAGGAACTATTACTACTCAGAAGAACATTTTTTCTATTGTCTCTGGTTGAAGCAGGGCTGTTAGTGAATAAGCACCAAGAGAACACCAAAAATGTACCTCATGTAATGATGCAAATACAGATTCAAATGCAAAGAGCAGCATGGTTTTTAACATTATTTTTATGCATAAGGTACTTAAAAGCAGAATATAAAGTAAGTTAGACAAAAAAATACTTTTTCTTGTTAGTTAGGACCATTCGAAGAGTGGCTTTCAGCTAGTAGGGTCTGCTATACCAAAGGCAGGAACATTTAAGCAATCAAGGAAAGAGGTAGATGTTTCTAGACATCCTCTGACCTCTCTCACAGTCTCCAGAGATGGCAACTGTACCTTGCACAGTCACAGGAACAGTCTAGGAAGATACTTTCCACAGCTATATTTGGAGGGTGGTATCTCAAACAGGATAAGCCCACAAGTAGTTATGCACCTGACCCATGGATAACCTTGGTGGTTTAAGAGAAATGGTAGATAGATTGATTCCAACATTTCAAATCACCTTTTCATTTAAATGCTCAGTGTAAGTTCATGCTGAATTTTAAGTGACTGAAAATCTATTCAATCATAATGTTTAAATCCACTTTGGAACACAAGCAAACACTTCAGATCCTACAGGTAAAACACAGAACCAAATATACTGTATATTGGTACAAAATTATTTCAGCTGAGCTAGCCTATATGGAAAATCACCCGAAAATCCTGGATGTAAAGCTAAAACGATAGAGGTACAAAATAAACATAAAAGGTTTTACTTAAAGTACTATGACATAAGCATTATATAGTCTTACTCACTTTCAGTAAAATTGGGAACTATTTACATGAGACCTGCTCATCATTTTGGGCTACAGGAGAAACTGAACTAATAATACCCAGGTTAAAAACAAAAAATAGTCCTCCAGAGCCACTATAGGGATTGGTGGAACAGTTAGACTCTTAGCTGGCCTTAGGAGCAATTGTGTTTTCTATCTTGATACATCTGTATCTTGATATCTGCATATCAAACAGTCTCTAAAACAAAACACAGAATCCTAATCCAGAAATTATAAACCCACTAAAAGGAGCCTGCACACCTGTGTAAGCAGGTATGTTACAACTTACTGAAAGTATAAATGTATGTAAATAAAACATACATGTAATAAGCTAACTAAGAAAAAAAGAAATCCTCCACTCCTCCCAATTACTTGCAAAACAGCAACTAATCACAAAAACATGCATGTAAAGAACTGATTCTGGAAAAAAACAGTCAACTGATACCATGGCATGTGTTTTGTAGAACAGGACTTTCTGAGAACGCTGCAGAGGTGCTAAAGCAAATTGTTATAATGTCACTGCACAATGTGCTGTTGAGGTTTTATGGTCACGCTGCGCCAATAGTCTCGGGAAGTTATTTTGCATTCTTATATAAACTTTTTTCCCCCAATCCTGTTTTCCACAAAAAAGGGCTTTCAACAATGTACAGTCTTCTGTTTATACATAGTACAGGAAAAACATGATAAACCCAAGAACACAATCTCTACTTTAAACATATTTTAAAACTAGATTTCTACAACTTCATGTAAACAAGAACAAGCTGTTAAATGCTCACCAAAAAAGAGCATAACCTTCCTGTAATTAAATGGCAGTGTTTTACACAGAACATTTTAAAATCACAAAATAATAATAAAGAAAGAGTAAATAAATAAATCAATCCAGTAGACCCCTCCCAACTTGAGTCTTAACCTGCAAATTAATGTAACAGTAATAAAACGTATGCCAGCTGGAACCCTTTCTTTCTCTGGCTTTGGCATAAGCAGGTATATGTTTGAAGAAAAACATGTTAGTTTTTAGTCCCACCTTTAGTCACGGGACGTTAATTGAACTCTGGCAAACGTTTAAAGTTATTCTCAAAATGTTCAAGAAAGAATTAAAACCAGTTGGGGCTGAGAAAAAGAAACAATCCATCCTTCCTCCCCCCCTCCTCTCGCCCCAAACATCTGTTCCAAACTTATACTCCAAAAACCACAGCGAAGAACAGTCATAATTAATGTTATTCCGGCTCTTTAGCTGCTAGGCCTGCATTCTGAGGTTAGAAATACAAAAATACAAATTCAGGGCACTATTACTGTATTAAGGACTCTCTTGATGCATATAACAAACCAGCAGGTTTTTTTTTCTCTTCTTTTCCCCCTTTTTTTGATAAAAAGAAGAAAAAAGTAGAAAGGCTACCAGGAAACAGTTTCATGTTTAAGATAAAGGATTACAATAAAAAGTACCTACATAAATGAACTACGGTTTATGAAGCTATGAAAATACATTGAGACGTGTTTTATAACACTGGGTTAACCATGCTTTACGGCTGTACAAAAGCTATTTGGCCACTTACAGTACAGGCCATAAAACTGCTAATGCAGAGAGTCCTTCCTTCCCCACCCCAACTGCTGCGCAAAAGCTTCGCCTCCATGGATGCACGGCCGCAGCGAGGATGTGCCAAGCTATGACCAGGCTCCAACCCAAGGCCCTGCTGTCACTGTGCAGGCAGCGCTCACGACGACACAAGAAGTGATGCTGATTTCAGCAGGATTCAGCTACATGGGGATTTTCAAGACGCTCCTGGGCCGGACCTTAGACCTGCGTGTATGAATCACGCCAAAGGGACCCACAGCAGGTGCCTGTGCAGGACCAGGGAGAAGTGGAGCTGCAGAGTCTAAGGTCAGCTCAGTGCTCTTTCAGAAGCTTTGGGCTGAGGGAATTTCATGCTTATGAGCCCCAGGAGGGTTACAAACCACTGACCAGCGATGAGGGAAGCAGTTGCAGATTCTCCACTTCAACGCACTGAAGGGTGGGAGGATTTATTTTGCACAAAAAAATATTTAATGCGTGTCTCTACCTGCTTTTAAATGCTTTGACCATCTAGATCTATGAAACTCCATCAGCACAATTTGAAAGATAGCCCTAATGGCAATACTCAGAATTACCAGTAAGGACTAAGATGCCTATCGATTACTGAGCCAGGGTCAATGCTTTTGTCATCCTGCCTATGCAAAAAATCTACAGGAAAAAGCTCTTAAGTTTTTAGTGTTTCTGCAAAAGAAATGCATTTTTAACACCCAAGCATAGACCATGTTAAGCGGAAGAGTCGTGTCTCCTCTCTCGTTTTAAAAAACACAATTGCTGATAAAATAAAATCTGCACTGTGCTTGGTATACAGTCACAAACCTTTCTTTGAAGCTACCACTGTTTCAATCAAGTGTACAAAATACACGTTAGCAGGTGTGAGTTGTTTCAGATGATATATCACTGGGCTGAAGTCGAAATGAAAAGTACTTTTCAAGTTATTTTCCACTGCTCTTTGGCTTCTTATCTCCTTTGGCATTAGAGGCAAAAGTGCTGGGAAACTGTCGTGAATGATGCTGGTCTGACTATACATGGAAAAACCTTACAAGAGGGAGCCTGTGCTAGCATGGACAAAGAACGAGCCTTCACCTTGAGCAGGAGTTAGGGTGGTGTCTTTCACCTGCCAGACCACAAGCGCTAAAACGACAAGAGAATACCTAGTTTTGTGGGTCAGCAAATGTTTCATAGCCTTTAGCTCACTTGGGAATACATGAAAGCTACAAACAATTCTGGTTTTCATAGAATTTTATGTCATTTTGATGATCACGTCCTGGCTAACATCGACTCACAATACACGATTTCCCCTCTGAAACAAACCTCTTGTGGTTTGAGTGTAAAATGGTACGTTAGTTCTTGGCTTTTTTCTACTTCTAATTTGTTTTGGCTACAGTGCAAGGAAAACTCAAACATTTGATTAAGTTTCACCATCTTCAGCACACTGAAATACTAGGCTAAATAAGGATGCTTTTTTTTTTTCCCTGTTAGGCACTGTAAAAACTCCTTGAAAACCATAACTGCTTTCAGTATGCAGACATACAGCACCAGCATGACCAGAGCAATTGTTTTCAGGTCTTGAAGCACTACAATCGTACAAATAAATCACGTTCAATCTTGCAGTGCAATATTTTTTATATAAATTTGTGTATATGTATGTTCATATACATAGGCATGATGTAAATAAGTATGTAAAAGTTCTGTGTGCACAACTAGTTTCCAGTTTTTTTGAAAATCATTTGTGCTTACAGTTAGGAATTTTCAAGGTAAGTAGCAGATTACTTGTAAAGCTAAATAGTAACAAAAAATAATAATAAAAAAACCCAACAACCTTCCACCCAACGGCCCTTGCAACGTAAACACACAAACATGAATGCCACCATTGTTACTCAGAACCACTGAAGTTCCTTTTTGAGTGTCAAACTATTCCTACACTAAACCAGTTATGGCACAAGCTGGGAAAGGCAGACACAGTATGCTTTCTACAAAATGTGTATTTTTTACACATTTGGAGGAAGAAAGGTCCACATACAGCGGCAGTGCTTCTACAAAAAAAAAGTACCATAAATTAAGAGAGATACTCTTTATTTTAAGCTTATTGTATATTTTCTGTTCTTTATCCTGTTAAAAATGGTTTACCAGGTTAGACTACTATGATGGGGATTATAAAACAGTTCCTGTGCTTGGAAGTACTTTAAATCTACAAGCCGTGTTTCTATTGCTGCTTTGTAGCTCAAACCCCAAAACTAGTGATGATTTTATGAGTTGCTATAGTCTAGACAACTCAGTTACTTTTCAATGAAATTGGTCCTTGGGGAGAGTACTGTGAAAATTCCCATACAATTAATGACAGGTATGTGCAACTAAAATAGAACTCTACAGCACAGTAGCTTTACAATTACCAGTGCAATTTATGTCCGTATCAAACAAGAATGCTCTGAAGGGGCTGGGAAGACAAAGTACAATAAACAGAAGGTTACATGTAAAGCTACCTGTAGTGAGCGAGGTGAGGTGAGATGTGGTGTTAAAATTTTTGATGTGCCTTCTCCTCTGGCAAGATTCAGAGTTCTACTAGAAAGAGAAAAATCTGACAACTGAGTCAATCTTCCCAGAACATATTTTTAGAGGAAACTGGGCTCAACACATTTTTACTACCAAGTTAAAGAGCAAATAAGAAATTTAACTAAATTATAAGGGAAATGCACCCATAAAACAGGAAAAGAAAGGAAAACAGAAATTGCAGAGGGAACAATTGTGATTAAAAAAGAAAGCCTTAATGTATTTTCCCCTCACAGCACAGCTCTATTTTTCCCCATCAGCTGTTTTTCACCTCAGTCTTACTTTCCTCTATATACACACGCTTGCAAATGGCCTTTTAACTTTAAAAGTAATTTCAACTTTAAAATAATTGCATTTTGTGAATGTAGTAAAGGCCTTTCTGTACTTAGGTTATGTTAGTTTAGGATGGAGTTAGAAAAAGGACTAATATTGGGAGGTTATCATGATATATGTCCTTGTGAAAACCAGAGAAAAAGTTAATTACAGGAGAATCCCCATCATTTTGCCCCATCTTTACAAGGTTACAGCCTTTGATCAATGGGAATCACAAACCTTTGAAAAAGCAAGATGCTCATGGATTGCGCTGGCTTGTCTAGCACAGCCTTATAGAAATACTCCAGGACCCACACCTCAAAGATACAGGGCTTTGAAAGAACCATAGGCACATTTGTGGGGCCCTGTGCTTCTTGCAGACACTTAACCAACACTCCTTTCTCACCTGATCTATCTGCACTGAAAAAGTAAACCAAATCAGATAACTCATGTAAGGCAAACAGGCACTAAGAGACAAAAAAAATGACACCATGGTCTCCCTTGTAAGAGAAATAGCCATCAAGTCTGGTCCAACTCTCATCCCTTTTAGGATCCAGCCAAACTGCAGAGCTGGTAGACAGGTAATCATACAGATTGATTTCAATAAATGGCATGTAATAGAATGGTACAAAGGAGGAAAACCAAGATACCCAAAGATAGATCAAAGATAAATATCAAGTGACTTAAATAGAAAAGTTCTGTCTGTAAACACTTGTCCCGTTTAGATTTCTTAGTCAAAATCTCTCTCCCCTTTCATTTTGGCACACCTACTCCACTTCCTCGCCGGACTCTTGACTCGCCGCAACACCTCAGTGCTTACAGCCCCCTCTGCACTGCCACAGGATGTTATTGTTTATCTCCAACAGTAAATATGAGAAACTAATCCATCACTGGAAGTCACTTTTACTTACTGCCACTGCTTTATCAGAATTCCACAAAAACTGATCAAGAAAACAGGAGCAACAAGAGTTACAGCAGTCTGCTGGTGGCCTCTCAGCAGGAGAGGCCTCCAGCCACTTCAGGTCGTCAAAATACAGTTACTTCCACACAATCTAGGTGTATTTGGAAATCACTGAGCCACCAATTTGTGCAGGTTTGTTCTTCATCTTCGTAATTTCACACTGTTTGATTTGAGGCTGTAAGTTAGTAGTTGTTATTTACCACGCAGTCACACTCTAGTTAGAACAGCAGCACTGTGGCTGTGCATGCAACACAAGACCATCTTTGCTCCACAAATCTTCCAAGCTTAAGTTTCAGTATGTTCTGGGAATGTAATTATTTTTGTTTGGTTTGTTTTTTCCAGTCAGTAACCAATATAATACATACTCTTTACTCTGTAAGGAACCCAGACGGCCACCTGACAGCAGATGCCTGTGAGAAAAAAAGGGATCCATTTCTGAAGCACTTATCCAAGCACAGTGACAAACACTGGAATATTTTTCACTCTGGATTACTGAAAGAAAGAGCTGAATATGTATGAGGTTAAAGCCTGGCTCCCTATGTGGCATCTCTTAACACAGGTGGGATTTCTTCCCAGATAAGAAAACTCCTGTAAGAAATAATTGCACTTTTACTTACTATTTTTCATTGTTACTGGAAACATCCTCCTATAGGTTTATTCCTTAAGGCAGAAATTAGAAACTACCACAGATTTTACTTATTATTCATGCTCAGTCACAACCTCAGCCAAAAGCTCATATTATAAACTCACACCATGTCTAAGCACACGCGTATATTATAGTTAACTCATATGCTGATCAACTGTTTTACACAATGCCATTCATTGTGTAAAGGAGAATAGGTGCCTCAGATGGCTAAATGCTGGTCAAACATAAGTATATATTAATTAGCATGGGATTAATATTGGCCCCCAAACCTGCAATTAGATGGAATGATTTTGGCTCCAATAATTAGAAGGAAAGGTCTCCTTCTCATCTGCACAGAAATCTGAATTCCTGGCACCCAGTGAAGCCTCTCACTTTTGCCACAGACCACAATACAGTTGCGTCAAGGTAATATCATACCAAAAAATATCATACTTTGCAGGCCTGGAATATTGAATGCATTCAGAAAAACTTTCATTATGCTGAAGAACAGAATTTGGTGTTCATTTAGTGAAGTATGGCTTAGTTATTTGCCCATACTGTTTATACAAGAGTGGGTCTATATATCTAATTTTTTAATAAAAACATAGCAAACGAGTCCTTTAGCCTCTGAATAGGCAATTAAGCAAGTAGAAACTTCTATCAATCTGAACAACTAATGAGATGGTTCCTCAGACATCTGAAAGTGTGTTTTTTCAAGCTGCAGTAGAACTTGGTTGATTTGTGCTTTACTGTGCTAGACACCCCATTAAGTCAAACGCACAAAAATGTAGCACTCTTAGCCCACTTCTTGGCAATGCTTTAATAAAAGAGCCCTGGGATTTGATCTCACTCATATTTCTCACATTCCTACTTTTCATTATTTTTTTTCAATCACATCTGCATGATACTACACTACATTAACTTAAGGTGTAATAATTAAACCCGAGCATTTTACAATATGCTAACACAGCTGAACACAAGTTTTTGAAGTGGATGCTTTTGTGCATACCTGAATTCTTTATCTTGCAACTCTGCAAGTGTGGAATACTTCATTCCAGTCTGACAAAACACTTGTTACATGCTCAAATGAGGCACTTACCTTCTCAAAATGTACTGAAGTGCGCATGACCTGAGTTTGAAGCATGATTTCCAAAAGCCATCACCGTGTATTTGCTTCCACTGACTTGTCCTCACTACCAAATACTAATTTCAAGCATCTTCATAATCTTGATAGAAAAATATTTTGCAGTGCACTACCCTCAAAAAACAGAAGCCCACCACAAAAAAGCAAGCTCTCTCTAGCTGTACTGAACCAACCTGCATTGCCCAAAGAAAAAGCTGTTGCACATTATCAAATGAAGAGTGGATTTAATGGTTCACAGTCTACTCTGGTTCGATCTAATTTGGAGTTCAGAAATGCCACCTGCTGACAGAAGCCAGAGAGATTCTGATATAAGTAGCAGTTCTACAAATATAATTTAGCTACACACTAATAGCACATCCATAAACAAAAGAAGCTTGAGCACCTAACTCCTCCTCCTCCCCTCAGTCTTCAGTTAATTTCTTCTACATTTCTATTGTCCACTTTTAACTTACAAAGTGGCTTAGCTGAGCAGATCTCTTTTTCTTGCTGGATTCTGTTTAACATGCTGCTGTAGCACCCTGCGTACAGCTGTCTGTGCCATATGATTACTTCATGGTTGAAAGCATAACATACGGACACGGCACTGAAATGTCAGCTGCTTTGATGCCTATGAAGAAGGAGCTTTTGCATTAAAACAAGACAACACATTTTTGAACAAGTTAAAGTAGCCAAAATTTAGAATTTAAACCATACCAGTTTCTGGCATGCCTCTCTCTCACTACCCAATTCCAACCCTTGGTTACTACTGTGTTTTGGATTGCTATTGATTGGACTGCAAACAATGGGTGTTTCTCTTTCAACTTTCGCATTCTTGGAAAAGAAAGGGGAAACAACTCAAGAGAAGGCCCTTGGCATTCCTTTGTGAGTTACCCATGAAAGTAAATGCTATACAGCAGAGTTATAGGAACAGTGTCTCATGTCATTGAGATAACATTACTTAGATAACAAGGTTTATTGGGAAAACTCAAACTGCCACAGTGGGAAGCAAAGCTCCCACAACAGACAAATCCTTAATGGACCAGAAGCAAGGTGGATTCTTACAGATTAATTTCTGAGTCCCCATTGCCTTTGGCAGGAACAGAAAGGAGATCTTTAGTTGTAATATGCAGACTTTCCTTCCCTGTAAATTAGTCACCCATAGAAGGAACAATGAAGCTCTAAATTATTTTATTGGTAGCAAGAACTCTCTTTAACAAAAGAAGGAAGCTGTAATTTTTTGGTCGTTGTTTTGACAGTAGTTGCATTTAAATCGTGAATAAAATACAGATGAACAAGAGAAAACATTAATAGTCTAAGAATCTATTAATTTCATTGAATAAGTTTATATACACGCTATTTTAATCTTAGAAGATACTCCATAATGATGTAAATGGGATGCAATTATCTCTAATTAATGCTAACTAAACCTACAACAAACATAAACATATTTAAAATCATTGCAGATATTTAAGAATGCAGTCACGCTAGGTAGCAAAACTACTTCTAATTACACAAGGCTCCGAAAATATTAGAAAACTGGTTTTTTTTTAATTGAAAAGATACTGAATTTCACTCTCTGTCTTTAAAGCACATATTGCATAAAGTCATGGTTCACCACTGGTATGATATATTAGAAAAAAAATGGCCCATTTCACATGATATGTTCTAACTGGCTGAAACAGTGCAGCTTTAGGATTACTGACACAGCTACAAAGCAGTCTTGATTTCAACTCATGAATATGCTCTATATATCTAAGAAACTACTCAGTTACTATTGAGCTACTAAATTATCATTCAAATAGTATCCTTAGATAGTAAATGTAATGGTTTCCACATCAATAGTAGTAATTTGAAAGCTTCAGTCATATTTCTTTTTAAAGTCTTAAAATACTGCTGTACTGAATTTTTAGGCAAACTTGATTTACATTATCACTGGTTGGATCTCAGATTCCTTAAAGGTTAAGTCCAATCCTACAAAGTACTTTTTACCCCAAATTAAAATTAATAGATTGAAAAGTTAGGTATTATCTGTGGGTAGAAAATGGGGTCACATTTGTAAATATTGAGATTGGGATAGTGGAAATTTCAAGGAAGTTTGCCATAATAAGGAAAAGCAAAAATCTTTCAAATGCAATCAATCAAAACCAACTGTATAAATATGAATCCCCAGGAAGGTATTTATCCTAATTAATAAGATAAACCAATAGTTAGTCACCTACTTAAATGACAGCTGCAAATCAAAATGGGTCTTGCCAGTTCTCTCCTGAGGTCAGCTATGACCACCCATGGAAACTTCACTCTTTCATCGTCTTTACAAATGGGAGGACTGACAGAGGGTGGCGGCTGCTCCAGCCAACCACAGCATCCTTAATGCTCGCTGCTAGGACTGGCTGCCATCCTCCGCCCAACGCCATCGGGCAGTAAGTAGGTCTATAAACCTATTAAAACAGCATAAATGTTATAACTTGTAATCTATTAAAATCAAAATAAACAGGAAAAGAGGTCTGAGAGCCAGTTTCTTCAGAACAAAATCTAAAGCTAATTATGAGGTTTTCAAATATTTCAGCTTTTTTTGGGGGGTAGGCAAGACTTAGGTTTGAGCCATTAAAAAGCTCATTGATAGTATTAAACTCTTACTTTAGGATTTATAAGAAGGCCAAAAAATCACTCCAGGCTGAAATTTACTATCCCAGGCCTGGAATCATTTAACAACAACAACAAAAAAAGTCATAAATATGGAAGAAAAACCGAAGCAACACAAAACAGTGGTTTCAGATGATTTTTGGCACTCCTTCAATGCAAAAGTGGATGTACTTTTAAAAAAATATTTTCTTAAAGTCTGAGATTCATTACTATGAATTACTTTTGTAACTAAAATTGGGACCAGATTATTTTAATAATGAATTACCAAGAAGTTACTATCACTGAATCTTTTTTAAAGCTTTTCAGTATGAAGAGATATGATAATTTTCAAAGGAATGTCAATGGTCTGACCTACACTCAAAAGCCAGGAAGACAGGGGTGGAAATTTCATCTGTAAGCCACACAGATGTATGAAAACATTTAAAAAATTAACAGCGTATGTTAAAGATGCAATGTCAGCTCCATTTTTATCCATAACTAGACTTCATTAGTTTTGTGGGTTTAAAATTGACATTTAAAAATAAAGGCAACAGTAGTTTTTGTGACTTGAGTGCTCCTTAAATAAAGGGATATTTCAATGTTTGCAGACTGCTAAGGTCTTTCCAAAATAAGCTATATGCTGGTGCTACTTAGCTCTATTTCCCTGTCACCCAAAGGAGTCTGTATTGCTGATGGAAGCCATTTATTTTGCTAACTCCCGCCTGTGAACTCTAAACAAGAGCTTTTAAGCCTACTAAGTCCTGGGAGATGCTATTGTTAAAACAAAAACTGAAAAAAATTTTTCAAGTGAACTTTCTGCGATCATTAGAGGACGCAGGTCTTAAGAAAAAGAGAAAAGTTGTTATAAGTGAGGGAACAAAAAGCCAAATATAAGCAGACAGCACATGCCAGTCACCCCTGAGGGAACAGAGGGGAGGCAGAGAAAATTAACTGCTGCATTTCTACTTCCCACCAAAACCACAAATGGGCTGTTTCAGGGACTAACACATAAAGGGTCTGCAGACAAATACATGTCTATCTCATTACCCGAGAAGAGTCTTAAAGAGCACACTTCTTTTCTAAATATTTCTGCTTCAACGTGAATCATCTCATTTACACCTAAGAAGGTGCTACACATACGCATGCCACGTTTGCAGCGTGTACGTGGGTCAGCTGGGGAGCTGCTCAGCTCGGTCTGTGAATGTGACCTGTAGCCTTTTGGCGTGGATTTTTACTGCAAAACTTAACAAATGTGCTCTGTGGCCAAACCACCTTAAACTGTTTCTTATCGACTTCCACAAGCTAAGTGCGTTTGAGCCTGGTCAATACATGGATGAGAAATCATTATATGAAATTACGCTTCGCTGAAAAATGACAACAGTAGCTTAAGAGTATCAGGAAATGGTGGGACTTAGCAGTACGGACACGCACAAGGGTGACTGGGATTCAGGCAGCTGCTGGCTTCACCCAAGACAAGACAACCACACCTAACCAAGCCAAGATGAGCAACGCACGTAAAGGGAGGAGAGTACGTGGAAAACGGGATCCAAAAGATTAGTGAGGTTCCTCCTTTCTACCTCAAATGGCAAACAGCCATATAGGACAGCTACTCTCTGCTAAGGGACATGTGTATTTGTATGCCAGCTCACCAGCCTGTAAGACAGGCTTTCTCTCTGGCTTCCGAAGGGGCACTATCTCGGGAGTTACACCTTGTGCAGTAACAGTAATGCTGGGCACACTGCTGAAGTTTGGTACTCTAAGAAAGTATTGAACAACTGAGATGGGAGATAATAAAAGAGAAACTGTCATTCTCAATGCTTCATTAATAAATCAAAGCAACCCTGTTTTATTTTTGACAAAGTATGGGTCTAAAGGAGGATGAGGACAATAATTATACTTGAATTATAACAAATACTTCATATCAACCCAGATGATGCCCTTGCATGCAACCTAAGGAAAACCAGGCTCTTTATTTTCTCAAGTTACCACAACATATGTGCTTATTTGCATTCAAAGATGAGTTAACAATAGTTTGCCCAGAGTGAAAATCAAAGAGGATCACACAGAAGGAATACAGAGATATTCTTCATTCGCACTGGATGCAATGGAGGGGATGCCTGTAGGGCTTAGAAGTTGCATAGGCACCGTGAGACTGAAATGCGGGACAATTTACATACTCTAAATTATTTCCCTGAAACAAATTTTGCCTAACTATCCTTGGGTTTATCATCTTGTTAGTCTACTGCCATATATACTTGCACTTGAAGTAAAAAAGGTTTTTATCAGCCAGTGAGCTGCCTGTCTAAAACTAGTCTGCTGGCCTTCCTGAGCTCCCTCTGCAGGCACTGAACCCACAGAAAGAGAAGCTCAGCCAGACAGGACTCAGAGCACCTCATCTATGTAAGTACTAACCATCACGGAGAATAAAACCCTATGCCAAGCAAACACTGCAAAAAATTCATTAGTTAGCAGAAAAATCTCAATGCTTATTTTAGGTTGAGAAGAAATTCTAAGATTACAAAAATGGAAATTCTGGGGTGAGGCTGCTTAAACACAACTCAGTAGTTAATAAAAAAAAATCTTCAAGAAAAAATACATGGGTTTTGCTACCAGGCTATTGTAAACCCTAACCTTGGAACAGGGTGCCAACGGGGTACTCGGAACAGAGGGTATAGAAAGTGGAAGCCAATATTATTTATAGGCTAGCAGGCAGGATTCCCAGAAACTGTTAGCCAAAACAAGCTGATTCTCCTAGCTACAGGTAAAAAAAACATTCTGAGTAACTTGAAAAGTTTGAAAAATATATAAATAATAAAAATAAAAGTATTTCAGTAAACAGATAATGGCTTTTTTCTGTAGCATTTGATGGAACATGTTTCAAAGAGTACATCACTGACCACTGTTACTGACAGATGTGCAAAGTTATACTACCTGGCCACATCACGAATTAGCCATCCCAGGAGGAGCTGTACAAAAAGTAAAAGAAAACAAAGCAGAAAATCCTTGACATCTGTATGATGCCAAGGAAAGAATCAGTTTGCTTCAAGCAGGAGATAATAAAGAAAATCTTACTTCTAAAATTTTCTCTATTACATTAGGACTTTATAATTTAGCTGTTCTCAACCTGGTTCCCTTTTCCATATACAGGGATACACTATATGACCAATTCATTTCAGAACTTCCAAACAGTGTCACAAGGACCACTACAACTTTTCCATTTAATCATTAATATTAAAACATTAAATAGCTTACATAAAACACATGGCATAGCAGTTTATCAAAGCAGGGCTGCTCATGTGATTTCCTAGTGAGAAGAGTATGTTGTGTCTATTTATTACAGAACAGAAGAGATGTATTGTATGGTTTGGCTTTTTAGAAGTATTAGTATTTAATCTGAAGTGTATCAGAATTATCTGACAAGATCTCTACCTAGTGTAAACCAGACGGACTTGGGCCAAGAGATCTGGTTCAGCACAGAAAGCAGTCTTCAGTTTCTCTAATCAACGCAAACTAATTCCCAGGAATTTGATACCCAAGAAAACCACTGGAACACTTGTTTTTGAAGAAAACACAGATCATATTTTTAACACATTACTTTTTTGAAAGTAGTTTCATAATGAAAGTTATGTCTGCTTCATGACAGCAGCTGAACATTCATCCGTGTCCACTCAATTATCTATGAATTCAACACCTCCCGCAGCCAGGGGTGAGGAGGAAGGAGGAAAGGAGTAGGGAAGAGAGGATCCCAACCACTTTTATTTTAAACCGGCACTGTACTATGTGCAGACCTCTCCTACTGATGCATCAGGGGTATTCTGCACATTTGGTATTTCTGATAAGGTTAGTTTCTACATGTAAAAATTTTAGCTGTGATTTTTAAAGTTAAATGTCCTTCCCTGGACAAGGAGTTTGGAAACAAACACCCAAACACACTTTTGAGATTGCAAAATAAATGCAAAATAAAAGAGCTCAAAGCTTTTCTGTTTTATTTTTAGGGGGTGGTTCTTCTCAATGCCGCAGTATGCCTATTGTTCTCCGAATGCCATGTAGCAAACCTGCCAGTTTATACGGGGTACACCAAACTGTAGGTGCTTACCTGTAGGAGTACTACTGCGAAACGAAGAGGAGGGAGTGATTGGAGGGGTGACTGGAGGAGTAAGGCTTCCACTGCTGTGGCGAGGTGGAGTAGATACATTCCCACGGGACACTGTGCTTGACAAAGTCAAAGAAAGTTTCGGCTGAATCTTTTTCTTCAAAGACTCCTGCTCACGTCGAGCTGCATCAGTCATAAATCTAGAACAAGGACAGTCATGAGGATGAGAGGCTTAAACACTGTCCACAAGTAAGATTAGGTAAAGATCAAGTATTTTTCACCCTCAGTGACCAAATGGACAAGTTCCTCAGCAACACACAGATTTCAATAATTTCTCTGTCAAAAGCTTTATTCCAGTGTTCAAGATCTAGGCCTATTTGTGATGATTTTGATAGAACTTAGACTAGAAGTCTGCACCATGTGCAAACACACTGGCTTTTTTTAAACTCCAACCAGAAAACAGCATTGCATACAATATTATAGTAACTATACTCAATCCTTTACAATAACTACACTCCAGCCTTCTGTGAAAAAGTAGTTGAGTAGCTGTAATGGACAAAAACGATAGGGGCAAATGTACTGAATCTGAAGGTCAAAGTGATTGTATGAATTACATTGTGTAGAATCATCTTTTTCAGCTTAGGATAATCCTTGTTCTGAAGGTTTTAGACAATGTTGCCTGACATAAAAGATGTCCAATTAAACTGCAATTCCTCAAACTGAGTTCCCAACTCTTAAAAAACAAATGAGGTCTCTCTGTAGAGCTTTGGTACATGTTTCTGTAGGCCTAATGCAACTCAAGGTTCACCTCTGTGGGATGCTGAAAAGGAATTCTACCAGTAAAATGCAAGGTGTGCACTAGTAGCACAGTAATTCCAGCAGTGCAACTTTTTGCATGGGATCTCTCACCTGGAATAAAAATAGCTTTCTTCACTTTTACTCCGATTCCTTCTCAAAAAGAAGGAAAAAGACCAAGTGCCTACACAGAGTTACACCAGAACACCTGATACTGCATTATGCTGATGCTGAAAGCATCACTGATGGCACCTGGATTAACCTTCACTTGAAAGACTGGGGTTCACCCACTACTGGATCTCTGCAACACAAGACTTCATGAACTTAGCATTCAAGCACTATTTTAATCCTTTGTCTTTCCCCTTCACTATGTAAGCAGCCATCTTGAAGGATTCCTAAGAAGACAGGCTGGAGTAAATCGCCTTGTCCATACAGTCCTCTGTCCTTCATGCTGTAGTACAAAATATGCCTGTCAGTGAATACAATATGCACTAGGATGTCATAAGGAATAAGAAGTTGCACCCAGACACTTGTCTGCCCAAGTTAGAGAGAGTGAACCAGGTTTTAGACAAGACACAGTTTTACATGACAACCTCTTGCAACCTTGGCAAACCATGCAGGGTGCATTCAGAGAACGCGGTGCAGCGAGTATGCTGTGCTTGCCCTGGAGCCAGCTGTCACCCAGGAACTCACTTCTACAATCCAGTAATGAAACAGAATAACAAAAATTACCAGCAATTACTTGTATTGGACTAAGTGAGGGTGATGTGGCTTTCATTCAATAGTCACCCTCTCCTCAGAGGAGCACTGGAAAGAGAATGAGGCAGACTCAGGGATAGAAGGGACCACAGAGAATAAGTCTGTGCAGGAAATAATGGAGACACTTAGCTGTTGTATTGAGTGTAGGTGGTCGGCTTTTGGTAGCAGAGGGGGCTGCAGGACGAGAAGAGGTCAGGGGCTGTCTCGTGCCAGACACGGCTGGTTTCAGCCAGCTCCCCAACAGACCCTCCACGTGAAACAGCTGAGCCCACCAGTGAAGCTAGTTGCACCTCAGTGAGAACATATTTAAGGAGAGATAGAAAATTCCAGAGGAAGAGAGGTAGAGGAAACAAAGGAGGACACTACAAAGGGAATGAGAAAATAACAAGGTCAGAGGAGTAGGAGGTGCTGCATGGTGGAGAGCAGGTACACCCCCAGAGGCACTGCAGCCTCTGACCAACATCAGAATGCAGCAACAGAGTGACACACGAGGGGTGGCAGAGGGAAACTGCTACATCCTGACCCCAACGCCTGCACCACTTGTTGCCTCACCAAAGGCACTGACCGCAGCCTGCAGTGGTAGCAGGGGAGGAGGGATGTCTGGAGTCAAGTGAGCCTGGGACTGAAGGTGAGCCTGGGAAAGAGGAAGGAAAGGTGGCTTCCCCCCCGCCAACTGTTTTAGGGTTTTCCTTTTGTTTCACAATAACCAATACCCAAATCAGTAATTAAATATTTATGTTAGTTGGCAATAAATTAAATTCCCTGAGTTGAGTCTGTTTTGCCCATGACAGTATTTGCTAAGTGATTCCCTTTATTTCAGCTCATGAGTTTTCTCGCTTCTGCTGGGATTGGGGTTTGGGGGTGAGTGAGCCAACTGCTATGTGGGTACTCAGCTGCTAGCTGTGGCCAACCCACCACTCTGTCAAATATCTTGTCATGCAACAACTATGTTTGTTATGTGACCAAACTGCCTGTCATGTGATTTGATGTTCCTAATCATATGAGAAGGCCTGGAAGCAATCCCTTATGTATGTCCAGAATCCAACAGAGGACTGGGAGATTCGCTTTTAGCTCCCAAAGAAGAGCTCTCCTGAGAAGAGGGAGTCAGAGGGAATAATGCCACACCAGTCACCTGGTTTTATATCCTGCCATCCTATGAAGGATTGGGCTGGCTGGACAAACTGATTCCGCAGACAACTTCACTGAACATGACCACCAGTTCACATGGGTCTTACAGCAATATGTAGCATCTGCCACAGCATCCGTAGCATGCTGCTGTTGTATTTTTTCTTCTCTGGACCTCAACCAACAATTTATATTAATATGAATCCCTATATTCATTTAGGCTCCATAAAACCCCAACCTTTTGTGGCTGCTTGCAATGCATGGGCTGTTGAGGTGGAAGCTGGGTAGATTCTACTGGCCATGAGTCCAGACCTGACTGTGCTTATGGGGAGACCTCTGAGAAAAAACAGCTCTTGTGCAACAGTAAGGGGTGCATAGGGAGGAAGAAGAGAGAACGAAAAAAAAAAAAAGCATGTTTAGGCATCTGTGCCAAACATGAAAGAAAAATTTGGCGTAGATACAAGACGTCCATCTCTTCTGCAAAAGAGATTTGTATATTTTAGCACAGCCTCAAAACACTGTGGCATAAAATCTTAAGCACTATTATAGCAATAAGGATGTATCCTGTCCTGAAAGCATTTCTAAGTGGATCTTTGTCATAATACGTAACATCAACACACAATCTACAGACACACATAAACAGGTATATGACATGATGGCTTATTGTCTTTGAACAGAGGATACATCATGTCAAACCCTGATATGGCATTTTTATGAAGTTAACATTAAAAAAGCAGATATCCATAGTAACGGCTCAGTTTTAAATTTCTCCTCTCAAAAAAAGTGTGCCGTTTGAAAAAACAGTCCCCAAGTACTAGCCTAAATTTCATTCAAGAAAAACAGGGAATAAAAGGATCTTAATAAAATGAACATTCCGTAGACATTTGCTTTTCTTTAACCAGGAAATGTCTAATTCACTACTTTTTGGAATTTGTACTATGACGTATGCTTACTTCCGGATGGGAAGCCTTATTCCTTAAGAAAATATTATGGCAACATTATAAATCCTTGAGAACTTGGAAGATAACTTCAAGTGTGAGATATTAAAAACAGCAGCACGAATGTGGCTATTTAATAAACTCAGCCACATATAACAATGATAAAATAATATTGAGGCTTAACTAGTCTGGCTGAAGTCCATAAAAATCCAGAAAATTTGGAGCTATAGCTGAAAATCAGGAAAAAATGAAGTTATAGCTGAAGCTTCTCCCTATCCTGTTAACCTGCTCCCATTTGGGCGAAGCATGTTGTGTATATTCCAAAACCTCATTTGTTGCCTACAGTGCAAACCTGAGAGAAATGGAAGGCAGAGTCTGTTGGGGAGTTCAGTTCCTGATATCCTAAATACGGAATTTGATCCAAATCAGATGCAAATACTCCCATAAATGTTTGCTGAAGCACTGGCAGTGCTATGGCTTTGTAAAGGAAACTTCTCTAAATGGATTAAGATAAAACATTTTTCAGCATTTTAATTGAAATGCAGTATTATACTTGTATCTAACTATCACAGAATGTTAGGGGTTGGAAGGGACCTTGAAGGATCATCTAGTCCGACCCCTCTGCTAGAGCAGGAAATTAAGATGGTGTAAACAAATGAGTTCCTAATCGTGGGAAATGGAGACGCCCACTTTATGAAAAAGCCCTGTGTAAGCTGGTGAAACACAGGCTGCTTTGGACCTTAGCTCCCAGTCTACAGATAGGAAAATGATAAATTCATAGAATCACAGAATGTCTTTGGTTGGAAGAGACTTTCAAGATCATCTAGTCCAACCTTCAACCCAACACTGCAAACTCGGCACTAAACCATGTCCCTGAGCACCAGGTCCACACACCATTTAAATGCCTCCAGGGATGGCAACTCCATCACTGCCCCGGGCAGACCATTCCAGTGTTTGATAACCCTTTCAGTGAAGAAATACTTCCTAATACCCAGCCTATACCTCCCCTGGCACAGCTTGCACCCATTCCCTCTGGTCCTGTCACACATCACTAGGGAGAACAGCCTGTCCCTCTCCTCGCTCCAGCCTCCTTTCAGGTAGTTGTAGAGAGCAATAAGGTCTCTTCTCCAGACTAAACAACCCCATATCCCTCACAGGACTTGTGCTCTAGGCCCTTCACGAACCTTGTGGCCCTAACTACGGTGGTATTCTTCAAAGGTTACAATATAGGCATTTTAATGATGGGCATGGAATGACATTTCCAATTAAGGCTTTAATTTTCATGTTGAAAGTACATTACGGTTGCGACATCAAGTGCTTTGGAAAAGAAACAGGCTGGAATTAAGGCTGAATGCTGGTGTCTGAATTACACGACCGCATACAATTTTCCCTGCCTCATTTAAATGCACAAGTGTGGGAAACAGAAAATGACCTGTAACTAACAAAGGCTGCTGTAAGATCACTGAGGTTAAATCCTATCTCCTTGCTTCATAGTCTCTCCCACCATCTTCAGATCCACCTCCTTGCTAAGCAAATCTACTTCTGCTATTTTCAATGTTTTTTTTTAACTCCGTAGCTCTGCCCCTCCACTGTAACCACTACAGAAATTTTAGTCATCTTCCCTGTTGCACAGGATTGTGTTTACACCTCATAAGCCTCTCTCTCTCCAAATCCAACATACCACATTGGCACAGTGAAACAAGGAGAATCATTCAGTTCCCAGCCACTCACTGACCCTGTTTTGACAAGCATGGGCTTTGTGCGCCTTCTTGCTGATGTTTCATAATGTCAGGAAGGAGCTCACTTCTTAGAAAGAAAACTCTTCTACCCCCATTTTTTCTTTCCTTCTAATTCAACTCTCTGCTCCAAAACATGTAGGTGCAATGATTTCTGAATCAAATGCTTGTAGCAACTTTAAGAAAACATGAGCAAAATATAGTAGTTCCCCCTCCTCTCATTCCCTGGAATGGTTCAAGTATTTTTATTGAACCTTTCCCAAGAAATTCAGCCTGAAGGAGACACCCAGCATGGAAAATTTTAGCCCAAACAGCTGAATGCTGGCAACATAATAAGCAACTGAAACAGTGTTATAATGGAAAGTGTTGCACAACCTTCCATATAGGTGGCAATATAATACAAACAATGTTAGCTGTTGTTACCAACATAAAGAGTCACAAAAACCAGAGGTGATATTCAAATGAAAAAAAAGCCTTTTTGAATCAAACCTTTTCAAGGTTCCTAAGTTCTGTTGCCCCCAAAAGCTTTGGAATCAAGAACGAACAGAAGCAGAACATGCTCTCCCAGAAATTTCTTTGAGCCAGTAGTGTGTAACTGGCTATGTCAGGATAGTGCACCACTATGACTCACATGATGATGTCAGAATTAGGTTATCAGAAAACTCACTACACACCTCTTAAGACAGTTTAAGAGCTCTGGACACATATACCCAGACTGAGGGTAAGGGTAGTTATGTAAGTGAGGTGCAAATAAACTGCAAATTTTCACTTGAGTTCTCACTTGAAAGGGAAAAAAACTAAGCAGTCTGCCCTTCAGAATAATCTTTTTAATAATGGTCATAAGGATACAACCTTCTTCCTCTTCCCTGCTGCTGCATCTCACTGGTGCAGGAAGTCAGCCCTGCTTGGACCAGATCTGTTGCTATGGCCACAGGCATTTACTCAGACAGTGAAAAAGGTGCACCACAGCTTCCTTGGGAGATCGGAGTGCTAGCTTTCTGCATTTGGTTTCTTCACCACCTAGTCTCCAAATAGAGGAGATTATGCAATCACAAGTTCATCATTCTTCAGTTACTGCACATGCACACAAGAGAGGGAAGGGGGATTGTTCTGAGCTTGCAAAATAAGCAGATGACACTGCGGAGACGCTCCAGCCCAGGACTGCTCCACAACACTGTCTAGTTGCATGCCAGCTTCAAAAAAAAAAAGACACCACTACCTGACAACATATATACCTTTGTCCTGTGCCTCTCCACTGACAAGCTGCACTAAACTGCAACAGGAAAAGGTAGCAGAACAGAATTAGTTCTGACTTTTTCTCATTAGCTCACAGAAAATGATGGAAAAACATTCATAGCAACATGCATCTCATATTCATGTTTGCCTAATTCAGCTAACCAGTACTGGGAAAAGCCCAGCACCTTTCCCAGAACATAAGAAATCATTCTGAGCTTCCACCACTCATATTTCAGCAGACTGCTCCTTAACCCAACACTTGGTCAACTTCAACACTGGTTGGAAAGAGGAGGAAAAAATCCATGGTGCTTTATAGCAGATCTGTGCTACTTTCCAGTTGTATTATATTTAAGTTAGAAGTGGTCAAACTTACTTGACAGATAGAGTGCACACTAGTTTAACTGCACACTGGAAGCTGCACATTAATTCTCCTGCTACTCTTTACACCTGTAAGAGCAAGGTGCTGTTAATATCTGCTTTTCTCCTCAACTTCTTCCTACTTTTGGCTCAAGATGTTTACATAATTCATTGTCAGTACTGTAACAAGAGGTGGGAATAGTAATTTTAGCTCCCAGTCTTCCTCATCACATTAACAGTGTTTAGGGGAAAAAAATGGCTAGGATGTGGCTGGGATGGAAATCACCTCTAGTCATGCACTACTTTAAAACGTCAGGAGAGCTCTACTTTGAAGAGGAATTAGGAGGATCCACTTCTCAAGACAGGACCTCATTTCTGTAGGGTGGGACTCTGTGGACGTTGAAACACACTAGTGAACCCTCCACAACTTCTGCTGCCTTTACAAGTGAAGACAAAGCTACATGGTTTGTTTTAGCTAATGCTGGGAAGAGGAGACAACTGTTAAGTTGAACTGTTATTCAGTGAAGAAGAAATCTGGTGAAAGCTAAATGGTGGGAGTTCAGCAGTAGGCTGTCTTGTCTCTTGGGAAGGATGAAGTTGAACTTCACAATTTTTTTTTAGGAATTTTTTTTAGGTTTTTGTTTCTCTTTTAAACAACATGGTATGTGTGCCTTTTCTTTCTTGATTTTGCATAAATCATGTGAAGTTGAACGTCAAAAAATTGGGCT
>WUAM01000179.1:16672935-16724032 GCA_024336885.1 Actenoides hombroni | reverse complement strand
TTCAAAACCTTGGCATTTATTTTGGAAAAGCCAGCCTCTTTGGGGAGGGAGGGCCCCCCCCCCACCCCCCCCCCCCCCCCCCCCCCCCCCCAAAAAAAAAAAGTCATCTTTGGGATATAGATTTTCAGATTTGATTTTCACTGGGGCTAAAAATCTATTAAGTCTCTCCTGACTCTCCTTCCCACTCTGTCTACCTTTCAAGTCTGCTTTGGCATATTTCTGCCACATAAACTACCCACCAACTACTGAGAGACTGGAGAGATACACGTCCTTTTTTTTTTTTGCCCCAAACCTATGTCAAGCACCAGAGGAGTCATTTTACAGCTTTCATGCCTGGAAAACAACCTATGGACTGCTGTCCACATAAATTAAGAAGAGATACCGCTAATGTTTTTCATTCACCCACCAATATCTATGGAAAAAAACGTAATACTTTTAGCATAGTGCACTGACAAAAAAATGCTTTGCTTCTTGTAGATCTTTAAGCAAGAGCTTTTAATATCTAAAGGATTTAATCCAAGTCTTCAAAAATGTTTGAACTGTTTCTAAGTTCAGCTCCTCGAAATGGATTCCCCCCTCTTTCTGTATTTATCAAAGAAATTCTAAAGGCGGTTCTGTTATTAGGATCAAGGTAGAATCAGATTATGGTGCAGAATGGATATGAGATACCAATATGATCAATATTTCATAATTTTTCTTTCAGACTTCCAGAAACTCTAAAAGACAGTTTTAATCAGCCTTGCACAAATAGAAGGGGACAAAGAAACACTGCAAAGAAGGAAGAAAGATTTGTTATTTTTTAACACCTGCAAATTCAAAAGTTGTGTGATGAACTCTCTTCCCTTAATCATTATCATTTCTCTTCAATGATAATATCCTATTTTTCTGTTCAGTTTTCCAGTCATAGAAGCTGCTTTTTACTTGAACTGCCACTTCTTTGAAGTAGGAACAGTACTTTGCAACAAATTTTAGTCAAGAATTTTTAAAGCTACTAGGATTTTCTGGATCGCTCAGGTAGGTTTGCCCCTTATGCAGACCCCTTTCTATAAGGGGAAGAACTCTGAAATGGTCTTTATTTTCCGATGTGAGTTGTAGTATATCATCAGCTAGAATACTTAAACTCCCCTCTACACACATATTAAATAATTTCTATGGTGTTGCATAATTGAGAGAAAAGAAGAGCAAAATCCTACATGTGGGGTCCACACCCTTTTTTAAAGGAAAGGCTCATAAGGGTCTGAATTTTTTAAAGGCAAAACATGAATTCAAGAAAAATACAAATTTTAATGACATCTATGAAAAGAAGAGTAATATAAGTTATTAACTTAAATTCAAAAGAAAACCCCTTACATTGATTTTGATATCGGTCTAAAAGCCCTCTTTGTCCCTTAGAAACAAACAGTTTCAGTGAATTTTCCAATAGCTGTGAAATAATTACTGCAAAGCTGTCCAACACTTGACTCTGATAACCCTAAATGAGATTTTCAGATCAAATGTATCAGAATTAAGCTGGATATTGCAAAGTGTACTCACGAACATTCTTTACCTTAGCAGTATCAAAAGACTAAAGAGATGTCATGTTTTTATTTGGTTTTGCTGCAAATTATTGTAGAGCACTTTAGTCTACCAAAATAAAAAGCAGAAAAAAAATTGAGAAATGTGTATTTGAGATAAACACTATGACACTCCAACCCAAAAGTTAACCCCCTCCACCAAGTTAACTCCTTCCCTCTTAGGTAATAAGCTTCACAGTGGTATAGGCTAATCTATTTTCAGGGACAACGTAGCAACAACTTGCTGGAGCTGCTCAGCACCATTTTATTCTCATCTCCCACTGACAATGGAATAATTGAAAACATTTGCATGAGGTGCTCAGCAATTTGCAAAATCAAATACAAACACCATCAGGCTTCAGTGCTGCTTGAATCCTGCATGCAGAGGAGTGAAGTCATCAGGGTCACCACAGCACTTGAGTGGGAGCCAAGGTAAGTAGAAAAAGATGGGAGTGCTACCCCAGATGGACCTGATACTGGGGGTGTTCACATTCTTGTCAGCAGTGACTCAGAACAGGACAGGGCAACCTGGTGGGACAAGACACTGCAAAGGTGAACTACAATTTGCAGAACTGGGCAGAATAGATAAGTTATGAGGTGGATGTTTCACTTAAACTAGTCCCATGATAGCAGAAAAGGAGTTGGTCAAAACTCAACTACCACAATGGAAGCACAGTATTAAGAAATAAACAGATGTAATTATTCCAAACAGCAAGCCTCATAGAGCTGTCCCTAAATCTGCAACGTTAGTAAGATGTTGCCTGATTTTCTAGTTAAACAAGTATGCCTGTGAATTCCCTCAGAAAACTCTCTCTAGATCTTGATACTCAACTCTCCCCATAACTTCCCATCTGGAGAGGAGCATCACCCTTGCTTAGTCTGATCTGACATGGTACAACTGGAGAAGTGCTTTAGTACACCACATGCCCCAGCGTACTGGACTGCCAAGAGAAAGGGAGCTGCACAAGAGCTGGCACAGTTTATGGGCTTAAAGTTCCAGCAAGATCTACAGAGTGCTCCCTCATCCTCCCAGGGGTATTGGTGCTCTTATGGGCCAGAGCATAATTTCAACAACGCCAAAATCCTCATTCAGAATATGGGAGAGGACAGGTGATGAGGATTAAGAGAGTATGAAATTTTAGTATCTTCAGTACAGCGGAGGAAAACCACACCACAGTGTCATGATTTAATGGCAGAAACATGAACGTGAGAAGCATAACATTCAAAGCAAACTCTAACAGAAAGTAACCAAACCCCCTGAACTCTAACCCTCCTATCCCCCAACCCACACAACTGATACAGGAGTAGAGGAGGAAAGCTAGTCAGAATAATATTGGCAGTGGTGAGCAGATGAGAGCTAATGGAAGAAACAGAACAGTTCAATCAGCCATGACATCAGGCTATCAAAAACAATCTGGCTACTATCACATTAAAAATCTATTCAAGTAAACAAAACAAAAATAGAGATGATAACAGAAAGCTTAAGACTCACTTTACCAATGGATTAATGGCTATCATTAGCTGGTAACGCTCTAAGGAACCATCTATGCAAGCGAAACATTATTATCCATATTAATCAGTTTACTACTGAGAATGCTGCTTCTCTGCCAAAATCTGGTGCTAAACCAGATAGACATGTTCTGCTGATTTCCTTTCCAAGAGCTGATGCAGTGGTTGACTTGTCTTCTTAAGCCTTTGGCTATCACAGCAAGTTAGCAATTGGAAAATAACTCTTCATAATTTTTATCCAATAAAAAAAAGAGTCTTCTCCAGAGCACGCAAACACCGCAACAGCCACAGAATGCAGTCTGAAAATTTATTTTAGATGAGCATCTTAAAAAACTCTTTAATTTTCAAAGAATAACTTAATGATCCATTCACTGTGGATTATAAACATACATAAAGTCCCTTTACATTTAAATAATGAGGGATAACATCATCTAATGGATGGGAGTTGGAAACATGCGTATTTCAAATTAAAGAAACCCAACACCTAGTTAACAGTAAGGAAGATTACCAAGTGAAATGAAGCTTGTAATTTGGCTTCAAACCAATACTGGATGCTTTTCTAAAATGTATTTTCACTTCAAATCACAAGTTACAGAGTTTGGGCTATACTCATGCAGCAGAAGAGAAACAGCTCCTTTGGAGAAGTAGTGAGGGAACTGTCTTGCCTGTGTTACACCTGATGTAACGTTAGGTAAACGTAAGGATTTATCTTCCACTATGAAAAGCTTTTTAAAACTTGACAGAGGTAATTACCTGTATCAGGTGCCTGTTCACAGGTTTTATTTGTGAATATCTCTAGAACCATTGCGGAGAGTTGCTTACTCCATGAGATGATCAGGAAACCACTGTTGCGGGGTTAGGAAGAACCTCCTTCCATTAGCTACCGAGACCGAGTTAATCTTTCCAAGTCCTCACCAATTCATCTCCGTGCAATACACATAGGCATAATTTACCTCTCAGCCCAATGTACTTTTAAATCTTGATGGTTTACTCCACTGATATTGCCCTTGATGCAGAAGGAAGGGCTTAATTTGGCTTCTCTTTGAAAAGCATCTCTCGCCTCCACTTATTAATGAGGGAAGCAGTTTGGCCTTCTTTAGGGAGTCTAATCCCTAGTTTCCATGAAGACCTTCTGACTGTCAACTACCAGATACTGATCAAGAATATACTACTGACCAGATTAGCAACCTTTCATATCAGAGTTAATTTTACCCTTGAAATTAGTAGGGTTTTTTCTCCTCCCAGTTTTTACTACAAAACCCTGAATCAATTTGCCAGGGAAATTACACAGATGGGGTAAGGTAGGAAAGAAAAACCTGAACCTCCCATGTAATTTTTCAGATAAGGTATACATAAAACAAGCAATGAGTGTCACTACTCTTAAGCAACTACAGAGTTGCCCTTTATATGTTGCTTGAATGTAGCTTATCCCAAGAGGTCACAAGTGAAAACTACCTTCCTGCTATCTGATACATAGGAAAAAGTACTTCTATAAAAGACGAGGCCACATGTTTGCACTTTGGGCAAATTTCAGAGAGCTTCCGCTAGCACAGAAGACATACAGTAAGAGTTTTCATTTCAATATGCTAAATTACAGACCATAAAAGATGTATAACATACATAATAGTACCCTTGCTTTACACAGTGGTCCCCTGTCGTCATCATAAAGCTCTGTTATCATCATAAGAACTTGAAAGTAACAAAGTAACAAAAGTAAACAAAAGAGATGCTTTGATGTACAAAACCTAGGCTTTTAAGAAACATGAAGAATAGCTGCTTCTGTGGTGTTTTTGTTTCACTTTTTTTTTTTTTTAATTTAAAACTTGGGGATAATCAAGACAAGCAGCATGAAGACCCATAAAGATTTAAGCTCTCTACATGTCTTATTTATTTCCACTTTGGAATAAAGTGCTTTCAAATATTTTGGCTATTTCACCACTGTTGTTCTCGGTTTTGCAATTCTTAGTCAAGGAAACTAACATCACTAAGGAACTAGTAACTACATGTGGGAATAAACAGCTGAATCAGAACGTACTTTTCCCATTCCTCTATCATCATCGTCCAGGAACAGATGAAAAAGCCCACAACTGGTTTCTCTGTTGGGATAATCATCACTTCTGGGTTCATAAGATACTATCTCACTGTCTTCTTTTTAAAATTAAAAAAAAAAAATTTAAACCCAGGACATGTAGGACTAGGGGGTGGGGAGACTACTTTGAAATTTGGTATAAAGGTTAAGCTGAACCTGGGAAATTCTGCGTTTATTCTCACATACACCAGTGAAATGGGCACACCTCTTACAGTGCAAGGGATGCCAGGTCAGAGAAAGAAGCAACTGACTTCATGTTTGCTGGAGGAAACCTCTGTTGATATTTCAAACAAAACTAATTTCTATTTTACTTACTTACAGGCAAAACTGTCGTACAAGAAAGCATCAAAATGTCTTTCCTACCCATTGGACTCAACTGGGGAATGCTTTTCAACTGTGCTATAGAAACATGACACGGGAAGGCAACACCGCTTCAAAACAAGCAACCCCAACAAACCTCTGGGGTGACTTGTTCATTTTTTCAGTAATTATCCATTCAGTTGAATTTCTGGGTGTAGCTACTAGCCCAACATACACACCTGTGTACTTCTTTCGTAAAACCAGATGCATTTTCCCTGTTTATTTATACACTTCTAGGTTTCCTCTGTCTCCTCAGCAGTGTTTCTTACCTAGAAACACAGTGCTATTCGCTTCTAAAAGCCAAGACGACAAAGTCTACACCAAACAATACACTCACTGACTTCAATGGCAACAAACTTGCTGCCCAAGTAACAAGCTCGTTCAGGAAATTCCTTGGCCTTCAAGTCATAACTTAAATTGTACAAACAGTTTCTGCAGTGCTTAAAATAATGCATTTTATTGCAAGGTCATAACAGAATCTGAGAAGAATAATTTGATTTCTCTTTATAATGTTAATGGTATTATTTATATATTTAACAGTCAAATAACTTTTCTTCAGGTCTTTCCTAAGTTTAAGGCTATCTGTTTTCACTTAAGGAACAGTCTTCTGCCAATGTTTTTTGGTACATTTGCAACTGCTGAACAATGAAGTAAAAATATAATGGCTAACGTGGCTTAAGTCTAGAATAAACACACAATTAATAATATTTTGTTTAGGTTTAGACATATTTTTCTTAACCTTTATGGAAGTCTTGAATCATGGCTTATTAATGAATTTTATTAGACTTCACAAGTTGCAGAAGTTGTCTTTTATAAAACTAACTCCAAATTTATTGCCGACAATCCTTTGCAATTTACACTCTAATGAGAAATAAAATATAATTCTAACAGGGGCTGCTCTTAGTACCTTTTAGCTTAATCCACTACAAGGGATTTTGTTTGGCTCTTGAGTATTGAGCTTCCTGTCTCGAACTGTTCATCTATTCACACGCAAAAGACCACACTCACAACTGATTTCTGTAAAGAATGCAAGGGGACCTCTTGTTCTACTTGTACCCTTTCAGTACTTGATTATTCTCATATGTTATAAATTGCATCTAGAACTCTGTAACGATATATCCATTTTCAAATCCCCAGTTCCTTCTCTGCTTCTTCACACGGTCCTTCACTTACCCAAAAGCATGGCAGGACTCTCACCATTGCCCACGCAATTGGTCCGGTTAAACCAAAACTGATTTTAAAGAACAAACAAAAAGCCCCATTTATCTTTAAAGGCTCTCAGGCTATTTCTAGGGAAGTAAGAAACAGCTTACAGGATAAGAAGAATAAAAAGCAGCAGCTTTACAGGACAAGTTATGTATTCCCAATGTAAATTCCCTCTGCCAGTGCACATAAGAAAGCAATGCAGGAAGGGTAAGAGCACAGTCTCACACTGTCTCTGTCCTCCCAGTTTTCATCTCTCAAGAACATCTAATAACCACGTAACGACTCCCCAGCTCTCAGATATGTTTTTGTGCTATTTCAAGGGTAAATCTGAAAAACAACACATCAAACCAAGCTATTTTTATGCGCTATGTTCTTTTTACTGCTTTTTCATTCTTCAGCATCTTTATTATTGACCTCGTGATAACTGGCAACCTGCTTTGCAAAAGAGATGAGACGAATGCTTGCAAAAAGTCACACAAGAGCTGAAAACTGCACCCAGTTTTACATTTTTTCACATTGCCTTTCAGAAAGAAAACTGCAAAATTTCATGCCTTGTAAGGTATTCTTGCACTGTAATTCTGTCTTTTCACAAGGTTAAACTGACTGCTATCTGACAGATCTGCTGGTTTTTTCACAATGAAGCAGCCAAAGCTAATGAAATTTTTAACAGCATCAGGTCCCAAGCTCAATCC
This sequence comes from Actenoides hombroni, assembly GCA_024336885.1. Lineage (NCBI taxonomy): Eukaryota > Metazoa > Chordata > Aves > Coraciiformes > Alcedinidae > Actenoides > Actenoides hombroni. The sequence continues at coordinate 16,716,623 of WUAM01000179.1, read as the reverse complement.
CTGCAGATGCAGTGTCACTGTAACATGAGGCTGTTCCCTTGGAAAGCACTAGGACAAAAGAAATCTCTCTCAGGTGAGGATAACATCCAGTATCTGACTGCTGTCCCACCAGTAACTTGTTTGTTATCACAAGTAGAAGGCAGACATCTATACCATGACCAGCATCTCCTGTGGGTGTGGAAATATAGAATGAGTAGCACTAACCAAAGTGTTCTGACAGTCTCTTGTTTTACTATAATTTAGTCGTTGTATTTTGATTAGTGACATAAAAAAACCATGGAGCACTTTGCCACAATGTGTCTGGGATTCCAAATATGATGAGGCTAAGTCTGCTTGCCTCCACTGCAAAGCTGATGCTGAATTTCATCCATTCAACTTTTCTGCAAAGTCAGCCTGTCAAGCAAACATGCCCTGGGTCCAGGAAAGAGAAAACATCTGCAGATTTTCTTATTCTCTGGACATCATGTATTTCAAACTGGTTCCTCTCAGTAAAAACTAAAAGAAGTGTCTAACTCCTGCGGGTAATCCTGTATGGATGTTCCAAGTGTCTTCTACCCAGCTCCCACGCCCCGTTCAGCACTGGGGTTTACACGAGGCACTCGGCTCCCAAAGCAAGTAATGTCTTCTAATATGGGCTTGTAGCCCCAAATGCAATAGTCCTAAATCTTTAAGGAGTGCTCTAATGGGACCCAGTATTTTAAAAAAAAAAAACCAAAAACCACCAAACCAAAAAACTGAGGGGGGATGCCCAGTATTATGTTACCAATATCAAATGTCAGAAGTCAGTGACAGTATAATTACTGAGTAATTATTGAAAAGTAATTATTGAAAGAAATAAATCATTTCAGTGACACAACATGTTACTTTAATGGTTCTGAGAAGTCCTTAAAAACATTGCAGATTATGGCTCTTTAGCAGAGCTCCCCACACCCCACCCCTGACTCTCCCGCTGTCCCTGTGGGAGGTGATGGTTTCACAATCCCCCTGCCTGGCCTAACTCCCTGCTGCTGTCAGGCAAGGCAGATGGTTCCACCTTTCTTTCCACAGCAACCTGCCTGTTCTCACCACTGTCTCTTCCCGGCAGAAGTGTTTGTGCGTTTGTGGGCAAGCTGGAACATGGACCTGGTCCAAGTGAAAGCTAACCCAACCGAAAGCACGTCAGATGCACATAGCACACAAAGGGAACAGCAGCCCAAGCAGGGAGAGGCAATCATCCCTTTCTGCAGCAGCACCGATTTACGCCAAACAAATGTGATGACAACTTCAAACTGACTTGTCTCATCACAGACTCTTTCCAAATATTCCTCAAACAAATTTTTTTGTCTGACAAGTCTTTCCATTGCCTGTTCCCATATACTAATCCAGACATTGAGCTGAACATACACCTTGGGAGCCATTTCTGAGATACACTTGAGAAAAGGAAAGGACTTAAACTGTGCAAAAACCTAAAAGCTATTTGTCACTGCATCATTCCCCAATTGTGAGTCCATTACCCATCCAGCTGAAATGAAAAAGTTACGTAAAGAAAAGAACTAATGAAGCCGGATTTCCTAAGGACATGCAAACCACTTCCTTCAACTTCATACTGCAATAAACACCAGCTCCTTCTGTGTCTTCTGAAATGCCCTCCTCTCATCTGCATTTTCCTCTGTGTCCCATTTTCCTCCACATTTAGGCTCAGATCCCTTTTCACAGTTAGAGCTGTTTCAACCATGACTGGAACCTCAGACAAATCTCTAAATACTCACTGTATCTCACTGACTTTCAACAGCTACCACGTTCTATGAAAACGAGGCCCATGCAAAGGCATCTACAGTTGGGTTCTTCGAACTGCTAGTCGCTTAGAAATAAACACCCATGTAAACCGCTGACTCTTGGTGTTGAGCCTGTAAATCCCACCCATCTCAACTAGTACCTCCAGGAAACCTTCTAAGCACTGGCTGGGATTTGCACTTGCAGCCAGATTTCAGCTTTGATCCTGGCTGCACGAAGCTAACAGTGCAGATAAGGCACTGTTTGACCCACCTCAGGGAGGGAAAAGTTTAAACCTGTGCAACTTTCACATGTGGAACTTGAGTGTGACCCACCTATAAGGCATGGGTGAGGTGTTCAAGACATACCATGCCTGAATCCCCAATTATGTACTGCCTCTGTGATGGAGCAAGATCAAATGTCCATGCAGGACAGAAAAGTCCAACTGGAATCTTTGTTTTAAGAGGCTGACCTTGCATGGTCTTGAAACCAAGTGGTGTGAAGGATGACCAAGCAGCCGCTGCCCTTCCAGCAGGGCACATGTGCCACTCCTCCAGAACATGCAGCTTACAGGTTTTGAATTTGGAGACTCCAGGGAACACAGAGAAGGCTGTGGCTCAGCCACGCTGTAACACACGCCATGTCTACGCATTGTCAGGGAGAATGCTTGCCCTTTTCTCTGCCTTGTTTAGCTTTTTGGTTGCTTCTGAAGTGATACTAAATAAACAAATCCAGTAACTAAATATTAATGATATGTTCTTATTGACATGTGGGTGCAGAATTCTTATACTGGTTAGATAATAAAAGCAATTAAAAAAACCCCAACTTTTCTACCAATTTTTTATTTTAAAAAATGTTTCCATGGTAAAAAAAAAAAAAAATTACAAAAATCAGTTACATGCTAATGCATACTATCTAACATGCAATTTCAAGGGCAAATTTTTTAATGGAGCATTTAAGATGCTTTCTTAAGAAGTCTGTGTCTTTGATATTAAATTTATGACCAGTCATTGCTTGACAATTGTAATTAATATGCTGGGTGATTTTCTGACTTGCTCTTCCAAGAGACATTATTATTTGTAGTCTGTCAGTGTAACACATAAATTATGAACCATGGTCACCTGTAATAGACTGAAATGAAACTTCAAAATTGACATTTATGAAGAAAAATGAAAAAGTCCTTTCCACCATGACAATGGGCATAGCACACAGTCTCCAACAAACTCATAACAGAAGAAAGTTTAAGTTACATATTTTGAAATATCTGCCTGCCTAAAACAATTAAATGCTTAAAAATAGATTACTCCTTAGTCGCAAGATCTCATAAACCGGCCAATGTCATTCACAATCAAGGAGTTTTACACACTCTGTATTTTTTCTTGCACACTAAACACAAGTATGCAGTCATCTTTCAAGATGGTCACACATATTAGCGCATCAAGAAACAGCTTTTAAAGAGATGAAAAAAATTACCTCCCTGAAACACAGCATGAGCTATTAATAAGAAAACCCCCATACATATAAAAGGTTTCATCTTAAAAAAAAATTGAAAATAACAAAAACAAAACCAAATTTTACTGAATTTTGTCTTTCCATTTGAAAGCTATGCTGAAGTTTAATTTTTGAATCTTGCATAACATGAAATTTCAAACATAAATGAATCAAGACAAACCCAGAGGCTATTTAAACCAGACACAGAGCAGTCATGTACCCTGATAATGTATATTTGAAAAGCATTGTGTGAAGACCATGCCTGAACTTTCACTAGATATTAATTTGCAAATTTGAAACAGTCAAACATTCTTTCAATGCCGCCAACCGTTACGTCTACAAAAAAGGATGTGTGCACATGAACCTTCATGGGCTTTTACTCAATGATGCAAATAAATAGAGAATATGCTATATGAACTTTGCCTGGTAAAAAGCAAATAACTTTTAGAAAGGAGAGAAAAAAGCATCAAAACAAAACCCCAAATGAGATGCCTCAAGTGCCATGAATCCCTATTACTAGAAATACCCAATGCGAAGCACCCCCATGTTCTGCTAACTTCAAGTGGGAATCTAGAGGAAGAAACTGCAGCTCTGAGGTTACCTCTGCAGAGCACCCACGTGCAGGAAATGCTCTGGAGTCCCAGTGTCCCAAATCCTGACAGACATGCTCAGCAAGTGCAGTTGAAAGAAACAGAAGCAACTAAGCTAAGCCTGTACTATGAGGCAGTCATAGGGAAAGGCATCCTATAAAGCAAAGAGTGCATCCTGGTTGTGCACCCCAACAGGCTCAGCAGGCGAGCTGTGTGGAGCTGCAGCAGTTTCAGTCTCGAGCTTGAAGTGTAGATCTACTTAATCTCTATGTGCACCCTTAAGTGGAATGTAATAGTGTGATGTCTTTAAATTTCTGAGATAAAAATCTTTAACACAGATTGGAGAAAAACAACAGTTTTAGTCAGGCCTAGGCAATCCAGAATATCTTCAATTTGTACAAATACTCAAAACCTGATAGCTTAAAAAAGCTTAAACCACAAACCTAAACTGAGAAGATCAAAGTGAAAACTAACCCAAATTTTGTCCCTTTCCATACTTCAGCCTAAAACAAGTGAAAACACCAGTTTAGCTTTAACTTTTGTGCCAATTTTTTTGTTTGCTCCTCTAAGAATAACCAATTTTAATACTTCCAAGTTTTAAATTAATCAAAACATTTTGACAATTTTAGTTTGGAAAATATGAGGCATACACAGTTCCAGGGAATAACCTTCCAGGGCTTTTCTGGTTTTCTTTTGGTTAATCAACCAACTTTGCCTCAGGCATTTCTGTCAGAGTTTGGAGTGAGGGAGGCTGGTTTAAGACTGCTATCCTGCCCTGTCTTTACACTACTCATTCCCTCACTCCTCATGTGTAACCCACAGAACATAGGTACAAAGCAAAAATATCCACCTCGATGGGAGTTCTGGGCTAACCGCAGACTGAACCAACAGCATCTCTCCTCTTAATTCCTGTTGTACTGTTCTTTGCTAGCCCACAGTCTTGGAGTTACATTAGTTGCCCAGGTTGTAGAGACTAAAACAGGAGTGATAAAACGCCTGAAGCTGCAGATGCCAAAAGAATTACTGTAAATACAGGGGCAGTAAAACTCCAACCAAGTGGTCTCAGATTAACAAATACGTCTGCAGCTTACTACTACTGATAGCATTATTGGTACTGTAACTATATAATTATTTTCCCCTGCTTTTAAAAGGTTTAGTCTTTGAATTAGTGTAGTCCATGCACTGAGCCTACAAAAACATGTCTGTCCAGATTAAGGATATTTTTTTGCACACTTGTGGACAAGATGTTGGCTTCATTTTACAACCAACATCTTGTCCACATCAGGGGAGTGTTCTCACACAGACATGCATACCATGTGGGCTACCTGCTGAGTTTTGGCAAGCTTGGCAGGCTGCAGAATATAAAGGGTAGGCAGTTGTAGTGGAAAAAACCTTCATGGGATTTTTTTTTTATGTTGTGAAAAAAAAAGAAAAAGCAAAAAAAAAGCAAACTGTTTCCCAATGAACCACACTGTGAGCTGGCATAAGGAAGATAAGGGCAGGAAATTGGATGTAAAACTTATGCATAGGTCCTTTAACATAGGAGGCACTCTGCAAGTTGCCAATGTGACATACACATTTCTTTTCTAAAATTCAGCCACTTTTTTTTTTTCTTTTTAATTAGCCATATGGAAAGTTGAAAGACTTGTGAATTTACAGCATCAATCCCACATGTTGAGCTTAATTTCTGAGAGGCTTTACTCAATCTTGTGTCTTTAATTTATTTTTATACTCACATTTATACACCGTTAGACAAAATAACACACTTAGAACAAGATACGCCTTATGCTATGTGCATAGTTCAGTATTACTTAGTTCTTATATAAAGGTGCTAAAGTGTTTCAAATTAGGAAATGAAGTGCACCCTACAAGTGGTTATGTTTTAGTGTTCCACCTTGGTAAATCTTACAAATATTGCCCTAGCCAACTATTCTTGATTTCCTAGTACGATCTAGAAAGCAAAGCCGAATAAAAAGGATTGAAGCTCTAAAACCAGCAAGGGCTGAACGCAAAAAAAGCAACAGCACCACCTAAGGTCCAGCTAAGGACAGTGCAAAAAGTCACCCGAGAGGTTACAGATTCCTTGTTTGTATTTATACAGCTGTAACATGCATTATAAAATTGTAGCGTGGTATTTCTTCATGGCTCGAGTGCTGGCCAAGCAAACCCTGATACATATTTATTCACATTTAGACTTCCATACAGCTCACACTACTGTATGAATCAAAGGGTGTGGGTTTAGCTGCTAAATAAATTTAAACTCCTGATTTTTCCACTCTGAAATTTCAAACTGTATTTCAAACACATCATGGGCAAGAACATTTTTAAAAGCCTTTTAAACTGTTGTGACAAATCATCTAGCCTAATCACCGCAGGTGAAGTTTCGGAGCACAGAAGTGCTCCCAGATGCAGAATTTCTATTTTCTAAAGTAACTGAAATATCAAGGTCACTACAACTTTCAGAGTGAAGAAGTTTTTTTCCAGTTTCCAGCCTCAATAGAGCCATGAAAAAAAATGTATAAACTTTGTTCTGCTAGCTACATGATTCTTTATTTTGGGTAACTCCCTTCTCTGCTTGTTTACTCTTCATATAACTGAACTGTTCTGTCCTAGCCTGGTTAGCCTCTAAAGATCTAACCTTCCCCTGCACATGACTTTATTCCCTTCACTATACTTTGCCACCCTACACCCCACCCCAAATGAGTGCTCACTGCAACAGCACTGCTCTCACCTTTCCTGCACTGCAAATAACTTTTACAACAGATCACCTTTTTTTTTTTTTTTTAACAACTTAGGCATTGACATCAATACAATGCTGTATTGTGGGATGACTGAATAGTGTTCACTAATACAATTAAAGTCTGTTCCTAGCGAGGAACACAAGCATTCTCGAGTCACTATTTTATTCTCCTATTATTTTATAAGGAATTAATTTTTCATAACACAGGGTAACATGTAAGTTTAAGAACTCATCAATTAATTTGCACAAGACCACAACAGAAGACAGAAAAATGTTATCTCTTCCTCTGACCTTTTACTTTGTCTGTAAATTACCACGACACTACTAAAACCAAGCAACCTTTCTGACAAACATGTATGTAAACAATGTAACTGTTTTCAGAGAGTTCTGCTAATGTAAGAGTTGTGCTATTAATAGATAATCACAACAAAAAAGGGAGGTTGATACCACATCTTCTGCCAATATTTGTACAGCAGAGGTTGTGTGTGTCACTCGGCTTGTCAGCTGCAAAATCTCATGTTGTCAGAAACAGCTCTTGCAGAGAATCACAGAATGGTTTGGGTTGTAAGCGACTTTAAAGATCATCCAATTCCAACTCCCCTGCCATGGGCAGGGACACCTGGAAGATGGCTGTATGCAGAAAGCACAGTCACTGAGGACATCTGTCCTCACCACTGCCAAGGCAGGTGCACCTAACACACCGCCACACGAATCACATGCCACTGGGAAGAGATGACAGCTCTAGGTGCTGTGTGGATGGGGAGAGAGGGCTCCTTAAAAATATGCTCAAGAGACAGACGCTTAGATCGAGCAAGCCTGACCTAATATGCTCTCTTCCTTGCCCAGGCACTCAGCATCCCTCTCTGCCTGCCCCCTGTATCCTGAGCTGACAGATACACACCTAGGAAACAGCAGCCCAGAGGTTCTGCAGGGAGCGGAGCCCAGGCTTCCAGGGCGCAGCCTCCCTTCTTTCTATTTTATTCTAGGCACAACTCCAGCTACTGTCCCTTGTGCTTAGAGTATGAAAGGAACTATCTGAAACCAAATTCCTAAATAATGCCCCCTGAGCAGATGTGATTCCCAACCTGCCTGCAAATTCAGCTCCTTCACTGTGCAGAATTTAAGCTCACACCTTCGCAGGATTTATTTGTGTTATTAACACAGAATTAACAATACATTAACAATGTTGATTTGAGAACTCTGCCACGGACTTGAGCAGGGTAGACTCTTGGGTCCATAAAAGCTGTGTTGTAGGTTAGTGGCACTCAGCGCTGATGGCCCTATGACAACAGTAACAAACTACTGAGATGCTGCGGCCAACATAGTTCTCCGCTCTCCCTGTGGGCCTCAGTATAGCTTTTATAGCTTTTCTATTCTGTGGACCAAGCACCAGAGTCTCATACACAGTGTGTTGTTCCCACAAGCAAAAGGCTGAATGCTGTGCTACAGTAATACACGCTTCTGCTCCCTATTTCTGAAGTGGGGCAGCAGTCGCTGCAACACCTAGAAAATACTACAACTGTTATTATTGTTGCTGTTAGCATTATTATGGGAATGTCTTCCCGGCATCCAAATAACACAAAAGGGTTGTTTATTGGTTACGATCAGATATTTCAAAAGATTAACGACTAAAGCTTTATATAGGTATAGCAGAAGAATCAGTGGCACAGAAATTTTATTTCAAGTGCCTGCTGTGAGAGAGACCTGCATGACAAGAGATTCGAGTGCTTTATTCTCCACAAACAAGATACTTCCTTATCGATGCATCTAACAAAATTCATCATTTTCTTAACCTCACGGGGAAACATTTTGTAACTATGCTTTAAAGTCAGTATTGAGGAATTTTGCAATTCCTGATCCCAAAGCTGTGTTCTCACATAGTAACACAAACATGTCCCTTGCTTTCCTAAGACAAAGGCAGAGTGTCTCTTGAAAAAACACAGTCACAGATACCCATTTAGAAGACAATCTATGCTCAAGGGTTATTGTATTTTTAATAACTGAAAATTATCTACTTACTTTCTGGAACTAAGATAATACTTCAACATATTTTAAATTTCCTGTAGTTACCCTTAAAATTTATATATTCCTAAGGTGTTAACATATTACTTTTTAAAGTAGCATTCATCCATGCTTCATTGTCTCAATTTTACCTGAAGGAATTTCACAGTAATTAATGCTCTTCTGAAGCGGATGCTTATTTGAGTCTGACCATTATAATAAAGGATCCTAAACTCTGTTTCCAGAACCTAAATAATGTGATAACCACAAATGCCTCCAACAGAAAAGAGGAAACATCAGTCACTCTACATGAAATATTCAATGCCACAAAGCAAATCAGAAAGACTCTTAAGTGCACGGCTGCTCATCTCAAAAGACATTTTTTCAGCTGAGCAGAATTCACAGTATTCAGTTGTAGACATTTCAGTAATAACAAACTACTTATTTAAAGAGACAAATAGTAAGTTAAGATACTATAGAAGAAAAGGAACTAAGTATCACAAACAGCATACATCATTGAAACACAGCTGCTAAAGGTGCTTTGTACTGCTAAAGAGGGAGGAGATGCCTAACCATATTCAGCATCTCTTCAAATGTCTTTCTGAATACATTTATTAATTATTCATCTTTGCACTAGCTTTTTTTCAAGAGAACACACTATGTTCTCGTTTGATTTTGTACCCTTAAGAAGCTATAGGTGAACATGGAAACGACGAATCCTTAACATACTGCTTTGTAAATGGCTTTCAAAAACATTTTTCAAAGTTGCATATTTTAATAAATGGGTTTCTTTAATTAAGTGAAAGTGCCATAAACTGTCCATGTGTGAATCAAAAACAAGAGCTGTGTTAAATTAAAAGTGCAGCATCATGCTAATGCAAACAAATTAGGTCTGCCTTCAGGATAGAGTATTTCTCTCTTTAGCATGTCAAATTATTTTGGTGGCAATAGGAATGGAACAGTCAAACTAAATCAGCTTTTCAAAATTAATATTTCTTTGCAATCAATTAGGAAAGAAATTTAATGTGTAAACAGATAGGGAATACAAACAGTCCTGCACAGCATTATCTTCTTTCATAAATAAGCTCATTTTAGAGACATGATCTTTTTGCCAATATTACATGAAATTAGCATGGTAAAGATCGAAATAAAATGTTTCTAAAGTACTACTTGGCCTAATTTTTTTGCAAGGCTGCACTTAATCTTTATTCTTCCATAATCAGTATTTATTGTGTGACCCTGACAGCTTGCTACTGCTGTGATAAATTATCTGACTCAAGTCAGATTAAAAATGCAACCCTGAATCCTAATTATCTCAGCAGATCCGCTTAGTAATAACATTTCTTGTCAATTCTGGAATCACAGCATGAGTGTCAATGGCAACAAACGCCCGGGCCTCTCTCTGAAGCAGGCTCCCCAGAACGCTTTCTTATCTGCCATATGTAAATCTCAGATGCTCTGTACCCTTGGTGACCTTTTATTAGCAAACTGACAAAATGATAAAGCTAGTCATGGCAAAACTCCCACTACTAGACAATTATCCACTACAGTTCCAGTCCATGGGAGATCAACAAGACATTGTTAATTGTGATGCATTTTATTGACTTCCCCTGCTAATGGACCCTACAGGTCATCCAAACCAGGAGGGTTAGACATTTATTTCACATCAGAATGAAATAACAATGTAATTTTGACCCACAGGAGGACAAGCTTCCATCCTTTGTTTTTCCTCTTCAGTATGATGCCCATCATTTGTTTTAAAAAGACTCGTGAGATAATTTATATACTTTATATACTCACATGTATAAAATGCAAATGTTGGGAAAGAACGACCCGCTTCAAGAACTTAGAAAACTGAGATGCTCTCCACCGAAGAGCATTGATCAGATCAAAACCACACAGAACTCCCTCCTCCTCACCATACTGTAAACCTTAAATAGAACTGAAACCCTCCAGGTAAGAACTGGATTCAGACTCCAGGACATCCATTCTTGGCAACTTACTGAGGCAAACCGAAGGCAAGTACCAAATGCATGAAAACCACATATCCCTTTTACCCGCAAAAATTATCTAACAGGATTAGGATTTTGTAAAATGCTTCCACCTGTTCATACAGATATTCTGTAGATAAATAAAGTTCAGTCTTCAGAACCATCCTGCAAACTCAAATCCATTAAAATGTTACACATATAAAAAGCTAACAAGTAAGGTAGAGAGAGAAACAAGTTGAAAACTGTTCAGTACAGTTCAGTCTTCCTGCTCTCTCAGAGCTTTCCATGGACCCCTACACCAGAATATCATCTAAGAAGTTTACAACACACACCCAGATGTTACACTAGAGATTTAAAATTGGAAAAGTCTGCCTGATTTTGGCACTAGTCACTCCATTCCAGCTACCTTCTGGCTGGCTGTAGTTGATAAAAGCATCAGGCTCTGCAGGATGCACTATCAGTCAAAACCCTGTCATTTAAAAATCTGATGCATATTTTCTTTGTAATACAGTTCATTTCTGAAAGCACAACTTGGCCACTACAATTACTTGAGATTTTCTCAATTGCACGCAATGAGATGTTTTGAGAGTGCACACTGAGCTACAACTCTCGGAGTCTTGTTACCAAGGATACAGCTGCTTAAACAGTACAAGGAAAAACTAAACTATGATGATGTGTTGCATTTTGGGACGATACTCTTATGTGACTAACAACCGGCACTCCCATGTCATCAGCCCCTGCAGAAGAGGTTTCTGCACCATGGGGAAGAGAAAAATAAGAAGAGGAAAAAAAATGTACCAGTTCAGTCAATTCCCCATGTGCATTTACTACTCTGAAGTGAATAAAATTTTCTATCTTCTTGAAGAAGGAGAAAGATTAATTCTTTGGACTGATCTCAAAGTGAATGATAAAGAGATAAGTTATGATTTATTTTATTACCATAAATGAAGCAATCAAGAGAATAAGAAAGCTTACAGGGCAGATAGGAAACCTTGAGGCACATGAGAAAAACAGATAGCCAAAAGGTGGACACTGAATACTTCGACTAAAATGTGGGCTTAAGAAAATCCCCTGATGTACAAAAAGAAGCCTCTTGTTACATTTTTGTTCACTGCCATATCTGTGATAGTCACTGTGTCCAAGGTCATTCTCATTAATGCAACTGTATTCTCTGGGTTGCGCTTTTGTTGTTCCAAGCCTCTGAAACACTTCACAGAATAGGCACAGTTGGAAAAGACCTCCAAGATCACTATTATCCAGCTGTCAACAACAACAAAACAACAAAAACACCCACACTGAAACAAAGAAAACCAATAAAAAAAAATCTCACCATCCCACTAGATCATGTCCTGAAGTGCCTCATCTACACATTTTCTGAATACCTCCAGGGATGATGACTCCATCACCTCACCGGACAGCCTGGCTGCAGCACCCGACTACTCTTTCAGTAAAGAAATTATTCATAATATCTAATCTAAACCTTCCCTGGTGCAACTTCAGGCCATTCCCTCTAGTCCTGTCATTATTTACTTGAGAGAAGAGGCTGCACCCACTTCACTACTACCTTGTTTCAGGTACTTGTAGAGAGCAACAAGGTCTCCCCTCAGCCTCCTACAAACTAAACAATCCCAATTCCCTCAGCCTCTCCTCACAGGCCTTGTTCTCCAGACCCTTCACCAGTTCGGTTGCCCTTCTCTGAACTCGCTCCAGAAACTCAGCGTCTTTCTTGTGGTGAGAGACCCAGAACCGAACGCAGTACTTGAGGTGTGGCCTCACCAGTGCTGAGTACAGGCGGACAATCCCTTCCCTTCTCCTGCTGGCCACCTATTTCTGATCCAGGTCAGGATGCCATTGGCCTTCTCGGCCACCTGGGCTTGCTGCTGGCACATATTCAGCTGGGTGTCGACCAGCACCCCCAGGTCCCTTTCTGCCAGGCAGCTTTCCAGCCACTCTTCCCCAGACCTGTAGCGTTGCATGGGGTTGTTGTGACTGAATTGCAGGACCAGAACTTGGCCTTGTTAAACTTACAGAACCAGCAACTGCAGGATTAAAGACCAGAATGGATTGACAACCAATATTCATACCAATGAAGCAAAACTAAAATACTGCCTAATCTTGCACACTATTTTATAGGTTAAGTTTCTCACTCAGTTAAATGATTCCAAATGCTGAGAAAAGAGTCTATCTCACTATATGTGGAAAAGTTGTGAAGATTGTGTCAGTTCATAAATCAAGAAGATGGAACAGATTCAAATGTCTATATCAAGTTGCGTAACATTCGCCAACAACTGAAACAGTCCCACAGCAGAGAGGAATATTTGGTTCAGACACAAGGAGATTGCAATCCCAGCTGCAAATGAAATAACTCCAAAAACTTTGGAGGGGGGGAAGCTTTGGGAGAAGGTATTTCAGCACAGCATTATTTCTCCTTTCATAAGTGAGTTCAGTGTATCGACCTGATCTTTGTGCCAATAGTATGTCAAATTAGTACAGCAAATATTGAAATCAAGATGCCTCACAAGGTCTACATGGCCTGATTTTTTCTTTCAGGCTGAACTTAACCTTTAGTGATCATCCTTTAAAAGTATTCTTTGTTTCCCTAGAAAGAAAATGTTCTTGATTGCTCTTTAATGGTTGTCTAATTGCCTCCTTTGCTGAAATACTAGATGTTTTCTGTAGCTTTAGAAGCGTGCAAGCACAAACATCGCACTTGAAATAGATGAAACTGAATACAGACTGGAGATTCAAACCATTCTGCCTTCTGATTTCAAAACAGAATTTCTCTTTGTCTTTGGAAGCCAAACTAGTTACTGTGGTAATACTATAGAACTTCCATATACTTCAATATAGCTGACCCAAGAATATTAGACAGTATAAAACCATCCAATATGAAAGAAATAGGAAAGTCATGTAACTAGGCATCTTTCACATTCTTGTTGAAAGTTTATCAATCTGGAAGGTTAGCATCAAAGATCACACTAAACATACTATGCTGTTCCCTTTTCTTCTTGTGCTTACACACATTCAAAAGGATAGTGAAAATGCTCCTGATTCACATTCATACACAGCCAAGAGAAGAATTTGTGCAGCAAACTATAGCTTTGTTGTTTAAAATACTTCTGCTGCCAGGCTGGGCTCAAATCAGGTTTCAATTTGTACTCTTTAATATGAGATTACTGTAACCACGTTTGGCATCCAGAAGTGCAGATCCGTCCAGAAAATGCCATGCTCTTCCCCTCGCTGCTTGATTTATTTTTTATATACAGTATACTGCATGTTTTGTATTTCAAACTGCATGGTTTGTATTTCACATAATGCATCTCGGGCAATGAAATCTATAGTGTCATATCTGCAGGACGAGTTCTTCATTTAGACTTCAACCCTATTAGCACAGCTCCACTGGCTTTCTAATATTGCATCTGTGCTCTTACATGAGAAGCAGAGAAGGGAGGGGGTTCCTCAGCTACAGAAGGGGAAACGAAAAGAGCTTGTACTAAAGGCAGGCAGTCCTTTCTGGTTTACTGCTTCCTTTTCCCTCAGTAGCACAGCACATATATAAAAGTTTGCCTTTGACCCGACTCCTCCCATGCTGCTGTAAGACCACACACCCTCGCCTGTAGCCTGTGAATCTGCTGTACAGAATCACACTTTTGCCAAGGGATGGGGTGGCTACATACAAAACAAAACAAAAACAAACAAAAATTTCTGAGTTTGTTAAATTCACACGTCTGGGAGAATATATGGCCCTTAATCCTTCATGTGTTTCTTAAACTAATAGTGATATACTTATTAAAATATACACTTATTAAAATACTTATCTATAATATCTGTATCTATAATTGAAATAAACTTCATTGCAGGCATAGCTGACTAGGTTATGTGAGCTGTTCTTATAGTAAACTCTCAGAGGCACTCTGCCCAAAGAAAAATTCCTGAAGTGAACTTGGGTGAGTCGGCAACTGCATATTTGGTGACTGATACTCCAACTTTGGGTGTTTAACAGTCAGTCACATAGGACAGACAACTCACTGCCTGTCTGAGCTCCCTCTTTTATATTTGTGAAGCACAGAGCTGCTACTACAGATCACTGCAGTGAGTAAGGTCTTAGGAAACACTACCTCCTAGAAAAGAACTGGTGATGGAAGAGAAGTATCTTAGGCCTCTGCAAGTGACAACATTCTCCTCCTTTCAGAGAAAGTAAGCACGGGACTGCAGTGGCAATCTCCAGCTCTCACACACAGTATGACTGCTAAGTACAGGACACCATCTTGAGAATGACAGGAGGGCATCGAATTTCTCCCACTGACCACTCATACAGCCACAGCTTTCCTTTCGCAATCCTCTGCTCTCTGCAGCATTTCCCTGGAGATCTGCAAAAAGCTACAGCTGGTGGATTCCCTCTACAGCAGCGGCAGACCCTGGATACTTCTAATAAATTTCTGTCAAGCACTTTGACACAGTCCCAACTTTGGCTTCCACTAAAGGGCACACTTGCTTCTAAAAGACACTGCCACTCCCCAACCCCCTAATCCCAGCAGGTTTCTCAGGTGGCAAAAAACACTGCAAAGTCTTGTATCTGGGACAGAATAATTCTATCCTATAACCCTTTCCTAAAGTACAGGCTCTGGACTAACTGGACAAACAGCAGCTCTTCAGAAAAACACCTGTGAATTCTGGTGGTCAAGGAGCAGAAAATGAGGCAGCGGTGCATCATGGCAGCAGCCAAGGCTAGTCATGGCCTGTGTCACGTTTAGTACGACGGCAGCCAGCACGCCGAGTGAAGCCACTGCTCTCCTCTGCATAGCACTCCTAACGACAGATCTGGAAGAGTACATCCACTTCTGCAACCCCAACAAACAGTGATAAATGGGAGTCAATTCAGCAGGAAAGCACCAAGATGATTCGCGGCTGGACCATACAAGATGTGAAGAAGCTGAGCAAGGTGGCTGGGTTTGTTGAGCTACGAGGTTGAACCAGGCTCTTCTCAGAGGTGTGTGCACATCAAAAGGACAAAAGTCGATGGACAGAAGTTTTAGCACAGAAAAATTCCATTTTATATAAAGGTTTCACAAGAGCACCTTAGCGCTGGAAAAGGCTGTCCAAAGCAACAAGATCCTGATCAACTTCATCTAAATTTGAGGTTAACTCTACTTGCAGCCATGGGGTGCAGCCTCTTGAGATCCTTTCCAACGTAAATAATTGTGTCTAAAAGAGGACAGATATCCCTCCTTCCCTAGAGTAAAAAGAGATTGTCTTAGCATCTCCCAATAACAGGATCTATTCAGATATTCAGTGCTGATCTCATCTTAAAATCAAGCTATAAAACTCAAATGCCTGAAATACAGATGTAAGATTAAAGAACAGTCCTAGAAAAACTACTTTAAAATTTCCACTGTATTCTTCAACATTTCAAAAGCCCCAGCTTCCTGCTAAGGTCTGGGTAATAGGATTACCCAGGTTCTATCAATTACTCTATCAAAACAGAAATGTATATTAAGTACTTTAAGATTCCCATATGGAAGGGGGAAAAAAAGTTTAGCCCACTCTGCTACATGTAAAATGTTACCTAGTGAGAGACTTGTATACATTATTTTCTTAGCACTGCACTTCTCCTCTGTGGTTTCATGATGTGACATTTTCATTCATTCCAATATAACATAGGTTACAGAGTATTCAGAGTGGTAACACACAGACACATTAATCACCAGCCTAATACATGTCCTGTATAGTAGCTTTATTATCTTTTCAAAGCAGAGCTGTAAAAATAGAGAAACTGTGATCTTTTATGCTATCCTTTAATAAAGTTATTTTAAAAATGCTATAAAAATGGTTTAAGGTTTTTTTTCCAAGCTACAGCTTAATGCAACTAACTCTTGTACATCCAAAACAGTAAAGTCTGAATAAGTAGTTTTAAAAGTCTCTGTGGACTTGTAATCTAGCAAGAGTGAAGAACTCTAACCATTAGAGACAGCAATGGGAAGGAATCCTGAGTTTTGAGTTACAAAACATGCCTGTTCTTTTGTCATTCTGAGGAGGCACCGCCTTGCAAAGTACTCTCACTTCTCTGATTAATTTTAAGTGTCTATTTCTGTATGCCAATATTTACACATGGGTTCAGGTTTTTTTCCTCCCTCTTTCTTCTTCAGGCTCAGTATCAGCCTAACTCCTCATCCACTTAAATCAATTAACATTTTATGCTCACCAAGACGGTGTCAATGTAACACAGCCTTAGTAGACCCGTGTCCTCGTTGATGCAAGGCATGAAGCGGACCGGCCATCAAGGGCAAGCATCTTGTCCCCTGTCAAGGAAAGTAGTGGGGATGTAAATGGCAGAGCACCTTGCCCTTCACGGAGGGAATGTGCTTCCAGCAACACAGGTTGACACCGTTCCCTTCCCTCTCTTCTCCTTCTGCTGCATGAGGGTACATCCACATGTTTATGGCTTTCAAAAAATAATCACTTTCAAAGACAGATCTGAAATCTCAATTCAATTTGGAACAAAGCCAGAGTGTTACAAAACTCCATGCTGATAATAAGAACAGCAACTGACAGCAGCAGGCTTCACACCTGGTCTGGTCATTACATGCCACTGTTTGTCCTAGTCTGCTCAGATGGTGGCAACGCATATTAATAGAAGAGAAATTACTGTGCTTGAGTTATGTTCAACTTTCACACCTACGCCTTGGGCAAGCTAGCACTTCTGGACAGAAATCTGCCACAACTGTGTAATTCCCCTGATGGGAGAGACAGTTGAGATATTTGCATGAACTGCAGTCAGGCTTGAAGAAAAAGTTTTTCTAACTAAACAGAGATGATTCATTGGTATAAAACCAGTACTATTGCAACAGACTTTTACCAGTCCAGTCAGAAAACTGTCCCTCAGCTCCATATGAAACAACCACCCACTCCCAGTGTCACAGGGTAGGGCTCTGGCCAGCACACTGGTGGGCTTTGTGTGGCCACTAATCCAAAGCAGGAGATGCTTCTGCCATTTTCTGAAGATTCTCAAAATTTCACAAGTTTTTCCCCCAATAAAAAATAAAATTAGAAAACAGGTTAAAACTAGCATCTCATCAAGTATAACTTAAAATCCATCATTTAATGGGCCTCTCTCTCAATATTTAGAAAGTTCACCTTGGGCTCAAGAAATTTTCTTCCAGAAGGTTCAGCAAGAAACTATGGGTATTTTTAATAAGTTTTTATTTGGGCAAACCAGTGTCTTCATAAGAAATGGATATATGTGAAAAACGCTTATGACCTCTCTCAGGGAAGATAAGGACAGACATTACTCTGAAGCCTCTGACAAGGCCCTTGGCTTGAATTAACAACTCCAAAGTATTTTGAGACAGATGTGATGAGCATCCTCCCACAGCCTGTGACCAAACCTTTTTAGATGATGGTCAAATGAAGACAGTGACTGTTTTCTTGCAGTACTTCTGCAGGGAAACAAATCAAGTGTTTCCCTGAAATAACCAAGGAGCTGAGGCTGTTGGGCATACTGGAAGGCAGCAGTTTTCATGTTAGTAACAGTTGTGAGGCAGATCCTCTCTAATCTCCCCCCCGTCATTTTTCCATTCCATTCTTTTTTAAAATCAGTGCTATGCTGATCTTTCAAAAATTAAAAGAATTTATCAAAACAAGGACAAAATTTAACTCATACTTTATTGAACCCTTTAATTGGGGGGAGGGGGAAAGATTAATTCATTCACTTTTATTTTTACATCTGGTAAAAAGTATGGAATTCTGATATTTTGTGCCAAACTTTGACTAGAAATGCATTTTGACATCCAAGTAATAGATGACTAGGGAAATGGAGTGGCTTAAAATGCAAATGTAGGGATATTAATTGTTGTTGTGATTGGGACATTTACGAGGACAGCGTGGCACTGTTTTAGAACCAGTAATGTCTAATCTTTTAAAACTACCGTAACAGAAATAGAAATAGAATAAAAACAAGCATTAAAAAGTGAATTCTCATATGTTTTAGTTTGTTTTGTCTGAAAAGTTATTTGAAGTCTGGGAATGCCTGGTGCACCTCTTCAGTATTTTATAACTTAATTTGTTCAACAAGAACAGCAGTATTTTAACAAGGTGAAACTATTTCACGATTAAAGCACTGCCTGCTTCATCAGTACTAAAGAGCTAACAGAAAAATATCCAATCTTTATAAGGCAGAGACTCACAATTTAAATGCCAAGAACAAATGAAAAGTGTAATTCTTTTTTTGCTGCTTTAGTGGTAGCATGTGGTGATAGTAAAGTATTAGCATAAGCCAGAACTTGCTCCCACTTTTCTTTCTAGGCATGTAACAACTATCCGATGGCTATGCAAATTTCACCCAAAGTAAAGCTGTCCCAGCTGGCAAGCCATACATTAAAAGGTAAATTACACAAAGCTGAGGCCATCTGCACGAAAATGTTCTCCTGTCAGTAGGATTTCAAGCTCACTAATTCCACAGAACTAAGGGCAATATATTGAGAAAAAAGATATTTTCAGGTGTGGGCTTTATACCAATCACCATTTAAAAAAAGAAATTAGAAGATGAGAATGGACTACAAACTAATTTTGATCTTTCCTTGGAATGTAATTTTTGAAGCTTACATAACCTAATTTTAGTTGTTCTGTATACATACCATCCATCCAAATTAATAAATGCCCATTTTCTGACAATGGCAAGTTCAAGGAGCCAACAGATCTAAGCTATTACATGAATACCAAGCAGAAAAAATTTGAAATTTGAAAGAAGTCTCCCAGCATATGCATTTTCACACAGCTGCATGTTTCTGCACTGGCTTTTACTCAAAAGAAACCCTTGACAGAGCACATTGACAATTCTGTTTCTTGTTTAAACCAGACTACCAAAGTGGGAGAAATGTGTAGGAAAGTGAACAGATGAGGGCAGAAAAACTAACCAAACCTTTACAAACCACAGCAGAGTCTCCACTTACGTTAGTGAAGATTTCTGCATTTAATCCACATTAAATTGCCCATCTTGTCCAGTCTTGAAAAACTAATCTCTATGCTACGTATTATGGAATTTAAAGTAACATCTGTTTGGTTGAAATTAAATTAACATACTTCTACTTGATTAGCTTATTAACTGTAATTCTCAATATGCTGCAGGAACGGACACCAACTAGAGAGATGCAGTTGACAACACCACCTGTCTGATATAAAGTGCTTTTTATCATAGACATGGAGGGATCTGTCAACAGTCAGCTAAAGCATCAGCATTAGGAAGTGACACAGGGGCAGAAAAATTACTTGCCTCAGATTGTGAAGCAGGTAATTGATGGGATGGGGAACAGAACCTGTGCATCTTGACTCCCAGCTTCATACCTTTGCTAATGGCTTTCCCAAAAATCAAATAATGCAAGGAAAGAGCAGTGTGTAACTTCTGCTACAGTAACAGAGGTAGTATTTCAGGAAAAGGACATTTAGGCATTTCACATGCTACTGGGAATACCGATTATAAGTGTCCTCTAATTTTCATAGAAAACATTATCTCATGTGGGGATGAAATGGGAAAACAGAAGAATGTGAAGTGTATGTTCATCTTAACTTGGCTACTCTCAGTAATTTTTTCTTTAACAGTGACTGCAACAGTCTTAATCAGAAGAGGTACTATAGAAGGGGTTTAATGCAAAAACACCCCCCTTCTTCTGCAGCTCACCTAGCAATATTTGAAAAATTCATATTCTTAGTCTAGAAGTTACAATGCATGAAAAGGGGGAAAGAGCAAATGAAGCCTCCTTGTAGGCCCTACTCTCTTCTCCTTTCACTCTTCTTCCCTATCTCATGAGATCCTATGCTCCTTCTCACAGCAATGACTCTTTTGATAACCTGTCACCACCTCTCAACCTACATGACACTTCTTAAAATCACACAGCATCTCACCAAATCACATCTAAGTCATCAGCTCTGTCCCTATTGTTTCAGTGCACTAAGAACTAGAAATGCTCTGAAGTTATTCAAGGAAAAAACCACCAGAGAGGCACAGTCTGAGTTGTACCAATGTTATTTTCACAGGAAATCAAGAGGGCAATATAGAGCATACAAACAAGCCTCAGGCAGCAAGAGCTATAAGGATAATGGTGGCCAGTTCTTACAACTCTGAGCCCCTTGGGCTGAATTTGTCCTAAGGGACTATGTGGTTTTGTTCTCCTCAGAGCTGTATCACAGACACAATCATGAAAATGCTCCTTGCTGTGAACTGTTGCTCTCATGTAAATAAGTCTTGTCAGGATGCGCTCTTTCCATATGTACAGTTTTTTAGTTTGATACCCAAAAGTAAACGTTAATGTAATTATCTAACCAAGTCTTCAACACCTGTCACTTGAAATATCGTGGACTAGCTGTTGAAAGTTAGCAGAAAGCTTTTGGCTGCAAATGAAATAAGCACACAGACCCATCTGAAGACCCTCTGTTCAAGACCGACAACATTCATCCCTTTAGATATCGCTTTGTCACGCCTACCACGGGATCCCCAGTCCCAGTTTCAGCTCCACAGACTTTGCCTGCCTTTGCCTGCAGCACAGCCTATCTTCAGGAAGACAGGTGCCAAAGTGATATAACTGGAAGATTTAATTTGGCAGATTTCTTAGAATAAGAATAATCACCCAGATATCCAAGTTCCTCCTAGAACTGTTCCTACCTTACACCGTTCTTTAACCCTCCACTGGTCTGAAGCCAGCATTACAGCAAGGCACTTAATTTCTCATAGATGCTTAGTGAATTCCCCAAGGACTAACCAGTAGTTCTGGGAAGTACTACGAGAAATGTTTGAGTGCCAAACAGAAGGCCACAGAGAGTTTTCCATTAGATGATATGGACAGAAAGCAAATTGCTTATGAACAGCAAAAATAATGGAAACCTGCTTTCTGTAAGCTCCTACGTGCCAAGGCTACTCCAGGGCTGCACTGCCAGACGGCATTTAGCAGCTGAGTCCCTTCTCTCAGATCCCACATCATTCATTTGGGTCTCTCTTGCCCAGCCAACTATTTATTAGCTGAAGATTAGATTAATTTATCTAACTTTTAAGAGCTCTACCATACTGTTAAGCTTAGTTAAAAATGGCCATCAGGTTCCACAACTCTGACTGGCATGAAGCATGGTGGGTTCCCAGAAAGTAGGCTTCCTACGTATGTTTTGGGAGATCACTTTTTATTTATTATTGAATTTTCTTTTGCCAAATGCATTTCCACATACTTTGGAGCTAAAACGGAAGTGCAGCAGCTTCAAGGGCTAGTTAATTTGATTTCAGCATTGTTGACAAGGATATAAAAAACGATCTGTTTGTTAGCAGCACTACCTCAGAAGAATGATACCAAGTCCTAGATACTCAAACACGCATTTGTGTGACTTCTCCCATGACACAGTGCTCAGCAGGGAGAGCTGCAAGCACCAATATCAGCGAGTACCTTCGGAGGATGCGGAAACAAAAGTTTCTAAGTGACGCCCAGCACTGAGAAGACTATACTTACTAGGGACAATTCAAAATAGAAGGCTTTCTACATTTACTCACCAGGATGAAGAAATAACCCTTCAATAAGAAATTCAGCACTTTCTTCTCTAACTGCCAAAAGGAGATATCGGCCCCCACCCATCACACTGAAGGACTTAGTTTGCACATCCCCTCCCTTGAATTGTCCTTTCTTCCCATGTTACAGTCATCCCATAACCCAGCTGATCCAGTCTTTTATTCCCCTCAAACACCCACATCCAGCAATTAAAACTTCTCCCTCGTTTTCCCCTGCCTAGAAGAAATCCTCTAGAAAACTCCCATGTTTGTACCCGCACGGGGAAGCTACACTCACTTTTGCTCATCAGCCTTTCCCTGTTTTCTCTTCCCTGTCAACAAAACCCCCACTTTGCATGCACGGTCCAATCCTGACACTTGCACTGCAGCCCAGTGATGACCAAGTGGGAGCTTCTCAGGTGTGATGGCAGATCCTGCCTACACCTGCCTTTCCTCTTTGTGCTTTTGGGAGCACAAGTCTCTTGCTTTCTGCCTCCTCCCTTCCTGATGATACTGTCAAACCACATACCACACTTGACTTTTTAAATCACTTTATATGGGCTTCAGTTCGCTTCCACTGGAGTTTGAGCAAGTAATGTCCAGCTTTTCCCAAAGTCACCAGTAGTGTGAGATGAATGAAGGGTGAAACCATATGAAACCTATATTTCTTGTGGTTCTTTCAATGCGCACTAAGTGAGCACAGATAGGCTGCAAATTCAACCCAGACTTACAAACCTCTGCAAATGTTCTTGTGAACTTGATCCAACCTTCAGGTTTGTTTCATCCAGTTTCAGGTTTCATCGTGAAAGTTTCACTGTGCCCTACACGCTGCCCCATTAAACGATGTCTCAAACAAAATGAGGACATCAGCAAAAATGAAGAACTCTTCAGACAGCAATGTTTTAGTTTTATACCATATGTGAGAACATGCATTGACAAGCACTATGCATACAATCACTGCTGTTACAAATCAAAAATTGCTCGCCGTTAACGGACTTCTACTTTATTACAATTGTGGCCAAGAAACTATTTTCAAGAATTGTGGATGGAATACCTCTGTGCCATAGTTCTTTTCTTTCCCCATCATAATCAATTACTAAGAAGCTGTAAGCTGTTTCATCGCAACACACACACAAAACCCTCAGCATGGTTTTCAGGCAGGCAGGAAGTGAAATAACCAAGCCCAAGCTTTATGAAGCAGTACTTTCTACCCATGTATACCATCAATGAGGTAGCAAAGGGAAAAGAAAACTAATAATGAGGAGACTGGACATATTTTATAGATCACATGAATACAAAGCCAAAATGCACTTAACTGACTAGCTTATTGAACATGTGACATCTTCTATATTACTTGTACTACCAGTAATGTTTCCTTACTTCTCAATCATATGAAACTAATGATTAAAATAATAAATCCCTAAACTTCCCATACTTTTGGGAAAGTATGTAGGTTGTTATTTTGTATTACATATCACGTAAGCAAAATCTTGTCAATTTGGTAGTCTGAAATCAAAACAAAACCCATGTTACATTCAGTTTTGGGAATTAATTAATTTCTGCACACAAATATTGTTAAGTAAAAAATAAACTTCATAATATTAATGGTCTAGGTCATGTAGGACGATACTTAATTTTGATCTCTCACAAGCTACACACTGCTGAGATGACTGAAGTTAGTCCCCATTTATGCAGATATGAGTTGTAAAAGAAGTCAATTAGACTGTGACAGGTTTCCCGTAACAGATTTTGAGGTGGATACACCTGAAATCAATGCACCATTTCAGTCAAGGACCATTACTGAACTGGGCCTAAGTCTAAAGTGAAATGGCTATTGACTGAAAGGGATGTATGCTGGTTTCCAGTAGAGCAGTGGTACTGTCTACAATTTCGAGCCCAGCTGTGCTGAGTCACATTGTTCTAACTGAACTAGATGGACAACATTAAAAATACCAGCGACATTTCACAGGCCCTTAAAACCTATGATGCAAATGATCAATTACGTGCACAGGACCTTAGGTGCCAATAGGAATAAATGAGGTTGCACTACATGGAGCATTAAAAGAAAAATTAGGAGTTGTTACCTATTGATTGTATGTTTGTTCTACTAGCACAAAAAGGAATACATTCATTTTATGTAACTGCACTACAGGTTTCTACAAACCCTTTTCCAGTTTTCTACATTAAATGGTGAACAACAACAAAAAGAAGGGCAACCTGTGGGCACATAATGACTAAAAATTGTGGAAGAGAAATTAGTAGAAAAACTGTAAAAAGCAAAGGGATATGTTTTACACAGAAAAATTAATGGGAACAGGAAACCTAAGTACTCCCCTGCATGTTTGTGAAATCCCCCTTCAAATGTCATTTTTACAGTATATTTAGCAAATTATGAGAACTACATTTAGCAAGAGGTATTTTTTTCATTACTGAAAAATGGTAATACTCTTGGCTTTCTTTTTATTAAAGAGTTGCTATGTAACACTCAGTGCAAATTCAGGGCATTACTAGGATTATGACATAGGTAACAGTATTTCTGTAGCTGGTCAGATTCCAAAGATCACCCTAAAACCATAAACTCAAAGTTTCAGCACTGGAAATATTCAAAACAGTCTCTCATATTTAAGCTCTGGGGTTATAAAGTCAGCATCGACTGTTATAATCCTCTATATAGAGGACAGAAACTGTTCAGCTACCTCTTTACCTCTTGCAAACAGCATTGCCCAGCTGGCCCAGTTTAAACTGCTTAACAACTTTTGGTAAATACTGACCTTTTAGAAATGGCATGTGAGCAAATGAAATAAATAGTAGAAAAGGAAGACACACATAAATGCATAGACCCACCTTGAACAGAGAGCTATTTTGGTGTCTTTTGTTTTAGGCCCTTATTAGGAGTGTTTCACATTGGAAGTACGTGGAGGAAAGAAATCTGCTTTCAAAAAACCCCTCTGGTTTTGTGGAATTTACTTTACATTGTGCATAGCAGCATGGGAACTTACTGCCACAAATTGTCAAGGAATGCACCACCATCACAGGAGCTACGGGTGAACCAGGAATGGTCTTGCTAGCCACACTACAAAAGCAAGTAATAAAACCAACTTATTCCCAGCTCCAGAGTTCCGATTCAAGGCACAAGGCCAGTGGCAGATGGGAAGTGTTACTTATATGCAACTGTGGAACAACCTGTCTTTTCTGCACCTGCAGCCAGAGTGCCCCTTCATGAGCTTGTAAGGATGTACCAAGATTATATACTGCCCTCAGGACCAATAAACTGCTAGCATTGCCCAGCCAGCAACAAAGGGGAACACAAGAGAAAGCAGCAGAAGCCTGAAGAGGCTGGAAGCAGCACAAAGAGCAGAGAAGAAAGAGCAGAAGCCAGCTACAAAGTGCTAGTGATCCTTGAGGTTGCAGGCTTCATTATGACAGTTCCATTAGAAATACAGATTAAGACACCTGACACGTTAAGGAAGGCCAAGAAAAAATAATATGGAGAAGTTGGAAGAACAAAAAAAAAAAACACCCCAAAACCCCACATCAAAACCCCAAGATTCAGCAATCTCAGTCTAACAGCATTAAAAGAAGAACAGAGGAAAATTACTCAAATCTTCACTATTCCCTGTAGTATACACCACAGCAGCAGATACCAAAGAAATAATGGTATTTGAAAAAGGAAAGTCATGCTATTAAAGGACAAAGAGTTTAACATGGGCTGTCATGCAAACTTCAGATGACGAGCCTAGTCTCACCAAAACAACTCTCCAGATGGCAGCAGTACTACAAATGGTAGCGCCAAGTAGTACATCTGTGGTACTATAGATGGTAGTGCAAGGATATAGAGCACATAACCCCAGTCCACAGCTACTTCCCTGTTACAGTGTCTTCTACATCCATTACAAAAGCTACTTTAATTACAAATGACATGTTATTAAACAACTGTGCAAGGCACACCCACAACTGTTCCTCCTCAAATCCAAGGACAAATCAGCAGTGTCTACCACTGTGGGCCATCTACACCTGTAGATGGAATGACTATTGTAATTGTTTCCATCTCTGCCTGTATCCTTATACACCACTTGGGGGGAAAAAAGATATGCTCGATTTAAAACGAGCAAACAAACAAACAAATCCTCAACAATAACAAAGAAAATAATCAACAAACCTTTCTCAGTTCTCTGGGAAATAAGAGCATGAAATCTAATGTCTACAAATGTATTGCTTCAGGGAAACCAAGACTCAGAAAGTACTAAATCAGCCTAATTGTACTATAACTGAATCAAATTAATTGAATAAAGGCTCCTTTCAATAGTGTTTGTTCACCGAACAAAGCAAGCTTTTTGACTGTTTCAGGCCACCTTAATCCAACATACCTTGCTTAACCAACATGTAATGCAAACATACAAGACAACTATTGTTAAAATGCATTAGACTTTAAAGCTACTGAAAGCTACATTTTCAGAAATCAAAGGTCTGTAACTGTCCACCTTGACTGACAAAGACATAAACCAGCTGTATATCAGAAGTAGCCCATGTATGCACACCAGTTTCAGAGTTTTATTTCTACTTCAGCATGAAAATTCTCACTTTTAGAGCCTTATAAGTTGTCTTCACTTTCTGAGGTGGGGACAAGAAGTTTCAGAAAAATCCAAGCAATCTATCCTCTGGTTTTGCATTCATAACAACAATGGGAAAAAAAGGTAGTCCCCTGGTTTTGCATATGTCTCTACACTGTTTAAAAATTATTTTCTCATTATATGATACCATACTATCCTAGCAAAAGTAACTAGATAAAAAAAAATAATTTCACAGAGGATGTGCCAGGGCTTCCTCCTCTTAGCATTAACAGCACTTTGTCACTTTTAAGAGCAGCTCCAAAGGAAAATCAAAAGCCAGATAAAATTCATTCACCCAGGAACCTTTCCTTCTTACTTTCACTTTACTCATATTAAAAGTTCCTTTACTATAAAATATCTGCTCACAATCGAGGCAGTCAAGCTTCACTTATTCCTTGTCATAATATATACCCTTGCTGCTCTCTTTCACTCATGTTTCGTATACACCAGTTGCGTTCCATCGACTTCAGCTTTAACCTTCATTTCATTTTGCATTTCCACAGCATGAAGCCTAGTTGGGATTCCAGGGCACAACACAGGTTCCTTCCAACTGTGTATTGAAGGTGCTTGGTGCCTGTTATAACTTGTACTATTCCAGTCATAGATCTCAGAGAACCATCATCCAAGAACATTTTTGTTGATGGACTGCAAAACTCCCTTACTGGCCTGCTGAACGCACTGCTTGGCCTCATTAGGAGCATAAGGGAAGAAACCAACTCTATCAAGCTCTCCACCTGGCCTCCATTTCTTGAGACACCGTGGAGGAAGTGGTGGGATAATGAATGCATCTTTGTAGGATATATAAAGTTTCGCTCTGGCTCAAAATCAAATTGAGAGGTCAACTCAACTGCAAAAATATTTAATGAAAATTAAGGCTGAGACTAACACTTTGATTTTATGTAGTGGAAGATGACATCAATATTCCTTCCTCAGAAGCCAAGCCTTCCAGTACTAAGAATATTTGCTTATCTACACTTAATCTCTGGGCTAGGCTATAAGCTGTCCTAAAGCTGTCAGCCTTGACATGCAACCTCCAAACTGCAGCCCTATTTCTGATTGTCTGGTTCTGGTCATCTACAAGATACAAAGAGACACTGTGTGCTGCAGCTCTATTTTGTTACATGGCCTTTACGCTCACAGTTGCCATCCCTCATTGAATACCAGGAAGACCTTGCAAATGATGTGCAACAGCCCTTACCTGGAAGCGTTCTCTGCAAAAATGACAATGAAGATGGGAGGAAAACATCAAGTGCCAAAAGACACATCAGGAATTATTCCAGAATGTAGCTCATTATAAGAAATCACTAATTAGTGAGATATTTGTTACTGGAAGGCATATTAGAATACACAATGTACTAACATATTTAAAAACTAGTATGGGGGGGGGGGGGAAGAAATACAATAATTTACTACTAAATTATTAACTACTAAATTTATTTGAAAAACTCATTTTTAGTCTTACTGTGGATTAATCCTATGGATGCTTTTTTGCAACAAATAGAAACGGATAGCACTGTGTCCCAGTTTGAGCTAGAACAGAACTAAGTCTGTTCAGTGATTTTACTTTTCAGCTCAGTCTTTAAGTAATGGCACTTCCTGAAGTTAATGGTGTTATTTTCACAGCGTCTGCTTCTAGCAGTGGTACCGCTTGATGCTCACAGTTACTAGCAAGGCTCAGTGTGCAGAACGGCTCTTGCTTGTATTGCCTCCTGTGCAGACCAAGGTCACTGCTAAATCTTTTGTGCCACATTGGGGGTGCAGAAGGTAAAAGGCCGCACCTGCAGGGAGGAGCAGACAGGACAGGTGACCCTCACCTGACCATCCCATATATATCACATTCAGTATAAAGCTGAGGGATCACATGGGTCAAGTCTCTTTGTCTATGGCTGGCATCCAACGAGGACTCTGTCCTTTCACCTTCAATCCTGATCCATGTGTTCCTGAATCTGGATCCAGAATCCAGCTCCCAAACCCAGTTCCCATCTGCAGCTGAGTCCAGTATGGGACTTCCCCAGTGCCTGTTCCAAAGCATCAGTGGTGATGATGACATAGCTGCCATAGGGGATGGGGGACAGATGGAACGCACAACAGGGACAGGGTTTTATATTAGTTTTGTATATATTTGCATACGTTTAATTTTATTGTTACCATTTTCATTAAAGAGTGGTTTTAGTTTTCTTTTCCAATCTGTAAGTCTCTTTCCCTTATTCCCCTTCTCTTCCCCTTTGGAAAGGGAGAGAGGTTGTTCGAGAGCATCTGTCATTTGTCTAGTGGCTGGACCAGCCCTAAATCTTGACAAATCACCATGAAATGTTATTTAAAAAAAAAAATCAAAAAAAAAAAAATCAGTAAACTTCAAAGAAGCAGCACTACTACTTTTGCACAAAAGACCAGTGATAAGTACACTTGAGATTAAAAATGAAATCAGGCCTCGGTCAATACCACCAGCAGCTGCTCTGGAATACCTTGGCATTCCAGGGGTGGTAAATTTGCCAATCTGTATGTCGTGACATGTAGCTGAAATGGTCACGACATTCTTTTAGCAAAATACTGGACAGCAAGGACCTTTCCTAAAAAGTGATCTACTCCGAGTAATTTTCTCTTGTGCATCGAATGTTTCTTTTTTTCCTCTTGGTGATTTAAAGAAAAAAGCATATCAGGATAGGTGGTAGCTAGCTGTATACAGCAGCCACTTCTGTGAGTGGGAAAGACAGGAGGAACAGTTACAGTTTTCAGCCAGTTTATCTCCCTCTGTACTTGAAAGAAAACTAATGCACAAGTGTAAAATTTTTGCTCATCCTGTACTCTGAAATCAAAGCATAACAGTTTCCACAAATTCTGATTTCTGCAGAGGATATGAAACTTGCATATTAGTCTGTTTTTCAAACAGCTTTGTGAGTATGTCCAATAACTGTAATATAAAGAATTAATGCATGTTATTACCAGATTCTCCTAAGAATAAGGGACTCATTGGGCTGTCATACACAGGAAAAGATGAGAGAGCTGTTACCCCACAAAGCTGACAGTGAAATATGTGAATACAATTTTTTCACATAGTAAACAGAGTCCTTCTGAGAGCAATACTACTGCCTGTGATCAAATTTAAATATCGCAGAAAATAAATGCCCTCTTCTTTACTGCAAGGGCAATTGAAGAATTTCCCTTCCCAAAATGATCTGTGCGAGAGACCTATGCAGAAAGATGGGGATTGAAACAGGAGCAGCCATGTTAAAAACAAGTGCCAGAAAGACAAGATCATTTTTTTTCATCAATTTTGGCATGACACATTGACAAAAGATGAAGAAATACCATTAAGACAAGAATCCTGAAAGTCTTGAGGATTTATACTGATGACTCTAGTGTTTGCTAAGTACACATGCAGAGGTGTCTATAGGCACACTTGCAAGGAACGATGCTGACTTGGCAACACTTCTTTCACTTGAGATTCATAAGATGGATTTGTTTCTGTCCCAGAGTATTCCTTATAAGCATCGCCAGAAGAAAGCAAATTACTTCTCAATTAAAAACAAAAAAACAACCCCACAACTAAAACACATTCTTTCAGTTTCCTAGAGGTTTTAATTCATGATCTAATTTTTATTTCAGGGCATGGCATTAGGGCTCTTCCTTAAAATGCCAATCTGCTTTTTGATCTTTACTGCTGACATGAAATAAAAGAGCAATATATTATATAAATCTTCAGCTTCACTTAGCTTGAAACTGATAAAAAGAGAAAACAAAGCCAACTGCATAAATCCTTCCAAACCAAAAGGCATTCCCCTTACCCTAACTAACATTCATTTCTGCACATCTTGTTTGAATTATCATCTGAGCTTCGTCTTGTACAGCAGAGCATAAAGATACGGCTACATGAATAAAAACACATGATCTACTTGGTCACTGCAAACCTAAAAATAAGCTCAGGCAGAAAAATATTATCTGGCAATTGACATGTTACTTTGATCCCTTTGTTTCTGTATTCTGTCACACACATTCAATCCAGCAGCTACTGGAAGCATCGGCATGCACCTTCAACATGAGAATCAATAGTCTGAGGAAGCGGCTGCACTTTTACAGAGCTGTGATAGTCAATTCAAATAATACAGTATCATGTTACAGAAAGGAAAAGTTAAATTTTAAGACAAAGGGCAAGAACTGTGGTACCAGGCACTATAAAATGTAGCAAGTCCAAACAGGTGGCCCAGCAATAGTTTTATCAGATTCACTGGCTCAGATTTTCTTGTGCAGAGAAACTGATCTCCAGTAGGATTCCTAAAATGGAAAAGTCTTGTTTCTAAGCTTTTGCTTTTGAATCATGACATGAGAATTAAGACAGTGTACGCTATGTTGGAAAAAAAGTTTGGACGGTTTTGTTTAGTTACGTTTAAAAAATAATTAAACTATTTCGAGATTAAAAATCAGTTTTTAAAGGTTTTTACATATTTCTTTGTAGTATGCCTCGATTGATCTACAATGTACCACCCAATTATACATCTTCAAAGTTGAAATCTCAGGCCTGAATTAGAAAGACTTGAAGTCTGATCTACTTATCACATGAATGATGAAGTGAATACTTATTTTAGAGGATGATGATAATTGATTCAGAATTATTATTTTTGTATATGCCTAAGCCTTCTGAAAAAGCAACCATTAAAAAGCAAGCAAGGAGAAACAAACTTACTTCTCTCCAGCCTCATGATTTTTAAGTTTGATTCCAAGCTATGCCTCAACAGCCCTTCCAATGATGGTACACAGACATCAAGAAGCAAAGAGGAGAAACGTCAAGAGGCGAAATGATGTCCCACCCCAAGCCAGTTAATAATCTTATGACTAAAATACTCCAAAGGGATCAGAGAGGAGGAAACTGAATCTTGGTCTTCCACATGTTATTCAAACAACTTAATGCTCATGGTCTTGGAAAAAAAGGAAGCAAAAGGTTTTGCACTGCTGCTGAGAAAATACTCTCTAGAGCTTTTTGATGGCACATACAGTTATTGGTTATAACCTCTCAAGAGGCTACAGTCTTTCCTTAGCTTCTTCTTTAATTACTGCTGATAGATTAGTCCTGAAAAATCTGCCATAGCAGAACCACAGGAAAAAGTGTAATGTGCTGCAAAAGCTGTGGATACTGCTGGGTAGCATTAATATAAATCACTATACTTACTGTGAGCATCTTTAACCATTATAACTAAATGCATACATATCACTAAGTGTCAGAGCAAACCCACTAAACACATGGGACAAGGTAACCCTAATGATAAAGAATGGATATGAAGGAAAGTGGCCAATGGTGAGAGTGACTCTCCTGCATAGAAAGGAGCAAGAAGGACTTTAAATTGCAAGCCTGCACTGAGCATAGTACTTTAAAAACAACAACAACAAACAAAAAAACCCAAACAAACAAACAGAAAAGGGCAGGCCAAAGAAATAAAGGACCAGTATCATGTGGGTTGAATTCTCTGCTAAGAAACCACATAGCTGCAGTCAAAGGGCATTATCTCCAAATCCAAAAGATTGTTCATATTATTGCATTAGTAACACAGTGCATGCTAAACACATCACTACCTAAAGACTTAACACTTTCTAAAATAACTTTCAAATGATCATTAAATCCTATGGTGTTGGCTGTTAAATTTACTCCTGGAAAAAACAGGTAATAGCTGTAGAATTAGTGAGCTGGACAAGCCAGAGGGACAGTCTATAGTAGTTAGAAGTTTTCATGCAATTAATTCCTTTCACAAATGCATATGCTCACAGAAATGATTGATTTTACTTCCAGTGGTATTAAAAAAGGAAGCAGAGTAGGGAAATTTGTTCTTCAAAATGACCATTGAGAGGGAAGGGAAATGGGAGGAGAATCCTGTAGCCTACAGGGATTTCTGATGGTAACAGTGAAGCAAAATCTTTCTAGTTAAAAATAAAATCTGGCTAGAGGAGCAAAACTGTTAGGACAGGCTCAGAGATGTGCAAGGACAAGCTTGTAAGACTGCTTACAGGAAACACTGAAAACATTCATCCCTGTGTGCTGTAACTGCTTGCAGGGTCAATACTTAAAAACTATTTTGCTATATAATCATTCTTGTACAGTCTCTAAATGTCTCTTCAAACCCAAACCATTCTATGATTCTATCTCAATCATCAATAGAAAATGACTACTAAAAAAGAAACTAGGATTCTTCATCAGGAAGTGTAGTGATAGGACAAGGGGCAATTGCTTTAAACTGAAAGAAGGTAGATTTAGATCAGATATAAGGAGGAAATTCTTCAGTGTTCGGATGGTGAGCCACTGGAACAGGTTGCCCAGAGAAGCTGTGGATGCCCCATCCCTGGAAGTGTTCAAGGCCAGGCTGAATGGGGCTCTGAACAACCTGCCCTAGTGGGAGGTGTCCCTGCCCATGGCAGGGGGGTTGGAACTAGATGATCTTTAAGGCCCCTTCCAACCCAAACCATTCTGTGATTCATGTAATTAAAAGCGTTTTGGTAGCTTTTTAAAGGTTTTAAGATTGCAACAGTTTTTGCTTTCAACATTTCCCCAATATAGCTATTATGTGATCTGCAGTAGAAACACTATATAATTAAGATCTCAGTTTCAGTTGTAAGTGCATTCTACTTTCCCTTTTTTCCTGACCATGACGATTTTTTTTTAACCAAAGCAATTTCTGTATCTAGGGAAAGTGTATTTCATAGAAACTGTACCGAATGCACATTTAGTTGCTCTGTTCATGGCATATGCTTCATGTAACCAGCAGTATCCATATCAAATTTTAGACCATGTAGCTACTGAGGGGTCTCTCTCCATTACCCTGCACAAGCCTAAAAGCCTTGACAGTGTGCAGCAACACCAGGGTCTCACATTCCACGGTAATACAGCAAACTTGAGAACCACTGCTGCCAGTCCCAGACCAACAGACTGTGCAGCACAAACAGCACTGTGTTAGTTCCAATAAACACCAAGCAAAATTCATAGTCAGGTTAATTAACTTAAAGCTATAAATACTGTATCTGAGTAGTAGTACAAGCAATGTTAATTACTGCTGCTAAACACTGCATTTCAATGTGATATAACATAAAGAGGTGTCTTGACCCATATACAAAGGAAATACTCTGTGAAATACCGAAGGCTGTTTGCCCAAGTGCTCATTTGCAACTACTCCTGACAGATCACATCCAGTATCCCATTCATGTAGTAGAACCATTGAACTCCTTGCAGACAAACCACTCCTCTATTTACAGAATGGAAGCAGACGAACTGCATCTGCTTGGGCAGTAGTGTGCTTTCCTGACTCCAATTTTGACTTCTAAGAAAGCAAACAGAAAGTAAGCAGGGAACACCCATTAATACTGAGGACTGTGTTAAGGCTGCACTAAACCTTGTCTGAGAAAAGGATTTGCAGCAATTCAGTCAGTGCCTGGTGCAAGAGTTTGATGTAGCAATAATAAACCATTATGACCTGTAATTTATATTTTGTCCACTGGTTTTAAAAGGAATGTTATCTGTCTACATAAGGATCACACGCTATGGAAGCTGCATCTGTGTGTAGTTACTGAAAGCTGTAAGGGCAGTAAATCTCCAGCAGAGAAAGAGATGGAGCCTTACAGATTCAGACGTCCACAATCAGAAGGTTGTTTCAGAACTTAGAAGCACACACAATATTGCCATATGAATATGCCAGAGAAAATAACCAGGGGTAGAAGATAATGGAAACAAGAGTATGTTCCAGGTTGGAAACAAAGACTCCTGTAGCCTTCTGTCTCTACTATCTGCTTTACTGATGCTTTATCCTCCCAGCTATCAAACCAGACAACACAGATTTATGTTTTGTTTTGTTTTAGCTTATAATAGCCACCATACAACAGGGCAACAGGCAGAGCATAAAGCGCACCCACTTAATCTTTCTACCACAACATATATTAAGCGTATATCTTATCATACAATTTTGACAGTCCCCGAGATCCAGAAGTTCCTATTTTCCCAGGTTCCACAAGAGCGTATGGCCCACACAGCATATACTGAATATATAAACCTGCAGAGGAAGATTGTTTTTAAGGTCTGGAACTCACAGCAGGAACTGAGCTAAGTTGAGTTCCGCTTGGAAGCCATAAAAGCATGGGTTTAGAAAAAAGTGCAGCAGTATCTGGTGTTTGATATCTAACAGTATGCAAGATGTTTATGACATGTATTAGGCTACAAAATCTGAGTTCATAGCCTGGGACAACAAAGCAGAGCTCGGCTCTGGCATATGTAGTGGGAAATAGAAAGGCATGTCTCTTCGTGTAATGGATATTGCTGCTCCCTCAAGAGCTTGAGCTGCATAGAGCAGGTGGTTCAATGAAAGACATCAGCACTTTGGAAAAAAATTAAAACACAATTAAAAGAGCAATTAAACAGCAGATGGTTTAAATAAGAGTCGGTTCAGATTGGGTTTTACAATAAGAACAACTCAATTCAGTTCTGCAGAATTATTTCTCAGAATTGAAAGGGTAAGAAAATTTTGACAAATATGTAGTAACTAAAACTGTCTCAGTCGTGCAGAACTCAGTTAACAAGGGTACAAAAATCAGGACATTTCAAAGAGGTACCACTTTCAAACTACTTTAAAGCCAAATTCCAAATCGGACAATCAAGTCCCATGGCACTTTCTGTAGTCTTAAATCAGCTTTTCCTTCATTTTCAAAAAAACTTCTCTCTCCCTCACATCAAGTAAAATTACCACAGAAGCAACAAGACAAACTGCCCAAGTATATAATGGAAAGAGGGAAACATACCAACATACACAATAACATACCAAGCCTACCTATTGAAAAGAAACAAACGTTTTATACATTAAATGAGATCAACCAAAGTAAGTGTTAAAAAGGGTCATGGTTAATTTCAAAATATGCTTTAAAGTGCAGGACTGTCTCCAGGAAGAACAGGAGTTACTTGCCAAGTAGGAAATCATGTCAATACCAGCTATTCTTAATCATCATAGTCTCATGCAACGGAGAAAATTTAGTCATTTTACCAAGTGAACACCACTTCTTACTTTCATACCTCACAGTCTTCTTTTTCCATTCCACTAACACCACTTCTCTACTGTAAATATTATAAAAAGCCAAGTGGTGGATTCTGTGTTTAAAAAAAAATGTTGGTTTGTTCATTTTTGTTTTGTTTTTTTTCCATTTTTAACATGAAGTAGAATTAGAAAGAAAAATTTTGTGTTCTGTAGGACCCACAAGAATTCAAATCAACTCAGTCATCTGCAATTAAATTTTGAGTTATTCTTCCAGGCTTGTGAGCTGTATCTCATCCTCTAGACCACAAAGATACAAAAGGAAACTGGTGTCCCATATATAAAAGTTAATGATGCCATACAGAGTATTTTCTGAGAAATGCATTTCCAAAATGCAGCTAACTGGAACTTTCATCCACAGTACACCTGATCAAAAAACCACTGTGATGTAAAAGAAGGCAAAATAAACCCAGAATAGCAGTATGCTGATTTATCTAGAACAGGAAAAGGGGCTTTAAATGGGGAATTAAACTTCTGTACAGTGTTCATTTAGGATTAGAAGACATTTTGGCAAAAAAAGGAGCACTGCAACTAAAGAAAACTGCCATCTTTCCCGCCCACGCAGCAGCTCCATGGGTCACTCTCCTCCCACAGCAACAGTGATCTGAGCTACTTGCATCAGTCAATAACTGAAAAGCCAAGGCTCTGGTATTCAGATAAACGCTTTAAAGATTGGTTTAATTTCTCAAATTGTTCAAGTTTCAGATTATATAGGCTGGCAAGCAAGATTTAAAAATATATAACACTGTGGCTGAAA
The DNA here is from genome assembly GCA_024336885.1 of Actenoides hombroni. Classification (NCBI taxonomy): domain Eukaryota; kingdom Metazoa; phylum Chordata; class Aves; order Coraciiformes; family Alcedinidae; genus Actenoides; species Actenoides hombroni. The sequence goes on along the minus strand of WUAM01000179.1, from coordinate 16,680,120 downwards.
AACTTCTGAAGTACTGTAAAAAATTCTTTTGTATATTGGACTATTATCATTAAATTTCACTTTTGATTGAAAAAAAAATTCTCTCTCTACTTGTGTGCAGTACAAGAAAGCAGAAAATTAAGCACAGACAAATTACCTTGGTTTGCACAAGATTTAGCTTAAAAATAAAGGGCTAAAACCTCAACCCCTAAGTTGAGCAGTGCAGCTGAAGGGCTACTTGTGCTCCCTATAAAAATGATAAAAAAATTCAGTTACATCTTAATTCAACTGTCTTTCCAAAACAAGTGTCATACAACATGAAATAAAACAGAATGCATACATAAGCATTAAATTTTGGCCTATACATATATACACATATTGTGCAAACTAAGATCAGTTATACCTGAAAAGTAACCGCACTTACCTGTTGATGTAACTTAAAGCAACATAGGTTGGCTGCTGAAGTTCTTGTTTCTCTAATACACGTGGGTCTGTATCTGGAATAAAAAATAAATACAGAAAACTCAATTCAGTGTATGTAAATTGAAACATATGGGACCATATATAGCAAAGTAACATAAGCAAAGACAAGAGATATAAAATAGCTCAACTCAGTTTATCCATATAGGAGTATGCTTAACACAGCACAATCATTTGTTCATTCATTCATAAACACAGTATTGCATTACTTTACACAAGAATTTGTAACATCAACAGTGATGTAATTTCCAACTGTCACACAAGTTTTCACAATCCCCCTCATAAACATTAGTTTTCACTGATTTCCATGATTTACAGTGTTAAAAGGATCAAGCTTTCGCCGTTTTTAATGTAGCTATTTCTAAATATGGTTGACACATTTTGAGATGTTTCAAGAGGGATTAGATCTGTTAAACTGAGACTTGATACTTTTCTTCTGCATCTGAGTTTTGCTTTCTCTCTTCTCTACAGCTTATTTCCTGAAGCTCTTAATCAGAACTTGTACAAAGTGCTTGCCAAGCAGAGCACTGCCCACCAAAAGCCCTGAAGCAAACACAATCCAATTCCCTCGAGTGCTAACTTTCTCACTCAGATGAAAAAAATATGTTTTCAATCACTGTTTTCATTGTCCTTTTCAGTTAAGTTTTGCTTTTATCTAACAAAGAAGTATTGGTTTAAGTTTCTGAAACAAAAAACAAGGGAGTATGCCCATAGTTTACATAGTTTTCATATACAAAAAAAAAAGGATGATTATATTGAGGTTTCAAATACAGCCTTGCCCTGCATTGTAGAAATGGACCTTTAGGAGCTAGGCAGAAACTGTCCTCAAAAGCTCCCAATGGAAAATGCTCATCCTGACTGTGCAGATACATAGTCATTAACAACATATTTTGTGTATTACTTTAAAAGCAATTCTTTGTGCAACTTCTGCATTTTAACTATAAAGAGTACAATCTGGTTTTACTAAATGGGTCCCCATAGCACTGCTTTTATCCATCTGAGAAGCAACCGTGTGTGTGTGTGTGTGTGTGTGTGTGTGTGTGTGTGTGTGAGGGGAGCAGAGGAACCCCAAGCAAAGCCCTTATTTTGGATTGTTCTCACTTTAAGCACTATTCATCTTTAAAAGATCATTACCTTGATAGCCACATTTGTTTGACCCCATCAGTTGCTTCTGGTGGTTTCTGTGGGTTTTACTTTGGTTTTAAAACATGATACAATTATTTTGAAGTCTGTCTCTGCTGCCCTGCCTTAAGAAAGATTTTTAACTGAAATGAATGGGGACTGTACTCGAGGTAGGTGCATTTGTCACTCCACTGCCCCAAGCAGATCGTGACTTTATTCAGAGAGCAGGGAATCCCCTGTCTCACCCCCTCAAAGCTCAGACTGATCCTAATCCTTCTTCCTACATTTACTCCTGCAAAGCTCAGGCTCCAGGACTTGCTAACATGCCTTTATCGATACGTCCTTAAAGACATAAATACCTTTAAGGAAGTTCAGAGAACAGGGATAAAGACCCAAGTGGCAAACAGCATCCCCAAGCCTCTTTATCCTTAAAAGGAGCAGATCTTGCTTTTGCCTGGGGAAATTCTGCAGTAATTACCAGCACACCATGCTCAGTATTAAGCTAACCAAAGACAGCACAGCATCAGTTATCTTCCATGCTATCTTTATAATTCACTTCTGTGAGGAAGTTTGGTTCACGTAACACACAAAGATCTTTTATTTGCTTTTTTTTTCTACAAAGCCCATAGTCATTTATCAGGCCAAGCATAGAACTGCTGTCATGGTGAGCTCCATTAGATTTACACCTCAGTGGTGCACAGCCTGCCCTGAAACTGTTTCGATCCAGGATGTCTGCAGAGCATTAATCCCAGCCAGGACTATCTGAGAGCTGCTTCAGCCCAAATTTAGGCATCTGTGATTAAATGACTACGCCTTTGCTAATCCAGTTCTTAAATGGGATTAACCTCCATCTATAAACAACAGTTTCTTTGACTGAATGAGACAAAATTGAGGCTGGTTTACGTCAGAGTGCTTCATGTTTTCTGTGGGATAGGACAAGGGGAAGCTCTAATGAGGAGTTCACCACCTTTCCACTGCTTGCCAGCAGCTCACCGTAACACCAGCTGAAGATGAAAGACAAAACCCCAAAGCCCTGTAACTTTTGTAGGAACGTGTTATCAAAGCACAGAGAAATTTGCCTGCTGGCACCTGCGGAAAGCAGAGTCCCATCTCCCAGTCGGTGCTGCCTGACATACAAGGAGCGTGCTGCACACAGTCTCTTATTCAGTGTATCTGTCCCTTCCCTCTTCACGTGTCAGACTTCATATGTATTTTCAGTAGATTGTGCTGTATATACCAGTTCCACCAAAAAATAACCCAGAAGGTGGTTTACAAAATCTTGTGTGAATTTAGCAACCAAAATGCTTGACAAATTTTTATTCCTCTTGCAACCAGCTGCTGGGTTGCTGGTCGTGTGTACGTCACATTCACTTCTGCGCTGTAGCAGGAACGATACGTAACACTGTTGGATATTATTTCTCCTCCACAGCTATAATAAGGGAAAGTAAAAAGAAAGCACAGAAACTTGTGTTGGGGCCATTGCATGGCAATGATAAAAGCAGAAAAGAGCAGAGACCAGGCCGGCTGTGCCAGGGGTGCCAGCAGCCCTTCCCCAGGTGGAGGGGCATAGAAGGCCTCAGCAGCAGCCCCACTGCACCCACCTAAAACCTGCACAGCCTTGCTAGCCAGGGCACACGCACAATTTGCTCACCGCTGCCAGTTTTTTCCCTTCAGTGTCTTAAAATGCCACCAGTCCATTTCTTCCCACCTCCATTCCCTATTCCTCATCCTCTGCTCAACCTCAGCCAGCATTTTTGCTCGCTTCTGCACTTTCCTAATTTCCGTACTTGCTACTCACCCTGCCTCCCATCGCTCTCTCCTGCCCTCACTGCCACACTGCCCGCTCCTCTCCCCTCAAAATGTCCAAACATACAAACAAGTTAAAAATCACAAGGAGGTGTCTATAACCCCTTGCTCGCTTTTGTACCGCAAGACTGAACACAAATACAATTCCTTTGCTGTACTGCACTCTTCACTGTGGCCTCTGACTTCCTCCCCACGCGTTGTATCTTACTTCCCATTTAGATGGTCTTGGCTTAGCTTACTGATGTTAGTTAGAACACTTCTGAGTACAGGTTGAACATACATTATTGTTAACAACTACACAGTTTGCTGGGTTTTGGGTTGTGGTTTTTTTTCTGATACAGCTAACACAGCTACAGTGAGACTAAGTAGCCATATTCCCTGATGCTGAATCTTCAAGCGTGGACTACCAGTGCTCCGCTTCTCTCACACCTAAGCACATTCATGCAGACTAGCACCATTTTCTAACACCATGCACGCTGCCCAAAGCCACAATTGCTGTTACTCCGCTGACCAGGATGTCATGTATTGGCCAACACTCTGAACCGTCTGATTCAGGGATGAGGATCAGAGAAGGCAAAAATCTGATGTCAATGTCACCAAATGGCCCTTTATACTGTTAAATGTTTAGCCAATGTTTCTTCAAACATGCATAGGCTGGTTGAAGCCAGCCAAAAGTAGCCTAAACAGTTTTCACACAGACACCTATAATGGATTAAACACCCACAGATGACGAATCTTTTTCTTTAGAAGTATTTAAACAGTACAATCTAGGACTGATCTGAGCTCCTTTCTTCTAAGAAAAATAGGCGGACAGCTCACGCACACAAACAACTTCAGATTTTGAAGGGACTGCTTGATCAGCATCACTTTAACCGGTTACCTTCACTTCTTGAATTAACACGGGCTATCAAAGACTCACTACTTCATTAGTTTTGCTGTAACACTTTAAATCTGGTAGAACAAATTGCCACCCACTGTACCTTAGCTGCCTTCATTACTTCTCTCTTCTCATAAGCATCATGTTCCACTGATTTCATAGAAAAGTGCTAGGTACTTTCTCTAATGCTGTGGGGTTGTTTTAGCTATGTCCTCTTATTTCACTACAGTGTGAGATTTCAGAAACTCTGTTTTTTTCCTCTTTTTTCTTTAATGATATATTATTAAAATACTGGTTTTATTTCATATTAACTACCCCAGGGTTTTGTTCTGGGTCCTACCACCTCACTATTAAGACTGAAGCATTGGTGCTAACATCCACAAGAGAGTTACTCAACCGATTGTCTAAGGATTAGACACCTGCAATTTCTCACATCCCCAAACTGTTTCATACTGGGCAGCCAGACAAGTAGTATGACTGTGTAATTAAGGCTAAGACCATAAATTGCATTGCACCACCTTTGAACTGCTCAGATGAAGCTAGGCATTTTCAGCAGAGCATGTTGTACCAAAATGAGTCACTGACTACTGAACAATTACTAAATCGCTAATTACTATATAACTTTGTTCTACATGAGTGTTTCTGCACAAAAATACGTCACATCTTTGTTAGTATATAATGGAGCAGTAATTTTTGCCCTGCAAGATACAAGGAAGTCATCATAAGCAGCTTCACATGAGAACTTCACTTTCATAAAGTCCCTGTATTTAAATCACTGTGAAAAAAAATCACTTTTTGCCTTATAAAGGGCACACAGAAAAAAGTGCCTACAAATTTCAGTGGCATTATTTTACATCTGCAAGCTTTCTTCTTACAGGGAGGAAGAAATGTCACTACTACAAATGAAGTGGTAAAGACAATCTAAGAAGAAAAAAAATAATAACTAAAAGGAGGTAAAATTTAAACTACTCTTGAATGTCTTAAATGTGAAGTGGCCGTTGCTGCTTTTACCACACTGTGCCACCACATAACAGGCAGATGTTGAGGTCAAGATTGACAAGAGTCCATGTATCTGAAGAAGGACTTATGAATCCCTGTTTACATACTAATGAAGTGACTGGATTGTCAAGATTTTTTGGTAGCTGTAACCCTCCAACAGATTTCACCGATGTCATACATACTGTATTTTGGGCAGGGTAGGGGAGCGTCCATATTTTAAGAAGACAGGTTTGAAAAACATGCCTTCTGTGAGCCCCACCATTACTTAAGCCAAATAGTTGCAACAAAAGCAAAAAGACATAACTGCCCTTGCCAACCCAAAGGTGTTATTTCTGTTTAATCTCAAAAAGAGTAACAAAATGCCTCAAATAAAATGAAAATAATGGCCCTGCAAAGGATTTTAAAAGCACTAAAACTCATATTTACAAGGATCAAGGACTTACAGTTTGATCTGTTTCCCGAGTCACTCGGAGATGTTTATGATAATCTCACCTCTTTGTGCAAGATCACCCTGAGGTGAACGGCCAAGACAGAGATCCCCCAGACTCACAAACTGCTTTATCAGAACATCCGTGCGCGTGTTCCGCTCGCCCACCACCAGGCTCTCAGAGTGCCTGTCTTGTATTTCTCTTGGCCTTGAAACTGGATGATATAAGTCAGCTCAGCTAGTTAATTAAAATCTACACTTCCCTTGAAACTAGCTTGCTTCACTAATGATGCCAAGGCAAACATTTCTGTTGGCTTCCTCAAAAGTCCACAATTGTTCTCACATAGACATAGCTTAAAAAGCCCAAAACAGATAAATTCAACGTTACTGGAAACTGTTCACCATCCAAAACCTTTAGTACAAGGCAGCCATTATGAATTTCACAGTTTCAATTCCACATGCAGTGTTATTCAGGTCTCCTTATGAATTTAAAGAATAAGATCACAGACAAGTACAATTATACAGATATTCACACAGTCCCCTTATTATATCTTCAATAGAAAAAAAACCTTGCCCTCGTGTCCAAAAAGGAGATGATGCTCTACACTTCAAAGACAGAACACTGAAGGATAAACATCATAATTCTGCTAAAGTTTTAAACCTACCTGACTTCAAAAACACCTTCAATATTTACACACAAATTTTAATTCTTTCCAAGCTCAAGGTGTTAAATGCCAGAGGTGGACTTATCAAAATATACAAAACGGATTAGATACCAAACTCTTCCCCACTCCTGGATCAGGCTCTCATAGATGACTAAGAAAGCTACATTCAGGCAAGTACAAACAAGAAAACACTGTAATTATTTCACCTTTCACAGTTTCAATGAACACTAGAGACTTCAGGGTATTTTTTTAGTACAAAATTCTCCCTGTTTGGTCTATCCTAGAGTTGCAAAAATGTCTCAGTTAGCTGCAAACAGTTTATTTGCGCTGTCAAATTGCTCGTAAGTGCATGAAGCCATGAAAAAAATGCTCTGAAAGACAGAGGCCACATAACTATTACAGGATGGCCATGAAACTGCAGTCCTTTTGGCCGACTGGGAGACAGCTCTATTGGGCTGACAGTGCTGCACGCACACTCTGCTGCTGCTCAGACCAGGCCTGGGAACTTTCCACTCAGCAACTGACTGACGGCAATTGCTGCCTTACTGCAGAAGGGTAACAGAGTCCAAAGCCAAGGTAAAGCATCACAGGTCACAGTCCAAAGTCTAAATGACTGTGGACTTCTAAAGGCTTCAAGCACAAAGTCAGCATTATTCTTAACAACTGCAAAATACACAGTACAGACACAGGCAAGAGTTTAGCAAAAAGAAATATCAAAAAGGGGGTTTATTTAAATGAAGGCTGCCCCGGGGGGGGGGGGGCGGGGGGGCGGCGGCACCGCACACCACGCAACAGCGACACACCCATCAACATAAGCAGCGAACAAATAC
>WUAM01000179.1:16649615-16669402 GCA_024336885.1 Actenoides hombroni | reverse complement strand
TAAAGGCAAACGAGACATTTGGCTCAGGTGTGAGGACAGCCAGCCGGGGGCGGGCCGCTAAACCGACCAGGATGGGTTTTCACGGGATTCACCACAGTCTGTGACCCCCTCCCTGCGCTTCCAGCCAGGGACGATCACAGCGCCACCCCGCAGTGGCCAGGCCAGGCCAGCCCGCCCCGCGACGCCGCAGCCCGAGAAGCGCGGGGCCCGCCGCGACCCCCCGTGGCAGCGCCGAGAGCGCGGCCCCGACCGCGGCCATTTCCCCTGCCGGGTGCAGCTGAGGGGCGGCCGGAGGCTGCCGTTTGGTCGACGGTATTTGACCTCCCGCAAGCCGAGGGGTTTTCCAGCCGTTTCTCACCGTCTGAGTCCTCTCCTCACAAGGCACCACCCGCGGTGTTTCCCCTGCCCTTTCTCCAGGTGCATCGCCCCTCAGGTGCTCTGCGCCAGCGTTGAGGGAGAGTGAGAGTAGGGAGGTACTGCATGTGATAACAACAATAATAATGATAATCCCAGCTGTTTCTGTCAGGGAAAACCAGAGCAGGCAGTCAGAGCAAGCGACTGAGAAGAAACCGGAGATATTTCTTTCCAGTCATTCCTTCAAAATAGAAAAGTATCGAGATAACTTTTTCCACTGCCAATAGCTCTGATGTAGAGAAAACCCAAATCACACTGAATTAAGCTAAGCCTCAGTGTCTTTGCAAGACAAAACTTAAGGTGGGGAGGAAGTGAATGATCAATTTAAAACAGAAATTAAATTTGGATAAGGGTAAAAATGTTGACATTAAGTAGAGATTTAAGGAAATCAATGAGCTTAATAATCAAAGATGTTTTAAGGCCAGGACATATTCTTACATGTTCTGGTTTTACTTTATTAGCCCAATCAAAAACATGCTGTGTTCAACAAATACAAATTAATTTCCCAGTGTGAACACAAAGAAAATGCAGTGTTACCAATTCCTTTAAAATTATAATACTCTTTGCCTTCTGAATATAGACTTTTTAATCAAATAATCACACCAATAAATACAAAGTTAGCTTACCATAATAATAATAAAAAAGTATTTACAATTACAACAGGGGGACTGTTCACAAAACATTACATGCAGTTCTTTGCCTTCCACAGTTTTTGCTTGACATTTATGTATGCTGAAGTGTCTGTACTGCTTTAATGTTTTGTGTAATAGAAAGCAACAGAAGGACATTGCACTTCTGGCAGGTGAAAGCAGTGCCCCGAGTTCATACAAGTCAAACTTGGGAAGCTTCTCAACAGAGAAAGCTCATTTTCTGCTCAGGGAAACCTCAAGAGGATCAAGCAATCTAATAAATGCACTGATATGCCAATAGTCTGTTTTAATTAAGTTAGGGTAAGATAAAAGATACAAAAAAGAAAATATTGTACAAACAGTAAGGTACAAAGAAAATCCATTCACTTGTTTTTGCCTGTGAGCTTGAAATGTGTATTCCTGATGATTTGTAAGAATGTGGGTAAGCAATGCCTCCCTCCGAGCTCAGTACAGCTTCAGTAGTACTGCTGTTTAAAAACAGTGTTAAATTTACTGTATTTACAAGTCTGTCCCCATTTGAAAAATTGATTGTTCAGAATCACCAAAACACCCGTTATTTTGCTCTTCTTATGTATTATAAGTAAATAGAATCAAGGGGAACTTCGAAAGTAAGGGAGAAAGGAGAGCATCAGTGATGTTGAAAACTCAAGTAAGGCCTTCTCAGATCATGATACATAAATATCTACAATATATATAAACGTATTCTGGTATCTCAATGAAAAGATGCACATTACTCTAAACAATCCAGCTTCTAATTTGCCCTTTAATTGTTGCCCCCAAAAAATTACTTCCTAAAGTGATGGTTTAGTGCCTCCTAAATTCTATTGTTACTACTAAACATCAATTAACTGTTAGAAGTGGATAGCGTTATCCATTATTAAAGCAATAAATCTTAATATTATTTTTATTCTGTACTGTTCCTCCTCTGATCAACAGCCAATTACAAAATAAAAAGCACTGCATACATTTATGACAATGATTTAAGGGATATGATAAAATGGAGACATTTACTAGATAAGGGTTCCAATGCTGACTTTAAGGACAATTTAAACTGTGAAGAATTTGGCTCAACATTTACTCAGCTATGCTGGTACTTAACTCTATTGGAGTTGTTTTTAAACACATTTTTTAAAATTTCTCTAAATCTCTAAAAAGCCTTAAATAATTTGGCCCCAAAAGACTACTGATCTATAGAAAGACACTTTCAGCTCTTTCACAAATATTTCAATAATCATCTTGCAATTACATTTGTATGTAACAGAAAAACAACATCACCTTTCCAAGTATGTTATTACATGCAATAGCAGATGGCTTTCCATGTGCAGTCTGTTTCTCTATTCTCATGGAATAGCTTAAAAAGTTTAACCGTACTCTTTAAAATGTTTCCATCAAGCACCTGTTAATAAAGGTATGGCCTATTAAAAGGGTGCTTGTTTGGAGGAAGAGCTTGTTTGGTTTGCTGTTTCTAAACAAACTAATAAAAGAATCCAGTTGGAAACCAAATCTTTCTCCAGGTTCAACAGACACCTGTGTATCAGCATCAGGACAACGTAACTGCATTCCTACTGGGAGTAGCTCACAGTATTTAACTTAAATTGCCTTGAACTCTTTGTGTGCAGGACTAACATGGAGTAAGGGCGTGTGGTGGTTGGATTACAAGAGAAATTAAGACCACCCATAAGAATACTCCCCTCCTCCAAAGCGTTTTCCCTGCCCCTCCCTACTCCTGTATCTAAATACATCTACTAAGACTAAGTGAAATATCTGCCTCTCCATTCAGTTCAGATTTTAGTAGCTTTTAATACTCATTCCTTAATGCAGTGTCAGTATGTTCACCCCTTTCTCTACAGTGGTTTTGATTTGCAGTGAGAAGCAGAAAAATGCCTACTAACTCCTCCATAATTTATACTAGCTCTAAAGCTTTTCTCTACAGTCAGTAGGCTACCTAACAGCCTAGTCAAAATGAAGACAAACATCTGCTGTGACAGAAAACTGTGGGGAAGGTGGTATGAGAGTATGGAAATAAACACCTAAAACAAGCCACCTCAGTGGGAGACTGACATTGTCTGCCAATGAACTGCAGACAAGATGCTTAGAAAAGCTCTGTAACAAAGAAAAAGCTGCGTATTGTTCGAGGGTTCCCATGTCAGCACCACCCCTGAATCCAGAAACATTAATAACTTTTATTTTGCTTTTTTTCTTTCTGGGGAGGAGAAGGGAGTTGAAATCAAAACAAAGTGTCTACAGAAGATTGCTTTTATTGCTAGTTGAAATTTGTCCATGCCAAGTACTAAGGGGTTGAAGGTTTCTTCTTTTTGTTTTGAAAGGGGTAACAGAGTCCTACAATTTGGCTCAACTGTGGAAAGCTTCAGACACTCCTTACCAGAGGCTCAGCTCTCCACTGCATCAGCTCAGAAGCCAAGCTTGCCAATTTCATAAGGTAATCACCCTTGCTTACATCTTTTCCTACTTGGATGTATCTTTTTCTCCTTTATATACTTGGAATACACTTTACTAAATTTAGTAACAATGAAATGTGCTAGACTGACAGCTGTCAAAAAATGCCCTCTGTATTGCCCTGGTAAGCAAATTTCAGTATGAGCAGTCAAAATACAAGTTTTTCTATTGTTATATCACTGGGGTAAACACTTCTCAGCTTCCACATCTGAAGGCATGTACTGGTGTATCACTCCAACACAGGATGAAACTCAAGTATTCCAACAACCCATTGTAATCTGTCATCAACAGAAAAAAATCTGGTGGAGTGGGTTGTGGGCAGAAGGCACAGGAAGGCACAACTGTAACATCTCTCAGTCTAAATCACAGAATCAAGAATCATCGGTGGACACGGATAGAGGTGAATGACAGGAGACAGACTGCACTGCAGCCATGATGAAGCCTGAGGTAGCGTCTGCTGGAAAGACAATAGTCCATTCTCCATGTCCATGCGATAAATGGCCTTCTCTCTGTAGCTACCAGCTAAGACTATAAATCAGCATGTTTCGCAATATTAAAAGCCACTCGAGCTGCAAAGGAACGATGATCATAAAATCTTTTCAATGCACAGCATCAGGCAGTAGCAAGGCTTTCCTGAGAACGTTAAGACAGCTGTAAAATAGCTGCTTCAAATTCAGTTTCTGTTACAAGAGATGGAAAAGACCCATATGAACGATTTAATTAACAGATCAAGCCAGTAAGACCCATGGAGAAAAAATTAATCTCTTAGCAAAAGGGTTTAACTACATCTCTTAAAATGATTACATTTTATACTGTATGTGATGTTTTTGAATTGAATTAAGACAAAAACCTAGGATGAAGAACATCTCCAGATCTCATCTCCCCATTGCTATTAATGCACATCAAGATAGCAGTGGGGATACAGTTTGAGGTTATTTGTCAAAAGGATCAGCATGATAACTAGAGGCCTGGGGAATCCACACACTCGCTCTTCTAGGTATGAAAAAGGTCACTGCTAATCAGTTTCTTTTCTCATATGAAGTCAAATGGCTCTTAATCTCCACCTGATCACTTAATTTACCAAAAAGTAAAGCAGACTACTTTTTCTACAACTCAACAGCAGTTGTACTTCCCCTTGCGTGTCACCTATGCAAATTACATCTCTGCTGTACACTAGACCCAGTTGAGAGCAGGATTAGAGTGGAAGGGGAAAGGAACATTGTAGTATCTGCCATGACCATTAAAGGATACTTAAATTTTCTGACTAATTATGATCAATATGTGCAATTACAGCTCTGTGCTTTAACTGAGACTTGGGCCCTGAATGTGAGAAGAGCAAGTTACGAAATCTGAATGGATGCCATCAGTAAAAGAACCACAGTTACTTTTCTTTAAGTCCAGTTATGCCTGACATGAACCAAGAAGGGAGCTAGCTAGCACACTGCAATAGTGGATGTGGAGACAGTAACAAGCTATGCCACACACCTCTAAGACAGGACCCCTATAAGTGAAGCAGATTCAAGAGTTTCACAGACTCTCTTGAACAGAGTAGAAGATGACATAGAATATTATAAACTTTACTGCTTCTCAGAGCAAGTCCAGACACAGTCCTGGTCTCCAGCATAATCAAGACATTCTAGATCTTGTTTTCTGTCAAAGTGTAAAGATCTTCATATAACAAAGGGCAGCTTCATTCCTCCAGGTTTAGAGCAAAAATGAAAAAGAATTGTCATGAGGCAATTGGAAAAACATTTCACACAAAGTATTGTTTTAGCCCACCATCACTAATGGTAAAGTTTATCTTAAAGAAAGTTATTAAGTACCAAAAGTTAATTTTGATCCAAATTTTAAAAACACAGTGAATGTTCTGCACTGCCTAGGATCAAAGGCTGATTCCATTGCCAGCTCAGACACAGACTGCTTACCAGTTCTGACAAACTCACTTGGTTGTTCAACATACCTTTCTGGTTTTCTTTTTAAACCTTCAACCGTTCTTCCATTTGCTGTGGATAAAATTAAACGAGATTCCTTATGCTACATTATATTTGCTGGCACAACAGAGTATCTACACACAGTGCAATGTGAGCATAACTGTACTTAAAATCTTTTCATAAACACACTTCTTTTCACAGTTCCAACAAAAACAAAATGCAGTTTGCCTACATTATTACCAGTAATATTAAGCCAGTCATATTTTACAGCATCCACTGCAAATAAAGACACAAAGAACTCAAGATGCAAGGCACAATGCTGAAGAGAAAATGCAAGAGATTCTATCCTGTCAATGTATATAACACTAGTCACTGCCTGCATCCAAACATTCAATGATCTACAAATGCTTGGAGCCACCAAAACACAGTAATCAGGATGGGTGAGGAGGATGACACCCAAAACCACCACTACCACCCTGAAAACCAAAAAGAAGCACTCAGTTTGAGTTCACTGTCATGTTCCTGGCAAAAATGTCTGCTGAAGCACTGCAGAGAATTTTATAGGCCTAGAGGAGACTTTGTAGAAATACAAACAAATCAATGAATACCAGCAGCGAGAGATAAACAGTTTCAAATGCTTCATACAACTAGAATCGCTTTGCAGCCAGATTCATTGCCAAGACGAAGACTTGGAATGCTTCTGTCAGACTATTTCCAATTACACTGCTTTATGAAAACACAGGGGATACAGTCCGCCTTGATGAGAAAAAACAGGGTATATATAGGCTCATCATCCTCCAGCAGAAAGCACTGAGGTAAGTACTAGTTGTTATGGATACGTCTGCATAAGTAATGGATGTTACTGCATCTAACCCTCCAGTTTCATTTATTTTGTATGAGAGGGTGTGGGGGTGTGTGTAGAGATTTATGTTTTATGTTCTAAACTTTCATCTGCCACAAAATCTTGAAGTGTTCTTACATTGTGTGACTGAAAAAATACCTTCAAGCAATGAGCTTAAAGTAAAACCAGAGGAATCAAATATGGTGATATTTAAAAGACTTTGAAAAATGCATTGCTGACTGTTCTTTTAATCAGTTTGTGTACTGCTCGGAAGATTAAGAACTAGTCTTTGATAAGCAATGAATATAAGCTGTTCCTCAGTGAGTACACACAATTAAATGTGAATAGTTTATATGACAGAACAGATACACAACTCATTTGTGTGTTTCATGCATGAACTGACCTCTTATGCTAAAAAGCTATTTTTCTGGTGACTGATGCTGTAGTGGAGGAAAAAAACCCCAACCTTCACGTCACAGTTACTGTATGTGGCACGCATGAGATAGAAATACCATCATATACTATATGTTTTCCTTTGTATGCATAAAAGACAGGACGAAAGGTTCTAAGGACCAGAAGAATCAACTATCAAGACAAAACAGTGTATCAGTTCTGGTATTGATACCTGGTCATACAAGATACACATCTGAAACCAAATGTGTAGTTTTGTTGTGGTTTGTGGTTGGGGTGTTTTTTAGGTTGGATTTTTTTTAGAGTATATTTTAATTTCAGTAAGGAAACTCATAGTTACTAATAAGAGATAGTCTGTGTTCTAAACTTTTCTATTAGGAAAATATGTCTGCTCCAGAAAAAGTTGGTTTATGGGGTTTGTATTTTTAAATTACAATCACAACTTTCTTTGTTCTATTTAGGTGACAATAATTTTATATATATGCATACACACACACCCCCCTTGTTTGCCAGATCTGGAAATCAGTTAAATGGAAAATCAGATACCTAGATCCCTGTGAAGCCAACTTCGCAAGTTTGACCTATTAAGACTGTGTATGGAATTTGGAAGCTATGGGCCTACATAGCCCAAAGATCATGATTTGAAAAGCACTATATAAAATTAAAACCTTGGCCTGGTTCCTTGGAATTCCATTCTCCTTTAAACCTAAGCTTGAAAAACTTCTCCTCCTCTCCTTCTCTCCTCATCTGTCAGCAATCCATAAAGGTAGTTCGTGCTTACATGAAAACAGCAAAATGAGAGAAAGCCTTCAGTTTTCTCTTCCAGTACTTGGAGCCCAAGAGACTCCAGCAGCCTACAAGAAGAGTTGCAAGGAGTAATCTTTCAACCTCTTCAAGAGACAGCCTTTAACAAACTCAAAAAAACTTCTAGGAACTTTTGATTCTTTACAGGCTCTTAACAAACATCTACTATGCTAAAACAATGAACAATTTTCAGAGGCCTGTAACTTGGCCACAGTTTTCATTAAAAAAAAAAACCTCTTTGCCCTTTGTTAAACAATAAAACTTGCTCCAAAACAGAGATATGGATGATCTGAATGAAATTTCTTTAACATTAGGAAAACATATTTTTTTCCTCATTTTCTTGAAAAATCACATGGAACTTTTAACTAAAAATTACAAGCAAAGAACATGTCCAAAAGCAGACATGGAACACAGAAATGCCAGTCCAAATGGTTTAGATGTGCAAAGGACGTAATTAAAAACATTTTTGAAATACAAAATGAAAGTTCATTGAGAGGTTTTGCCACCATTTTTTACATATCTCAGGTGGCTCAGTATTCTAAAAGTTACCTGCTGAACAAGTATAGAAGAAGGAACTAACGTAAACAAGTAGCCTTACTGATGAAACAAGAGCATCTTGACAACATGAACACAGCAGGAGAAACAGAACCTTTCTTTCTTCTGCTCTTCTAAGTATTTCTTTAACACCTCTCCTTTACTTTGAAACAAGATTGGAAGGAATAACCTGCCAGATAACTTTGAACCTTATCTATTCAATATAAGCCAATCTCTGAAAGGGAAAACCAAACCCTTCCCAGTTCAGAATTTCCCAGCTTTGTTTGTGCCAGCCTCTCGCGCCATCAGCATTTATTTCTTGTTCTATTTTTCCAAATTTTCTTTAACTTTCTGACGGCTCAGGTTTGTTTATAATTTCAGCTACCTCCATACACACCATCTGAAATATGCTTTGAAGCACAGAGCTGACAAAGGGAATCAATTCAAACCAAAAGGACAGCAAGTTCTTAGATGTCCATATTTTCTGATCTCACCTGATGTCTATTTTGTCATCCCAATCAGCAGCACTATTACTACTGCAATATCAGGATCAGCTGAACTACTTTTAATACAAGTCCTGCTGTTTTTAAAGCTTTAATGCAGTTCCCAACTAGTTTGTCACAGAACAGAATTTACCACCATCCACATATATATGGGAAGGATGACTGAAATGAAAGTAATGAAAGAACAGGGGGTGGGGGAGGAGGAGAAAAGTCTAATATGAAAGTAGTATTTTGAATGGGATTTTTGGCTGAATGAAGACAATTAGCTAGAAATTGTATTTCATCTGTAATTCCAAAATTATGGTACATTCTTCAGAAAAGTACTTAACTTCACTACACCACTAAAGTCAGCCAGTTGGAAAACACCAGAAAGAAAGAAATTTAGAAAAAAAAATTCATTGCTTCCGATAAAAAAGAATGCTTTTAGCAGTTAGTTTGGTTGTGTGTTTTAACAGTTTATTTGTGTATTTTGACCACACACACACACACCCCCCCGCCCATAATCCTAAAAATGCTTACGCTTCTAAAACTAGGTCAAGAGCAACAAGTCATTTTAAGGTAGCAGTGTCAGCCTACTGAAACAAACAGAACTTGAAAACCTCAGTCAGAGAAGGCTGCTCTATCTTCCAGGTGGCAGTACATTTTTTTAACTCTCATCATGATGAAAGACATGGAGGTTCTCCCATGTCTCAGCAATATCAGGCCATAAGGAACTTTTCACTCCATTGGATAAACAGCAGCATTTCTTTCCCCCTGCCCCAGCCACATCTCACAACTGTCTCTGGGAGAACTCCCAGTTTCAGGAATTGGTACATTCAGCATTGTTGCTGCAGTCTTGCCATGCCTAGAACTTCATGGACCTGATGAGCCACCGGCATTTGGCTCCTAGCTCAACCAGAAAATACTCCTGGGAGAACTGCAACTCTTCTTTACTCATTTTAATGTGTTCTCTTCTGTCTCTCTCTTTCTTCCCTGCCTTCAACCTGCTCATAGCAGCTATGCGGCAACTTTTTAACTTCAGAGGAAATCTGAAGATCAATAAAAAATTATCCCCAATAACAAAACTCAGGGCTTTATTTGACCTGCTAAATGAAGAGGTAGTTTCACCAAAAGACAAGCCAGACATCTGAACTCTCAAATACTGCCAGGACAGAGAGCAGCTCACCTGTTCAGATGAGCAGCCAGTCTTTTGAGACCTCAGAGATAAACCAGACAAAATGCTGGGCAGGAACAAAAGTACAGTAACAGTGTGCAAGAACTGGAGCCTAGGATAAGAACACAAACGGGGGGGAAAAAGGCTTTCTGAATTTAATAAATTTGCAAAGCCAAATTTAACTCAGAAAAGTAAGCCACTTGAACCTGAGCATAAGATTTTATTCTTCATGCCCTGCAACTTCTGGAAGTCACAGAGCACATCATACCAACTCAAAACTGCACAACAAATTATGGAAAAGCTGTTTGTACTTTGAGCCTTTTCCCATCACAAGTTTGGCAGTAATGTGACTATTCAAATTCAATTTACAGCATGCAGTAGATAGGGATATATTTCTGCATGTCACATCAAAAACTGTCTCCACCTTCGTCGTTGCCTCCTGCCTATTATGTGAGAGAGTAAGCAACACTGTTAAAAACAAAATGGACTCAGGAAGTAGGTGTAAGAAAGGAACAGGTATTCACAAAAACAATTTTCCAGGTATTTTAGATAAGATTTTACTAAGATAATAAAAGATAACAAATAAAGATAAAAGATAAAAAATAATTAAAAAAAAAAAGATGATAAAGATTTTACTAAGATTTACTAAGGTAATATTTTACTGAGATTGATTTGTTTTATATGCTCTGGCCTCTGGTTAAAGATCAGAAGAATAAATAGCTTCATTCTGCCTACCCTTCTTCATACAGATTCATCTTACTACCTTTGAGGAGTAACATACCTGGTAAGCAGGTAAACAATGGAGGCCTCGAGGTTGAATAACTCAGATCCCAAATTGCAAATAGTATTAGGAGAACCGAGTCTAACTGGTTAAGAACTAGGTGCAAATAGGACTGAAGACATTTGTTTTTAGAATCCTTGTGATGCATTACATTCATCTTTTGGGCTATCAGGCCATGATGACAGCACTGGCAGCAGAACACAGAAGATGAAGTTAGAGAATGCTCTTATTAGATGCTCCCACTCTCTGGAATAATCACGGCGGTAGCAGCAGCAGACGTAGGCTGCCCTGGGAAATCAGGCACGGCCTTCCACAAGCTGCAAGCTGGGCAGCACTGTAGCATCCTGGAACAGGGCAGTAAAAGTTCAGCTTTTGAAATAGCTGCCATAGGGGAAAACAGGTAGACTGCACTGGGCCACAGCTATGGAAACAGAGCAGGGATTTTACTTTTCAAAATACTCCTGCTGTCATACAAAAGGACTCTGGGGTCAGACCTCTCCAGTGAAGCAGTCAAAAATGGAAGCAATTAATTTGTCATTACTGAGTTTATCAGCCAGGATAAAATGAAGTGTGCAGGAACTGTGCCCTATGAAGCCTCAGATAAATGGTAATTTGCTCTGTGAAAAGTTCATGAGGCAAAAAACAAGACCTCTGATACAGAAAACATTGTGGCTAAGAGAGGACAAGGGTGGCAGTGCCTCTGAGAACAACCTTCCTTTTGAGTCAGAATTCACTCAAAGTTTCAACTAGGAAGTTGAACGTCCGCTTACGTTTGTGCTAAGTGATTACACAGTGAAAGTGATGCAGATGAAAACTTGCAAGAAAATGAGAGCATGTCGTTATTAAGAGAGAACAAGAAACCAGTAGCCCAAAAATAATGTCAATGAAATGATCATCAGGGACAACAGTGGGCTAATAGAAGCACTGAGATACACGAATATGCCCATAAATCTTGTGAGCTCATCAGCTACCAAGACCTTGAATTTTGCACAGAGTGTTAAGTTTTGTCTTACCTTCATACTTTCCAATCATTTCTTGCTTCCTAGATATTCAACAGAGCCACTTCTGTGGAAGTGAGAAAGTCCACATATACAAAGTGGTTGAATGCCACAGCTGCCTAAACCTCCTGCCACGGCCTTACACCTTTCAGTACAGGATTACGACATCATTCAGTAAAGCATTTCTGAGTTTATGTCGTTTGTCTTAAAGCTCTCAGTAGAGAACTGCAGGGTTTCATCAATTATTGCAAAGATGGAAATACCTGCTGTCATCAGATTGCAACTGTTTGACATAAAACCAGAGGACAGATGTATATGGAGTGGTCCCACTTTGCACTGCCCCACCAGTGGCTCAAAGAACAAGCAGCTGTGGAAGTCACAAGACCACACACTCTAGATGAATAAAGTGTTTTCACTGCAATTGTTTATGTTCTTTTCAGAAAGGTTCATTATTGGAATTTTCACTATGGGGGGCATTGATCTGATTTCCATTAGACATCTTGCTGTGTATGTCCCACTCCACACCCACACCACACCAGGCCTGACTTCCACATAGGCAAAAAATGCCATATAAGCAACACCTCATTTCAGCTTGTTTGTTTTCTTTATAAACATAATGCAAATGGGTACGTTCCAAGCAATTTCTGTTTGCACCAGACATTGTTTTGGAGACGGGAGAGCGCCAAAGCAGTGCCACTCCTTGGAGACCACTAGCAAGGATGTCTTCATGGTGACAGCATGTTTTAGAGGTGTTAAACATGATGACTGCCCGTTAGTTTAGAAGAAGGATGAAGATAAATACATTATTGACAGGGAGACAGCAATGTGGTATTTCAGTGATTTTTATTACCTTTAAAAGTACATACTAAGCTGACAGTACTAAGAATCAATATGAACCCAACTGATATAAAGTCTCTTCTACTACAGAAGTAGTTGGGGAGCACCAGAAAAAAGGCACTTCCAGTTCGTCATGGGATTAGCAATGGAATCTGATGATGATATTTTTTAGAACATAAGCACTTAGGTGCTTTGTTAATCTTTGAAACATAGAGTTCAACACTCTGGAGAAAAAAATCATTTTAACGAACACAGCAAAATGAGATGAAGATTGTTCAAGTGATGAGCCATTTTTCTTTGTTACATTTCAAAAGGTAGATCTGTGGTACAGACCTAGAGATGCTGGAGTATGTCCCAAAGGTAATTTCTTCAGGAGAACAAAATGTTTCAGGAAGTGACAAATTCTGAGTTGTGTTAAGATAGCAGTTACTACTCTACGCAACTAGTCATTTTTTCCTGGATTTTATTTTCACTCTTCCCCCTCCTTTCCCCACAGACATTCCTAGCATTTACTCTTCTTTTACAGTTCACACGCTAAGCCCTTACAGAAGTCTCAAAATCATAGTCAAAACTCTGAATTCCAGTGTAACCCAAAAGATGATCGAGGAAAAAAAGTGTATCTGTAGTTCGTCATACCTTGTGATTTTCTATTTATATATATATATATATATATTTATATATGCATTTGGTAAGTTTTACATGTCAAAAACCTTCATTAATCCTTCTCCAAAGTCATCTAGAGGCCACACCGCAAGAAAGAGTATTTCTTTTTTTCTATGGGGTTTCATTTAAGATTGATACTTCAAATGCCTGATTTGGATAATTTAGCAATGAGCAAACACAACCAGTTCTACAAACATCATCAACTCTCCTTGGGAATGTAAAAACCTTTTAAGACGCATAACGTACTTCATTTTTAAGAATCATGATGTAGAGATAACCCACCCCAGGTATTCTTTGGGGGAGCCAAATAATCTGTTCTACACAGATTACAGAGAAATGTGTATTATAAGACACGTAGTTGTAACTTAATGGTGCTAGGAGCCACATCACAGACACAACATGATGCTTCACAGCACATTTATAAAGGAACCATGATTTCATCTCTGAGAAAAGAATATAGATACATAAATGCATTATATGGTGCCCAAGGTTAAAATGTTCATTTCCAAAGTAGCCACGTTCTCAGACTTGTAACTTTCTTGCCAGCATTTCTTTCAAAAAATATTGCTCTACATCAGAGCTCAAGACTCCAGATTGAATCAGGGCAGGCAATTATCTTAAAAAGGAAAAATCAAATTAGACAACTGCTGTACGAGACACAGAAAGAGACAACAATATCAACTTCTGTCTTTCACTCAGAGATCCCTTTGTTTGCTCCCGTCTCCTTGTGTACTAGCATTACAACACTTCATGGTTTTCGCTTGAGTTGTAACAGACTCAAGACAACCATTATACAACTAAAGTAAACATATATATTTTATTCTGATGTATTATGTGACACAGGATAGAATAATACATTTATTTCCCAGCGAAGATGTTGCAGAATTAAAGCTATGATAACAGATGAGTAAGGTCTCTGTTTTCAGTCCAAGTAATCTCATACCTGTTACTGTGATGCACACAAAAATACTAGCAAAGCTATGAGCTGAAAAATGGAACTCTCCCACAGCAGTCTCGTTTGAAACTGAAAGTCAGCAAGGGCTTTTTAATCAGCTTGGAATCATGCCTCAGGAGACTTACATAGTTATTAAGTCTCTCTTCAGGTGCTCAAGGAAGTTGGAAATTCAAATGGAGTTTCAAGAAGAACAAACACATACTCCAAACCTATTAAAACAATTTAGGGACCACTAAATACAGTAATTCCCCGTTGCAATTATAGTAATGATGGTGCAAGGGAACTTCACATCAAGAAGCCTCAGAAAAGTCTAATAGTAGTTAAATACATTGGAAGGCTATTAAAAGAAATCTGCATTTATTTTATTTAAACCAGCTGCATAAAAGTTCTGAAGGAATAAGACACAGTTATTACCATATGCAAAGCTAAAAGTTGTGCAAATTCAATTTGTAGCTTTTTAAAACTGAAATACATGCACTCAAGGGCCAAATAGAAGATGCAATTACCACAGCTGTTTTATTTATGCAGTCATCCAACGTTCCTCTGAAAGTTAACATTTTTAAAGGAAATATTTTCAAGTACAACATTTTTTTTTTTCCCAAGAGTAAAACAATTAGAACAGCAGGTTTTAATCAAGTGGTTTATGTTCCCCTACCCTGAACTCTCCAACTACAAGCATCACAAATAATATTGCTTTTCAGCTATCAACAGACTGAGAAATGCCAGTTGTAGTTACAAACTTTATGAAGCTGAAAAATGCACTCATAGAAGCAACAGCTTCTTACCCCCCTGAACTCTGATAAACCTGGCCTACACCTAATGGATTCAGCTCTTCTGTAACCATTCTCTAGCTGTTCTAAAGAGACTGTTTTGCAAATTCTTTTATACAAAACTAATTAAACATCATCAAACTAGCAAGTTATTTGTAATCTAGAGATTCTACAAGAATCTGAACCAGGGAACTGTAAATCAAAAAGCAGTAGCTCTATTGTCGATTAAGAAAACTATACCCAGTAATTTCCCTTTGCAGACCTCCAGCAGTTATATGGGAAGATTTGTTTCCAAGCACTGTGTCAAATCTGAGCAGCATAGTTGTGTCCCTCAATAGCAGAATTTCATAGCACTTCGAATTCACTAACCCCCACTTCTTGCTTCAGAGACCAAATTATGCATTCATTCATCATAGCCTCTCAAAAGCATCTCCATAGTTACTTCTGGAGTGGTCTTTCTAGAGTAAAACTTTTCTGACCTGAACCCACATGACTTTATCCCAGAACTCAACTTAGAAGATTGACTGTTTTATGAGCGTGAGGAAAAGGCAAACCAGTTCCCATTGGGTTTGCTGTATGTCACACCTTCTGTCTCCACTTCAGTAGCCACCCTACCTCCCACAGTACTACCTCTGCTGTCCTCAGACTCTTCCCTACCAGTGCCAATGCCTGGACTCTAAATCCCACATATGCCATCCTCAGCTTCCACACACATCCCCAGGACATCCCACTGCTTTAAACAAGCAACCCTACACCTGCTACTGCCCAGGCAGAAACAGCTCCATTTGAGCTTCCTGCACACCAACTGACTGCCAAACAAAGGGAAACTCGACAGGTCTCCCTGTCACTTACTATGCAGAGTCAATAATCTCCCCCATGCCCCAAAGTCTGCATAAAGTTTGTGGAATTTTATTATCTCGGAGCTTTCAACCCCACATCTGAATTGTAGCGTACACCTGCCAGCACATTCCAATGCTATTAGAAGGACATACCGCCGTCTTTAAATTTTGTTCCTAGTGAACCTAAGAAAGTAACCAACTGCTGCCATCTTCCAGGAAGAGCTGGGCAAGATTTACTGTAACTAAATGTGTGCATACTTTGTATTTAAGACAAAAAAACAAGAAAAAAAAAAAAGAGAGAGAAAAGGAAGAAAGAAAGAAAAAAAAAAAAAGAAAAAGAAACTGTTTATCATGTTACCACCTCTATGGTTTATTAATTCCTCTAGCCATAAGCTATGTAGAGAATGTAGAAGCAATGGTGACTTGACCCTGATGTAGCTTCCCCTGTTCTACTCCCCCATGACCTATTGCAGCATAACTTAGAAAGACAAAAGGAGTGACATTCAAAACATTAAAACCAGCAATAGTCTGCTCTGTCAGCCTCTTCTTTCCTAGGCATCTTTGCAGCAGTGCGACTGCCATCCCAGGGATGCTTTTCTGTATCTTTCCTGTGCTGTGGAAGCCACCACTGCCAGCAGCGTGCACACAGAGAAGCATTTGGTTCCTTAGAGTCGTGCAAATGCAGCAAGAGCACTCTTCCTGTTTGCAGAGGCAAACAGAACAGAATGTTCAGCCACACTACAATTGAGAAATTGTCCCAGCTATTATCTGTTTTCAGTCCCTTTCTCTCACTGTTCTCATACACCCAATCCACTTCCTGTCATTACAGAACAAGTATCTTAACAACGAAACACTACTTACTGCAAATCACTTGTAATAATCCAGCCTTTTGGTGCTGGAATGTGAAACTGCTGATGGGAGACGAACACTCTCGACACATGTGCCAAGGTTATGAAGCTGCATATGATTCCTAATAGCCCTGGCATGCTTCCAGCTGTGTTAGGTTACAGAATGACACGGGAAGCCACCAGACTGTTACTGAGACACCAAACACAGAACAATTTCAAAATACACTTGGGGAAAGGGAGGAAGCTGAACACCTAGACTGTGTGAAAGGTTACAGGGTATTTATGCTACAAGTCATACATAGCAGGTTTTTTCCATCTCGCATCTCTTGCTTAACACATCAGCTTTAGGAGCAATACGCCAAGGAAAGAATACTGATCTCTTGTTCATACCCTTAAATAAATTATGAAAGCTGCGAGAGGAGAGGGATCATGACTCAAGCTTTAAAATTCAGGTCTTATCTATTCTAGCAAATCACAGCGACAAGGAACTAGTGAAACAATGAAATTGCAGTATGAAGAAGCAATATAGTGAATTATATAATTAAGCTCTGCTCCACTGCTTGCCGCTTCTTTCCAAATCTAATATCTAACCAGCATTTTGGGAAAGTGATCTGTGTTAATGGTTCAACAATCCAGACCCTGAGGTTAAGTACAAAACGTCACAGTCAAAATTCGCGTCCATTAAAGGCTCTCCATTAGGACTCTACCTCGTATCATACCATCAGCACAATATGAGGCAGCAAAAGCAGTTAAATCTAAAATTACCTGGAAGACTAATTATTCCACTTAACTCTTAAGGCAAACTCCTTTATGTTCTGCATTAAGAACCTGAGGCAGAGAACAATTAAAACTACGTTCAGTTGTTTCTTTAACACAGAATGCTTCAAGATCTAAAACACGTACCACAGTTTTAAGTGATTTTTAAATTAACTGTTCAGAAGGTATAAGCATTTCTAATTTCTGCAGTGCTGTTCAATGGCAAAGTGCTTGGCAGAAGACCATTACAGCGAACCATGTGCAATACACGTGAACGAACACTCTGTGGTTTTCATTAGAACTCTGATTAAAGCATATTTAATTTTGATGATTTATTACATTCCTCCACAGGATTTTTCTGGTCAGAACTACTGATGAGTAGTTGCTTGCCAAGCACTGAAGCTCTAAGTCAGTTCATCAGAGATGCTTCAGCCCCTTCTAGCAATCTCACTCCCATTACGCAAACCTCTATGGTTTTGGCTACTATCAAACAAAACCTAGGTAAGTCTGTTTAGGGCAGAGACTAATAGCCATTTCCATGTCTGGTCATTAAGTCATTCTCCCGAGTCTGGAAACAACAATACATAGACACTGAAATCTCTTAGCTGGGGTGAAATGACCTTATATAAATCATATGATGCAATCTTCAGCATTACCTTCTCTCAGCAGAATGCAAAATAAAGATGTCAGATGAAAGGAAGTATTACAGCACAAGGAACGTAAGAAAGACAATGCAGTCAGACAGCACTAGTGTGAAAACTAGAAGACCATGATTGAACCTTAATCTGCCCATTCTAAACAGCTAGGACAAACTTCCTGTAGTTGGCCTACTTCAGAAAGGAGATAATTGATAGCCATCCCATTCCAAATGATCTTAATTCATGAAAGGGTGGATGGAGTGAGGCCATATCAGAGAAGAAAATGCTATTAGGAGTTAAATACATTACTACAACCTTGCTGAACTGCTGGCACTACTGGCTGTGTCATCAGAGCATAGGCTTGCACATATAACATGGTCATGTTTTCCTCCAGAAAAGGGAGAACAACAGTACACAGTGAAGCTACTGAAGAGGGAACAAGTGGAGCTGAGAGATCAAATGGAGTTTCCTCATAATGCCCTTTAACCTGCTCTGTGGCAGAACAGGCTAGCTTTTTTTTTCATTTTAAACACAGATAAACCTGGAGATTATTCAACAGAAAATGTAATAACATTTTAAGCATCAGAAGCACCCAAATCCTTAATTTCCCCTTTAGCCTTAAATGATATCTTCTGATTAAGTTTAGAAGCAGCACAAACAGCCATAGAAGGACCAAGCTCTGTTTATTAATGCGTATTAACCCCATGTCTGCTTTTTTTGTACTGGACTTCGACCAATGATTCTTTCACTTGAAACCCAGCATCAAAAGCATAATCTTTACAATTTGATTTATTCTCAGGCAGTGCACAGAACTTCCTCAAAGTGAAACTGGTGAGCATTTTATTTGGAGTGGCCACGCAGATGTTGCTTGTAATAGAGCTGTAACAGCAGCCACGAAGAAAACAGAAATGCAAAGCTCAAGGATTTTTGTGAACACCAGAAGTAAAAGAAGAATCTCCAATGCCCTTGTACCACAGGGGCTTTTCTCCTCTTGAATACTCTGGCATACAACTAGGCTTATGCCACTATCTTTTCCTTTTTCTTTCAGTCTTTTCATCCAGAAAAACAGCAGCTTTCTCCACTGACTCCCCACACACCCCCTTTTTTTTTTTTTAATTATTATTTAAAAATGCAACAAGGGAATTATACAGCTCTGATATTTCTATGCTTGAATCAAGCTTAGCTGAAATCAGCCAATGTATTTAAAAGTTGGAAGTAGAAGCAGAAAAAGAAGTGATAAAGCACATGCCTTGACTCCTAAAAAATAGAAATCAACCAAAGCCAAGAGAAGATAAACAGTCAGCTAATGTCATCATGGCCAAAATAAGGGGGGGGGGGGAGGTTGCAACAGGCTTCTCAGTAGTACATCAAGGAAGAACTAAGATGAGAAAGTTCTGTTCTTGTACAGTCATAAATTAGCTAAACCCAAATTAGTTCATGTTTTTCTAACTTCAAACTGTTGAGCCTCTTCTTTCCATGAGGGGAAGAGGGTCATCTTGTTCCCAGAGAGGAGCTGCTGATGTCACCTATCTTCAGCAAGGAGGGCAAATTTGCACTAGTTACAACATCCTAGTCCAAGTGCTACAGCTTTCATGTGATCTGCCTTATACACTAAAAAGTCTGGGACTCAAAACTTTCCTGGAGTGGATGGGGCCAAAACCAATTAAGGACTCTCATGCTTACCTGTCTCATAACCTTTTGGAAAAGGGCAGATCAGCTTTCAACTAAGGCAAAGAAGCAAGAACATAAAAAAGTAGTCTTTTTGATCAGTGCTACTGAAAATAAACAGACCAAACCATCATGGACTTCTATGTCTCATTTAATTTAAGAGCCAATGTGAAGATAGTTGTGAAGACAGGAGATGGGATGTCTGGTGGAGTTTTACTGATCTTTGAACAAGCCACAACAATAAATGGGTAGTTGTATGGTAGGGACATCCTGTGAAATTCATAACCTTGTAGATAGTGATTATCTCCAGGAACAGGACAACAAGACATCTCGAGG
>WUAM01000179.1:16603174-16649515 GCA_024336885.1 Actenoides hombroni | reverse complement strand
CAGGAACAGGACAACAAGACATCTCGAGGCACCCAAGCATGCTGAACAGACAAGAACCAGTTTTGTGGCAAGAATAAAGATTTTAGGCTTTAGGTCACTAAAAGAAGACAGTGATGAAGAAGAGAAGATGAAGTAAATGACCACCAGAGTCCACGAAAGACACCCAAGGGGAGAAAAGACCCTAACCCTAATTTTATTGAATTAATTTTATATAAATGAATTCCAGGAACCCATTAGCATAGGACTGCCCTTTCTAAGAACTATAATGAATACGTCTGTTTAGCCTGCATGTAAACTGTGTACCCAGCTGGCATCGGGACGCACGTTTGCAGGAGTGATCCCCCGTGCGTCCGGCACCGCAAAATAAAGAATGCCTGCTGAGTAACTTTGGTTATTGAGCTTTTCACTGCATCAGTTGTGACTACCCTGGAGGTTATATCTAATTTACTCTGCTTTGTTCTACATCTCTGCAGCCTGTGCCCAGCCCCATTCTGACATGGGCACACTCCTGTTACTACACTTGAGCTAAGTCCATCTAAAGCTACCTTCATTACACACTGCTATTACTGCACTGTAGCAGACTCCATTCCCTTTACACCATCACCTCTTCAAACTCCTGCAGCCTTGTTAGCTGAGCTACATCTTCATGGCAGAGACAGGCTGTTTCGGATGAAAACTCATTTATCTTCACAGGGTGACCAATAAATCCTCTAACAGTGGACACGGCATTTCTTTGCACCTCAGTTTGTACAGAGTACAGCTCCTCCTACCAAGTACAGCAGTAAGAAAATGCAATGGGTAGCAACTGAGATTATGTGGAGTTAGTCCAAAACTAAATTCACAGTTGCTTTTGTCCAGGAAAAAACCCTGCAATTTCATTCACTGGGGACAATATGTTTGTCAGTCTGTGTTGGCATAGTTTCAGTGTAGATTTGCAAAACATTTTGAAATGTTTTTTGAAATCTGCAGTGCAACCAGGATTTTTATAACATTGCTTTAGTCAGAAAGCCATGCCTCTGCCTACTGATTTTTATTGCCAGTTTCACTTACATGCATAAAACAAAAACGCCACCAAAGCCCAATGAAAACATGTATGAAATTTCCTTATGAAGGTCACTGTGCAATGAAAAAGGGTTATAAATGACACAGTCCATCAACATTTAAAGCCTGCAAATAAGAACAATTAAGATCAACTACAAAAGGGAAGTTAAAACAAAAATCACAAGGAAAGGAATCACACCTTCAATTGATTTAAAAGTGCAGTAGAAACCCTGGCATGTGATTTACGGGCAGAAACTAAACACTCTAGTGTGGGCTAGTTGTAAAGAAAAAATATTGTCATTTTTTTCCAGTTTGAAGTCTAGTGCACTGAATCTTAAGAAAGTACAGGTTCACCCAAAGTACAAGCTTCTTTTGATGTTAAAAGGAAAAAAATTAACCTCCTTCATATCTTCTATATTTAAAAAGTTCGTTAATGAAAGGCTAAGCATTTAATTCACCAGGATGGTTCTGGGTTTTGTCATTTTTGCATAGTTAACAAGATCATAATTCAAATAGGTCACACATTGTAAATATCCTCACTATATTGTTTTCCTTTCCCCTATAATTAGACCACCTTTTGTTACCAAGAATCCTATAAACTCTTTAACTGTGAATGGTTGTAAACTGCTCGTATTAAAAATTAGGCATCTCCTCCTCCCAACTTTGTACAATGAGAACTGCATCCAAAAAAAACCCCAAACCCCAACTATGGCACATAAAATTAACATTATATCTCTGACACCTCTTTCTGCAGGGGTTTGACCCACATTACATCATCCACACACTTTACAGAGCTTCTGTCTTTTTCTCCATCCACACAAATTACTCCTGCCTAGCCGTCTACCAACAAAGGGAGACATACAAGCTCACTGACAGCAGAACAGTTTCAAGCAGTCCACTTGCCATCAAAAACAAAATCTTCACCAGAGCTACAGGTAGGGCAGCATAGCAGCTATTCCAGTAGCTTCTTGGAGGCAAATGATAGAAAAGATGCCCAAGTCCTGCTCACTCAAGCCACCACAAGGCCCTAAAAAAGAAGCTGCAAGGTTTGCCAAGAGCCAAAACATCTCAAAACATTTTAAATTAAGATGCTGTCTGTAAACTCTGGCTAGACACAGAGGTAGTCCTTATTTCCTGAATGAACTCAGTCACTGCTGCCCCCCACAGGTATTTCCAAGGTTTTACTCAGTGCGTTTGCTTCCCACTTCTTGCCATCCCTCTACCCTTTGAAATCAATCGACAGCAACAACATTCTGTGTTCTTTTGTATTACAGATTACATCACGTATCTCTTGGAACAAGTAAAGTCATGAAATTTAGGCAGAATTATTTTGGCATAAGGGTATTAAAACCCCAGGAGCTGACAAGGTTCACCAAAGTCATTAGTAAGATTAAAGGATCCTAACAAATGGATTTTTGAACACGCTCCTTATGAAGGTTACAGTCCTCTTAAATACACAGCTTTTATGAAAAGGATAGTTTGAACTGCTTAACCAAGAAATGTCACAATACAAACTTTTTTTCCCAGGATTAGTGGTTTGATTGGTAAGGTACAGCAAAATGGTCAGGAAAATTCTCAGAAACCTGCCATGCTTATTCTCAGGCCAAATGGACCAGAATGGGAAATATTACATACATAGTTTTAGGAAACACAGCACATCCAGGTTATTTTTTTTTCCTACCTCACCTGAAAAAAAAAGAGAAAGGGGGAAAAAAAAAAAAAAAAGAAAAGAAAAAATTGTGGAAGGAATCTACGGGTGATTCCATCACCTGCTCTGGCAGGGGGGTTGGACTAGATGATCTTTCAAGGTCCCTTCCAACCCTTAACATTCTGTGATTCCATGATTCATCCACATATGGGAGTCTAAATAATTTTCCTGAAGTTAAACACCGGTATAGTTCAGGGCTTTTTTAACTGCAATTTTGACAACTGCTATTTTGCATACTCTGCATGAATTCTGAGGCTGTGAGTAACTGTGTTCCAAGAGCATACAGCAAACTCTCATCCACCATTCACTGGTAGTCTAAAAAGCCCTCCATTTTTGCCTGAAAAGGTGGATTTTGAATTGACAAAGCATAGCCATTATATTCCACAGTAAAACACACTTGCAGAAGCAGCTTCAGCTCTCTCACATTTCAGGTCATTTGGTCAGAGAAAGATATCATGGATTTCCATAGCTCCCAGGAAGAGCTGCAGGCTTGCAGTCTGCTTTTCTTCCTGGTGACACTGTTAATGCTACAGCTGAGGTGTCTGTAAAGGAAAGTGAAGACAGACAGGATTGTACAATGGAAGACAGATCTGAATTCTCATAGTTAGGCAGCGGGGAAACAGACTAAACTCACCCAAACCTGAAGGATTTAATTCAGATAAAACAGTAATATTATTCAGAAGTAGAATGTAATAGAATGGAAAATAGTATTAACAGATTAAAAGATGCTAAATCCTTGAGGGGATTATAGTCTCAATTAAATACTATAGAAAAAGACAGCATAATTTCTCAGTAAGCACATCTATGCCCTGTTAATTTGCCCAGGACTTTGCCATAACAGAAAGGCAGAGAGGAAGAAGCCACAGAGAATTGCACTGCAGTTCCCCAACTGCTTCCCAGCACATTCTGCTGAAGGGGTCAAAGAGCTCCCATGACCATCGTGGGTGCAGATACCAGACAACACAACCCCAGAGCTACCAAGGATATTTTTAAAAGGTGCCAAACTGTTGCCTTTCATGATATTCCAAAACAACTGTAAAGCTCAGTCCAACATTCACCTGTAAACTTCAAAGAATTTTTTTAAAGCATTTAATTATCTAACAGAAATTCTTTAGTTTCCCTCTTCCTACTCTCTACCGTATTTTAGAGTTCTAGAAAAAGAGGGAAAAGCTCCTATAAAAATAAAATATTTGATAGACTACCATCATTACAATCACTAAAAGAAAACTAAATCTCTCTATTGCAAACTACTTTCCACTCGCAATAAAAAAACCTTGGTTTTCTCCTTTTAACCCCCATTAAAAGATCAGAAGGAAAGCTGACATACAAGATTTGGCCAGCACTCAAGAAAGAGTGGGTACTCTATCAGACAGCTCTTGTTTTTAAACACCAGACATCAAGCGAAAAGGAATCTTGGCCTGATATCAAACCTTAATAGTAATCTATGGTAATTTAGCTGTTCATAATGAAAATGTTCAACCTTTTCAGATTTTACCTTCAGGAGAAGTGAAGAGAAAGGGAAGAGTAATTTAGTACTGAAAAACAGCTTGCTAAATGGGTAATTTCATTACTAGACTCCTTTAATCTTGTTCAGAGCACCAATAGTTTATGGATGGGGGACCCATATTTGGATATGGTGATTTACATCAATCTCTAAATTACTGGTATTTCCCCTGATTCTTGATCTATATCCCATTTTCCACTTACATTGTTTTGCCAAGGTTTCTTTTCTGGTAGTATTAGTCTCCTCTTTTCTTTAAAGAGAGAAATATTTGCTAATGATAAATATGATTCACCCTAGCCTGTCACAGAATATGAAATATTTCTTGCATAATCAGAAGAAACATCCTAACTAGAAGCTGGTAAATCACCTTTACCTTTTGTATAGTGCAAAGCTTAATACCAATACTGTAAATCACGTCAACATTGAAAGATGGCTAGCTTGCTAGCATGAGTAACAATGGTCACATATTACAAGCCCGAGATACTTCAATTATTCCACGTTCATATTCAAGTTACTTCCATCAGATGTCTAGACTTCACCTAATACTGTGCTCTTTATTTCTTCTGATACAAAAAAAAACCCAAAAAACCCAAACCAAACCAGGAACTGTTAAGTTAAATAACAGTACCCACAATCACTTCGGCCCTAGACAACAACCAGCTTTTGCTGGTAGAATACCAACAATGGTTTGGAAATCTAAGGTCTTAATTGATTTAAGAAGAGAATCAGTGATCATTCCCATGGAAGTAAAAGATACAGTCTTGAGCTTTTCCAAACTATCACACCATCTTAGCTGTAAGTTTATAGCATCTAGGTATTTTACACCACCTCTTCCTCTCACATGCACATGTCTGTCATACATGCTCAGGTAGGTTTATGGGTAGCTGTGTAGGGAATCTGATCTGACAAAAAATAACCATTTTTTCCCCAGCAGTCACTCCAAAGACAGAACCAAGACCTCAATACAAGAAAGACATCGAGGTGCTGGAACGGGTTTGGGGAAGAGCAACTAAGCTGGTGAAGGGCCTGGAGAACAAGTCTTGTAAGGAGTGGCTGGGAGAACTGGGGCTATTTAGTCAGAAGAAAAGGAAGCTGAAGGGAAATCTTACCACTCTCTACAACTACCTGAAAGGTTGTACAGAGGTAGGCACTGGTCTCTTCTCCCAAGTAACAAGTGATAGAACAAAAGGGAATGGCCTCAAGCTGCACCAGGGGAAGTTTACACTGGACATTAGGAAAAATTTTTTTCACCAAAAGTGTTGTCAGGCATTGGAACAGGATGCCCAGGGAGGTGTCTGAGTCCCATCCCTGGATGTGTTTAAAAGCCATATAGATATGGTGCCTGGGGATATGGCTTAGTGGTGGACTTGGCAGATAGAGTTAATGGTTGGACTTGATGACCTTAAAGGTCTTTTCCAACCTAAATGATTCTGTGATTCTCTGTTACTAATATACAGAATCTAGCAAGTTAAGACAATGCTGGAAGTCACTGCTGAACAAATGTAACACTTTTATCTCCCCCACAGAGAAGTCTTTAACTTCTTAAAAATGTATGCAAATACTGACACATTGAACTTACTCCAACCCTGCAATAATCATAAAAGCTTTGTTTGGCAGGTAATCCTAGAAAGACTTGTCTGTTATCTCCAGAAACATTATATTTTAATATAAAGTGGACTCTCCTCTTTCAGTACTGTAAAAAAACCGTGGATCATTTGACAATTATTCCAATTCTAGTATGGCAGTGGCAAAATGCAGTTCTTGAATAAGAATTCTTGCTGAATTTAAAAAGAAATCACTACGCTGGTACTAAACATGCCTCATTCTTATAAATGAGGTTACTATACTGTGTGTAAGTGCTACCAGTGCTACATTCCTTTGCAAATCATGTAAAGAATGGGAGTGTTTATTATGGACATTTTCAAGGGCACAACACTAATTAAATTCCAAAGACTCAAAATCAACAGGAATTGACATTTAGCTACCATGTATATCTCAAAACCAGTCATCAATCATAATGTCAACTTGAGAAAGATAGTAATGTGAGGTGTTTTCACCAACTTAATATAGCATTAATTAGCTACCAATATTGTTTGTCATAACTGAAATTTTCATTCTATGATGAAAGACAAATTCTTATATTTTGCACAGTCTTTGCAAGAGACTGCTGTTAAAAAAATCTAAAACACTCATCTACTACAGATTCAAGCGCAGCTTTTTAGCAAGTATTTTTAATGAGCTTGGTTAGATAGCAAATTACAAAAAATTCATAGAATAAAAACTGGATGGAAATGCACTAAGAACTTCAATATATTGATCCCAGAAAGCTATTTTTCTATAAACCCTTAGCATTTCTACTGTGAATTTGACTTTCCATACATTAAAAAGACACAAGCAAACAAGGGTTTAGTGTAATTTGTAATGTTATTGTGTAATTTTGTTACTATATAACATATAGAGGATCAAATACAGAAGAAACCGAGGAGATGAGGACCTAAGGAAAAAACAGAAGTTAAATGTGTATTTCTACACACAGATTCCTCACCAGGACTAGTAAGGACACTCCTTGAAATCAGAAGGCAACATATTTCATTATGAATTTTATTTTAGAAATTAATTTAAAAAAATAAACAACAAAACCCCAAACCAACCAGCATCTGAAGTTGGAGCAGCTATAATAATATGAAAATAGCCAACAGTTGTCGGTGTCAAACATACAATGACTAGTCAGTGTTGGAAAATTATATACAGAACCACAGAAGCATGGAAAAGACTTTTAAGATCAGGAGTTTTACAGTTCCTTTGGCAAAAAGGGAGATTTCACCAGTTAGAAATATACTTTCTAGAATAAAATATTGTACAGAAACAGACACTCACTTTTTTTTAAATACAGAAAATAGCATGAGTAAAGTACATCATAAAAATTGACTTACCATGACAAAAATAAAAATCTAATAAATGCTAATGCTCTGTTAAAATATTGTTGATAATTTCAGAGCAAAGGAGAAAATCTTACATATGAAAGAATTAGCATTTATTTAATCTGTGATCACACATGGCATACCAGAAATAGCAATCAAAAACAAGCAAACAAAACAAACAAACAAAAAACCCCAAACATAACACCCCACATATTATTTGAGGTAATAGATTTGGAAACATTGTCCTAGAAAAGTCGTGGTAACTTCAAAAAGCAGAAGTAATTCATTCCTTGCACATTAACTCTACTGGGTCAAAACAGAGGGGCTATTCTAGTGGGGACCCTCCTACTGATGTAACAGATCAGATTTTAAATTGCTTCTCTTCTCCCTGATCAGTGTGTCAATACCTCAAAATATCTCTCAGCTATTGTAGTGGAAGAAAAGAAATAAATTACTTCTTAGAATATAAAAATTAGATTATTAGAAAAATATCAGAACATTGCTTTATTTCTACTGAAATCTTTCTGTCATCCACCACATGTGGAAAAAAACCCAAATATGTGGAGTATCACTCTTAGTATGTTCAGATTATGTTATCAGTATATGCTTGAAGGTAAATAAATTGATTCAACTTTTAATTCAATTTTTTCCTCTTCAGAAGTAGTGCAGATTCCATTTTGAAAGACTCAACAACAACTGTTTGCAAGAACAACTCTTAGTTGGGAAACTCTCAGCAAGCTGGACATTGAGCAAACCAGACATGATGGGTTTACTGAAACAACTTTAAAACCTGGCAATAATTAGATTTTGGAAATCCTGCCCAAATTTAGACAGAAGCAGTGTTATTAAATAAGTTCTATGAAAAGCATGTCTTTTTGCTAAATACCTACAAGCACAACAGTGAAGCTGTGTATTGTGAGGTATTAAGGTGTATTTTTTCTGATTCCAGGTCTAATTTTCCTTCAAAGCATTAAGGAGGGAGATTCCAAAGAGCCAGCCCACAGGATTCAGTTTAAAAGAGCATTGTATGACCAAAGGACATGTTCTACAAGGGGGGTATATACTGCTTCTTGGGAGTAGGAGAATTATCCCAAGACATGCTGCTTGCTTTGTTCTGGGCAAAACTCCCCCTTAATCACAAGTGTAGGCATGTTCAGTGTTTCTGTTCTTCCCACTTTAATGGTGCACACTAGAAAGTTACAAAGCTGGGGTTCCACACCCTGCCCTCCTGCAGATGTTAGCACTAGTATTACAGTCTACAGACTTAAAATGGCTGTTAAATAACTGTAGCTGGAAGGTGGACCTTCTCAGGATTGATGTAAAGGCTCCCCATTTTCACCTCTTACAACACAGATCAGCTAGTAAAGAAGGGCATGGGATATCCCCTCTTGGAAGAACATCGCAGCTGCCATCACTCCAGCCCGTAACAGGGGACGGATTTGCTTGGTATTTCAAATATTACAGTTATCCATGTACTGACAGTATCCAGGAGAGGGCAGGAAGGGAGGGAATTTCCTCCTAGGACTAGAGTGCAGAAAGCTAGGAGCAGTTGTGCCACATTTACAGACACAGTCAAACGGAGGAGGAATTTGAGCTATTTGGCAGTCTCTGCTCAAGAGAGAGCCAAAACAAGAGAATAAAAGTAGTATTTTGATTGGCTCGGCTGCAGTTGCAGCATAAAAGAAGAAACCTGCAAGAACTCATTTTGTACTTACATTGTTAAAATTAAAGGTAGTATTTCGAGTAAATATTTATATTACAGAGAAACATTAGAAGGCCTAAAGATTGCAACAAATATTACATGCTCAAATGTTAGGTATCTAATGTATACAGAAATTATAAACATTTTAGACATGTTACATAAGAAGCTGCTGTAATGTTTCAAAAACAAGTGAAATCACAAAAGAAAAAATCAGCCTATAAATTATAGCAATCTTCATAATCACTGCAGTTGTAAACAGTATTAAAATAATGTGATGAAATTATTATGGTCCCCAAATACGACCTCTTGCCCATTTATCTCTGCTAACGGGAAGGAAAAAAACCACAGGGGGATACTTCAGAAACGTGAATGCAAAAAGGGTTACAAATGCTGCTAAATTTTTGGCTTTCAGGCAAGTAGAATGAGAGGAAAAAATTCCTTCTCAAGACAGCACAAGTACAAGTGGAAGGACACTACAAGTGGAGAGAGCTTCCTACTTAAAATAGTAATAGGATTAAGTTTGGGTGGTGTCTGAAATAACAGGCACAGAACAAGCACACATAAACAGAGTATAAGATACGAAAAGAATCTTCACCAAATAATGCCAAGGAAAACTTGAACAATTATTTGTGTGTGGTTTAGCTACTTAAAGTACATTTATTTCTGGCTAGTTGGCTACATATATAAAAAAGGGTACCTTCTGCTAGCAGGAAAACAAACAAAAAAACCCACCCAGATATACATTAGATATATGTAAAATTTTATACTATCTATCTGAAAATACATTTAAAAAAAAACAAAACAAGGAAAATACATCTGGAATGTCAACTATGCAAACAGTTTCTAAATATTATAAAATCTGAGCAACAGTAATTTCTGCTATTACTTTTGTGTGAACAACCAAAGACAGATTTTACAGCACCCTAACTTAGCTCCCTACTAATTCAGATCATAACTTTCTTTCAGTGGCACTTGTTAAGCCTACATTTGTTTTATTTTCAGTAAATGAATACCTTCTTTTTTATGGCTGTTACAGTACCCCAGGATTTACACCACCAAGCGTTGTTGAGAAACAAAATACCAAACACTAAGAAAGAAATACCTGGAACAGAAGGATGGCCTTGAAATTCCATTTGCATGTTTTTGGAAACATTACTGGTCTCTATGAGCTCATGAGTAAGTCCACTGTCACTATCAGCTCATGCACTCAGTGACTGAAATTTAGTCTTTTAACATGGTGATTTTGTCAGGAAGATAAAAAAAGTCATAAACACAGACTCAGTTCTCACTAGACAAGAAGCAATGCACAAATTAACAGTATTTTAAAGTAAAATGTAACGACAGTAATAAAAGAAGACTTTCTCCCCTTCATCATCTTCAGCTTTTTATGATCTCTTTGACGCTCTTATGCAGCAAAAACACTCTGCCTCTTCTATTTATGCATAGACTGTCAAGCAGACCTACCCTGACCTATTCTTCCTTAATATTTTTTTTTCCTGGTTAAGAGCAACTAATTTCTTCTGCATGAAATGATTGGCACATTGGTGTTTGTCCGATTAATTTTGGATCCATATTTGAGTTAAATGAGGCATCAATAATCATGGTTCTCATTTTGTCAGAGCTGAGTCAAGCCAAAATTTACCCACTTTCCCCATGCAAAACTTGGCAGAAAAAAAAACCAACAAAAAAACACTGTACATTTATTTCTCCCATTAGTCATCTTCCTCCAATGGGCTTAAATGAACCTCTGCCCTCTCCTGTTTCTCACAGTCCACTCAGACAGGGTTTGGGTTTTTTTTCCTTTGTAGTCAGTATACAGTTTAGAATAAAAATGTTAACAATTTGTTGCTATCTACTTGTCCATTGTGTGTATGTGGAAGTTTACACTTATCCACATGTTAGTATGATTGAACTACACCACAGTTAAAATTTTTTTGGAGGGGTGTAAGTCAAGCCATACTTTGGTTAGAGCAATTCTTAAGAGGGAAGTTCGATGGGAACTGCAGGTGCTTATCACCTCAAGGAAGAAAATAAAATAAAAAAACCCCCAACCACTCCAAGTGTAACACATTCTCAAGATTCCCCCTCCCCCCTAATATCTAGTCAATCTAACCACAGCTTTCTAATCCTAAATCCCACCACAACAGGATGGATGTCTCTAATTGTTTAGGGGGTGTTGTGCATGTGTAGTTTGTAGTACTTTGCATGTTATTGAGATAAATCCAGCAATTTAGAACTGCAGAATAGGCTTTCCTTCAAGGGATGGATTTCTGTTAAGTCCTTATCTGTATATATATGTTTATTTATGATCCTATTACCTGCAAAATTGTGACCAGCACTTTTCAAATATTCCTTTGGGTTTAAATTGTGAGAGTTAACAGGCAAGAATAAAAGCAGCATTTTAAATAGCCTTTGTCGAAATTTGATGCCTACTATGAATTGCCTCTCAAACAAGTGCCCCAAAAGTAATCAGGAAAAGAATGTTCATTTAAGGTGCAAAACCGTGTCCAGAGAAAAAGCAGCACCCCCAGCCCTGAGTCCTTTACCCCATAGTCCCTGCCACACAGCATGGCAGCTTCCCCTGTGATAATATATGAACAGGAAACTTCAAAGCAATGTCACAGCTTTGATCCTGTAGTTTCAGGATAAAAGATGATTCTTTAGAAGGACCAGTAGTTTTCAGCAGTATCACTAATTTTCAGACAGAAGAGACTGAGGTACTGCAATACAATGTTGACAATGTTTAAATGCTAACCAGCTGTGAAATACTTCAACCAACTAACATCACACCCACCCACACGAAACTTAACACAAAATTCTGAGCAGTCTTATAAATTGACCTGAATAAATACATCTTCTTAAAAGAAGCAGAAATCTCCTGTTCATATCCGCCACTGTATCTTTCTTTCCAGCTGAAGAGGTAGAAGTGGGTGGATGAAACCAAGGCAGAAGCCAGCTATTCCAAAGCAGACAAAGCCAGCTGGTACACATACTGTTACTATTTAAATATCAAACAAAAAATGGCTATCACAGCTCATTTTGGTCTAAAAGAGACATTCTGCAGTGAAGGTCAAGGAGTTCAAGAGGAGATTGCTTTATTAGCGAAGCGTAATGTTCAGGATGCTGTATTCACTTACGAGAAGAGAACCCTAGCACCTAATGACCTATTTATCCTCCCATGAGTATTTTTCAAATTAATATGTAAATAATTTTTTTTACAATACAGATAAATTATGACAGCAAGTATCCATCTTTTTACTGAAAGTTTCACAACTTTAAAATATCTTTGCCCTTTCCATCAGAGAACTTTTTCCCTGAGTAAAAGCTACCAGTAAATTCTGCATAAGAGACGACACTACTTCTTTCCTTTTCCTTTTTTAATTTCATTTTCTGCTAGATGTTTAACAAAAGTTCTTACAAAGGGCAAATCATATTTTGCATCAATTTGAAGTATTCACACCAGCGCTCTCCCACGAAAGCACAGGTCCACACAGGTTTCTGTAAGACATATTTATCTCAATACAATCTATTTTTTGAGTTACACCAATGTGTATGCTTTTTATTGCCTTGAAGGTTATCTTTCCTTCTGAATTTCTTTCAAGTGTCTTTATCACTTTAATGCATCTTGGCAAGCCTGCTACTTCCTGGTATTTTGAAATCACTTCAGAGTTTGAAGAGTCTTAAGCTAAGAGATTTTTACAACCACTAACAAAAGAGCATGTCTTTAACTAACATCTACCTCTCTTTAAGTAACTGGAGTGTACTTTGTTATGAATAATGTACTTCTCTGCACTCTAATTTTCAAATTGGTTTCACAACAGTTTTCAACAAAATGAATGCCTTAAACTTTTTGACTGACAAATACCAACACCACAGATCTCCTTGTCATAAACACATTGCCAATATCCCAATACATCTTTTTTGAACCCTCCTACCGTACATATCTCTTCTAATATTTTCATTCCTTTGTCTAGTTTGAAGTTTACCTTGAAACCCTCTGGTTTTTCAAACAGGACACTGCTAGGCACGGATTGATAATGTTTCAGTACCTTCCTGCAGAAAAGCTATTACGTGATATCATTCCCTCATTTCCTCTTGAAATACTAAAATACCTGCCGAGAAAACATCTTAGAGGAAGTCTTTGACCCATTCTTAGCTATCAAACATTGTTTCCAGTGTGGCACCCTCTAAACTACCACTTATTTAATCTGATTCTGCCCTACTACTGAACGTAGCGTATTAACGCTCTCCTCTAGCACGGAACATGACGAGAAAGTAAATAAAGAATACATCATCTCATATTCTTACTAACAGTGTCCTACCATTTGGAGATGCTGGATAAGAAGGAAAGAATTACACACATAAGTTTATCTGACTTTAAGCTTTATTATTTTAATTGGTTTATTAACTGATCCTGCCCAGTGATATCTTGCAATTTGAACCCTGGCATTTTACACGTGAAATAACTGTCATGTCTTTGACTTAAATATAACTCCTTGCTTGCAAGTATCAGTATGTCTCTCCCATTCGGATCTCTACTACTACCTTGCCTGCTTCCTCTCCCCTGTAACTCACAAGCTTCTCTGCCTGCCCTATAGTCAGGCTGCTTCTCTTTCAGTCCAAAGGAGCATTTTTCACCTAAAAAGGTCATCTCTCATCCACTGGAGCAGAGTTCCACGTGCTCTTGCAAGATACGTGGCTAAGGTACACAACACAAGCCTTCTCTTAGTATGTTCAGAGAGAAAAGAAGATAAGCATTGAAACTCTAAATGGAAATATTTGAGGGACCTTAATAAGCCACACTGAACCATCTATACACATTCCAATAGGAACTTCTCCTACCATAACGATTAGTATTTGCAGTCAGCTACAGGCACAAAAAATTAGACACTCCCCTATGTTTTGAAGTCCACATTGGTCTTAAAGGGTCAGTATGACTGACAGACTGTCTCTTCATAAACATGCGAGCATACACTACCCCCGAGGCTAGTGAGCACGGCAAAGTTGCATGCAAGGATGTACAACCAGTCAGAATTTGAAAGACTTCTTTAGTATCTTTCCTAAAGCTTGTACTAAAGATACTCCCTATAGAAACAGGCCCTGTTACAAAACAAACAAACAAACCAAAAACCACCCAGCAACAAAAACCCCTCAACCCGTAGATTATAAACCATAATAGCCACGTTATCTTTTTTTCATATGAGTACCACTGACAGCAGTATTCCCCTATGGGACTCCTGCATTTACTCTTTTTAAATAACAGAGTAAGAACCACAAGTGCATGTTTTAAAAGTCAGCTAAAAGTTACGACTGCTGAATTTAGGGTTTGGTTTTGTTTCTTAGACTTGTACTGATCTTATTTTTATTATCTATTTATTATTATTCACCAAATTTATTTCTCTTATTTACCACTGATAAAAATACATGCCTGGTCTTCTGATTTATACAACTTTATTTTCAGAGGTGATCAAATTACTCTTGTGGTAAACCAGCCTCAAAGTAACAGCAATAGCTAAGACAAATGTGACTACAGACCTTGCTGCCTGTTTCTACAGAAAAATCTCAATCATTTACCTTCATTCCACAACAAAGTTGTGATTTTATTGTTCTTAACTTTTTGTGAACAGTAAATAAAGGGTACTTATTCTAAGAGCAACTAGTAACTGACAGACACTATGCAGAAATCTTTGTTCAGCTTAGGTCATGAGAATTTTAAACTGTTAGCAGGGAGAGGACATGACTGAAGATACAAATTCCAAGACTCAAGAGTTTCAAGAGGTCAAAACTCTCTGAGTCTTGAATTCATATCATTTAAAGAGGTTTTTCAAGATGAGAACTGAAAACTCATTCCATATTCAGGCAGCTACTAAGTTGCCAACTATTGTTTAGCTGAGGTAGGGGGGAAAAAACCAACACAGAAATTCATCCCCTGTGCACACCAGCTGTTGCCTTCAACATGTGATGGCACAGTCTATACCCAGGTTTGCTGAATGCAGTGACAACTTCATTTATTTATGGCATATACGGTATACCATAGCTGAAGGAGGTTCTTCTAGCTTTTAAGACACCAAATTAAGCCTATGGGCATTGTGTCCCACTTAACTTGCATGAATGAAAGAAGTAAGCTTCTTGTTTATCCAGCCAACAAGCAGAAAGGCTTCTACTGTGATCTCACATGATGATATTTTTAGATCCTGCCCTGGCTGTATTCTGTGTCTCAGTGCCCCCTAAATACAGGTAGACACAAAACACTGAATATCATACTATCTCCTGACGAGGTAGCAGATTTCCTGTGTGTAGTATATACATACACACATATATATTTGCACACATACACTGCATTTGTATATATATATATATATGTACACATGTGCAGATAAGCTATCTACATGTATTTATACACATCTATACATGCATGCACACATTCATTCATATGGAGGGGTCACTGACCTAAGCCCCATGTTTTCAGGATACCATTAAGAGAATTACAGGAACTCAGAAGGCATTTTAAGTGTGAGGACACAGCATTCCTGTGGCTTGGGGAGCGAAACAGAGGGCATAATGTTAAAGTGGAACCTTACAAAGTACAGACTGAGAACTCCTTTCTTTAGTATTTCAGTAACTTCCAGCTTTTTTAGAGGTATTGTAAAACTGAACTTACAGTTCAAACATTGCGTAGGTATACGTGTGGAGGA
Organism: Actenoides hombroni; assembly: GCA_024336885.1. Lineage (NCBI taxonomy): Eukaryota > Metazoa > Chordata > Aves > Coraciiformes > Alcedinidae > Actenoides > Actenoides hombroni. The sequence goes on along the minus strand of WUAM01000179.1, from coordinate 16,633,944 downwards.
AGGTCAATACATTAGCTATTACAGTTTGAGATACAGCTCACAGTAATATTAAAGAGAAGGGCTTGCACGCTGCATCAAGGTCTGGCTGCTCTGCAGTTGCTGTATCACCAGCACTTGCGCTTCTGCAGATGGGCAAGTCAAGGCATGCAACAGCAGGAGCACAGAATTACCTAGCACTGTTGTGCACAAAGCATAAGCACAGTCACATTTTCTGCCACTACAGAAATGCAATGTTAAATGTTACATAAAACTATTCCCTCCCATATATATCATCCATAAAACATAGCTACTGCTTAGATTCTATTAACTGCTGTCAGCAAAGGGGTTAAAGAGACCACAGTCAACCATTTCACATGCGAGCATGTGTGCTGGCCAGGAACCATCCCTAGGATGAGAATAAAACTCTGTACCAGCATTCATCACCACCTGAATGATACTGGGCAAACAACTACCCTAAGCCATAGATCATACTCAGCAAGGAAGTGATTTTCTGTTTTCCTGTCTTAACTCGCTCAAGGCAGAGAGGGCTGCCTCCTCTGACACCTTCCTCCTTTCTGCCACTCAGGAAAACATCCCATCTCTGCATCAGACAAGCAGCAGTTTGGCAACCACCTCTCTGCTATACAGTTTCTGCTGAGAAAGAGTTATGACAGCAAAATCTGAGTATATTTCTCTGCAGAGCCCCAACACTTTATTTACTTTGGAGTGTGGAAGAACTGGTAATTTGACATTTCAAAGCTACTTCTAATTCTCTGCTGCTTTGAAATGTTTTTCTTTCAATTCCCTTCATTTTTGTGCCCTCCTGCACTGCAAATATTCTAAATCCACAGTGACAGCTCTTAGGGCTGATTAGTCTGTTTGCAAGCCATAGCAAAAATACGCTAAAAGGGCAGACGGCTTGCACAGACAGATGTGTAGTAGAGAAGGAGAACAATTTATGAGCGGAACCTGCTTTGAATTTGCAGTAGAATCATTAGCTTCATCATCCTCAACACATGAGGAAAGCAAATAATTGTAATTACAGATGGGACATAGCTCTTGCAGATTTAAAATGAGTGAAGGAAGTCAAATTCAGCAAGTAATTTTTTTTTCTTCCACAGAAATGAAGCATTTAGTATTACCCTTGTCTAAAATTAATCCAATTCTTTAAATTAATATTTGTTTAAATTATATTAGTCTTAAAAATAACCCATCTGACTGTTTGTCCTGGTTGAGTGTCCTCAAGCCAGGACACACCGTCACCTAAAAAAATCCATAATAGTTGCTTCAGGAAGATATAATGAACTTCTAATACTTTTTTTTTTTTTTTTCCTTAAATGGGAGATTGATAGTACTTTGACAATCTAGGCACTGTGCCTGTGGGCAGTGTGCTGGCTGCAACAATTCTCCAGCTACTACAGCCCCCCATTAGGTGCTATGCCAGACAAAGCCTTAGCCAGAAGAACTAAAAACGGGCTACTGCTATTACTTGCAGTCTTGCTCAAGCTAGGTTCACAGTACAGGTTTCAAGATAATCCTGTGGTACAGCCTGACACACAGTTCTTGCAAAGGACACGCTCTCTGCAATGAAAATCAAACAAGCAACAATTCACGAGCTCCAGTGAGGCTCGCAAACCTCTCATGAACTCTTGTCTGGTGGCAGAAGAAATTGTGACTGAGATGAAAACCTGAATGAACACCAGAGCAACAGTATAGAGAAGAAAATCGCTTGGCAAGTCCATTCTTTGATAGTTAACACAGCATTAGCTCCTCCTGAATACTTGCCTGCACTTACAGCACTCATGTTCACCTCTCCATCCCACCAGATGACAAAATATGGCAACAGGCCACCTCAGCCTTTCCATCACCTGAAGGAGTAAAAGGGGTCTTTCTCCAGAAAATGTAACAGGAACACCACCTCTTTGACAACAGCAAACATTAAAACTGGCCAAAAGATGAGACCAAAAAAGATGAGAGGGGACCTTAGGTGGGTAACTAGTCCATCTGCCAAAAGGATCAGCTGAATCATTCCTAGCATTTGCTTCAATAACCTCTAGAAACAGAAATACCAATCTCGAACTATTTACATCACACCTAAATCTTTCTTACTGCAAATTCAGGCAGTCACTTTTTGTCCAAATATGCATTTGGAGAGGTGGGGAAGTGTCAAAATGATACAATTTTCTCCCCACAGAGGGCTTTTCTAGGAGCTGTCCCACTTCTTTTGTTAACTCAAAACTGGACTTAATGTTTTCAGCTCTGGCCTTCCCAGCACCACTAACAGCAGTGAAATAGAGACGCTGGTCTGTATTTTAGGCTGAGGGGGAAAAGGCTAACCACTGCTGGAAAGGGTCAAGAATTAGTCACCAGGAGTAGGAACTAACGGCAGGAAGGAGTTTATTGATCTGCACTAATGCCATTTATTTAACCAAAGATACAGCAAAACACAATTTGGTCTATCAAATCCCACACAAACTAAGTTCACTTTTTACTCCCTTCCCCATCTGCATTTGACAAACTATAAGTTACCTGGGGAGGCATCACAGAAGATAGTCGCTATTTTTTGTTCTTTTAGGTAGATCTGGGAAGTCAGACTATGCAAAAGAACATTGCTTCTGCCCCAAAACCCAATCACTGAAGAAAAATATCCCTAATACAGAGTTTACCAAAAAAATATTTTCATTATCTACTTTGCAACCTAGTGAGGCTCAAGACAGGCAACTGAACCATAACTTTAGCAACAAAGGAAAAGCAGGGAAACAAATGAAATACCCAGCTGCGAAGTATCCCTCGGGGAAGCATTAATTCCAGTGAAGTCAACCCTAACGCTGAGCAATGGAGGAAGCAACAAGCAAACTGCAAAATCCTTATTAAACAAAGGAGAAGAAAAAAACAAAAGGATGAGCCTGCAACTTTTCCAACCCTCTGCTTTTGCCATCAATGAATCAAACCCAGTTTTGAAATTAACTCAAGCTAAGTAAAAAAAGTACCTTGTTGTAGTACTGCCAGTTTTCTAGGGTTTCTTCTATACACTTCATGTGTTCTGACCTGTACTGATGCTCCCTTTCACCAGCCAAATCTGGAAAACCTAGTGATGAACTGTTTATGAATTTACCTAATCTAGGGTTTATGTAGAGGCACAGGCACTTTTGACATTTAAAAATGCATTTTAAGCCTTAATTTGACAATAAATGCTTTGAACCATGAGTATTAACAATGCCATAAAGACAAAGCTAACAGATAAATTACCAGGGAGTTGGTAAGGAATGGGAGTATCTCTCCTAGTATTAAAAAAACCTAAAACCCACACAACAAAAAAACACTCTCACGTAACAGGCAGGAATGACAGATCTGCTCTGACTAAAAAGACAAAGTTGACGTGCTTAAAGTACATGTTTAGGATCCTAGACTTGGCTTAACTCAAACAGCTTTCATTGGATGGGGTCCCTCAGCAGTATTAAAACCTCTCTAATTGCATTCTTCAAGCCAGCTGAAGGCCGACAGCTTCCGCTCTCCCGCTCGCTATCAGGGCACATCAAGGACTTCTGTTATGAGAGGAGCACCTGGTCCAAATTTATTTCAACGGCCCAGAGCAAAATGGGAAGGTGCTTAATGTTCAGCCACAATGGTGACATTTTTACGATACACCCGAAGTTCAGAAACAAACAAATGAAGGATTTGAAAGGCGCACGAACAGAAATGGTGACAATAAAAATTCAACATTAATATATCAATTTAAAAACATATACCACCCATATTCTTGAGGGCAAGGCCAAAAGTTCAAGGCAGAGAAAAGAAGAAATCTGCGTAGCTAGCTTGGAAAGAAAAAAAAAAAAAAAAAAGTCTCTAACTTCTTGAAAGTAATGCTGACCTTTTACTAAAAATTACATATTTAGTTTCATCCTGTGTTAGATGACCACTCATTTCGCCCTAAAGTGGTGGCACATTTCAGCTTTAGCAAAATAACAAGTGATATGAATGGAAAATTTTGCTACTTTTTTACATGAACTTGTCTGGTTTATGCCCCTCCTCTTGCCCCAATGTTAAAAACCAAATTACCTGGAGGTGCAGGAGGAGATGCACACAGGTTAATATAAAAAAAATCTTCAGATCAGGAGTGAATGATGAGGGCATAATTATTGAGACATTTATTAGAGTGTTAAAGAGGCTTTAACAATGTTTCTCAATTTCTTTGAAAAATACCATTGCTATTTTTAATCGAACCTTTCTGAAAATGACACTCTTGTTCAACTCAAAATTAGGTCAAGCTTATTTCTTCAACTACAACTAAATTAAAAGTACATTAATTATGTACATTTATAGAAGATTTCTTGCGTGCAGAATGACTGAAGATTAGACAGTGCACTTGGCTATTGTTCTCTTTTAGGAATTGAAACACTGAAATTGCGTCACAGTAATCAATGCGTATCCAAACAGTAAAGGAAAGACTACAGCAAAACTATGCAATGACACAGGAAGTGTTAATTAACTCTTTATAAATAACAGCATTTAGGAACACTTTTAAGTGTGTCACAAAACCAAGAAATAAATTATTCTACGTTAGGCAATACCATGCTATTTATAACAAAGATATGAGGTCTATGCCTTGGAAATTTCTATTTAGGTGTAAGAACATACTGAAAAAGACAAATAAGTTCTTTAATCAGTATACTGGCTTTTGTACTCCAGTAGAAAGCATCTATTTCCTCCTACTTGGCAATTACTGGTTTACACTCCAATCAGCTGTACAGCCAGTTTTGCTGCCTCATACGAGGTTATCAGCATGCACACATGTGGTATTTTTCTTTACCAAACAGATAGAAGTGTAATTTAGGAACTGACTGAGAGAATCTGCAGTACAACCTAAACTACTACAAAAAGACCTCATTCAAGAAAGACTGAAATACATTAAGTATGCAGTTAAAAATACACCCTCTTTAAAAATGAATACCAAGTAATTTATGGAACAGTTAATACTGCAATTACTTGTGATCTTAAACTCCAGCTCTGCCTTCCTAAGCCACTTCCCCTCTATTCCTCATGGCGAAATAGAGAACAATGCCCAAGCACAGGCTTTTCTTGATGGCGTTTGCCTATACCAATCATTACTATTGTCATGACTATTGTGCTTGATCAGCAGCATATTTCTCAGAAATACTTTCCTTCTGCTTGCTTCCTATTAACCAGGACAGGCTTCCTTAAAGTCTTCCTTGAGAACAGCCTGACTTTAAGAAACATCATGTTTCCTTATTTTACCTCCATAAAACTTATATTGACATTTTTCAGATTGAAATTTTTAGTGTGCTAACAAATTTCTTTTCACTAAATGAGCAATTATTATTATTAAAAAGCAGCATGTAATACCATTTAAAGATCTTTAAAAATGCAAATCCCAACCTCAGTTTTCCCCAAAGCCTCTAATGAAATAAAAAGGTGTAAAAAAAAATAAAAATCTCATGGGGAAGAAGGGAAGACATGTCAGGAAGAGTAGATGGATAGCGAAAGAAAGTTAAAAACCCTTGCAGTACACCTCAAAATGAGCTATAAAAGTTCCATAATGAACCTTACAGTCCTGAACTATCTCTCAGGTGCATTCACTTCTATTTCTTTATGCTGCCATCTCTCACTGCAAGTATAATAAGAAAGTTAAAATGTAATTTTACCTGTAGGTATATCACCTCAAATTAGCAACATAAAATTACTGACATTTATTCTAAAGAACGCCCTACTGGCTAGAGGTAAAATGCTGAACTAGCATCTGTCAGTACTGCTAATTGACGTAAGGTTGGGGACTACAGAGTATTATTAAAGGAGTAAAATAATACCAAATGGAAATGCTGAGAAGGTACACTACCCTTTTGACACTCTAAATTATTATCCTGATTAAAGTAGCTAGTATGTTTGACTCTTAAAAGTGCCATGAACAGTAATGCGCTTCAGAATTGCAAGGAACATAGTTATGGCCCACAGTCCATGAAAAAAACCCCACAAATTCTTGCAATATAATCCTGCTATGTTCAATGTGTTTTTAATGAAGTATTCCATCTTCCGTATTTTTAAAAAGCATCTGTCTTTTTTAGAAAAAAAGCGCAAATGCCATATTTTCACTTCCAGCTTCAGCAGGTCCACCTGGTTCTCCTCAGCCTAAGTTTTAAGGAGATCTTTGGACCACAAGCTACTTGCAAGATTCTTGACATCATCTCATGAATGATGTCAACAGAGTAAAATCCAACACTCAAAAGTAAAACAAATCTAGAGGAGCATTAATAACTTTTAAAATGTTGGGTATTTTTCTTTAGCATATCTACCCCTTTGATACCACAGTATGGCAAAACCCACAGAGCTCTATTCACTTGAGAACACACAGCAAATTTTACTGTGGCATCTAGAGGTCTTCTAAGTAAATTCAGATTATCAAACAGACATTCATTTTTCAGGAGGAACAGCAGGGGAAGAAAAATCAGACTGTTCTGATCCTTATAAGCTGACCTATGCCTACAATTTGTTGCTAGCCACAGCTTGTAGAAAATTCAGACGTACAAAATACCAGTAACCACAGTATGAAACAAAGGCAATATGAAGAACTTGGAAAGATGAAAAGAACTGTATTTCATTTACTTCTATGTGACTAAATGTGGTAGGTTAATTTCTCAGCAGCTACCTGCTCTTTGAGAAAACTGCTCAAACCTGAGGGTAATGCAATCACAAGAGTCTGACTGCTCTGCTTGAAAATATTAAGCTGTATCAGTTTAAAAGCAAACATTTATTACCAGATCCTATGGGATTTATTTTTGTACAGACTGCTAGCATGAGAAAGAAAAAACCCACACACAAAAAAAAAAAAAAAGAAAAGAAATACAGTATACATTTCAGACTTACTAAAAACTTTCATAATAGCACTAGTTAACAAAGAAAAAGTTCGTGCCTTACCCTTCACCCCCCCAGATAAACTGAAATGTTTCAACTGGTTTAACATTTGGACATACTGAAAAGAAGCCAAATAGAGCATACTTCATAACTGACCCTGGAAAGCATTTTCAGCTTCTGAAACTTATGTAGGTCCTTCACAGAATCCTTAATCTTGTGAAGTTCAACAAGGAGAAGTGCAAACTCCTGCACCTGGGGAAGAACACTCCCAGGCACCTGGGGGCCACTCAGCAGGAAGGCATCTTGGCACAAAAGCACTTAAGGGTCCTGATGGACACCAAGTTGCACTTGAGCCAGCAATGGGCCCTAGCAGCAAAGAAGGCAAATGGTACCCAGGGCTGCAGTAGACAAAGTATTGCCAGCATTGCTGAGTAGAAGTCCTTCCCCTCTACTCAGCACTGGTGAGGCCACACCTGGGGTCCTGTCTGGGCTCCCCAGTACAAGAGACGTGGACATACTAGAGAGACTCCAACAAAGGTCCATGAAGATGACAAAGGGCATCTGTCCTATGAGGAAAGGCTGAGAGAGTTGGGACTATTCAGATGGAGAAAATGGGGGGGGGGGGGGGTCTCACTAATATGTATAAATATCTGAAGTGAGGGTTCCAAGAGGACAAAGCCAGGCTCTTTTCAGTGGTGCCCAGTGACATGAGAAGAGGCAGAAGGCACAAAAATAAAACACAGGAGGCTCTGTCTGAACATCAGGAAACGCTTTACCACTGTGAGGGTGCCTGAGCACTGGCACAGGATGCCCAGGGAGGCTGACTCTCCATTCGTGCAGATATTCAAAGCCATCTGGACATGGTCCTGGGCAGCCTGCCCTACATAATCCTACTTGAGCAAGGGGGTTGGCCCAGATGGCCTCCAGAGAAACCTTCCAACCCCAACCATTTTATGATTCTGTAAAAGAAGCTTCAAAATTGTTATGTGCACTTTACAGTCACCAAAGAAGTACCTTTCATGTTCTAAATGACCTGAAAGTCAATTTTTGTAAGGGAAACATCACGTACATATACTCACAGACATCCTCCCTTCTTTTTTAAAGGACAGACAATCAGTATTTAATTCTTTCTCCACTTCAAGAATTCCACATCCCAAGGTCTCCCAAAAAAATACCTAGCTTGAAAGTCATGGTGAATCTACTGCATATGAACAGTTTTTGAGAGGGGAAAAGGACACAGTTATACTTGAGCTAAGAATGTCAGAATAGTCCATCAAGATAATGAAGGAGGATTTACCTCCTAGAAAAGAAGACCAAAATCAAGAAAACCCTCAAAAGCCACTTAAGTTCTCCCGTGCATTTTGTCATCCCTCAAGTGACATCCATACTTCAGAATTAACAGAAGTGCACCAGTTAACTGGGGCATTAAGGCAACCTCTGCAGAACTGGACAGTTTGTAAAGTTCATTAGCACCCAAATTACCTTCCTACAGACTCTTTGAGCCCCTCACAATCATCTGAAAGATCATTAGATTCTGACACATTGTTCTTATATATCTAACTGACCTTTCAGATATGCTCTTCAGGTTCTCACTGTTAACACCGCATGCCAAATGTCACCAAAATTTTTTTTGAAGTTATGTGTCACCAGAAGACATTTTGACAGGCCATTTTATTGCTGGATACAGCAACAAAATTATGTTACACTAGAGGTGAGGGACTGAAAAAAAGAAAAAGCATGTGATCCCTATTCAGGTACACCATTACTTCTGGTATCTTGTATAGTTGTCAGCATAGATGCAGAGCGTTATGGAGGAAGGAGAGGCTACAAGTAGCTCAAGGTTACTGGCATCCTCAGTTACATAGGGCATTTTATAGAGATCAAGGTAGCTGGAGAAAATAGGCAGCATGGGCTGCATGAGAGGGCAGTTCCCCAGTCTTAAGTACCGCCTAGGTTCCCAAACAGGGCCAGCTTTTCTCAGAGTGACCAGTTTCAACAAATGCAGGCGGATACACCGTTTCCCAGACCTTAGGCATTCTTTGGCATATGACCACCGAATAATCTCATCTCTTCTGAGGAGCAGGCTCAGTGTACACCTTATGACATGAGCAAAAAAATAGGGCACACACCATGCAGCACTCCAAGCTGGATCACATTGCCAGGATGAATATAACCACTCCTTCCTGCAAGCCCACTGTACCTCTAAGCTCAAAGAAAGCAGATACACTAATACTTTCAGAGGATCAAGGAAGACAGGAGGGAGAGTCAGGGGACCCATTTCCATGGGAGAAGGGGAAAGATGCATTGCTTCATCTGTACCATCCTGAGTGTTCTTCTTCTGACTTCCTGGTCTTTCCCTTCCAAAGAACACTGGCAATATGGCAGTAAGACAATGCAGTTCAAACAAATATCAGAAAACGTCTGCCACATTTTCTGAATCAATTAGTACAAATGAAACCTATGAGAAATGGGGGGTGAATGAGCAAACAAGCATCAAAAGACAGGAGCTCATACTTCAACTTTGCAAGGACAGACAAAACAAAAGTTCAGTAAAAGGAGTTCCTAGTAACTTTCAGAAAAACTGAAATAGTTCTGAGACTTATTCAGCAGCTGGAAGAGTAGGAGACCTTGGGTCAGAACCACTTTCTAGTGCACATCTCTTGTCCCTTTGCAATTCTTGTCTTTTTATCGGCATTATCTGGTGCACCACAAACACCCAGGACCATGGGCTTACACAGCAGGAGATGAAAAACCTTCCCCACCTTCAGGAGCACGGCTGTATCTTCAAATGTGCTTCAGAGGCATTTGAAGACAGTTCATCTGACCACTAGCAACATTACAGGATGCTCCTCACACTAAAACAGTGTTAGAAAACCATGGAATTCCAGAGAGGTCTGAATTCCTAGGGCCATACAATTCACAACATTCATTTGCTATTAGATGAGGAGCTTACCAATGGCATTTTAATGAACAGGTAACGAACAATCGCAACCAACCTGCTGGACAAGCAACAGAAAACAATCTTTTTATGCAAACAAGCAAATTATATCATAAGACTTCCATGAAATTCCACATCACACACACTGAACACATTGAACTAGACAGTGGTGCGCCCATGTGCGTGCCTGCACCACATGCTACCTGTCAAAGCAGACTGCCTACAGCTCAGTCAGGGGGAGACTTTACAAACCTTGTGAAAATAGAGATGATAAAAGGAACCAAGAGGGTGGTACAAAGTAAATAGCTTCTCCAAATAAATACTCTCCACAGCTGTAAACTAGATTTCAAGTTCCTGGGGCAGCAGGAACAAATCCTCAGATAAAACCCACATCTATTTAATTAATAGATACGTGGGAGCAAAGAAAGGCTGACATTTCTGTAGCAACCAAGTTAGTGGTGCGTGGAAGTATTTAATTCCACATTTTCAATTAAATTTTCTGGCTTTCACTGTTTGGATTTTTTGGTAACAATGCAAACTACTTAGGATGTTTGTTAGGGTTTAGGACTACATGGATTTGAGAACTCTGAGGCAATAATGTAAGGCAGCAAAACCAGGTTGACTTTATTCCATCTACAAGCTTTCCCCACCCAGAAAAGTTTCCAGAAACACAAGCTGAACCTTGAGGTCTGTTAGATGCTTTCCCAGGACTTCATAAACCAAAAGCAATAAAACATTGTAGGCAAAGCATTCTGATCTTAGACACCACGTACAGTACTTATAGCAACCACCCTATGGAAGTCTTGTTATTGCTGCCTATTAAAAAAAAGAAATCTGAAAACCAGAAAGTTAAAGTCTTGCTGCTGTGGAGTAAAGAATGGCCTTTTTATGGTGTGCTACTGCTGCCTTAAGGGGTAAATCCTGTTTAGGGCAAACCCTAGAAACAAAAAAGCCCAGCATCACACTTGTATTAAACAGATCCCCCTTTTTGCAGATTTTATGGCACACGTAGAGCCAAAAACCTCCTTATCAGAACAAATACTCAACTACTTACGTTGAAGCCAATTAAAAAGGATTGTAAGATGACTTTTAAATTAAGGCTTTCAAGATATCCCACCAGCCAAGTAAACTGTGAGAGCCGGATGCCCACCCTCAGACGGTTTAGTGCTAGCGTCCCACCACCCACTCCCTCTTCTTTCATAAATAAAGTTATTTAAGATTCCAGCTTCCTTCTTTGATATATGCAAGCTGCTTTTGGGGAGGATTGGTCCTTTTTTTTTTCAGATAGGGTGGGGGCAGGGCGAGGAAGGAGGAAGACAGAAGAGAAACAAAGCTATGCAGCTTCAATTTGTATTACAAATGGAAAAATTGTAGGCTCCTAAAAATCATGGTCATGCTAGAAATTGTATGCCAAAACCCAACTGTGAACAAACTGAAGAGCTAACGTCAGTAAAAGAAATGAAGGTATCCGAGGCTAAGCTTGATTATTTATCAAAAAGCTGTGGTATTTCAAAGCAGCAGGGCTTTTAGTAATGGAAACAACCATCATCTCACTCATCTAGATGGTTTTTAAAGGTATTTAGGTACTTAGAGAAATAAGTATCTTTTAATGGATTCCTCCTCAGCTACTTCTATCTATAATTCATGAAAATAACAGCTAGCTAAGCATCTTCATTTTGCTTTAACCAGCAATGGGAAAGAACAGGGTAAAGACATAATGAAGTTTTCTTTCTCTTCTCAGTCTGTGAAAAGCACTTACATGCACGGGAAGAAAAGATTAATAAAACTTAAGACACATTAACTAATGATATGGTAATGGGCCAGTTTGACACTACTTGTAAATGCATCCCTCTTGGGAAGCTGTATCACATATTAAGGTCCAATCATTATTTACTGTATTACCAGGAAAGAGCATTCTGGTGCCTTAGATGCACTGTTTTCAGTTTGCTTTCAAATCCAAACAGTAGCTTTACAGTGGGTAAAAGCCAGGAAAATTTTTTTAAAAATCATGACTGTGTATTTAAAAAAAAAAACCAAAACCACCCCCCCAAAGTATTTAATATTGAATTAATGACTAAGAAAGACCACTTAAAGGCATTCAAAGCTCTCCTGTAGTTTAAGAAAATTCAGATCTTACAGTGCTATTTACCACAAACAGCATAGAAACCACCCTAGGACTGTTCTACTGCATCAGACAAAAGAAACATAAAAGATTACTACTAAAGCCTTTAGCAGGTAATCATAAAGTATTACAAATATTTATGTTTTTAAGATAACACACATAAGAACCTGTTTAAAATAAGCTTTTAAAAAATAAATTCTTTAAATAAATATCACACATGGAGTCAGTGGTATTTTGCTAGTAGGAGTCTATTTAAGTTTACTGAAATGAACTTAGCCCAGGTGAGGATCACACCCAAATACCTGTATTTAACAGAATATGTTTTTAATGCTTTTCCCCCTGACCTTCACACTCCATTGCAGCAATTATATTTTATCTAGAAATTGGTGTTTAGTGTTGGTTTATGTTGTGGATAAAAACTTCAAGGTATTAACACTACAATAATTTTTTAAACAAGTTACTGCACCAATACCATGTTTTAAAAATATTTATGACAGAAGTATATACGTGTATGTATGTGTCTATGTACAGACACCCACACAGAGCCTAACTTCCACTAGGGAGCAAAAGGTACCAACCTTTCATCTCAAAACCAAAGTCATTTCTCAGCTACAGGAATAACACATAAAGATGAAAAAATTAGCAAGTCTGGGGGTTTTGACTTTGTTCAACAGATTTCTTTTTAGTCTATCTGTATTTTAAATGACTTGCTTACCATCTAGAAGCCTGTGGTATAAATTTCATCCCAGAGTGAATTTTTATGATGGAGTTATAAACCCCTAAAGAAACAGGGTTCACAATTGAAGTGCTGACATAACTAACTATAGCAGCACTAGCAGTGCCTCTGTAATCAAGGCACATTATATTTATGAGGTAGGTAAAAGTCTGTAACCATCAATCACTGGAATCATATTGACAGGTTCTAAGTTTGCGGTCCAAGAGAATTAATGTATTCAGTTTCTCACACCATCGATACGAAGGGGAGAATTTGCAGGCACTTTTATGGGCTTAGGCTTTGACATCTTTACAGAAATCAGTCAGGGGCTGTCTTGCTGAAACATTTCATTAATCTGCTGCCTCAGCATTTCTAGGCTTTGCACCAACCTTTTGCAAAATGTTAGAGAAGTAGATTGTCCAGAAACCAAATGTGACCTTATTCACATACGTATGCTTCATGAGCTGGTCATTACAAACATTAATTCTATGTATATCCACCAGACATTTAAAATTATACCTAAGAATGATTAATCACCCAAAGAATATCCAACTCCTAAATTATAACTCAACATCCCTATATAAAACAATCCAAAATGTCAGCACCTCAGTCTTTATGATATCACACCGTTCCAATAATTCTGTTTTACAAGTAAATTCCTATTATACATTAATAAGTGCTGTTGGTGGCTAAACTTCTACCTTTGAGTAATGACCAGGTTGAAGGCAATTAGGCTGGCCAGGTGCAGCTGGGTTAGGTACTAATAAAAAGTTTTTAAATTTTACTATTTCCGTTTGGATTTTGGGGATGCATTCCAATCTGCCCAAATTAGGGAGGAAATTGTTTCCATGTTTTCAGCTGTTCCACGGCCTGACTATTACTGACCGATAACCTGTGTAGATTTATTTTTTTTTTTTAAACTTACAGATGCACACTCTTGCACTCACAGGACCCATTGTCTTTATTTTTCAACTTGTCAGAGCAGCACAATAAGAAAACTACGGAACTATTATACAAGTTTGCAGGAGTTTTCACTTCAGTCACAGGGTTAGCTGGGCTTGAGTGAAACTTGTCTGAAACTTTTCTGGGTTGCTTTTCAAAGTCTTTATCTACACATAAATGCAGGATAAGAACTGAAATCATCTTCCCTCCATTCCTCTGAAAGTCCAGACTGTTGTGAATGTATTTTTCAAGATGTTAAATTTTTTTTTAATTACCTTAAAACTTTTTTTTTTTAAAATCAAGTTGACTTCATACCATTTACACTGATTTTAAAAGCCGTGTTTTTATTGAAGTGTATGTAGAACGTGCTGCCAATGCCTGTGGTTTAGGCCACAGGAGGAAGGCTTTCTGAAGTGACACTACCACACTCAGCCCAGAAGAGTCTTCTGCATGTGTACGTATGCACATTTCTGTACACCTTCCAGCCCTCTTGCTCTCATACAAGATGCAATGTGTGAACCTTACTCCAACGCAGCTTGAAGTTGAGCACGGAGAGCATCACACAGTCTGTGGCCAGTGGCATCAGGAAACCTCCAACACTTCTCACCAGAATTTTCTTATAAAGCAAAGCTACTGAGAGGGACCTGAGAAGCTCAGGGACAGAAGAGCTATCCTGTTCCCCACAGATGAGTCCTGAGCCCTTCTAGGGCCCTGAGCTTCTCTATTGCATTATAAAGTCATTCTCGCGCAGGAGGCTTCTGGAAAATGGAAACTAGAGATGTGGATTCTTTTAAGGTGATCACAACAGCATTTGTTAATTTTCATTTCCTACTTGTAAACCATACAGAGATGCCTTCTTGGCTCAAGAAGGCTTTGAGCCACAATTTGTAGATGATTGGGAGAATATTCTCCAGCAGGATTGATACGAGCTTCCTCCATTCCCATTGCCCAGAAAGGCATTCTTAATGAAGAAATGCTGCTTAAGAGGGACTACAGCCACTTCTGCATAAAAGCTCACAGCAAAGCAGCCATGCTGAGAACACATCACATCAGCGGGTGGCTGATGGTAGACACACATTTTTCTCCTTCCCAATGCCACAAGTTCAGTGTAATAGGTTCTTTGATAAACAGATTTCTAATGGGCAGGATTTAGCCACAACTAAACTGCAACCTCTGCTCATTCTGTAGCTTTTGCAGAGGTGTGAGCCTAGGAGGAAAAAAAAAAAAAAATAAAAAAAATCATGGCTTTTTGAAACCAGAACAAAAGTATAATTCTATGCACCAATTAAAAATGCCATCATTAATTCCTGTGACTCTGTAATCTGAAATTAAACATGTCATACCTTTTCTTTTTTTTTGAAGGCATTAGTTTGCAAGCAAAATTAAATAGTAGTACAGCATGCAGATATGGGCATACAGGAAGCTCAAAGAAAATTACCTGCTTTGCTTTCCCACAAGCAAGCAGTGCCCTGAGGAGGGCAGCAAGTAGGCACGGTATTTAAACAGGCAGAAAACTGTTCCAAATTACATGCTTTGCTAAAACTGCCTTGCCTTTCAAGGGATTAGTGAAGTACCACATGCACTGTCAAACATCATCATAAAATGTAGGTAGAAAGACAGCAGAGTATTAAACCAAAGCTCACTAAAAAAATGCAAAAGCCTTTGCTTTCGTGGCTAACAGGAACGGATTCTTAGTATCTGTACTATCTCCGAATTTCTTTTCTCTAAAGCATCAGGCTAATTTTACAGTATCAAAAGGTTCAAGAAACTGATAACGTAGTACTGATTACACAAGTTAAATGGGAACAATTATAAAATTATTTAAAATCTTTAAATAGGATTCAATTCTAAAACAATTATGTTTAATTTTCAGATGAGTCAGTTTGATAACACAAGTGATAGTACACGTGATCCCCAAAACTCTGCATATTTTAAAACTCAATTGCTTAGTTAGACTTGGTCAGTAAATTTCATGAAAATACATCAAGGTAAAAATAATTGGAAAAATAAATAAATAAAAGGCATCAGTTTCCTGATAGTTTTCTCAAATACTTAACTAAATGTCCAGTTTGGTCACGTTGTGTTAAATATTACAGGAAGGAATATGGTTTCTAGTTATAAAGACTCTCAAAAGCGATTACAGTGCTCAGAGAAAGGAAGATTATAGACAGACACACCATAGGTTTGCTCGGTTCATAAATTAAACTAGAGGCTCTATTTAAAGCTTTTAATATAGCATCGTCCTAACTGTCCAGTCTGTCTTTTCCTACCAGTCCTATTTTTGTCAGTGGCCTCTGGATGCTATTTCCAGGCCATACATAAAACTGGACTGTACGTAGCAGGGCCGGGGGAGGACAGTGTCAATAATTAACTGCAAATTGTTTTTTTAAGCTTGAAATCTAGAAGTATGGGCGGTATCAGCATGGAAACAGACTTTAAGCTGCCAAGAGGGAGGTAATGTATTTAGGGAAGCCAGCAGCTCCAGGCATTTTCAAGGGCGATCCCGAGGCTGTGGGCAGCAGCAGGAGGGCCAGGAGGAGGCGGCGGGGCCTGTGGGCAGGCGGCTGGAGCGAGCGGCCGCCCAGGGCCATCCGCGGCCTTGCAGTGCCCTCTGGTGCCGCTCCCGCGAAACTGGAACAGCCCGGTGCGCTCACCGAGCGCCCGCCGCCGCCGCGGCTCTTCGGACACACACCGAACGAAATTCCACAGCTGCTATATAATCACCCTGCACAGATTGAAGGTAAACGGAAGAACTGCGGGAAAAACGCTCGCTCCATTGCACAACGCGTCACCTGAGCAAAATCCCACGAGGAAGTATAAACCTACAACACAACTGCTGCCTGAAAAGGAAGAACCCAGCAAGTTATCCCATAATATAAAAATATACAACGAGGGAAGGTTAGAGTTGCATTTCCACCTGTTCACAAAACGCCAGGTCCCGTATTTCTTAGTGCTTGAGGAAGCTACAAAGAATACAGTCCCTTTCTTCCCAGCTAAAAGATAGGAAAATAGTCATAACCTTAAGCACAGAACTCTAGGAATACTTTACTTCAGTTCCAGTCATGTTGTGACTTTTTTTTTAATTAAATGAGAAATAGAGATGGATGCTTTCAACAGGATACTCTTACAATGACAAGAAAGAGATGCTTTTGAAACAACACAAAGGGACAATAAGAAACTGCACTTAGCTACAAATTAAAAACATCATCAAAGGTCCTCCTTCTGAAGGCCCTTCGGAGTAGTTTGGGAAGACTCAATTAATCACACTTTCCCTACCCCCACACAGGGGCTATCTCCGTTTGATTTGCTTTGCCTTTTTACTCCGCTGGCGCACACCACATCATGAGGTAAAAATCCAGACACAGCTCAACAGCCGCAGGTGCCCATTTCCACAGTGGAGACACCTCCAGCTCTCCAGGAGGGAGGCACCAGTTCAGCACTGCTGCAGACCAGGCTGCCTACGCTAAGCTGAGCAGCCAGCACTGGTACTGCTATCCTCAAAGTCATGTGCAGTATTGTCACTAGCACAAGGATGCAGAGCTGTACAGTCCCCGGATCCTCCAGATGAGATGAAGTCAACTCCAGTGCTCATGTCAACACATCCATTCACACAAAGCTTTGGCTCAAGACTGCTATTGGGAACCTCTTCCACGTCCTCAACAAGCACGGAATGTCAGGAACATTTTGAGCCTCTCACTAGAAGAAAGACATTGAGGTGCTGCAGCATGTCCAAAGAAGAGCAACAAGGGTGGTGAGGGGTCTAGAGAACAAGTCTTATAAGGAGCAGCTAAGGGAACCAGGGTTATTTAGCCTGGAGAAAAGGAGGCTGAGGGGAGACCTTATCTCACTCTACAACTACCTGAAAAGAGGTTGGAGTGACGTGGGTGTCAGTCTCTTCTCCCAATTAACAACTGACAGGGCAAGAGAAAATGGCCTCAAGTTGCACCAGGGAAGGTTTAGGTTGGATATTAAGAAAAAATTCTTCACTGAAAGGGTTGTCAAGCATTGGAACAGGCTGCCCAGGGAAGTGGAGTCACCATCTCTGAAGGTGTTTAAAAGACCTGCAGATCTGGCACTTTGGCACATGGATTAGAGGTGGACTTAGCAGTGTTAGGTTTATGATTGGACTCGATGATCTTAAGGTTTTTTTCCAACCTAAATGATTTCATGAATATTCTAAGTAACCATTCAAAAAAACAGAAAAAAGGGGGCAAAAAGGCACCTTTGCTCCTGCATATCTTGAGTTTTCTGCAGCTATGTGGGAAGGTCATGTATTTTTTTTCACATTAAGCCGAGTTTTGCTACCAAGGCTTGAGCAGAGATGTTAGCCACTAATTATTAACCACTGTTACAACTTACTTCAGAAGGCTAAGCTTATTGCATCAAACAAGCATTTAAATAAAAAGAACAGTATTTCTAATATAGTTACATCAGAAGATTCTCAAGTCACAAGTTAGATGCGCTCAAAGCTGCAAGCAGTAGCAGGCAGGGGTATTTAAGGTTTCTCGAGTAATCAAACTGCTCAGCCTAAATTTAAGTTATTAACTTATGTCTTAATATTAGTTTTCTCCATACACTGAACAAAAATGTACTCACTTTCGTAAACTGTGTGCATTTTACTTTCATCTACTGAAACGTGTCTTTCAATTACTGCCACAAGTACTTCCATTAAATGCCTATTCCATTTCAGTGGAAGATGTTGCTGTATTTTTAAATAATGTTTCCTTCTCTTACAGTAATTCTTTTCAATCGTATTGTTTCAATGTTTCTTCAGAATTTCAGACAGCAAAAACATGACAGAATCTTTGTAAAACAGACAATAAAACTGCTAGTAATGTCAGATGGATTGCAGTCCCTGTATTTGTATTTTAGAACAGCGAACGTCCAAGCAGTTCTATAATGGAAAGACAGACAGAAAGACAGAGAAACAAAGATCACTTGGATTACTTGCTAAAATGATCATTAACGAATTGTAAAGAATGCTGTTAACTTTGGTGGGTTGCTGAATAGAAACAAGAATAAGTAAAATACAAGAATACATCATTTATGTGACAAAGCACACACATTTTAACACATCAGCCACTAAAATGCATGCTTTTAAGATGTCACTTTGCAGAACTGTGCAAGAAGTTCCCCTTCTGAGCAACAAGGCACAACATCCAGCTTATTGTAGGGGCCTCCAGCACAGGCCAAGACTGGAGAGAAAAGACAATGATGACAATGATCAAAAATCTTCTCTGGAGACTTTCAAGACCTGTCTGGATGCATTTCTGAGTGATCGGCCCTAGTTTTGGCTCTGCTCTGGCAGGGGGGTTGGACTCGACAATCTTCAGAGGTCCCTTCCAAACCCTTCTGTGATTCTGTGAAGAGACATATGGTCATAATTCATCGAAACACATTTTCCTAAAATAAAATATATTCCTGCACATTTATCTTCTCCAAAGAATAAACAATGTGGGAAAGCAGCCCTGCAGGATAATTCCTTTTCTTCTCTTCCATAAATCTGAGGCTATAAGCTACATGTGAAGATGGAACAACATTACACATGAAGAATAATATCATCTCAAAAGTAGGAGTTCCAAGCAGTGTTCTTAAGCTTTTAAGTAAATAAAACTAATGCTGTAATAACCACAATCATCAGAGCAGGAATTTCATTAGAATAAAATTCAGTGACTAACTTGCAGCTTGAAATATAAAACCTGAGAACTGACACGTCATTCTCCATCACTCGGAGGATGACTATCAGAAAGACCTGCAAACACTTCCACTTTCAGCGCTATCTGTTCTTCGGCATCAGCATTTTCCTATCCCACCCTTTACTCTACTCAAAGGAGTTACTGTTAAGATATTTGGAGAAGAGTCTCACTGTTTTTCCTCTTTTTGCTTTCTTTAAGACAGTAAAGACTTGGAAGCCGTCTTCTCAAGTTTATCAATAATTTTTTAAAATATCGAAAAAACAAAGTAAAACAACCCAAACTCAGCACAGGCAAGATGTTTCTTGCATCAGCCTGCAACTTATGGAAGAAGTTATTCAAAGACAGCCATATGGTTGTACTGTAAAGCTTTACCACCAAAGGTCTTTCCCTCTCTGTCCTTGAAGCTGCTGTAACTTTGCTAAGAAGCAAATTAAGTGCAATGGAACAAGAGCAAAAATAAAACCAGTGTTATGTTTCATTTAAAATTATAAAAAAAAAACCCAAAAAAAGCAGCATTGCATGTACCATTGACCCCTAACACGTTATGTCCACCATGTGAATGTGAGAACTGGCCAGTTGTCATTATATGTGCCATTAGAGGTGGGGCTGCAAGGTATGGGGACATGGCCAAGCAAACAGTGACATTGCTGGCTGGGGTTGCAAGAGTCAAGAGAAATCTTTATTCCCACACATTGCCTTAAGTGCAAAGACACAAGCTGAGGAGACAGAGCACAAGCTGAGGAGACAGAGCACAAGCTCTTCACCTGCTTTTAAACACCTTAACAACCTGCACAGCTTCTCCTCTCTGGACAGTGCACATCTTCTAAAATGATCTACCTGGTCATTAAGTACTTCACTGAGATGAACCTGGAATCCACGGTCAGACTGCAGTTTAAGCTAGTGAAAAAAAATAAAGGCTTTTCATTGCATTCAACACTTCAACTGAAAACTGGGATTTTACTTCCAGCTGCAAGAGTAAATTCAGGAGCTGAATCTAATTATTATAATAGGCCAGACCCACTGCAGCTGAGCATCTACTTTGATGGTATTTAGGGGATAAACGATGAAAAAAAAATATCCTAAGGAAGTTGTAGAAAATGGGGAGAGGGAGATGAGGGAAGGGGTAGAGAGCCTCTATCTTTCAAAACATCATAAGCCTTTCACAATACTTCATCGTTATCAAAGCAATAGCAACTAATCACATTTTGAAACTAGGTACAACACAATTAAAAAAACCCAAACAAACAAAAACTAAATTAAAAAACACACAAACAAAAAGCCAAAAATAAACAAACACACACAAACACAAAACCACAGCCTTTTATTTATTTTGCTGCTGAGTTAAAAGAAGATGTCCAATACCTGTTCATAAGATTTTTTTTAAGTGATAATTATAAATCCCGCAAACAGAAGGTTCAAAACAAAGTAGTAAAATTTCAAAATCTTTAAATGGCAGTAAGAAAAGGCAAAGCCTGAAATTGAAAAGAAATATCTTCATACAAATTCCTTACCAAAACATCTGCTGGTCTTCAGGGGCAAAATTATCTGTGTTTGTTTTTCTTTAAAGAACGCATGTGAATTTGTTAAGTAACAACATTTAACAGCAACACAGACATTTGTCTTACTATTAGCAATAAAATTCCATTAGGGATGGTATTTTGAAGTTTCTTTTTTAAATACAATGTTAGGACTAGCCAAGCCATTTCACAGGTCTTTAGTACGTGCAACATGTGTTAGTAGAAATACATTAAAAACACATTCATCCTAATTTAGTTAACAATAAATAATCTTCGAATAGTTTCAAAAAGTTGTAAGCACGTGTTTGTCTGGGGCTACAGACCTATGTCAGTGTAAAGAACATTTATTCCTCCTGACACGTCAAAGAGAAAGTTTTTGACTACCTGCTTAATATTCACAGCTACAGTAAGACTTTGGCAATAGCACACGTGGTTGCTCTTAACTCTGCATTTAAAAGCATAAACAAATTTTAAACCCATGCCACCTTAAAGTTGGCAGACATGGTAACAGTTCTCTTTGGTCTCTAATGCTGCACATGAAACACTGCAGAGCATTCATCTTCTTCATACACTAACATGAAATGAGGGTGAACACAGACAGGAGGAGACGGGCCACAGAATGACTGCCAATTCCTGTTCAAACCAGGACACCACCCTGCAACAAGTATTAAACCTGAAGTTAGGGAGCAGACTGACCACCCCACATGGTCCCCAATCCAACTAAGAGCCTTCCCCTGTCATATAAACACACACAGGTATTGCCAAGAGATGGAGTGGAGTAAACACTGCTGAAAGCTATGGAAACTCATTTTACAAATACTCTTCTCCAATGCAGTCTCTTCAGGAAATTTCTTTTGGAAACTCCTAACTGGTGCCAATACAGAGTCTGTATTCATTGAAGACATGGAATGAATTGGACTGCAGCAGCATCTCAAGCCTTTTTGCAATGTCTACTCATGAGATCTATTTTCAACAAGTCAAAGAACATAGAAAAAGTTTCAGAAAATTTGAAGGAAGACATTTAAAGAAAGGTAACACATGAATAAACATGCTAACTTGACACTGACAGTGACTAAAGCACCACTGTATATGTAAAGATATAAAAGAAGATAATATAATTAATGCCAATTACTGTAGACTTACAGAAAGAAGATCAACTCCAACTAGTGAATAGCTCTCTCACTGCTTTGACCAAGTTAAATTTCTTGTTGATAAAGTCAGTAGCACTTAAGTCACAAATGAAAAGCCACAGTAGGTTCTCTGGCTGATAACCAGGGATGTGCAAGAGAGGGGGTAAGAGAGAACAAAAAGAAAGCCAGCAACTCCAGAAGAGTACCCTCCAATGACCTGCTTTGGCCCAAAAGGCTGTAGACTGAAAGGAGCACATATCCCAAAGCTCTTTCTCTGGGAAACATACGTCAAGATCTGGTAGCACAGAGATTGTCCTAAGCCAGACATACTGAGCATTACAGAAGCCAAAATAAAGCCTTCCTCTATGTAAGCAGTGCCAAAACAACCTGCACAAGTCTGGCACCACCAGAATGCAGATGCCTGTTGGATAAGTGCCTGAACACCACATATAGTCTCTTCTACAATTTGCATGTCCCCTGCTCCTCCTCACCATGAGGTGGAGGACAGACTGCAGTTCTTTTGTATGGGGAGCCCATGAGGCCAGACTCATTGATTCCCTTCTCATGCATGAAGCACAGTGGCTACTCTCCCTGGAAGCAACCAAAGCTAGGATGGACATCCTAAACCAAGGGGCTGACTACTCTGCCTGCTTCCTTGACTTGTCATAGCAAAGCCAGGCACAGACTTCCAATAAAGGCATGAGCTTCTGGCCATCACCAGTGCAGAACATGGCTGCTGAGGGCTCTGTCCACACACAGAGGGAAGGAGAATTGAGCCCTTCTTGGATGAGGATCTGAAACCATATTCTTTCTCCATCAAGTATAAGTAAGGTACCAAAAAACCACTTGCATCACCCATGCTGGTATCAGCCTGTAATTCTTCATCCTCTCTCTTACTCTCCTTCTCACACCTCTCCCAAAAAAACCCTAATTGCCCATCATGAACTCTTAATACTTCTCTTCCCCCCTAACATTTGGGGATGCTGGTTACTCAGCTAACATCCTGTCACAGCACTATATAAATTCTCAAATAGAGATTTAAACTCAAACACTCACTTCACTAACTGACCAAGCTGAAGACTGGCTGCAAGTGCAAAAAGGTTATTCTCACTGAGAGGTCATCACAAGCTTCCAGCAGTATCATAGCTACACTGGTTCTTAAACTCTTAACTATGCCACTTTTTAAAGTTTATGTTATTAAGCAAGTTACTACTGACATGTTTGCCAGGGATACAAATCCTGAGATACAGAGAGAAATTGCAGAATGTTGCTGATGGGAATCAGGATGAAGGGGACCAAAATTTGTCCGTGTGTGAGAATTCACCTTGAGAATATCTGCAACATTTAACAACATAGTGGAGAGGGGATATCTGTCTGGGAAGTGTTTGTCTTTGAAAGACTAGGGACTAAGGTGCATAGCTCATGGGCAGTGGGGTAGGAAGGCTGTAATAGAAAGATCTCACATTTTAATTCACAGGAATCCAAATTCCTAATAGAGCACATGTTTTTAATAGTGAGAATAAATCACTGAAGAGCTTACCAAATATTAAGATGACTGGATACTAGAAATGTTATGCTCAAGATCAGAGGATACATGCTTTCAGAAAAGTATTAGGGTAAAGAAGCCCCATAATCAGCACTGTGAAGCAGCTCAGAGCAGAACAACAGAATGAAGTTTCCTGGTCCACAAACCAAATTTTGATAGCAGTGTTTGTTGGGTTTTTTTAAACTAAAAATTTAAAACTTGAAACAGACGCTGTACTCAAGGAAAGAAGAGATAGATGGCTAATATTCAGTCTTGAAGCCTAAACATAAATCATAGTTGTACACAGTCACTTTTATCTGTGCCTCTGAGCCAGGAATATCAACAGGAGCACGTCAAACAGAGCTAAAACTCCTGCTGCTCAAACACAGTATCAAGCCCAGGAAATTCTTACCCCACAGCTCATTTCTCTGGAGCATGGGGTCAGTCCCAGAAGAGCTGAGACTCCCCTTATGCAAGAGGAATCCAAACCCAATAAATTAATAAATACCACTTTGCCATTTTAAAGCAAACCTGACAAACTGGGGAATCCCATTGAATATTGAAATATTACTTGTCTACCACTTGGAACATGCACCGTTTCCTCTCAATGTGAGACATCACCACAATAAAATAGTCAGAAGAACCCACATCACACAGGCATGAACCTCTTCCTCCCTCGCTCTATGCAGACAAACCCCACCAAACCTCACCACACTTCTGGACCCTTCCCATGTCACTGATGACATACAAACGTCTGCACACAAAGCGAGTACCAGATTGAGACTAAAATCCACTTGTGCATTCCCACATATACACAAGCTGTCTGTAGAGTGTCTGTACCTCTCTTTCCTTTCCCCAGAAATTATCTCACTCCCATGAATTTGGTCCTTTGAGAGAAATTAAAGCTCTAGACAGAACACACAGATTTTGCTGCCTGACTTGCACATAAAGACACTCAGGCTATCATTTGTTGTTTTGTTGGGGTTTTTTTAATATGCTGTAAAGCTTTGCCAATCTTCATTATTAGATGAGGGGAAAAGACTGATAACAGCTCAGTTTTGTCACAGTGATAAACCCAAACCATTAAAGAGGAGAAGTCCACCACAGATGTACCTTTGCTGGTTCATTTTTACAGTTGTCATTTATAGCAGCATTCAACAGCACAGAAGTCAGAGGTGGGAACCTTGCTGATTTCCACACCAGGTTACACACAGGAGTAAAGTCCCAAAATAGCATCTAATCCTTAGCAAAGTTTGCAGTCTAGTTAACATTTGTACAAAAGACCACTCCAAGCCGGAACGTGGCAAACCCGGAGTCTTTATACACGCAGCAACCACGTCCAGGGGTCTTCTAGGCACTGACTCTTCCCCTGCTCATTTGGAGCAGAGTTACCATCTGCTGCTCTTGCCAATCCAACAACAAATCTACCAAATGTCTTTGGTAACCTTACCTAGACAAAAAAAAATAAGAGAAGCCAGCTGTTCCCAAATCTTTAGCCAAAGGCAGAGCAACAGAAAACGAGGCATTAACTCGGCCTCTGAAACAAAGCTCCAGTTTAAGAATAGACTCTATTATTGCCTGGACCTACTGGATAAACTAAGACCGCCACCAAGGTCTGCTTTAAGACACTCTTCCAGACATTAAAGCCATGACACAGACTTCACCTAATATTCCTTTAAAGTTACATTATTGCCAGCTAAATTTGTCATATCTACAATCAGTTTAGGTAATCTAAATGAGCATCACTACCTAGAGAAGTACTTTTTTGAAAACTGTATGTGAATTCATTTTTTCTGCGAGTGAGTATGGAGTTCTAAGAACATATATTTTAAATACCATGATTGGTATAAAATAATTGTTCAAATTCCAAGAGTCACGTGCAAAGCACAACACCAAGAATGACACTGTTCTTTGTGCCAAATGAGGAAGACTGGTCTTGGAGAAGAGAAAGTGCTTTTTTGTGCCCGTGAACTAAAAATGTTCCTGGTACCCACAGTCATGACACTTCTTAACCTGGGCTTCCAAGGAAACGCTCATTGGCAGCACCCCATCTGATGTATGAGACATGGATGACAAACAGGCGTCCTCAGAGTAACTAACGTGAAACCTTTGACAGCTACACTCCAACAGGAGCCTGGCACATGCCTGAATGCCCAGGAAAATGCAGTCTGTGGATGTACCTGGGTATTTTCAGTTAGCCCAAAAAGCAAAACAAGAAGCCAAACTGAGAAACACCACATGACTATTGGAAAACAGAAGCATCTAAAGCACTGCATGGCTTACAAAGCACAGACATGAGAAAGGATCACTGCTTCAACATCAATGGCCATCAACAGTCACATGAGCGTATCAACTTGGCTCTTTGTTAATGGTCTTGATAAGAAGGACACTGAGGTGCTGGAGCATGTCCAAAGAAGGGTAATGAGGCTGGTGAGGGGTCTAGAGAACAAGTCTTATGAGGAGCGGCTGAGAGAACTGGGGTTGATTAGCCTGGAGAAGACTCAGGAGAATCATTATCACTCTCCACAAGTCCCTGAAAGGAGGCTGGAGTGAGGTGGGGATAAGTCTGTTCTCCCAAATAACGAGTGATAGGACAAGAGGAAATGGCCTCAAGTTGCACCAGGGAAGGTTTAGCTTGGATATTAGGAAAAAAGTTTTCACTGAAAGGGTTGTCAAGCATTGGAACAGACTGCCCAGGGAAGTGGTGGAGTCACCATCCCTGGAGGGATTTCAAAAACATTGTATATGTGACACTGAGGGACATAGTTTAGTGGTGACCTGTCAGTGCTGCATTAACAGTTGAACTCGATGATGTTAAAGGTCTCTTCTAACCAAAATGATTCTATGATTCTCTATGTAACAGAACTGAATATGGGAAAGGATGAAATATAATCATGTCCACTGCCAGTTCTTGCAGCAAGGCATTACAAAATCAGCAGCCATTTAAGGCGCTAAGATTAATGAAAAGCACAGAGACTGTTTTCTACGTAGAAAAAACCTTGGAGGACATAGTTCAAAGAGCTGAAACACTGTAAAGGGCAGAAAAGGGGGCTGGAATAAAGGCGAATGAAGTCAGTTGTTATTCATGTTCACACATACAGTAGACCACCTCATTGCAATCGAGAGAGCCTTTCAAATCATACCAAAAATCCCAGCTAGCTTCTTCCTCTATAGCCAGGCAAGAACAAGAAACAGCAGCTGGCAAGAGGCAGGGGGTGGGGGAAGAGAGAGAAACTTTTAACCTACACCTGGGGGAATTGAGCCTAAGAACCTTAATTGACTCAATTAAATCTGTAGAGAACAGAGATACTGTAAATACTAGAACTGGCTTGGAAAAAGGAAGGGAAAAACCCTTGAAGGCAAAACATCCTTTTATTCTATGATCTCCGTTGTGCCACACAATTCAGAAGACAGAGGTTTGCCCCACGGCTATATTAAGGGTTATGCTTTGTGGTTTACAATTTTGATATGACATTTCTGAGGTTTCTCAGGATATCTCATGAGAGGGCGGGCTTAGAACGTATGGTAGAAACACTTGTTCTACTACAGAAGTTCAAATCTGGGGAAGAACCTGCTATAATATACTGAGCTATCAATCCAACTGCCGATTCCTTGCAGTAAAGGAGACACGGGAAAGCTGAGCTTTTTCTTCTTTTTTTTTAAGCTTTACGTTTATAAACAGATACACAATATAAATGGAAAATTCCCCTTTCCACAAATAATCAGGAAACTACACGATGTCTTTCTCCTCAGGATGTTATCGCTGTAACTAAACAATTGAGGGGTAGGGTGGTGGTGTCAGTTTTTATGGTAGTACCATAGCTACACAGGCCCTTCCACAATGCTGGTACTTGGCCTCCTGACCAAGTAACAGAGAAACACTTCACCTGAAACAGCATGACAGCCACAGCAGAGAGAAGGGAGTAATGGCCTTGGCAATTTCATTATAAAGTTCATCTTTACCCCCACACATTAGCTGGCGAATTTTAACATTTCAGCTCTGAAAATGCACACTAAGGCCATGACAGAGCATAGGAATATTCTAATAAATATTACAAGTGTCAACAACAGAACGAAAGACCTAAGTTTAAAGAATGGGATTTAAAACCTGAGTGTAGTTTATGAACTGTACAGTGAAAGTTTAGCCTTAAAAAAACCCAAACATTATCTAAACCAGATGTTGGCTTCGAAACACTCAATTTATGATAAATTGTTTTAATATTTATACCTAGCACAAGCACTGTCATAAATCAGACAAAGGCAAAATATAACGAGCATTCTGAGGTAAAGAAATTACACGCTCCTGCTTTGCAACACCAGTGCATTTGGAAAGCAAAGGGAATAAATCTCACAGTGGCTTAAAGATGTTTTTCTTCACCTGCCCTCCATGAGCAACGCAACCAAGACAGCAACGCCCCCAAACAAATTATTACCAACAAAACCCCGCACACACACACCCCCCCACCCACCCCCCCCCCCCCCCCCCCCCCCCCCCCCCCCCCCCCCCCCCCGCCCGGAGGAGCCCGGGCCGGGCGGGGCCGCGAGGCCCTGCCAGCCCAGGGTGCCAGTGGCTGCTGGGTGCCAGCGCATGGGGCTGGCACAGCTCCAGCTGCTCCCCCCCAGCACCCCCACGTCACCCACCAGTACCCCCAAGGACGGAGGAGGCCACAGGAGCTGGGACTCATCCCATGTCCCTCGGCTGTATCCATTTGCTGGAGCAGGATTTGCCCCTCAGGGATGTGCTCCCTGGTGCCCACACCCACTCCTTGCACAGATGCCTGAGTTGAAGGATGGAGGGTTGTTTTCTACACCATTATCCCCAGTATCTGCAGACCTTTACATAAGGTTTAGGCTGGAGCTTGATTGCTCCAAGATGTCTCAGGCGGTGGCCTCCTAAATGAGCCACAGTGAGTCAAATTCCTGTTTGAACAGCTGTGGAGCAGCTGATCCCTGCAAGGTCTTGCAAAAAGAGGATTGAACCCAGAAATCTTCTTGCTGCTGTTAGTGGTTGTGGTGTTTTAATGGTTTGCATCCTTCTCAGGTGGCTTTTTAGGGGCCTCTGGAAGGGTTTGGGTGGTGGAGGGACTTCTACCCACCTCTACTCACTCACATGTCCCACTCTGAAGGCAAAAGACGTTCAGCTGGGCTTTTATCCAATCTTTTGTGACCCAAGCCCAGAGCTTTGGTGGGTTTCTCTGTGCCTCGTCCCCTCGGTGTCCTACTGATGCTGGTCCTGTTCCCCCATCTAGTGGAAGACAAGGTGAAGGACCAGCTGGAGGCGGCCAAGCCGGAGCCCATCATCGATGAGGTGGTACGTACATCGAGAACCTCTCCGCCTCTCCTCGCTGCGTCCAGGCTTGGACCTCACCTGCAGCTCTCACTGGGTGTCTCCTCTTCCTCCCTAGGATCTGGCAAACCTGGCCCCCAGGAAACCAGACTGGTGAGTGCTTACAAAGCCCTGCTCCTGGGAAAAGGGGTGTGGACATCACTGGTGGGTTACCATCGCCTCGAGGTTGTCCAGGTTGGGTTAAAAGTGCTAGAAATGGGCAACCCAGCCCTTCTCTGAGGGGAGGCATGAGGCACAGGACTGTCCTCCCTCGTCCCGCTCACGCTGAGCGACTCTGCTCATCCCTTGGTGGCCTTGGTGACAAGGGATGCTCCGGCCCTTGGGTTGGTTTGCCCATGAGTTGCCCTGTGATGCTCACAGGAGAGAGAAGGAGCTTCTCTTCCACTGGCAAAGGTGTCATGTGGTCCCCGTGTTCCCATCTGCCAGGGGTGAGGGTTTCTTCTGATGTTGTCTCTCTCCTCTCCAGGGACCTGAAGCGAGACGTAGCCAAGAAACTGGAGAAGCTGGAGAAGAGGACGCAGCGAGCCATCGCCGAGCTGATACGTGCGTTACGGTGCCGCTGGGGAGGCCTTACGGGGTCACCAGTTGTTCCAGAGGGATTACAGGATCCTTTACTGGGAGCTCAGTGCCTTGCTCTTGAGCCAGGGAGGGGCTGGTGGAGCTTGATCCCCTTCCCAAAAGGGTCTGTCAAGCTGTTGGTCCCAAGTAGCTTCCTCGAGGCTGCACACGGGCACAGCCCGAGGACGGGGAAGGCTGGTTTGTGAGTCTGGGGGCTGCAGTTCAAGTCCTGCACCGTGTCAGTTCCCCAGTACAACCAGTTTATCTCTTTCTTACTGACAGGAGAGCGGTTGAAAGGGCAGGAGGAGGAGCTGGCGTCCGCCGTCGGGTCAGCGAAGCAGGAGGGAAGCGACTCCGACTGAGGAGGTCCAGCCTGTGGACCTGCCTCTTCTGGCAGCGCAGATCCCCTTGCTCTTGGGTAGAGGCACCTTGCTGGGACACGCTGCTCACCAAGGCTTTGCCAGGAGCCCCCAGATCCCACCGTGCCCGACGGAGAGGGGTGGATCCAAGGGGCCCTGCTGTCCTCTCCTCTTGAACTGACTGCTGAGGAACATTTCATAGATAGCTTTTTTTGGGCTGGTGGGAGCAGGACAGACACCCACGTTAGCTTGAACCTGGGGAGCAAGGAAGGTGTGGACAAAAGGGGCCAGAGGTGAATTCAGGCTGACTCCTCTTGCTGGGTGAGCAAGGAGATGCCCACCCAGCCAATGTCAGAGAGGCACCACCAATTCCCAGGGGACCGATGCTCCTCTTCTTGCCCAGAGGTGCCTTTGTCAAGGTGCTCCTGTCTGCAGAGGAGCTGGTGTAGCTGCCACATGGGGATCGATGAGGTGACTTGCTCTGGTTGTGAGCATTTGAGAACGTCCTTGGTCAGACCAGGCTCATGCAGAATAACTCTGCTGGAAGGGGTCATCTGTCTCAGGACTTGTGGGCTGATCTGGGTCCACCTGAGGTTCACCTGGAGTTTGTTCTGCTCCCTGAAGCTTCCTGACCCTCCAGGCCGTGCAGCACGTTCCCCTCTGCGAGATGTTTTACAGTTGTCAAAGTTTGTGGTTGACAAGTCTTTTCATAATAAAACTGTCCCCAGAGAAGAAGTTGTCACTTGTTCTGCGTAGGACCGGGTGGAGGAGGGTCACTTCATCTCCCATGTGTCTCTGGGGACTTCACTCTTGGCTGGTCCCCATCACCTTCGCCTCTCAGCAGGCTTCATGTAAGATTGAGGTGGCCAAGGAGGTCAAGCACAACTCGTGGGCCGGAGCTGTGCTGTGGATGGGGCCACCTGGGGTGATGCCAACCCCGTGCCACAAATCGTAGAGTCGTGGAATAGTTTGGGTGGGAAGGGACCTTTCAAGGCCACCTGGTCCAACCCCCCTGCAGGGAGCAGGGCCATCTGCACCTAGAGCAGGGTGCTCAGAGCCCTGGCCAACCTCCCCT
>WUAM01000179.1:16574415-16591139 GCA_024336885.1 Actenoides hombroni | reverse complement strand
ATTGCCCTTCTCTGGCCACGCTCCAGCCCCTCAATGTCCTGCTGGGAGTGAGGGGCCCAGAACTGACCCCAGGATTCAAGGTATCAATGAGAAGCAACAACTGGCTGTCTAAGATGAAAGGCAGCTGCTTTCAGTGAATGACTGAACAGGTTAGCAGCAGAAAGCCCAGCAAGCATCAAATGCCCAGGGAAGAGTTCAGAAGTCCAGGGATTTTTCTTTTTTTGATCTGGAAAACCTTTCTAGATTTCTTTTTTGTCCAAATTAATTTTTGCAGGAAGAGAAGGATAAAAATGGGATTCTCTTTCATGTTTTCTGACTTGGGAAAGGATCTGTCCTTTAGGGAACTGCATTTTTTGCAGAATCTGCTTGATGGTGGAGCTGTACCCCCCTAGAATGTCTGTCCCGTGCATGGCAAATCCTGCCAGAAACACCCAAAAAGGGATGAAAAAGACTTCAGAAAACCAAATCAACCACAGTTCCCCACATTTATGACAGCTATAAAGGGAGGATGAAATGGGCAGAGCTCAGGGGCACCAACTGCACTGTCTGTGGCAAGAGGGACGAATCCACCCTTGGATGTAACGCAGGGTCCCGCTGGGATATTGCGACTCTTTCATCCTCTCAGCTCATTTATTTATTTTTTTTTAATAAATCAAAAATAATCTCTGATTCAATTATCCGCTGAATCAGTTCTGGCTCTCGGGTCCCGGCAGACGGAGCTGGTTTGGTTGCAGAGGGGGAATGGGGTGGACTGGAGCTAAGCTGGAGGGAGAGGAAGAGGCAGAGAGAGAAAGGAGAGGGTTAGGGGGAGGTGGGAGGCAGGGAGCTTTCCTCCCTGCGTCTGGAATGCGGAATACGCTCAGCTGAATTTACAGCACGCACCAGCTTATTGAATTTTCCATCTTCGCCGTGGAATCGGCATCAGAGAGAATATTAAACGCTGTGCTTTTCAGTCTGTGGCTGTGGAAGTTCGGAGGAGGCGGCGGGGTGGGGGTGGGGGGGTAAGGCAACACCCCCAGAAGTTTTATGGCTGGAATATAAATCCCCCATCCGTTGGTCTGCTGTGAGCTCGGCGATGCTGCACGTCCCGAGGAGCAGCGAGCTTCTGCTGGTGAAGCTCAACATTGCAACCCATCAGCCAAGCGCTGCTCTGATGAAAAAAAGACCCTGGAGGAGTCAGGAGAAGAGCTGCCAAGTGCCCGTAATGATATTTCTGTGATGTTCAGAAACCTAGAGGGGAGAGGGAAGGGCTGTTCTGCCAGGTGTTTTGTGTGATGATGGTGGGACACCCTACAGGAGACGTACGGTTTGTCCAGTCAAGACTGGTGAGGAGCGGGAAAGGGGGAATAAACCCATGAAAAAGGATCAGATCAGGCCTTCATCCTGCATGAAGATGCCCCAGAAATAACCCCAATTAAAGAGTCCTGCTTTCAGAGAGTTTTCATTATGCTGAGGTCTCACCAGCTTCTGCCATGGAATCACTTGAGCATCCCCTGCGACTGGATCTGCAGTGGTAGCAGCCCCTGAGAAACCACAGTGGGATGAAAAGGCTGAATCTTGGGGTTTTTTTGCAGGCTCAGAGCCCACTGTGGGCATTTTGTGGCTTGAATCCTTCTGCAGGGAGTCTGCCCTGCCTATGAAGTTAAGGAAACTTACCCAACCTCATTGAATGGTAGAATCATAGAATGTTTTGGGTTGGAAGGGACCTTTCAAGGTCATCTTGTCCAACCCCCCTGCAGGGAGCAGGGCCATCTGCACCTAGAGCAGGGTGCTCAGAGCCCCGGCCAACCTCACCTACAGTGGTGCCAGGGATGGGGCATCTACAAGCTCTCTCCTGGGAGCCTCATGTGGCTTTGATGGCCTCCTCCTTTGCTGAACTAGTCTGTTTTATGTTGGGGTGTGCAAGGGTGAAATAGATGTGGTTAAGCCCTCACCTCCTGTCAAAGGTTAGGGCTGGGCTGGCCACTAGATGAGTGACAGATGTTCTCTGTTAACCCCTCTCATTTCACAAAGGGGAAGAGAAAGGGAATAAGGGAGAGAGACTTATGGGTTGAAGAGAAAACTAAACCAACTTTAATGAAAATAGTATTAATAAAATGAAATATATACAAAACCAGTATCAAGCCCAATCCTCCCAGGTCACTGTTACCACTGATGCTGTGGATCAGGCACTGGGGAAGTCCCAAACTGGACTCACTTTCAGATAGGAGCTGGATTCAGGAATACACAGATCAGGATTGAAGGTAGAACGGACAGTGTCCTCCTTGGACACTGGCCATTGAAGAAGAGGCTTGACCCTCGTGATCTCTCAAGGGATGACCTTGCTGGTCAGTTCAGGGTCAACTGCCCTGGCCGCTCCCCCTCTCAGGTGCCACCTCTTACTGCACTCCCAAGGTGGTGCACAAGATGGGTCTGCACAGGAGCAAGTTTAAGCAAGAGCCTCTCTGCGCACACCAACTCTTGGTAGTAACGACAACGGCATTGAAAACCAGCCCCGGGTGTCACTGCTGCCAGCGTGTCCTGCACACACAGCAGAGATCTGCCAACTGGAGAACACACGCAGTGGTATGAGACTGCAGAGACAGGGATGGCACCAAAATAACCTGACCTTCCCTTGGGCTTGCAATGGGCTGGTGACTCCAAGATAAAGCTGGCGGCTCCTTGTTCTATTTGGAGTGGGTCTTCGTGACAGACGAGTCCAGAGCTGGAAAATACAAGAAAATGCTCAGTCTCTCCAGTCATGTGGAGGTTTTAAATAGCTCCCGTAAGGTATTTTGCTCTCCCTAGTCAGTGAAAGACTGTGGTGGCTACTCTTGGTAGATGGGGAAGTCGCAGCAACACCCAGAGAGGTTTTTCCTTCTCACTTGCTCCAAGCTAAAGTTGTTCGTAGGAATTTTTCTGTGGCTTTTACTGCCTTTTGGATCAGGTCCTAAATCATGCACTCAACTATACGTTGGAAACCACATCCACCAAATAATATCCTTCAAGTAGCAGAGAAGATTGTGGATTAAGTTTCACTTGGAAAAGCAGAAAAGGCAAAGCGAAGCTCGAGCGCAAACCTCTGCCAGGAACGTCTCCCTGTGCTAAAACCCAGTTGTGCTTCGGGACAAAAGGAGGTTGGGCTCAGACCGTTGTGACAACTCTACTTAGCAAGTGAGGAGAAGACAATGCGCCCTAATAGCGCAATTTGCTTTCGCTGAAACACCAGCCTGACTCAGTGTGTCATTAAAATACTGCGGGAAACCCAAAAGCCAGCGTTTTGGCACCGCGCTGCGCGCCTCGTGCGGGGGGATGGTTATTTTTAGGATGATGGTGTAATATATAGTGATGTATTATGTTATACTGTATTATTGTCAGGGTATATATACACCTCGTTAGAATTATGACTGGCTGGAGGGGTCTCCAGACAAGGTGGGCGGCTGTTGTTACTATAATGTGGCAGCCTAAAGAGACATGTCCAGCCTGGAGAAGAGCAGCCTGAGAGGGGAGCTGAGCAATGCTGAGCAAGAGCTGAAGAAGGGGGGCAAGAGGCTGGGGCCAGACTCTGCTGAGTGGTGCCCAGTGACAGGACAAGGGGCAATGAGCACAAACTGGAACGCAGGAGGTTCCACCTGAGCAGGAGGAGCAAGTTGTTTGGTGTGAGGAGAGGGAGCCTGTGCCAGGCTGCCCAGAGAGGCTGTGGAGTCTCCTCTGGGCCCATTAATCAGTAACTTGTACCTGTTACCCATTGTCTTCACCACGTGTCTCATTGTAAAAAGAGTCTCCATATCTGTAGCCACCCTTTAAATACTGGAACACAGTGATAGGTCTCCCCTAAGCCTTCTTTTCTCCAGGCTGAATCAACCCAGTTCTCTCAGCCTTTCATAGAATCATAGACTGCCCTGGGTTGGAAGGGACCTCCAAAGGTCCAATCCCCTTCAGTGAGCACAGACATCCTCAGCTAGATCACATTGCTCAGCACCTCATCAGACTCTTCCCTCACATGGCAGTTCCCTCTCCCTGGATCATCTTTGTGGCCCTTCTCTGTACTCTCTCCAGCCTTTCCACATTTTTATTTCATTTCTTTTTTGTATAGCAGGGACCAAAACTGATCCCAGCACTCCAAGCATGGCCTGACCAGTGCTGAGTGGGATAATGAGTCTTTATCTCCACTGGTGATGTCCTTGTTGATGCAACCCAGCATCCCATTGTGTTTCTTTGCTACAGCACCACCCTGCTTGCTCAGGTTGAGCTTCTTGCCTACCAGGACCCCCAAGTCCCTTTCCGCAGTTTTAAATTTTACTGACTACAAAGTCAAGTTTCCTTCCTTGTCTTCAGATGAAACTTTATCTTCATGCAGGACTAGGCAAGGAACAACAACTCACCAGGGCAGGCTTGGGGTAAATCTGGTGATGCATCAGACCAGAGGACTAATCAATCATCCTCTTTTGAGGCCCACTCATAATTTTGACCAAGAACAGTCTTGGGGGTCTCTCTGTAGTCCATGGAGAGGGTCACTTTGTAAGAATTTCATACCTTCATTAGGCTGGATCATCTTTGAATCTATCTATTGACTAGATGATGAGACCTCTGGCTAGAGCTGGTTCTTCATTTTGCAGCAGCGATTTTAAGTGGTAATAATAAGCAAGACCCCCCGACCATTCCTGTCATGTGGGATACGTGAATTTATTGCCACATTAAATAGAAGCAAGTAATGAAATAGTATCTGTCACACAGGGAACGAGCAGTTTCTTGTTCACGACCTCGCTGGCCAGACTCCAGCTGGGAGACAAGGGGGACTATTGTAACCGACTTAAAGGTTACTCAGTCTCCAGTTCTCACCTTGTTTGTTCTCAGCTTCTCTTTTTATTGCATTTTTCCTTTCAGATCACAATATTAACATCCAATTGACTCCATTTAGATGTCCTCGTTGATGAAGAATCCAACAGAAAATGGGGTTTGTTCGCTTCTATCCTGGGAGATCCTGCACTGACTGTCTCTTGGGCACCGTGGTATTACTCGTGGCTTTGTTTTACACTGATGTAAAATTACAGACTAATTGGGGTTGGAAGGCACCTCTGGACATCATTAGATCATCTCCTTACTCACTGTCTCACACTTCTTTGCTTACAATATCCCCTCCACCGTAATTAGGGATCTGATCTGATCTGCTCTGAGGCCAGGCTGAGAGAGTTGGGGGTGTTCAGCCTGGATAAGAGAAGTCTCCGGGGAGACCTGGAAGATCTCAGTAATATTGCTGGAATAATTCAGGAATTAATTATTCAGGAATAATTCCCCGCAAATCGGTAGCGCTGAGTCGCTCTAAGAAAAAACACACCCAAATCAGGGCTCCTGGCCTGCATTTGTGGGGAGGGTTTCTCCAGCCAGCCTCCTTCAATGCTCTCTTGTCCACTTCCCGTTTCAATTTATCCCCCAAATCCTCATTTCCTTGTACTCCTTTCCCTTCGGGCGGCCCGTTGTTCCCAGGGGCAGGGGCTGCTACCAGCTCTGCAGTGAGAGCTGGAGGATTAACCCACTCCGGGTTGGACGCCGGACAAAGAGTCCACACAAGCTCTGGGAGAGCCTGGGACAGAGATAGAGGATTAAAAGCATTCCCCAGCTCCCTTTGACACCGGGAGGGTCTTCTCTGTCGAAGAGACTTTCCCTGTGGCTTCTAGCACATGTATAATTTGTGACGAACGAGGCCCCAGGGCATTGGCTGCAGACGGAGGGTTGTTTTGATTGTAACAGGCTTTGATTCAGAGGAGCCAGAAATTATTTATTTTCGTTCAGCTTCCCTCCTCCCCTTCATTCCGAGGCAGGATTGAGAAACTCTGTTCGCAGGGTTCGGGGTCTCCAGCTGCCTCGTTACCTGATGGCCTCAGATGAGCGGTGAGGTCTTGGTGGAGCAGGGCACCGAAAGCTTGGACTGCAAATGTTCTGAAATTTGCCCCCTCTTCTATTCCTCTGCAATTTGTTCAGAAAAAGGGCAGCCCCGGCAAGCTGGTCCCTTCTCAAGAAATCTCCTTGCCAGGAATGACTCCCTTTGCATTCCCTGCAGGAAGGACTTACAAGAGGAGTTGGGCATGGTCCCGCTCTTCTTGCCATAGGTAGGTAGAAGATGAGCAAAGCTCTTGCCCCTTTCTCAACATCCAGAGCATTTTTGGCTAAATCAGGTGGAGGAGATTCCCCGATGGTTTCATGGGTAGAGGGACTGTCTTCAGCATCCCAGCTCTTGGACTGATGTAGTGTTCATTTGACAAGAAAGGTTGGACCAGATGATCCTTGAGATCTCTTTAGTTGTCTGGGTTTCCATGGAGCTAGTCTCTGACTTGCCTCATGCTCCTTTTTTTTGTTCAGTGAAGAGGAACATGGTCTTTAAATAGAGCTTGACCTAACTTGGGGCTCGGTTTGGGTAAGATGAGTTGCACTAGGGACTTCATAATGGTGAACAACCTGCCTAGGTGAAGACATCTACCTTTGACCTGAGGAACTCCATCTTCACTCCAGGCTCATCCAGGCTCATGCCTGGTGTTTCTTCTGTGAAGACCAAAGAAGAGAAAGCAGTGAGGGCTGGATGCAAGTGGTGCCATTACTTCTGCATCTTATCTGCCTTGACCTCTGCCCAGGGCTTTGCTCTCACTCTGAGGTGCAGATGAGACCCCACCACTGCCTTGACTTGATGTTCCAGGCTAGGTGGAACTTTGGAAAACTTCTAGACATCAACCCAGATATTCAAATCCCTCAAAAGGCTGGACAGAAGAAAGAAAGGGGTGTCTAGGTATACCACCGTTTATTTGCACAAGTCGGGTTTTTTCAGGATTGATTTTCTCATCCAAAAACCCAAATACATGAGAAAAAAAACTTGTTCCTGCTTGGTATGAAACTTTTGCTTCTATTTTTACATGACTGCAGCATAATGAGGAGGACCAGGGTTGGCTTTGACTGTTGGCCCAGGTTTATTTGGAACACCAGAACTGAAGCTCTGGACCTCTGTTTTGATTGGCCTTCAGCAAGCAGTGACAAGCATTTCATCCCAACACTGGGACAAGTGTCTGCATGGCTATTGCTGATGGCACACAAATGCTGGCTATTTTCTATCAAAACATATTTTGATGAAACACAGTTTTCACCAAATCCCTTTGCCCTTTCCAAGTCACCACTGGGAAGCAAAGGGCTACCTTTTTTGGGGTCAATCCGCATGGAAAACTTCTTGGAACTGTCACTTCCATGGCTCATCCCCTGCTCGCTTGGATAGGCCTTGACTAAATCCCGTCATTTGTGATGTGCTGCTGTCTCTTCTCTGGCTGAGATGCTGTAATTCATGGCTTGGAATGACAATGACAAAAAGCCAATCCAGCTCAGCTGAGCTCCTTCACCCGTGAGGGAGAAGACAACTTCCAGGATTTGTGGACCTGTCCTTTACACCAGGAGTTCAGGCTGATCCAGATAATTATGGTTTTCCCCTTAGCTCAGATGTCTCAGCAGAGGTTTTTTGACCTCCTCAGGAATGGAAAACTCAAACATTTCAACTCTTCCTCCCACTGAGACAGGAACAAACACCGTAAGAACTGAATTTGGCCATTCTGTTTTCCACAGCCATCACTCAACAGCTCAAGGACACCAGTCTGGGAGGCACCATGCACTCGTCCCTAGCCCCGGATTGCCAGCTACGTGAGGACTTGGAGGGGATGCTGGGAAGGCAGCTTCGGATTTGCATTGTTCAGGGTCTGTGCTGAAGCCGCGTGTGCTGAAACCTCTCAGCAGCTCATCACCACGTCACCCTCATCCTCGGTACGAAGGGACTAAGGAGTAGGTGATGATCCACAACGTTCCTACCTCCCGCACCTCCCAGCAGCTCTACACTCATAAAAACAGTAAGATCTCAGTGGCTAATGCTTTTTTTTCTTTTTCTTTTTTTTTTTTTTCCTCCACTTTGTAAAGTGGGCTCCACTCCAGCACATTGTAAAAGCCTCTCATTTTGAGATCCTTTCAAATTCAATCAGTATTCAGGTTTGCATGATTTGCAGTGATTTTTAACAGTAAATTAACAAGGTTGCAAAGGAAAGCAAAACCCTGTCTCAATTTTTGGTCACTAGAAAAGGAAGACTATGTTCATTGAGCTGTCAGGACAGTGGTTTTTCTGGCTACCCCCTCATCTCACCGGATCTCAGAACTCATCGATGAAAAAATATTGTGGATTCACTTCTCTTTCCATTGAGACTGTGGCTGGCCTTCTCAGATGATTTATCTGCCCAGTTTTATAGCTCGTGCGTTGTGAGTTCAATTGGGATTGTGACAGCTACTTAAAAATCATCCATTTGGAAAAAATTACTTGCTGTCAGAGGAATAAAAATAAGATGATGTCTGTTTCTTGTATACATTCAGGATGACAAGGACTCTTGAAGACTTCAAGTGTTTTTTTCTGATTCCAGTCCAGCTTTTGGGTCATTTTTTTCATGTTTTTCATTGGTGGAGAATCAAATGCAGTGAAGCAGAAGCACCTAACTGATGGTCTTGAGTTGGATGCTTTGAATTTACGTGACTGACAGTGGGATGGTCCATGGAGGGGGGCTTGGCTCGCTCTCGCTGCTTGTCTGCAGGATCATGACTAGCCCAGCCCAGCTCTGCAGGTGGCTCTTGGCCATACGAAAGTCTTGGTGTGGAGCTGAGGAGGTAGCTACTCATGGTACGAGCTCTGAGCTCTCCTTCAGAACTCTCCTGGTGAGAGCAGACCTACTGATAGTAGGGCAGTATGAGCTGCTTTTGTACCCTGGCTTGCGTGGTGTGGCTTGTCCTCAACTGTGAGCCACGGCGTTGCGTTTTTCACCTCTCAGAACTTCTTCGCCACCATAGACAGGGCTGCAGCCAGTGACACCACTGGAGGACCAGTCCTCTGAGATATCTGTGGACCCTCTGAGGCAGAGCACACCCTGGTCTGCTAACAGAATCACAGAGATATTGCAGTTCTGGTGACTTTGTAAAGTTTCTCTTCTTTTTCTCTCTTAATCTGTTGGGGGTTTTTTTGCTGGTTGTCTTCCTGCCTTGGCTGTTCTTTAAATGTCCCCTGCAGTCACTTTTCACATGATACCTTATCAGCCTTCTGTTGACGTTGCTTGGCTAGCAAGAACACTCTAGGGTAGTCCTTCGGCTTGAATAAATACTCTGGATATGCTGTTTAAATATTCTGCTTATGTTTTTATTTGCCCTTTAGCTTCCTTTTCATTTAGGGCTCTGCAAATCTTCAGTGACAGTGGGTTTGGCTGTATTTGAACAACCTCCACGCAGGGGCTAAAGGAATGCTTTTTGTTACTAAATTTTTTTATATTCCTAGCTTTTTTCCAACTTTTTTTTTCCTTTGGGATTCTCTGAGGGTCAGGATCGTCTCGGATTCCTCTGCTCCTCTTGCTCAGACTTTGCTTCTTTCAAACAGTGGCTTTGGGTGCTGCAGGTCTGGAGGACCTACTGTGAAGCTGAAAGTGCTCTGAGTCCCAGCTGCCTCCCAGCCTCATGGGGAGTATCATGAAGGATGGAAGGGGTGTATGGCTCACATCTGGGCAGGACATCACTGTGAGATCACCTCTTTGAGCAGGACACTGAGGCAGGAATTATCAGCTTTGGGGCAGTATGATGAATGCTACTACGTACAAAATATCCATCAAAACGTGGTCCGTGGGCAGAAGTGCTCTGACTGTGGCTGTGTTAATGCTTATGGGCCATGCCCGATGTTCAAACCTTGCCTCTGAACACCGAGTGGAAGCTACATCTCTCACTTTTTGGTTTTGAGCTCTTTCGATCCTTGTTAATGCAACAACTGCTTATTCTCAGGTAACATCAGTGCTGTGGGAAGGACAGTCCGGATGCACATTCTTGCCATATTTCATCTCTGTCAGGACAGGAGATTCCCCCGACACCTTCCTCTCCAGGAGCCAGTTTGGAAAATTTGGGAACCACCTCTGTGGGGCTCAGGCTCTGAGCGATCCCATCAGCATCTTCTCAGATCCTGCTGAGCCATCACTTTTGGTCCCCGGAGTTGTGAAGCACTCTCAAAAGCAGAAACACCAGATGAGGTGATGTGTGATTTATCAGATCCAACACTATGATACCATGGAAGCCGCAAAATTCAAGGGGAATTTTGGAGTTCGTATACACATCAACACGGTGGAGCAAGGAGTCTCACTGGGCAGATCCATGGTAGGAAAAATGACGTCTGGACATCTTGATACCAGCAAAGTGTCAGCAATTTGGAAGGAAATAATGGAAAAACCACTTTGCGGAAATGAGTCCCTTGGCCCTTTGGAAAAAAATGAAAATAACAAAGCATGTTCAGTTTATTAAACAACACCATGGATCCTTTCTTGCAATTTTTCATAGGCATATGAAATGTATTAGGAGGAAAATATATGTCATGGAAGTTGGTAATTGGTATCAAGTAGCAGATGACATTTCCATTTCTGATCTCACTTGCATGAGCATGCAGTTAATAAAAATAGCCCAGCTATCTCACGTAGAACATGCCAGCACATGCAAAGTAGTTCTCAAGTGATACTGGGAACGTGTCTGCTTGTCTGAAACACATGGGTCATATAAGTTGCACATAAACCTTAAGCAAGGTATGAGCAGTATCTGGGTCTTATGAGAACTCTCTGGTCCAGCATGGAAAGAACAGGCTTTAAACAACTGGATCTCATTCTAAATGTCATCATTTTATATGATCTTGTATTTTAAAAATGGGAATTTTTTTCCCCTGCATAGATAATCTGCTTCAATGTGGGCTGTATCCTTAAAGGAGAGTCACTAAGGTTTGGTTGGAAAACTGTCTGAAACAGCCCAGCTTTTGTCGCTGGATCCAACGTTGGTCTTTGGGGTAACAACTGAGCTCTGTGTTGAGTCACATTCCCAGCTGGTGCTGACTGATGAGACTCCAGTTACTCTGCTGGAGCTAAAAAATCACAGCACAGGTCAATATGGCCCAGTGGTTTTACTGAGCTGCTCCTTTGGTTTTATTTCTGGTTATTTCTGGACTTTTTCTGAACCCCACAATACAGTTGGAGATCCAGGTTCTTTCCAGTTTGAAGTCTTGCACTTTGAGCAATCTGAAAAAAATTCATAGCACTGTTCGTGATAACAGGATGTCCTTCACAAACTGGGACAGGCACTGGGAAGGGGAGCCAGGTCTCTGAGGTCCCAGGCTCAGGCTTGCTGGGACAGGCTGTCTTTCTCACCTTATGGTTTTGTTATCTTTTTTGTTGTCTTCTACTACTCCTGTAGCTACTGGACTGAAACCACCAATGTTTTTCAGGATCAGTTCTCTGCTGTAAGCTGAATTTGAAGCCTTGCTCATGACAGAATCCATGATATACCCCAACACTCAGACCACGAAGATGCAGAGCGATTATTACTGCTTTGGTGGCTCTCAGAAACATTTCTGAAATAGGGACCAGCACCTAAA
This sequence comes from Actenoides hombroni, assembly GCA_024336885.1. NCBI lineage: Eukaryota > Metazoa > Chordata > Aves > Coraciiformes > Alcedinidae > Actenoides > Actenoides hombroni. The sequence continues at coordinate 16,579,708 of WUAM01000179.1, read as the reverse complement.
ATGCTCCTCAGACAAGGACATTAGGAAGACGTTCTTTACTATGAGGTTGATGGAACACTGGAACAGGTTGCTCAGGGAGGTGTTGGAGGCCCCATCCCTGGAGACGTTCAAAGTCAGGCTTGATGGGGTGCTGACCAACCTGCTCTAGTTGCAGATCTCCCTGCTCACTGCAGGAGGGTTGGACTAGATGAGCTTGAAAGGTCCCTCCCCACCCAAACCAGTCTGTAATTCTATGATTCCAAGTGCTGTAACCAGGAGGTTTATGTTCCCACTCTTCGTTCCCTTGGGCTCTTCATTTCATGAAGGCACCATTTCAACACAAGGGGGTAGAAACATCTCCTCCTTTGCTTTTCTGCAACCTCTTGCAAAGCAGGCTGGATGGAGGATAAACATTTAGATTATTTAGCCCTTAACTTTAGGTAGCTTTAGTTGAGGGGTGACAGACCATACACCTCTAAAACCTTGGGTGTCTTGCCCCGCCCTTGGTCTCTTGGGTGCCCTTGTTGTTCTACTTACAGCACTAATAATATTGGCATGTCTGAAAATGTAACGGAGACGTTTCAGGGGATGCCTCACACATTCCTGCCCCGCGTCACAGAGACGCTTTCAGCTCTTCCAGCAGAAACAGAAGCCCCGCTATTGTGGATGGTGGGGCGTGCGCCGGTGTTTTTGCTTCCCTGTGTTAATGGCCATTAACTTCTCCCTTCCCTTTCTAAATCTGGCCCCAGGTCTCGCCTTCGTGGGCTTTGGTAAGGGTGAATTCCACAGGATGTGGGTCCATTTCCTCTAATTCCTTTTAAATATGCCCACTAGTTAACTTTTACTGACTGTTTTCCTGTTCTCATTTCAGGGAGCGGGGGTGAAGGACCGGGGTGGGGAATGGACCAGCTCATGCAGTGGCACTGCCGGTCCTTCCTGCTGTGGCTGGATCTTCACCTCCTGGTTTCTTATCAGTGGTAGGCACTTAATGGATGTGCTCAAGTCTTTAGCCTCCTTAATGCAGGCTCTTTCTGCTACCATGACAGAGGATCCAGCTCCTCCATATAAAGTAGCTTTTCTTTTTATCCAAAGAAATGATTCACCCCCCACGTGTGGGTCTATGCATAGACAAGAGGGATGAACTGGAAGGGGCAGAGGCTTTGGTGTCCTCTACTCTCCTCCTCCCTTTAGGCAGTCCCTACCCAGTACTGATATTTATCTAGTTCCAGTTCAGGACCATGGTTTGCTCTGCAACTCTTCAATTTCATGCTCTAGGGTTGGGAAGAGGCCACGATGGGCAGAGCTGGAGAACTGTCACTTCTTCCAAACCTTTGCCTGCTGTTGGGTCTGGGTCTGCCCTTCCCATGGGGCTGACCCCACTGTGAGTGGGGCAGGGGAACAGACAGATCCCTCTGGCACAGGGTCTCCTTTCCTATCCTTGCAATGATAAAGGGGACAGAGGCATTTTTTTTAAATCAAAAAGAAGTATTTAAACATTGTTGAAACAAAAAGGGAAAATAGAAGCACTTGGTCCCAGCATTTCTCAGTGCTATTTTCCTGCAATATGTCGTGATTTAAAGAAAACTGCTGCTCCAGCTGTAAAACCGTTATCTACAACTTCCTTACTGCTCAGATCTAACGTTTTTCTCAGGGAGGCTGGCATGTTGTAGGAATGTCTCAGAAGTCATTTAAATTGGGATTTCATCTTCCTTTTGTTGTTTAAAACATAGACGGAGGGATGATCTGGGCACCTTAAACCATAGTGGGAAAGAGACAGGATCCTTCACTGAGTTGTCTCCTCCTAAGGTTGTTTGGATACGATCACAGAACCATAGAAGGCTTGGGGTTGGAAGGGACCATTGTGGGTCATCTATTACTGAGGGTGGCAGAGGCTGGCCCAGGCTGCCCAGAGAGGTTGTGGAGTCTCTTTCTCTGGAGAGATTCCAAACCCAGCTGGACACTGCAATGCTGTGCCCCCTGCTCTGGGTGACCTTGCTGGAGAAGGGGGTGTTGGGCCAGATGATCTCCACACATCCCTTCCAGCCCCCACCGTGCTGGGATTCTGTGATTCTGCGATAGTCCAATAGCTGGGATGAATCACCTGATACAGGGTCCTTCTTTTCTACTGCTGCCTCAGCTTACCTGGGTGACCACGTCTTACTGATGTTAGTGAATTAGGTCACCCAAAGATATTTTAAGGACTGGATCAGAGCGATCGTCCTTTGACCAGCAGCAGGGCACAGCAAGGCTGCAGCAGAACCAAAACCTCCTCAATGAATTACAGCAGGACCAACACCTCCCCAGTGAACTACAGCATAGGTAGGAAACACACATCCGAACCCATCAGCAGTCTCCCTGGGATGGTTTATATGCAGTGTCCCACCACGCACTGTCCTACATATTGACTAATTTCAGCAGTAGGGTTTGGTGTTGAAGGGTGACTTCCATGAGCTGGACTATCTTCACTTCTTCCAGTAACTGGTGAATTTCACCAAAACAACAGCTTCATAGAATCATAGAATCATCTAGCTTGAAAAAGACCTTGTAGATCATCAAGTCCAACCATTAACCCTACTCTACATGTCCACTGCTAAACCATGTCCCATGTTCCCTGCCATGAGCCTTAGCGAAACCAGAGCAAACTGGTTCTATTAAGAAATACTCAGGGTTTCTTCACCAAGACCAGGGTAGCCTTGAGATGTAACATAGGTATTGAGGGGTTGATGTGATAGAAGACAGCAATGGTGGCCCATAAAGCCTTTGGAAGAACATCAATACAATACACTCTGTAGTTGAAACTGTAAATGTTTGGTTTTATTCTGTGATTTTTTAAATTTTTATTTTTAATTTATTTCTTCTTCTTGCAAGAAAGAATCCCTTGAACATCGGTTCCCCACCAGTGGAAGGAGTGACAGATCTTCAGCAACGGCAGCCCGGCAAATTAACAAGCTTCATAAAATTCATAGGTTGGAAAGGGACTGAAGGAAAAACACTCTGCAAAGGTTACCAGGCCAAAGCCCTGGGGCAACTGAAAGCTAAATTAAAAGGGGAGAAAAAAATAAAAAAAGAATATCCCACACTAAACCAAAAACCAAAACCCTAATGAAAACACTAAAAGCAATGATTAATATGACAACTGGGCAGCTTTCCCTGAAGACATGAATTCCCACCGGGGTAATCAAATTTGCCTTAAAAATGATAAACAGCGCTACCACGAACCTAAAAATGTACCTTGATTCCACCAGGCTCGATCTCTTCAAACACTAGCTGCTTCATTTGAAAAAAAAAACCAACACCCTCCATATTTAAATAAACAAATAATATAAAACAAAACCCACAGTCCCACCACGGATTTTTTCAAAGTTACCTCAGTCTTTTTTGGCTGTTCAGTCCACTCCCTGGTGTCCAGGTGTAAACAATTCCCAAAAAGAGACGTCTGTGTCCCTGAATTCCAGAAAAGGTAGCGCTTTGTCTTTCCTTCCCAAAAAGGCTGCCTTTATGCTGAGTTTCTCAACCAGACCAGGGATGTTTAGGCCTTTTGATTATTTTTCCCCCTCCATTTTTATTTTTTTTTTAAACATTCCCCTCTACGTCCGTTGGTAGCCCTTTATTTCTTAATGAGATTCTCCTTCCTCTTGCGCAAGACTATCTCATCATCTTTTCCACCGCCTGCTCCCCACAAATCCCACACTCCCTGGCAAACCTTTGTGCTTCATACCAGTACTCGCTGCGTGCCCTGGCCCCTTGGAGGTGGGCTGGGTCTACCACGGCTTTCCAGACCAGGATGAAAAGGGATATTTATGAGCATGGTCATGCAAGACGGGTCGAGCACCACGTACATCCTTGATGAGAAAGCTGTGCTCTGTGCTTTTGGTCACCAGTTCTTTCTTACGCTCTTCATTTGGAATCTTCTTCCCTGCAGCTTCCTCTATGTAGCAGCTATGTGGCTTTTGGAGGTGCAAGTGGAGCTGGGTGAGACTGTGGAGAAATGGAACATTTATAGAATCATAGAATGGTTTGAGTTGGAAGGGACCTTCAAGGTCATCTCGTTCCAACCCCCCTGCCATAGGCAAGGGCACCTCTCACTAGACCAGGTTGCACAATGATCCATCCAACCTGGTCTTGAGCGTGTTCAGTGATGGAGCATCCACAGCTTCCACACACAGCCAGTGTCTCACCACACTCGGAGTGAAGAACTTCATAATTTCTAATCTAAATCTCTTCCAGTTTGAAGCCATCAGCCCTTGTCCTATCACTACAAGCTCCTGTAAAAAGTCCCTCCCCAACTTTCTTGTAGGGCCCCTTCAGATACTGAAAGAGCACTGTAAGGTCTTCCCAGAGTCTTCTCTTCTCTAGGCTGACCAGGATCTCACCACCCTTGTGCTCCAGCCCCTTCCCCAGCTCCGTTGCCCTTCTCTGGGACACTTTCCAGCCCCTCAATGTTGGGAGTGAGGTGCCCAAACCCGACCCCAGTGTTCAGCAAGCACAAATCCATAGTATTTATACCTGCATTTTTCCTTCCAGCCCTTTTTACAGATCTTGCTCAACATTCAACTCTGACGACCTTCTTCAGTGTCGACTGTTCATCCTCTTGGCATAGCTGGAGTCCAAGGTCTGATTCAATCCTTTTTCTTTTCCTGCTCAGCACTTTATAACTGTGCATGCTCATCTTGTTTGCATATTTATTTTTTTTTCTTTTTTTGGGGGGAGGAGGGTGGGGAAAGGCCCCAGTGGGAATCTCGAGTCTGTGGCCCATGGCAGGCATTTCACTCTGCAATTATCTACCAGTGCTGCTAATCTGCTTCAAGTGGACCTGGCTGTGCTTGAAACGTGCCTGTGGCTTTCCTCATCTTTGACTCTTTGCTGTGGTTTCGTCCCTTTCTGAATCCCCCAGTGTCCAGGAAGAGCCGGAGCAGTTCTCACACTCTCTTTCCTCTCCTCCTTTACTTTTTCCCTGGCATTCTCCAGGTTTTCACTTCCAGCTCATCTTGGTTTCTAAATGCATGTTGAAAATCTTATGTTCCTTGTTTTGTTTTTCATGTCAGATGTAAAGGAAGCTTAGTCCTTATATCTGATTTCCCTACTTTCTGTCTCCTTTACCTCTTCCTGCAGGTTTGTTTTCCCGAGACTTCTCTGCTCCTATCAGTGTTCTTACAACTTTCAGCTATTCATATGTGTTAGATCTGCGTAGAATCATTGAATGGTTTGGCTTGGAAGGGACCTTTAAAAATCATTTAGTCCAACCCCCTGCAGGGAGCAGGGCCATCTGCACCTAGAGCAGGGTGCTCAGAGCCCCAGCCAACCTCCCCTGCAA
>WUAM01000179.1:16536225-16555246 GCA_024336885.1 Actenoides hombroni | reverse complement strand
GGGGCCAGAGGAGCCCCAGCAATGCTGGGAGGGCTGGAAGCCCTCTGCTGGGAGGCCAGGCTGGGAGAGCTGGGGGGCTTCAGCCTGCAGAAGAGGGGATGAACTAGAGGACCCTTCCAACCCAAACCATTCTATGATAACATCTTGCCTCCCATGCAACAAAGCAGTGTCATCCCCACTCTCACCTGGGACTGTCCTTGGCTTGAGCAATCCCCTGCTCAGTAGCTTGGGCAAAAACTGTGCCAGGGTCTGGGACAAGACTTAAGCAGGATAGTTGTGGGACAGTCCTCGAACCAGTTCTACCCAGTTTGGCCAACTGATGTCCCTAAGTGAGTTGTGTCACTGCAAGGCATCTGCGTGCAAATTCCTGAGACCCAGTTTCACAGCTGGAATCAGCCTATTTTTGTGTGGATTTGGTACATTTAGTGAACTGATGAGCATCACAGGAAAAGCCTTAAGGAGAGGTAAAGTAGAGCTCAGGAATAATTTATAGACACATTTTGCTGTTGTTCCCGCCTGTAAATAATCTCCTTGCAGGTCTTGAATTTGTTCAGCCAAGTTGGCTGGTAATTGCGTGTGAGTAGATCTTCTCCACTGAAGCATGAAGAGGCTCCAGCAGCGGCCATTCATTTGGAGCTGGTCAGCAAAATTTGGGTGATGCAGCTTCTTCCAGCTTTGCTGACACATCACTTTTTCCTGCAGAGTTAAATTTCCCTGTGAACAGACTGTCTTCACCCCTTGCCTTTGCAGACTCATCCTCAGAGTCCGTAGGGCTGCTGGTTATATAAAGTCCCTTGGTAGCAGGTTTTGATTTTGTAGAAAATGCCTAGATTTGGAGATTTTTATCCAGGCGCCAATCAGTGATAATATCAATGATATTAGTGGCAATTAATGATTCAGCTCCTAAGTATTGATAGCTAATGTCACCAGAGACACTTTATGGGACTCTGATAGGAGAGAGGACCAAGGCATGAGACATTTCTGCCTAGATAAACTGGATTGTACCTTTCCTTGTCATTGACCAGAAAAGGAATTTGGATGATCAGAGTAATTCAGATAAATCAGCTGTCAAAACACAGTTAGATCACGGATGGAAATTTTCATGTTTTTCACACGTCTTTTGAAAGACGTGAGAGAAGAAAAAAAAAGACACCTTTAGTAGAAATGCACATAAGGAAACACCTTGGCTTGGTTCATCTGTGAGCTGAAAAGTGCATTTTTTTCCTCATGATCCATTAACCCTATCTTGTTGGCCCTTGGATCTATATCCTATCTTCATGATCCTTGGCTATGTGTTTACCCTCTGATTTTTGATGTGAAGATCTTCCACACAGGTGTCCCTGCCCATGGAAGGGGATTGAAGCTGGATGATCTTTAAGGTCCCTTCCAACCCAAGCCATTCTATATTTCTATAATTAACAACCAGAAGGGATTTCCCAGGAGACTGGGAGAACATTGCCCTTAATGTGATAGTAAACTACGTGTATGGACTTTGCTCCAGATTTGCACACTGCCAAGCTCTGCGCTGGTTCAGTTCACTAAAAGTCTATTCAAAACCTCCTTGGCCTGTGTCCTTCACGCTTTTGCACGGATGTATTTTGGTCCCTTCACTGGGCGTTCGATTCCTGTCAGTCCCTTCACAGATGTGGAGCAACTCTTGCGCTCGCAGCGTTGCCAGCCCTTGCATGGAAAGGTTTTCAGGGTCCAAGCTGAAGTGTTAACGACGCTGTAGGAGAGGACCAGCACTTTCCTGGAGTGACCTGGAATGGGAAGAGACTGTTGCTTCCCAGTGAGCAAAGGTGCAGAGCACTTGCTGGACCTGGAAAGGGGAAAATTGGAGCTGCTGGGACTCCAGCTAGCACACTGAACATGCATTTACATCCCCAGCAGCAAGATGAGGTGTGAAGTTGGGTTCTATGGATGATTTAGTGGTTGGCAAAGGCTAGAGGTGGTAATTTGTACCATTTGTGCTAATTCTGTCAGCATTTTTCTCCCTGCCCGATTGGCTCATGTCAGCTTTTTAATTTATGGGGCTTTTTTTTTTTTCTTTGTTTTTGATTTTTTTTTTTTTTTCCCCAGTTTAGGGGAACAGAGTTGTGGTTTCACATTCCTGTTAAAAGACTAGGGCTGTGATTTATTCTGGGTGGAGGCTGGAGGGTAGACCACAGGGAAGGAGGTTATAGTTGGACTTGGGTTTCATATTAGGTTTAAAATAAATAAATAAATAAGCAAACCGGCCGGAACAGCAGTGGAGCCACGTAATTCTATTTCACTTTGTACCAAATTTAGGAAGATGGGAGGAAAAAAAAAAGCTCAATTTCACAAACATGTGGCAATTCCTTCTTTCTACCTTACATTTTCCTCTCTTTCCTGGGTCTACTGAGAAGAGGCACATGGAGCTTTCAGCTTCCTTGGGTTCCAGCTTTAAAAAAATGTAACTTTTATATAGCTCTGGAGGGGGTGTGGGAATAGCAATGGGTCTTTTTCTGCTAGATTAGGGTTCAAATCCTCCTGATGCTACTAGTAAAAGTTCCTCCAGCCTTACAAAGGCTCTTGCTTGCAGGAACAAGTTTGAGAGGTCAGGGGGTGATCATCTCACCAGGTTTGGTTGACGTATCTCAGATCAATAAAGAGAAGCTCATCTTATCTGCTGGATACGCTGGCATTTGATAGGAAAAGGGCTGGTTGCTGGTTATTTGCTTTTCTTCATTCCCAAAGGAATGAGTTTTGATCAGCCTGAACTGACCTGCAAGCCTGGAGTAGAAGGTGGATCATGCTTCAGTTTTTATACCATGAAGGCTCTCAGAGATGTGAGGTTGGAAAGACAGACCTCAGCAGACCTGTTGTGTCCTCCAGCTGCCTCAGGGACACAGCCAAGGTGTTGCTGGAACTGGATCACTGGGGATCAGCTTGATCTCATCTCGGTCAAGAATTTTCCAGTTGAGTTGGTCAGCCTAGACTCCTATAGGCAATAAAGAAATACATATTTCTTAGGACACCAACATTTAAGCTGTTTTCTATGCCTGACCTCTCTGTAGCTGCTACTCCACAAAGTCCAGCTCCTGTGGGGAGACAAGGCACACACCACTTCTATCCCAACACAGTATGACAAAGGTATAAAAAGTGATTGAATGATAAGATACGATCAGGTCCAAACTACGGAACCAAGGCTGTTGAAGTCAGCAGGGGGGCTGGTTGACTCTGATGCAGCCAATGCCAAGCTAGATGTTGAGGTCAGAGGTATGATCTTCATAATGAGCAGTGGTGAAAGACTGCTGAACGTTTTCCCTATCTTGCAAGGCTTGAAAGCTGCTGAAAGAAGCAGCTGGAACATTAAACGACAGGGATAGTCTTAGGCTGAATTTTTTGGATTTCACCCCTTTCTTTCTTTTGCATGTATTCCTTTTTGTAACCAGGAACACAGCCCTCAGCTCACGTAGAACTTTGTACTTCCACCCCGTGGTTGTCCAATGCATGGACCAAATCCATGCACCTCCCTTTCACAGAGATGCTAAGTCCTCAGCACTACAGAAACCACCTTCAGAGCTCCAGAAGCCCAAACAAGTTTGGGAATTGAAGGGGTCTCTTTGACAGTCATCTACAAGGCTTACCAAAGAGATTTGTTATGTCAAATAGTAGGAAAAAGAGAGAATCTCTCCCACAAAGCTTGAAGCAACACGTCCCTGATGAGATATGGGTATTAGAGAGCCAACTGATTGCCAAAGGAAAGCCCTGTGTTGTGACACTATGTTACATGGGAAATCAATCTCAAATGATCTAACGGTCCCTCGGTGCCTTAGGAGAAAAGAAAAAAGGGTCTATTAATTTGTTCCAGTTCGTTGTTCATGCAAGAGAAATTGTGGAGGAAAATGAGCCAGGAGAAAGAAAGAGCTGTTACAAAGAATTTTGCTTCCTGCAGGGTAAGCGGTTTGAAAAGAGTGGCTTGGAGGAAGTCCTAGGGTGAACAAACCCTCATGAATGGGGACTTTTTACTACTGCAAATTCTTCTGTTGGATCTCACCTCGACAGGCATGGCCCCCCCAGATCTAGAGGGAACTCCAGATAAGTTGCTGAGGCCCTTTGGATATCCATGGGTGGGCACTTTGGTGTAGCTGATGGAAGATCAGTTGTACGTTTGGATTCTGATCTGGTCCTATGAGTAATATCTGCCAGTGGATGTTGGGGCAAAAGCTTTGGGGCACACCCTTGGGTCTGAAGTTCAATTTAGATGGCCTCTTGGTACCACTAGGTCTAGGCAGAACCTGAAAGAAGATGTGGAAATGCTCTCTGTTACAGGCTTGATGAAGGACTCTCCTTGATGCTTCAGATTATAGAATCATAGAATCATAGAAATACAGAATGGTGGGGGTTGGAAGGGACCTCTGGAGATCATCGAGTCCAATCCCCCTGCCAGAACAGGAACACTCAGGGCAGGCCACACAGGAACAGATCCAGGCAGGTTTATACAGTCTCTAGAGAAGGAGACTCCATCACCTCTCCAGGCAGCCTGTTCCAGTGCTCCGTCACCCTCAAAGTAAAGATCCTCCTCATATTTAGATAGAACTTCCTACGTACATGTTTGTGTCCATTATCCCTTGTCCTGTCACTGGGCACCACTGAAAAAAGACTGGCCCCATCCTCCTGACACCTACCCTTTAAGTACTGATAAGCATTGATAAGATCCCCTCCTCTGTGTTCTCTTCTCCAGACTCATGACTCAACCACCATGATATGTTAAGTGTCCCAATCTCCTCTGCTGTGCTGCAAAGCACGTGCTGAGCACAGCGTGTGCTGAGCTGAATTGGGGCGCAGTGCCTAAAACCACAAGATCTCTGCAGGGAAGTTATGAGCTCTTCCTGCCTCTGCTGCCTTGTAATTCCTCACAGCTGACTTCCAACCCCTGCGAACATCTCCCCGGCCACAGCACCCATCCCTGCTGAATTCGAAGACAATGCTGCTCTTGAGGAGCAAGAGGAGTAATTATGGGATTAACAAGTGACCTTCTCTCGTGTGTTTTTTAAGGGCTTGTGTGCCTCTGAGGACAGGATTTGTACTTTTTGTCCTGTTCGGAAAAACACGCTTGACCCTATTTTACTTTTTTTTATAGAGTGGTGTACGTTTGGCCAAGAGAAAAACATGAAGCAGAGTGTCACTGAAGCTGTAAACAGGGGAGCAGCAGATGTTTCTTCCCTTCTGTAGAGAACACAAGGCAAAGGAGAGAGGAGGAAAAGAGAAGAGAGCCAGAGCTGCCCAGCAGGGAGGAACGAAGTGTGGTGTGATCTGCTTTGGAAGGAGCTGAAGAAATCTTGCCTGCTTAGATTATAATGCAGCTTGATAGATCGGGAGTGTGTCTGGTTTCTGTGTGAGGTCCCAGGAAAGCCCACAGGCATGATAAAGACCTGGCAGGTCTAGTTAGGGGGAAAAAAAAGGGGAAAGAAAGCCAGGAAAGAGTAATTCCCTGAGAATGGAGATTCCTGGGCACTGGTTGACTTGACCTTCACAACCCAAGCAGTGTATCCACTGCCAGTGGTCCATGCTTGGCTCTGTAAAGCCAAGCATGAAATGCCCATGAATGGCAGGGCTGAGGGAGCAGCTGAGGCACTTCTGGGAGGCCCTATATGGATGTTCTTTTTGGTGTTTTCCACTCAGGTCTAGATGGTGAACCATGAAGAAGTACCACCTGGTCTGAGCCATGTAAGTGTGGCTGGAGTCCTTCTGCTGGGCCACAGCTCAAGCTTGGAGTGGTGAGACCCCCTCTGTGTTCTGTCTGATGATGGAGGGACATAAAAGACTGGGGTGAACATGGTTCTGTCTGGTTCTCAAAGGTTTTGAGGTAAAATACATAACCTAGTAATTTCTGGACTGCATCCATGTGTTGAAGATATGTCTTGTATGAGAAAGAAGTGTTTGGGACTCCTGTGGCTTGTCCTCACTGACTTCTGTGGTCAAGGAAGATGAATTTGAGGTGGGAACGATGCACAGAGTTGACAATAAAAAATCTGCTAAAAGAGGAGAGGTCAAAAGCAAGGAAGACATAAGTTTTGAGTAGTAAAACCAGTGCAGAGTGGGGATCTAACTGCTGTGGTTTTTAATGAGAAGGTCAGCGAGAAAGAAGAGTTATTTAAGCTCAAGGGCAACATCAAAACAAAGGCAAATAAAGATGAAAGGAACATAGATCAATTCAGAGGAGAAATTAGAAGGTCTCTAAAAGGTAGAAAATGGATGTTTTGGAACAGGTTCAGCGAGAAGCAACCAAGGACAGATTGTGTCCACTTGTCACATGGAGCTCAATCAGTTTTGGAAAGGGTGGCGGGTGCTTTTGCTTCTGACAGGAGGGTCTGGACCTTGTGGGCGGGTAGGTCCTTTCCTTACTGTTGGGAAACCAATGTCTAGGAGATTGAAAAGTCTGTTGACTCAACTGAGTGAAGTTGATTGTGAATGATTGAACTGGTTATATTTTGCTCCTTCCAGAAGTGGCTGCCTATCAGTAACATGTTAGGTGATAATGTTGGACTAGATGACCTTTAAAGGTCCCTTCCAACTCAAGGCATTCTATGATTCTATGAGAATGACATGGCTGTAGAAATGTCCGTTTATTCCTCCAGTCCAGACTGGCCTCCTTTTTCTGCAGAAGGGTACTTGGACAGACAGGTAAGACTCTCCATGAGACAAAAAAGGACAGGAACATTAAGTTTCCACCCTGAGTTACTCCCTGAAGATGTTTAGACAGCAGCTCTGGGGGAATTCATGGGATAAATGAGACATCGCTTTGTGTGGGTGCCACCACACTAAACTGGGTGCCACCACAACCTGAGGTGTCTCCAGAAATGGAGGCATGAATTTTAGTCATGGAAATGTGCTGCTTATATACCCATCACCTGAGCTTCTGTTTATAGCCTTAGGGAAGGTCATTTTATGTCTCAGGAGTGCTATGACTAAAGAACAACAAATCTTAGATCAGTGGAAAGGTTAAGGGAGACCTTGCAATGTCTCTGTAATGGTCTGGATGCTCAGATGCATGACTCAGGACACTCATTTAATACTCCCAGACAGATGATTTAGCTATTGCAGCCCTTCACAAGAGAGAACTTTATCTGCTAATCCAATAGTCTTAATTATATAATTCTGATAATAAACAATGAGCTAACAATGTTCAAGAGCAGCCCAATAACCAATGGCACCCTGAGCTGCACCCCCAACAGGGGAGGGGGCGGATCCTGACCCTCTGCTTCCAGGGATCTGCTCTGGGGAGAGAGACCCCCCTGCAGTGCTGGGGCCAGCTCCGGATCCTCAGCACAGCAGAGACAGGGACCTGGTGGAGCGGGGCCAGAGGAACCCCAGCAATGCTGGGAGGGCTGGAAGCCCTCTGCTGGGAGGCCAGGCTGGGAGAGCTGGGGGGGTTCAGCCTGCAGAGGAGAAGGCTCCCCAAGGGGAGACATTCTGGGGGCCTTTCAGGACTTAAAGAGCAGGTATAAGAAAGCTGGAGAGGGACATTTTATAAGAGTTGGTAGTGATAGGTTGAGAGATAATTGCTTCAAACTGGAAGAGCATAGATTTAGATGAGAAATTCTGAAGTAGTTCTTTGCTCTGAGGGTGGTGAGACACTGAAACAGGTTGCCCAGAGAGAAGTTGTGGATGCTCTGTCCCTGGATATGTTCAAGACCAGGCTGGATGGGTCTTTGAGCAACCTGGTCAAGTGGGAGGTGTTGGAGGGGTTGGAAACTAGATGAGCTTTGAGGTCCTTTCCAACCCAAACCATTCTGTGATTCTATGATTAATCCAGTGAAAAATTTAAAGGAAAGGGAATATACTCACAGGAACAGTAACATGATGCTTCCCAGACTGGAATTCATAAATCCAGGTAGATGCCACAGCATCATCAAAGCAGAGAAAATTAATCTGTAAAGGTGAGATTTCTCAGTGAAAATAGCAAATCTGAGTGAAGTGATGAATCTGGAGGGTAAATCACAAACAGTTCCTTCTGTCTACGTGCCCTTGTACCCTGCTGCGGGGGGACATTGGGCTGGAGGTATCCCGAGGAATGCAGCCATCCAGCCCATAGTTTGGAAATCTCAAGGGCTTCTCAGGGTTCTGGAGAAACGCAAGAGATTTGCCTGTGTGTGGTTTCGTCTTAGGTGGGGAGTTCTGGGCAGGTTACATCCCCTGCGTAGAAATGGAGCAGAACCAAGATCTGTGGCAAAGGGGCATGAAATGGGCTTTCCTTGGGATTCAGCTTTTCCTTCCATGGAGGCTCTCAGCTTGGTGCATGCTTTTGTCTCTATAATTACTCGGTGAGTACATTAGATCCCCGCTTTTCATTTTTATTCATTCTCTTTTGTTTCGATGCTCTTTGTCACCGAAAAGAAAGCCGTTCATTTCTGGCTGCTGGTCTTACCATCGCCCGACTCATGCTTGTCACTTTGGGGTGCTTCTTGCTGGGGGTGGAACAAATGTTTTTGGGAAGCACTGCTGCTTCTGCTGCTGTTTGACCAGACTCTGGCAACGTGTCAAAAAAGGGCGAGCTGACTGTCAGGAAAGAAGCACATCGACCGCTAATGGGCATTACACTTGAGTTCAGGCCAAGCGTCTGGGTCCACTTAGTCTTCTGATTAAACAAGAGAACATGCCTGTGGGGCTTCAGGCAATTTGTCACCATGGAAGGGGCCTGGGAAAGGATAATTTACTAGGAGAGGAAATGCAGATATATTTGCAAAGAGGGAAGAGTCCTTATTTTAGGGGCTTATCAATGGCATGGCAAAATGGTGGTTATAAAGAATCATAAAATCATTCTGCTTGGAAAAGACCTTGAAGATCAGTGAGTCCAACTGTTCCCCCAGCACTGCCAGGGCTGATAGATTTAAGAACATTGATATATATGAAATACTAATGGAGATATGTTAGAGAGGGATGGAGATATGCCTACAACCTCATCTCTGCCTGTAAGGAAGGTAGGATGAATTCCTCCTGCCTAGTTCTGTGTGCAGGGGAGAATTCAACCCCAGGGTGAATCCCAGGAGAAGCAGATTCAGATGTCAGAGAAAGTCACCTCCTTCAGAGAAAATCCAGAGAACTCAGCTGAGTGACACCTGGGTGTCCTGCTGGGGTTCATCTGTCCTGGACAAACCCATGTCAACTGCACATGCTTGACTCCTGGTCTCAGCCTTGTTTGTTTGCCTGATGATGGCAGCTGGACAGCTTCCAGACTTACAGGAAGGTTGAGTTAAAATGAGACAGGGGGACAAAGCTTCTTTAAACTCTGTCACATAGAGATTAGACCCAGGGCATTTTCTAGGGTTCAGTTCCTTGCTGAGAAGAGATAATAAACCAAACTTGGATTAGGTTCGATTCACCTGATGAGGCTAACCTGATGGAAACAAGAGTAGTTGGTGCTCATGGAAACATCTCGTCAGGTTGATGCATGTGATGAGAAAGAGGACTTGGGGGAGTGTCATCAGTAAAAACTTTTTCTGGGGGAATTTCAACACTGCAAAGTAAGCAATAATTTCTATAGGCTTTCATACGGATTTAAGTCTTTAACTGCTTCCAGGTTTTTGGATATCTCCCTTGTGGAACGGGCTTGATATAAATTTGGCAAGGAGAGAGCAGTGCACTCATCAGCAAAAGCACGAACAGAAGGAGCCGTTGAGAAAGATATTTGGGTATACAAAGCATTGAGAAAAATGACAAAATAATTTCACTTTGCTGCAGAGAGCAATCTCTTGGCATCTGCTTACATCTGGATGGTGGACAAGTGTCTTCTGGCCTGTGCATGGCTAATGAGGCTGAAGATGTATGTAAAAATATACTGTTTACAAGGGAAAAGGATGTTAGTTGAGGAAATGAAGAATTTCAGAGTGCATAAACTAATTAGAGATGTTTGGGGAAGGAAGATGCTCCTATAATTGGGTTTGGTCCAAAGGATAATGCAATCAAACAATAAGGAAGGCCGGTTGTTTATCACCTCTTATAAAAGAGTTGTCTGGGCAGAGAATGAAGGGATAAAATAGTTTTATGTCACTATAATAAGAACTTCCAAATAGCCTCGTATAGATTTGTAGGGTTTAAAGCAATAGGGGGATAATGAGATCTTCAAATCTGACCTTGTCTATGTCATTGTCCTTCCAGTTTCACAGTCATCTCTGCGCTGACTATTACAGCGGGTTTGATGACAATAAATCTTCTGGAAGGGTATCGAGCTTTATTAAAATCTGTGTGAGTCAATTCCATAGCTGAAGTTCCCAGAATCACACTGATTTAGAGTCACGGAGCGTTTGACGCCATACTTAGAGTAATAACAATGATAATAGCAAAAATTGTTCCCCAGTTTTTTTATAGTACTCTGAGATCATTCCAAAGAAACCTCTGTGGGGAATCATCCTGGCTTTTAACTGCGTGTGCTCTCTGTGGTCAGTTTAGAGGCTGGAAGAAGCACAATCCTTATTTCCCCGATCAATTTTTGGGGCTTACAGTTGCTTGCGGCTTTTTGAAATAAAAAAGCCCCAACCCTTCTTTTGTGACACTCCCTTGGAGTTTGGTTGAGAAGCCACCTCCCAGCCAGCAGCACATGAAAAGGCTGGCATCTTCATCTGAGTTTCGTTAACCCCTGAACCCAAGCTGGATGTGTTCATTGAAACTCTGATTTATCTCTCTCTTTTTTTAAATCATTGTCACACTGGGACCTGTTGAATTCTCTCTATTGCTTGGACCTGGCATCTTTAGTAGGTGAGCAGTGTCATAAAATACGCTGTTTGTCCCCAATGCTGTGCACCTCCGTGGCATTCGGAGTCTTCACGTGGACTTGGCTCACAGGCAGGCTGTGGAGGGAATTACTGAACTACCCATGCATGCAGTTGCCTTGGCAGTTGTAGCTTTGAATCACACCAGAAACAGCTCATCCTACTGAGGTAAATCAAGTTCATTCCTCTGTAAAGGTCATTTCGAAGGAACGTTTGAAAAATGGAGGCTTGCTTTGTTGCTTTCTGCAAGAGATTGACTGGTTTCTCTTCTACTGCCCAGCATCTATCAGAGTTGGGATTCACTGATGAGAGGCACCTGATAAAAAATTTGGAGATGGTTCTTACACCATCAGCCTCTTGCCTCTCCTGAGCCTGACTACTCTAGAGCCCCATTCACTGCTGAGGATCCAAAGTGCAGGAGATGGGGAGTCACCCACAAAGGCCATGGCAGGACTAGGAAGGTTATTCAGGTCCCACAAACTTGTACCTAGGAGTCGCAACTTTATTTTTCTTGTGACAATCTTGCACCACGAGTGACACACTGTTTATCACAGCCTACATGGCTGTGTCTCTGTTGGCAGAGTACAGCTCATAAAGCACATTCAGATTGTTCAGGCAAGTTTCATCAGAAGTAGTTTTCCTTCCAGTGACATAAAAGGGCTGAGGACTGTGGGCTGAGACATCCCACTTCCCAAGGGCTCACCTTCCCACTCAGCAGCATTATATGCTCCAAAGCTGAATAGTTCTGAACTAAATACTCAGTTCCCAATCTTGATGTTAATTCTCTTCACAGACACCATAAAATAAAAGCAGTTGGGAGATGAAAGGGGGAAAAAGCAATTCGTGGAATATTTTGGATTATCTGAAGTACTTTAACCATCAGGATAGAAAGAGACTTTTTGGGGGGGAGTGTTAAGCTGTTTAAGAAATCCTTCTGAGATCTGAAAATTGAACAGACTGTGTTTTCTCAAAGGGCTGCTGAAATGTGTGAGGTTATAGAACTTCATTATTCACTGGCCAGACATTTCTCTTCCTAAAAGCCAATAATCTTGGGATAGATTTTTTTCTTGGGGATTTGGGGGTTACCTAGAAGCTAAAGAAATGGGATATGAATGTAGAAAAGGAGGAAGCTTGAGGGACAGACAGAGAGGGGAAGTTAGAGAGACTTCACTCTCTACAACTACCTGAAGGGAGGTTGTAGCAAGGTAGGGATTGGAAAAGACCTTTAAGACCATTGAATCCAACCATTAACTCAGCACTGCCAGGTCATCACTGAACCATGTCCCTCCGATTCTTTCTCTAGACCTTTCCCCAGTTCTGTTGCCCTTCTCTGGCCATGCTCCAGCCCCTCCATGTCCTTCTGGGAGTGAAGGGCCCAAAACTGACCACAGGATTCAAGGGGCAGCCTCCCCAGTGCCCAGTGCAGGGGGAGAATCCCTGCCCTGGTCCTGCTGGCTGCACTGGTGCTGATACAAGCCAAAGCACAGTCCTGTAATGCCACCTCAACAGGAACTGTGTGCCCACACAAGCATATGCTTTTTTAAAGTCAATTCCTGCAGTTTAAGTCCCTTTTTCCTAAGCAATTCTTTTTACTTCAATTTAAGTCCTTTTTTTCATCAAAGTTATTTTTCACACATTTAAAACACTGGTCTCCTCTTTAGTGACAGACCCTCCCATGTTCCCAGTGGCTCACCTAGTACATCAGGTGTCAAGTATCTGTCCACAGACTAGCAGCTCCACCACCACTCTCAGCTTCACCAGGCTCCATCTCCACTTTTTCCACAGTCCAGGGGTTCATCAGGGACACAATTTGACAAGGTGCTCAGTCACACCTCACCTCCACAGCTCCTTCCCTCCTTTGTCACATCAGTGTCACCAGATGTCATCGTTGAGACAGACTCAAGACATACACAATTTCCCCAAACCTATTGCTGCACCAAGCCCTTTTATAACCCTTCTGATATCAAGGGCCTACACCTGATTGGCCCAAGCAAAGACCACCTGTCCACAATTAGATGCTTTTCTCTTTCTGTTGTAACTTTGATAAGCTTTCTCTGTTTGTGAACTGGTGGTTCTTTTCTCATGACTTTCTGGCCTCCTCAGGGGTGCACAGATGTCCACTCAAGGTTGTTTATCGAACTCACATTCCAATCCCTCAGACAAACCGAGGTTTCCCACACCTTCCCACTGTATCGGGCACCCTGAACAGAACAAAACCCCATGCACACGTGAGGACAAACTGTGATGTAGCTGTGACATTGAAAACTAAAACTCCCTGGAGTTAAAAAGCCCTGGAGCAGTGACAAACTCAAGGAGGCTTCTTGAGGGACCCATTTTGGGTGGTATCTCTTTCTGATGGCTTCTGTCTGTAAAGCAGAGGTCTTTTCTCTGTCCCCTTTGTCTTCTGTCTAAAGCTTCCCCTAAAGAATTCCTCCCCTGAGCTTCTTTTCCTCTCTTTCTCTGTGTCAGACTCTTCCTCTTGCATCTTCACTGTGACATGGAGGAAGGAGATGATGATACAGTGATAGCAGTCATTCTACCAATCAGATTTAACGTGCATTACACTAAGAGCATTTTAAGCACTCAATGTATGAGACCAATCATCTCTATTGGATACGGGTGCCCTGGTGTGATGAAAACCTCACACGTCTCCTGTCAATCAACAATGTCTATTCTTAACAGATCCCTGAATGAATGAGACTAAAAAGTGAAGGGGAGCAGGTGGATGAGATATTTCAGTTGCAAGAAAGTTCTGATTAGATATCAGAAAAATAATAATTAAAAAGAAACATCACAGCAACAGTGGTCAGAAAATGAAACAGGGGTGCAGAGGTTGTAGCATTTCCTTTCCTGGAGATACTCAAAACTCAAGGGATTGTGGCCCTGAACACACGTTGAGATTGGAGCTTATGTTAAAGTTGGCCCTGCTTAGAGCTGGGTGTTAGACCTGATGAGCTCCAGAGATTGTTTCCAACTTAAATTATTCTGGTGCTGTTTGTCAGTGGGCAATGAATTCTGGGTCAATTTCTACTCTTAAGCTGAATGCACGGAAGATCTCAGTTGCACCTGATGATTTATGAAATCGCCTTTACCTCAAACCCATAACGAGATCAGGGAAGATGTTGGTGGGAGGGTGAATAAACAAGGCAGGGCTGAGCTAGAGCCAGGAGAATGCAAAGCCTCCAACCATCGCTGTAATGAGCTGCGGGACTGAGGGAAGGATATATTTTCAGCACGCCTTTTGCAGCATTCCAGATGTTTAACTTTTTGATTTCTGTGCAGAAACTTAAGACCCCCCAGTCCTAAACCCTGCCTCCCCCCACTCCCCAGATACTTTTGTCTAGGGAAATGATTCAGAGTGCAACAAAGATGTGTTTTTCTCACTGCGCAGATTAGGACTTGGTGGTATCGCGCCAGCAGATAGGAGCTGACCAGAAAGATGTGCACAATAATAAATAATTATGTTGGATTGGATAGATCCCTCCGGATTAGACTTGTGTCTTCTTTTCCCGCAGCTTCTTCTTGCCAGACACTCCCCCCAAATAACTCTTGCACCCCTTTAAAGAGCTTTGCTGGTTCTTGTGAGTTTATTGCAGGTTTCTCAAGAGCTGGCATTTTCCTCTCAGGACTCCACTCCTGAAGTCCTGTGGTTACCAGAGAAGCCAGCTTTCTTTCAAAACCAAAATTAAATTTCCAGTCCTCGTGGCTGAGGAGAAAAACTAAACATGGCTCAAGTCTAATCTGAAAGTCAAATATAATATAAGCTTTTTTCTTCCCAAAAGCAAAATAGGAGATCATGTTTTATAGACTTGACTCTGGATTATTGCTCCAAAGTGGTTATCAAGAGCACAGGCAAGCTGGATAATTTTTAAGCAGAGTTTGTGAGTGAATTTACACACCAGGGTCACCTACAGCAACTCTGAAGATCTTCTATATTCGGGTGTACCCTTCCCCACATTTCCTCTGCGCTTCCAGGGCATGATTCATGGCAGTCACTAGTGTTTCTCTGCAGATAACCAGAAACAGCAACATGCTCCATTTGGGAAAGCAAAGTTTTACAAGGGAGATAGAGATCAGGGAAGTACAGAGAACATTGGTAACTGGATGTGGCACTACGTAATGTTGGAAGAAGAAGAAAAAAAGTAATTTAATAATGAAATACCAGCTGCTGTTTTATTGGTACATAAAGTAACGTGCTGCTTATTTCTCCAAAGACTCCCTGATGCAAAGCAGGCAGCTGTACAACCACCTTTGCCTGGCGCATTCAGAACAGGGAGGATAAGGGCTGGGGTTTTGTTAGGGAAGGGAATGAAGTGGAGCATGCGGTGAAGACCATCGGTGTGGAGGAGCTCATGGGGGTCCTGCACCTGCCTCTCCTAGTATTAAAGCTGCTGGAGCTCAAGCGTTGTTGTGAAGGTGCAGGTTGTAAATAAAAGGTGGTGGAATTTCAGACTATGCCTCGTCCAGCTGAACCTCTATGAGCCTGTCTAGAAAAATGAGGAGGGACAACAAAAACGAAAAGCTTTCTGAGGACTATGAAATTCACTGATATCCTTGAGCTCCAGCTACTCAGTGCACCTCCTGGGAGTGCCTTCACTTGCTTAGCCTCCAGCTATTTCTGCCTCACTGCAGCCAGGCTTCCTTTGTGGGCAGCAGAAGACCTTTGGGGTAGGGAGGCCCCTCTTCCGCGTTGTGAAATGGGTGAAAGATCCCCAGAGTGTGTTCAGGAGCTGATCATGTGCTGACCATAACAAATGCAGGAGAGAATCATTTCAGCAAAGGCTTCACTTTACCCTCTTTTGCAACGATTATGTTCACCAGCAAGGATCTTGCTTCATGCCATAGACTTTTTCTGCTTTAAGTCTTTTCCCTCTTTTCTTACACCATATCCTGGCTGGTAGCCTAAATATCTACCAGTCGATGTTGTGATATACCCATGTAAATCAACATCAGCCCTTGGAGCTCAGGAACATGATGCTAATTTACTTGCGTGCAGGATCTGGCCATGGTGTTGTGTGTGATTTAAACAAGATGTTCCTCAGGCTTAAACATAAATAAATAAATGATGCTTCACATTTTGGAGAAGCTCATGTTCGCTAAAAACATTGCACATTCCAGTGGACTCACCCTAGTCGTTTATTCTCTTAGTTCTCTGCACACTTTCTTCTGCTCCCTTCATCTCACTTCCATACCATAATGCTTCCAGGACTTTCATGGTCAGAGATTTTGCTTCATATTTGAGCTAAATCTTTTTTGGTCCCATTTCAGGATCCTTTGGCACTTTATCTGCAGATATTATCTTCTAACTGAATTCTCAGTGTACCTGCAGTTATCTACTGTTAGGTAGGCACCAAGCCATGAGGAAGAGTGGGGTTTGAATCTGTTCAGTGATGCCTCTTCCATCCAGACATGGTTCCCTCCTTGCGATTTGGAAGAGCAGCACCTTGTGTGTTTTCCACACCAGAGTTACTTTCCTGTTCTGTGACTACAGTGCCTGATGAAAACTGACTCACTGCTGACTACTCAGATCTAGATCATGGTATGGAAGACAGGCCAGAGGATTGGCTTGGGCTTGTCTTGTCTAGATCTGTCATGGGTAAAAAGGAATCCCTACAGTCGGGTAAAAATGATTTCCCAGATACAATCTAACTCTTGGGCTGTCCCATGGTGAAGCATCTCATGTGCCAGATGAACCTCTCAGCTCATGACCCCCAAAAGGGGCAGTTCAGCCCGTTGGATATTTCACTGCAGCTTTCTATCCAGAATGGCACTGTGGTTCTTCCAAAAGGGTTAATTAGGGCTGGGTTGTTCAACTTTTTGTGAACTAAGATGTCCTCCAGGATTGCTTATTCCTTCAGGAGAGAGAAGGACTGCAGCAATAATGGGGGAGACTTGGCTGGAAAACCTGCAAAATCAAGCTTGAACTTCAAGGTTGGAAGGGACCCTCCATTTAATTCCTTCTTAAAGTAATAGGAATTGTGCATCAAGGAGGAACGAGCAGCCTTTAAAAATCAGAGTTGCAGGTTCCTGCTTGATAATGATGGTTTCGCTACTTCATTATCTCCCAAGCAGTCCATAAAGCACATGCAACAAATATCATGCATCTATTATGATGCTGGAACTGACCGATACGCTCCAGACAGCCTGATGGAGTAGCCTAGTTGGCTCACAGCTTTCTCCATAGGCAGCTGCAGTTTACCACCTGATGAAGCCCTCCTCCCTCACCACACACACACACCAGCTTGAAACGTGGTTTGCAATACACCTGCTGCTTCAGATAAATCACCCACCATCGCTGTGTTCCTCCTACAGAAGATTGATACAGCATGGCATATAAAAACCAGCTGTTAGCGCTTTGGCAGATATCAATCCTTCTCTTCTCCAAAGGGGTGTCGCTTCCAAACTGACATAGTTTGGATTTAATTTCTTCTTTTTTTTTTTTTTTTTTCTCCTCAAAGTTTGGCTGCTTAGTTGCCCTCTGTTTTCCATGGGCAGATGAAGGTACCTCAGTGGAGCTAATATTACTTGTTAATCTTTATGGCATTCAGTGGAGCACAGAGAAATGGAAAATTCTTTGCAAAGTTTTTGTTCTTTGAGAGAGAACTGATGAGATTTGGAACTGCCAAGTGCTCAGCCAGCAGCAAACTGAGACTTCAGTTTCTCAAGGGGAAAAAATATTCATGTTTTTATGTCAATCTGAATCTGGCTTCTCTATCTTTCTTTGATTCAGCATAACTACCTCACTTTCCAGGTTCACCCAGGTTGCAGCTAAGGGCATATAGACTCTGGTTCAGTTAAACTGTTGGCTCAAAATGAAGAAAAGAGTTGGAGAGAAATCATCTTAGCAGTGAGACTTCTGGCAGCACAGGTAGGAGTAGAATAGTTAAGTGTCAAGGGTTATGTTTTGGGCCCCTCACTCCCAGAAGGACATTGAGGGGCTGGAAAGTGTCCCAGAGAAGGGCAACAGAGCTGGGGAAGGGGCTGGAGCACAAGGGTGGTGAGGAGCAGCTGAGGGACCTGGGCTTGTTGAGCCTGGAGAGAAGGAGGCTGAGGGGAGACCTTCTGGCTCTGACAGCTCATGATAGGAGGTTGGAGCCAGGGGGGTCGGGCTCTGCTCCCAAGGAACAAGGAAGATGACAAGAGGAATCGGCCTCAAGTTGCCCCAGGAGAGGTTTAGGTTGGAGCTGAGGGTCCCAAACTCATGTGAAGCAAGAGTCAACACTAATTTTGGCCTCCTGCATCCCAAAAAATGAGTGCTTAGTTGTGGACTCTGAAACCATTTAGCTCTGGAATGGATGAACAGGAGAGGAACAAGTTCCAAAGAGTTCTTGAAAGTACTGAGCAGTCTATCTGGTGGGGATGACATTCTGCAAAGGTCTTCACCAGTTAGGCTTTACTGTGATTATATTTCATCCTCACGAGGAGCAGCATTTGCTCGTGCCCAGTTACAGCCTCGTCTCGTCACGCGGGCAGCGCTCCAGGGAACCATGCCACATTGTTTGTGCTGGGATGGATGAAGGCATCGCATAGCCACGAATGTAATGAGGCATCCCTCATGACACTGAGACCGGGGGTGTAGCAGGTGGCATGAAAGCATCCTTCAAAATAGCTGCTGCAACTGCAGCAGGACAATAGAGCTAGAAGGCATCCTGCCTGGGACCAGGGAAAGAAAAAAAAAAGGGTGATTAGTCCAATTTGTCTTTTGTCACTGCTTTTGTTCTGCAATTTTCTACTGCATTCTCCAGTTGATGTTTAGGACCAGGGCCAGAGAGATGACATGTACCCTTTTACTCCAGTGAAAGTTAATACAAATGATTCGGGAAACCCTCAGTCTTAATAGAACATGAGGGGAAGGCTCAGATTTAATGGGCTGCATCACCCAAGTAACTATTATCCATGTGGTTGGTCATTTTCCATCTTGTTTTGGGTCTGATGTATTTGGAACATGTCCAAAGAGGGGAAACAAAGCTAGGGAAGGGTCTAGAGCACAAGTCTGGTGAGGAGCAACTGAGGGACCTGGGCTTGTTGAGCCTGGAGCAAAGGAGGCTGAGGGGAGAACTTCTGGCTCTCCACAGATCCCTGACAGGAGGGTGGAGCCGGGGGGGTTGGGCTCTGCTCCCAAGGAACAAGCTATGGGACAAGAGGAACTGGCCTAAAGTTGCCCCAGGGCAGGTTTAGGTTGGATCTGAAGAACAATTTGTTCCCCTGCAGGGTTGTCCAGGGCTGTGCCAGGCTGCCCAGGGCAGGGGTGGAGTCCCCGTGATCCCTGGAGGGGTTTCCAAGCC
>WUAM01000179.1:16522944-16536125 GCA_024336885.1 Actenoides hombroni | reverse complement strand
TGCCAGGCTGCCCAGGGCAGGGGTGGAGTCCCCGTGATCCCTGGAGGGGTTTCCAAGCTGTGGAGCTGTGGTGCTGAAGGACATGGTTTAGTGGTGCCCTGGCAGTGCTGGCAGAACTGTTGGACTCAATGATTTTAAAAGTCTTTTCCAGCCTAAATGATTCTATGAAGTTATCCACACTGTGCTTGGGAAGAATTGAGTCCAGGACACCTGCAGTGGGCTCTGTCCTGTTCCTCTCCATTTCAAGTGAAAGAAAGTCTGGCTAAAAGCAAAGATTTGGACTATACCTGGCCTATCTCTAGCAAGATTTAGAGTTCAGGGTAGAACCTCTGAGCAAAACTCACCTGGATGTGAACAATGGGAAGACGATGGGCATCAGAGCTATTCCTGCATCACACCGAAGTGGTGTTGTAGACATTCCTCTGGGATGTGTGAGGAGCTCTGTAAAGTGAACACCATCTGCAGTGTGGTTGTCCTCCTTCTTGGCTGTTATCTGATGTTGAGAGTGAAGTCAGTGAACGGAATCGAGACACTCAAACTATACACCAGCCTGTCTCATTCTCAGCCAAGACCTGTGGAGCTCCATCTGGAGCAAGCATTTGTGCAACTGCCTTTGGTCAGCGGTGTTCCACCTCCTTGCTTCTGGGACCAGTGTGCTTTTTAAATCAGGCCAATCATTCAAACTTTATCCATTGAAGAGTGCAGAATTTTTTTCCTCCCTGTTTCCACCTGTGGTCATTGGCTGGCTTCTCTGAAAAAGTTGCTGGAAAGAGACTGCTGCTGGAGTGGTGGTGCACAGCCCACCGAGTGTAGGTGTTGTGCTACGTGTTGGGGCAAGGAGTGCTTTTGCCCAGTCCCTCCTCCTGTGCAAAACACACTCTTGCATCAAAAGAGTTGCCATGACTCAGCTCTGGGAGGAAAAGCTTTAAATTTCATCTTCAAGTAAATTAGCTTTCTGATTTAGAAGCTGTTAGAACTAAACCATGAGGAGAAGATTGTCAGCAGCTGAATCAGCGTGTCTCCAGAAGCTGCTGCCCAGCAGGAAGCATGGATGGGAGCTGACCATATTTGTTCCTAGTGCTCCTGAAAACCACAAGCTTATGCAAGTGTTTAAGCTACCCAGCGTGTGGTCTTCCCAAATTGTCCCAAGAGATGTAGCTCATTCCCAGCTTTCTGTGTCTTTAATGAACTGGAGGAGCTCATGAAGCTCCTTCCTCTTGAACCCAGAGGAATACCCAACCCACGTCCATCTAAGGGTGCCCCTGAAGTAGTTTTGAAGCTCTGAGTCCTACAGGCAAGAAAGGACACAGAAGAAATATTTCATGAGAATCAATAAAGGTTTCTTTTTATTTCAATTCCCTTTTACATACACCTGTGGTTTGTCATTTTCCACTTGTTACTTTGGTCCATACAGAAAGCAGAAGTGGAGGAATGTAAACCAAATGCCTGCCTGCCGACACACACACGGCAACGTCCCCGTAACACACAGAAAGAAATCACAGTTTTGCCCTTTAGTTTGTCAGTTTTGTCCCTCTTCTGAAGCGAAGCAAGGTCTTAAAAAGCACTTCAGTGAAAGCACCTATGTTGGAGGGGGATGAACACACCCCAGCTACTTACCTTCCTGTTCAGACTGGGAAAAAAGGAGCCAATATCTTGAAGATAGACTCCTCAGGCAGAGCCTGGCAGACTGTTGGGAATGGCTAAGTAATTTTTCTAACACCCAGACTCCCCCCCTCCATCACTTCTGGTGACCACCATGGCTGGGCCACCTTGATGTTGCTGAGATGAAGCAAAGACTTTTAGCAGCAGGTCTGTCTCTTCGTGCATGTCCCAAGCTCATGCAGGTGGCAAGAGATCAAGATGGGTAGATGGGGCTTTAAGCACCCTGGTCTAATGGGAGGTGTCTGTGCCCATGGCAGGGGTGGTTGAAAAGAGATGTTCTTTAAGGTCCCTTCCAACCCAAACCATTCTGGGATTCTAAGATAGTATTTCTGAACACAGGGCTTGGCCAAAGGGATGGGTTTGGGTGATGGTGTTTGGCTTCGCCTGTCCTTCCTCTTCTGCCACCAGCTGACTTTCCCACCAGCTCTACCTCACACCACCTGTCCTTTAAAACACTGCACCTCCATCGACAACTGGCTTCTTGTTCATCCTTCCCCACAGCCCTCAAGGAAGAACGCTTAGTTTAGACAGAGAAAAATAGAAAGGTAAAAGCTTGGCCTGGCAAGAAGCACCCAGCTCTAAATTTAGAAGGGCTCATGCCTCTCATAATGCTCTGGTTTAAATAGATGCTGCCTCTCTGGTGAGGTCATTGTTTTGTCTTCTGTTTTAAAAAGGTACTTGACGTCTGCCTGTTTGGAGAACACCCTTCAATGAAGCTTGTTTTAAGCAGTCTTTCAAGTGGATATTGTTTCTCTATTTCAGAGGATGTAGGTCCAGGCATTCTGGAAACCCAGTGCACGCTAATCTCATCTATCTCAAACATCTTAATCCCGTGCCTTTTTCTAGGACAAATATCTACCACGTCCTAAATCCCCACATGTAGAAGCTGATACCAACACAGAAGCCTGATGTTGTCACTCGTGAAGCATTTCAGGAGAGAAGCCTGCCACCGAGACTGTCTTGACGTCTGCTGCTTGGTCTCGTGCTATTAATCTAAAGCAAAAGGACACCCTGAAATATGGGAGGCCAGTAAGGTTTTAGGAACAAGGGAGGTCACATATTTCGATCGTTACCCTTTTCCTCTTCAGAATTTGTTGGTGAAACCCACTCCATGGAAATCAACAGGCATTTGGGTGTCCATTTTCACGGGCTTGGGATTTCATCCCAGCTTGATGCCAGCACATCCGTGTTGTTGTGTGCCACATCGGTAGTCCAGAATCATTAACCCTCAGTCTGAGGGAGATGATCAAATAACATCAAATTCCTTAGTTCATGTGACGGGCAAACAACTGCCACAGTGAGAAGCTACTCTGTGGGACTCAGGGGAAATGTGCCTGAATCCCTGGTTCTCATGTTGAGATTGTTCTAATGTACCCCCTTTTTTTTTTTTTCAAGTAAAACAAGAAGGAAGAAGTGCAGTGAGGATGAAGAAGAGAAGGTTGTACTGAGTTTGTTGCATGCTCCCCATTTAAGAGAGAACGTAATTGTGCAATGGAGTCTACCTCTATCAGATCCTTCCTGGATAGGGAGCTCTGCCTGGAAAGAAATCAGATTTATAAGACTTCCTCATGACTTATGATCATCTGGGGCAGGTCTTCCATAGATTTTCTTTTGTTCCTGGCCCCTGCCAGACGCTGAACTGATTTCCAGCCCTGCCCTGTTTCACTGGACTCTTGCAAATCCGTTCTGAGTTAGGACAAAGCTTGTTGCACTCCACTCTTGCAAATGCTGCCTTAAGCTCTGTCAGTACTGGATGCCATCAAGAGACATGGTCAGAGAGGAGGTGGCCCCAGATGGGTGAGGTAATTGCTTCGTGCCACAGATTCAAAGGCAGTTCCAGGGCCAGCTCTGCAAATGTGTCCTGAAGCAGCACTAATGCCCAGAGAAAGATGCAGAAACCACATGAGCAGATCAGCATATTAAATTGAAATTAAACAAGAATATTTAATAGCAGTGAACCAGCTTTAACCCTGAGCCCTACAAAGGCAGTGGAAAGACACCATGTGAGGTTTGCAGGGTCATGCTGAACAGCTCGAGGTCTTCTAGGAGCAAAACACGAGTTCAGTTGGAGGATGAAATTCTGTGCCAAGGTTTGCAAACCTTTCCCTGGACTGTGGGAAAGTTTTCAGAGGAACCTTATTTAATATTTCTTCTAGTGCTCCTCTGTGACATTCTCTTGCCTCACAAGTCCTGGCAAAATGTTGAGATTCTCTTGAACTTTGGATGTGGCGGGACTGGCTTCAACCTGGAATACAGCAGGAAAACTTGGAGGATCTGAGCTCACATGCAATTAGGATAGGAAAGGAAAGAAAAGAAAGAAGGGGCTAAAAAAAAGTCCCTACCAATTGAAAGAGCTGATTGTGGGTAAGTGACCACCGTGTATGACAGTGGGGAGAACAGGCTAATCTGGGCAGGAACAGATAAAATGGGATTGGTTTATGTAAGAGTTGATGCTTTGGGTGTCCTTTTATTAAATCCCAAACAGCAAGCCTGGTCACTGATTCTCAGCAGATAATTTCTGTAGCTGGAGTTGGAAGCTTTATTTTCATTTCATTATGCAAATTGCACATGAGTCCTGAACTGCGGTTTAGATTCAGATCTGTTTTGCCTTGGCATTAGACCAAGTTAACTTGATTAACTCCAGTGGAGTAGCTCCTGTCTTCTGCCAATGAATATAAAATCAACATCGGGTCTCTTTCTAACTGTCCTGCCCTCGAGACTGGCTTTGAATGACTCTGTCCCCTCATTGTCCACCGCAGAGAGATCTGTCTGCTTGGGAGAAGCCAGAAAACCAGACACTGCACAGACCCCATCAGAGCACTCAACAGAACCTGATGAAATAAGCAAAGGGTAACTTGTAATTATTATTTTATTGTCTATAATCCTTTTTAAGTGTGGCATAAAGGCGGTGAGTCTTTTTCTCGCTCTCTGTGCCCTTTTCTTATAAATTCACCCAAACCAAGAGACTATTTTGACAGAAAGACCTTCTATCCCTGTCAGGGTACCCGTGCTCTGAATCTGGAGTGTGTGATGGGCACGATGTAACTAGGGCACTGTGCAGCTGGTCTGAGCAAATCATGTTCCCATCCTGATGCTCTGGATTGGCTTTGAAATTGAGTCCTTGGTCTTCTAGACATAAAAAAACCCCAACAAAACCCATGGATTTGCACTCAGTTAAAACGGAAAATGAAATGATTAACCAAGTTTTTTAAGTAAGTTTTTTTGGGGTTGCTTTGTAGGGCTAGTTCGGAAAAAAAGAAGTGTAGAGAGGAACTCCAACCAAGCTGAATTGGGGTTCAATATAGAGGGTATGGGAGTTCACTCTGCTAGTGCCCTCTTTTTTTTTTTTTTTTTTTAAATCACAGCAATAGAGTTATTTTTAATATTGTTCAGTTAATTCTGTGCCTTTACAATAACCCAATTCTGCTTTCTTTTGCTGTCTCACCTTTAGCTAAGAGCTAAGTCTGAGGTTTTGGGGTTTTTTTATGAGAGGCCACAAAAATAGTTTGGGTGGAACAGGACAAGCCCAATCATTTTTATACAGGTGGCTGGATTTGCTACCTCGAAACAAAACGTTCCTTTGGGCCAACAGTATTTGCTGTCCAGCAGGTTCAATCTTTCATTTCCATGGGCAAACTCAGAAGAACTGCCTTCCAGTGAATGTCCACAGAGATGGACACGCTCTTTATTTTACTTACACAATTTATGAACTATGATGTTTTCCAGGCAAATCCAGACAGCCATGACCAATCATGATGGAAATTTATTTATGGAGTCTTTCACAAACTCATTTCCTTTACAATTTAATGTTTTTCTCATTTCAAGGCACCCCAGAGGAATGGGATATAAAATCTACTCTGCCTGGAGAAATACACTGGATGCTTGAAAAGCTCTGTAGCTGGCCAGAGATATCATATATGTCCTCAGTTTACTCTGCAGAATGTGGCAGCCCATCAGCAACAGCAGTAAAAATAATAATAATGAAAAATCAAACAGCAAACCTGTTCCAGCATGGAGCTTGTTGAAAAAAGCCAATTTTCCTAGACCTGCCTGATGGTGCAACATGATCTCTTCCCTAGCAGGGAGGTGACATTATGAAGACCTACCTTAACCTGCCCATGCCCTTAAAACAAAGCTTCCTCACTTTCTGATCAGTTTACAATGTATGACCATCATGGCAATGACGATTTGTGACATAAGATGTACAGTTGAGGAGCCAAGTTTGGAAAGTACTGCCGCAGATTTTGGGTTTTTTTCTTTTCCTTTTGTTTTTTCTTTTCCTTTTGTTTTTTCTTAGAATTAAAATGTCATAAAATTCAGATAAAGCCAGAAAGAGAGGATGTGAACCACATTCCTGCTGAGTAACTTTCCATGACAAGGCACAGATTGGTTTTCAGAAAACTCATGGGCACCAACAGGTGGGAAAAAAGCACATCCACCAAGCAGAAACAACGTTGCACGTGAAAAGACTTCACGGGTTCATACAACCTCTCCCTTAAAGGTCAACTCTTAAAGTGCTTTCTCTCATTTCATGCAGTCCTATCTCAGGTGAAAGAGTCACTGACCATAGTGAGAGATTCAAATGAGTTAAGGGATACGATGATCACTCTCCTCATCATCAGTAATTCTGCTTGAAGCTTTCTGGGTGGAAGGTGTGCAGAAAAATCAGTCAGTGAAAAACCAAGAGAACTCAACCTTTAAATGAGGTTTCTTAACATTTTGAAACATCAGAACCTAAAAACTTTTAAGCCATCCATTGAGTTTGTCAAAACAATAAACAGAAATAAAAAATGGGAGATCTTCCCTCTTAATGGATCTCATAGGTTAAAAAATGGAACATTCCTATCAGCGCTCTGGATGTTCTACAACCTTCAGTCAATTGCCCATCAACCGATAAACAAAGCCAATCCCTGGATGAAGAGTTCAGTTTTGGGAGACTTTTGTGAACTGATTTGGCTCTGACATGTATCAGACAAGAAGCAGCATAGTTGAGGAATGGTGAGGAACAGGACAAGACATGATCTCATCTGAACCAAGACCAAGCAGTATATAGAAGGTATAAAAACAATTGTCTGCACGTATCTGGGCAAAGCAGAAATGACAAGGCTGCTGCCAAAAGTCATCCTTAAGAAACTGAGGAACATTTAACATCTCTGTGTCCATCCAGAAAAGTGGTAAATCAACTAGGAAGGACTCATGAGGAGAAGTAGACAGCGCTGCTGTGGATGGGGATAGAAGAGATGCTGGGATGGTACAATGAAACGAACCTGCCAGGGGATGAGATTCCCTGCCCAAGCCCAAGAACTCTGTAGCACTGGGGAAGAGGACACCCATCCAAAAGCTGGGCAAGGAGATGCCTCCCTGTGTGAACCAGTCAGCTGGGGTATTTCAGTGCCCAGTTTGTCCTGTTCCACCCCTGCAGGCTTAGAGAAGTCAGAAGGTCTAAAGGCCTACTGAATGTCGTAAGCTGCTTCACAGGATGGGAAGGAAAAGGACTCAATCAAGAGATTGTGATCAGCCCAGGAGAGATAGGAACAGGCTTTGACAAATGTACACTCTGCCAGACATCAATGGCAGAATTATTCCCCTGTTCTGGTATCAGCATTGTCCAAGTTTTTGCACAAAATGCACATGAACGCCCAAGAAAAAAAAAGTATGATTTGTAATTTAAACAATTAAGAAAAGATTTCTTCCTCTGTACGTCCCTTGTGCATTCTTTTTATCTACATTTAGCAACAGTTTTGAGACAATTATTCTAAATAATCCAGTGATGAATGCATTGCAGTGAGGGCTGCATTTTATGAGGGGTGTTGTAGTTGCTTATAAATAATTTTATGGCTTTTGCTAATTCCTTGAGCTTTGCTAAGTGATGTTATTAATCTTGAGTTCTCAATAATAAACACAAGCAAAGAGTGAGTCACTGGTGGGGTTTTTTCATTCTTTTTTTTTTTCTTTTTTTTTTTTCTTTGTTCCAGCAGTGAAACGATACTAAGAAATTTCTTGGAGTGAGAAAATCAGGAGGCTAGTTGCATCTACTTGGCAGGATCTAAGTACAACGTACTTCTGGAAGGGTGAGAAGCCAGAGCCAGCATACTCAGTGTTCCTCTCTCTCATCGGCGGTTCAGCCACATGTGATGCTACAAAAGGCAGCTGTGCACACTCTGACAGCCGACTCCTAATAGCTTCTGCCCCCTGTGATTGCCTCCAGAAGCTGGAGCAGCATCTGTGAGGGAAAAGCGAGCAGCGAGTGTAGCTGGGCTGACCCGGATTTCTGCGGAGCTGCTGAGCTCTCCATGCCAAACTTTCACTCGCGTTGACTTCTCTTGCAAAATGATTTCACTTCTCTGTAATACGGTTGCTACTATTGTTATATGAAGAACAACGATGACAACAGTAAGAAGAGAGCGTGAAAAAAGGGTTGTTCTTTGAAAACCTTACGTTTTGATAGCTGCCGTTCGGTGGTAAATGGTTACGAGGAGTTTTGACTTAGCTTAGTGATGCAAAACAAGAAAAGAACATCACAAAGAAATACTGGCTTTTGAACACCTGCTTGTGTATGTCTGCAGCTGGTGGAGAGGTCCCTATCAGGTCTGAATCCAAAACTCAGTGAGGTGTTTTCCTTGACTTCACTGTGCTTTGAATCAGGCCCTAACCTGAGAGGTTGTTTAAAGAAGATGTTGGACACAGAGTCAAGATCATAGTATCATAGAATGGCTTGGGTTGGAAGGGATATTTTAAAGTCATTTAGTGCAACGCCCAGGTCACCTAGTCCAATCCCAACTGCTCTTCCCGACTTCCTTCAGATTTCTGGGGAAGTGAGTCCTTCGTTTGCCCTCAGCAGACCAGATGGTTCCATTGACTGGGTGCATGTCTGAAGTGCTGATTGATGTCACACAGCAGCTGTATCTAAAGGATCAGGCTAGAGAGTATATTACCCCATGAGCCCCATCTGTGTCCTACAGGACTTCTGCAGACTTGCCTCTTTCCTATTTCTTTTGAGTAACAGCCAGGTGAAGTCAAAATGCTTCAGGTACTAGAAACTTGCCGAGAAGGAAAAAGAGAAATAAGAAAAAAAAGCACCATGAGGAGCTGACACTTAGACTGCAGCGAGGGAACAGTGATGTTACAATGGTGGCTGAAGATTGGATCCAGGATGGCTCGTCCTGAGTCGTCCTTTTGGGGAAGAAGTTAGGGCACTGCTCTGAATTTCCCATTTCTGGGCAATTCTGTATCATACTTGGAAACTGGCAGAGAACCTTCACTAGATGATCAGCTGGTGGGAACACAGCCCCAGCCCAATGCCCTGGTGACCAACAAGGGCTGTATCTCTTCATTGCTGCTGAAGATGACCTCTATCAGAAAAAAAACTTCTGGCACACCCTGCAAAAAGCACCAACAAGGGAACCTCTGTACGGTGACAAAATCTTCCTGGTCTCTCTCTCCTGCAGGAAGGAGGCATTTCCTTGTGGTCTTCCCTTTGGAGACAACCAACTGCAAGAGCATTTCCTCATCTGAGCATCTCTAGGCAAATTCAGTGACTTTGTTTGAAATTAGACTTGTTTACACCAGCTAACATGACCTGCTGTACAATATGTGTGTGTGTGTCCAAAACACGAAGAGCAGGAAAGTTAAGGAAATATTCAGAATGTGATCATCCACAAGCAGCCCATGCTTTTATCCAGCAAATTTTGCCGTTGGATCTCATGAAGTTAGGTTTGTCTGCCTGTATCCAGCACCTTGTGCTTCTGGGTGATACAGGCAGACCATTGATGGACTCTTTCTCCTCATGAGGTTTTGGGCTGGTGGTAAACAAGAAATTGAGAGAAATTTGGGCAGAATGAGAAGCAATTTAGAGATTTTAAAAATGATTGAAGCCTGTTTCGGTAAGCCCCCCCCCCAAAAAGGGAAGGATGAGTTAGCTCCCCTGTGAATGGATTTTAGCCACACACACACAAGCACATGTACCCAAGGTCTGCAAATTCCCTGCCCTGCCTCAACCTGCTTGGTGGGCCCCTCTCCACTGCTGCCTCTGCAAGAACAAAAATGCCACATGTTCTGATAACCACATTTTTCCATCCTAAAATTGCACTGGTTTCTGGCTTGCTACTGGGGTTCTCAGGTCACGGAAAGAATAGAATTTTCTTCCTGCATCCAGCAACCATGAGCTGTTAACCCTGCCCACACTAGAGGAGCATTTTGCCCAGGAGTGAGGTTGCCTGAGGGAAGAACATGAGACCAGTTGTCCACATTGAGCTCTTGACTGCAAGACCGGGCATCTATGACCCTCAAAAAAGGTCTTGGCCAGTGTTGTGTGTGTTACCAGGCAGACTTTACAGGGAAAGAACAAACCAAACCGAAGACTCCCATGCCCAGGGTGGCTTGAACCCTCACAAGAAGATGGCACTGTACACTCCCCTCAAGACTCTTGCTTTACTGGGTAGAGACTCCTGTCCTCCTTGGCTGCCCATGTTCTCCAAGAGGTCCGAGGACCACGCGCTGCTTTGCAACCCTCCCTTGCGAACTGCTCAGTTGTTCAGCAGGTAGCAAGACCCATGGGTCTGGACAGCCCTGCCTCTGTTAACACCGGGGAGACTTAGATCACCGAGGATATGTATGTGATCGACAGCTGGCCACATTGGAGGCTCACTTTTTTTTCCCCATATAACTTAGCCTCTTGTTCCACAGAACAGAGAAACTGTATGGAAGCCTTTGGCACCCGATGCGTGGCCTGATACTCTTTTGCCCACTAAATGCTCTCCAGGAACCTTTTTCACCCTTTTGCTTCTTTTTTTTCTCTCTTCCTGTCTTTACATCACTGTCTCTCTTTCTTCTTCAACGAGTACTGTGGGTCTGTCTCCATCGTAAAGCCCAGAGCCATTTAGGTACTCCTCATCTTTGTTGTACTGCTCTGGTCCAGAAGAAGGCATGGAGTTTTCAGAAATGGAGCCATTTTTTACATAACCTGGCAAATTCCGGTGTCCATTGAGGGTCCCTGGTATAAGTCTCGTATTGAGATGGAGAGCAAGTGCTCCTCTTGTGGCTACATTTGTGATGCTGGTGTGGGAAACCATTGGTCCATAACTGTAGGTTGTGCTCCCACTTCGTGCTTTCCTTTTAAAATCAAGTGCTAATGTCCACCTGCTCCATGACTTCTTTATTTCTGCTTGGACCTGAGAGACAAGTGGGGGTAAAAAAAAAAAACAAAACATGAGCAGGAGGGGAGAGAGGCAGAGAGTATCAGAAGGAGATAGTGTCCACAGGCAGAATGGGTGAGAACATCTCTGGGCAGTGAAATGTGAAGGAACAGTAAATTCACATTAAATCTGCCCTTTCCAAATGAAACATGTAACATTGGGACCCTTGAATGGCTGAAAACATCTGTCTGAGGTTGTGGGTTAACTTTCTCCCAGGGTTAAGGGACGGTGAGCAGAATGTCCAGGAGAGTGTCCTCTCAATGCACCACGAGAGCCAAGCATAACTGTGCCAAACCACCTTCAGAGGTGCCTGAGTCACTTGAAATTTCCTCTATAAAGGAGTTAGCTGATTACTTGGAGTATCCCTCTTTTAGATGGCTAAAGTTAGGATGAGAACAATTCCCCTTAAGGTATGGATTTCATCTCGGGTTTATGCTGTAGAACATAACCAGCATAGAATCATAGAATCATACAATGCCCTGGGTTGGAAGGGACCTCCAAAGGTCAAAGAGTCCAACCCACCTGTAATGAGTAGGGACATCCTCAACTAAATCAGGTTGCTCAGAGCCTCATCAAGCTTGCCCTTGAATGTCTCCAGGAATGGGGCCTCCACTACCTCCCTGTGCAACCTGATCCAGTGTTCCACCGTTTTTTTAATATTTGTAGTTGCATTTTCCCTTAAAATCCATAAACTTTGGCCAAAACAGCTTTATGCTGAGACATGAAAGTAGCTCAGTTCTTTCCCAGTGTGCATCCACTGACCATCTAGTTTCTTAGTTTGCACCCATAGAGGGGATTAATGGAAACAAAGACATTAAAGTGTATCATTCTGGAAATAGAAAAAAAAAGCTCCAAGAAGCCTGGAAAATCAAAACAGCTTGCTGGGTAGGCAGCTATTCTACCAAATCACTTTTCTTCCTGCCACAGATCTGAAATTAAACATCACTTGTGCTGGAAAAAGAGAAAAAAAAATTTTTTTCCCCATTAGCTACTTCCAGAAGCTCATATGTTAGTGACATTTGGACCTGGATGTCTTACATGACAAAAAGGCATCTTACCAAGGGTAAGAAAATTCTGTGTGGACTGACAGATCTTTCACTGAGGGTTGTGTCTCTAGAAGAAGGGCAGATATGCTGAGGTGAATCCACCCTACCAGTGGGTGTGTGGAACTAACCTAACAAGGGAGGGAAAGAGTTAAGATGCTGGTGACTTACCTCTCCATTGCAAAAACAGTATATGATGGCAACAAAAAATCCCTGGAAGGAAGAAGAAACAACAATATTAATGTTAGTCTTGCTGCGTGTGTGTGTCTCGTTCCTGATGAAGCTGCCCAGGTCCCCATGCTCCTCTGAAGTTAATAACATTCATAATACAATATATGTGAGAAACCTGGTGTTGTTCAGTAGCACCTGAGAGAGAGATAAACACAGACATTGCCCTGCAGGGTATTGGCAAAGTAGATAAGACCATAAGCCCTCTGGGTCATGACTTAGCTAACAGGTCTGTTTTCACTCCCAGATGTTTTGCAAAGGTTCTGAGATGGCGATGGCTGCCTGGGAATGTGGTGGGATCTACCCTGTTGAGCTTTCTGGAGAAACATTCCTGGTGTTTTACACGTAGCTGATCCTGTTGCAGGATGGGAGGGTGGAAGATAGTCCTGATGGGATTTTTTTCTGCTCTGGCTGCAAGTGGGGAAGCCCATGCATGGAGGATGAATTCAGATGTTAGCAAACCACCCACATCTTTTTGTTTGTCAATAGTTTGCCCAGGTCTTGTTGAGGTCACCCACTGCTTTATCCCACCTGCACCCAACAGGAACTGCGGAAGGACATGATTGGAGGTTTGGTCCCCACCTCCCTTACAAGGTCTCTAAACTGTCATCTGGCCAGACCCACTGTCCACCTTCCATCATCCACGCTGGTCAACCATGATGACAGCCAGCAACACGCGAGTCAAAAGTTAATCTCTCAGGTAAGGGTATGTAGTGATGATCACACACTGCCCTGCCTGTGGAGAGTTGCGTGTTCTTGCTGCTGTGCCTTATATGGGACCGGTCCTGTGACCAAACCTGCCTTTTGCCCAAACCTGGAACCAAGGAACCCATTCACAGGACTGAAAGACAACTTGGGATGAGAAAATTGGAAGCCAATTTATAGAATCATAGAATAGTTTTGTCTGGAAGAGACCTTCAAGATCATCAAGCTCAACCTTATCCCTAGCCCTATCAAAAACCACTAAACCATGTCCATAAGCACAACATCTACCCGGCTCTTAAACACCTCCAGGGATGGTGACTCCACCACCTCCCTGGGCAGCCCATTCCAA
>WUAM01000179.1:16497315-16511763 GCA_024336885.1 Actenoides hombroni | reverse complement strand
CTGGGGCAAGGCTGAGAGCCCTGGGGCTGTTCAGCTGGAGAAGAGCAGCCTGAGAGGGGAGCTGAGCAATGCTGAGCTAGAGCTAAAGGGCCCCGGGGGGGCACGAGGATGGGCACAGACTCTGCTGAGTGGTGCCCAGGGACAGGACAAGAGACAACGGACACAAACTGGAACCCAGGAGGTTCCATCTGAGCAGGAGGGAATATTCTTTGGTGTGAGGGTGTGGGAGCCTGTACCAGGCTGCCCAGAGAGGCTGTGGAGTCTCCTTGTCTGGAGAGATTCCCAACCTGGCTGGACAATGCGCTGCTGGGCCCCCTGCTCTGGGTGACCCTGCTGGAGCAGAGGAGTTGCACCAGATTATCTCTAGAGATCACTTCCAACCCCTACTGTGCTGGGATTCTGTGATATCCACAAACAGCAAAACACCCAAGGGGAGGTAGATCTGTAAGCTGGAAAGTCAGATGTGGTTGTCTCTGGGCAACCCAATAGAGAAAGGAAAGCGAGTCTCCAAAAAGCCTGGGATCTCCTGGGTGGATGTGAGTGCAAATAATACAGGCATGGATGGATGCATGCATCACCTCCCCCTTGCATGTATATACCCCATGTGCACGACCCGTGTGACACAGGACAAACCCCACCAGGCAGCGATGCCGTGAGCGACTTCTACAGAATCCACATTGTATGCGCTGTGCATTTCCAGTCAATACACACAGTGTGTACAATGCAGGTGCTATAAAGTCAAGTATCTCCCCATCAGCTGGAAAATGTGCAGAACTCAAGCTGGGAAAAGTCTTGGGGACAGACTATTTTCACTGGTTCCCAGTGACAGGACTAGGGGCAACAGGCACCGACTGGAACCCAGAAGGTTCCATCTGAGCATGAGGAGAAACTTTGGTGTGAGGGTGTGGGAGCCTGTGCCAGGCTGCCCAGAGAGGCTGTGGAGTCTCCTTGTCTGGAGAGATTCCAAACCCACCTGGACAATACGGTGCTGGACCCTCTGCTCTTGGTGACCCTGCTGGAGCAGGAAGAAGGTTGGACAAGATGACCTCTAGAAGTCCCTTCCAACACCCACTATTCTGTGATTCTGTGGTGGCCACCCCAACCCCTTGCTCTCTTCTGTCACTTTTCTTGCGTACGTGTCTCGTAGCAGTTGGAAAAATGGCTTTCATGCATGTGTCAAAGCTGTGAGCAAAGCAAGTGGTTGTAAAGCGGCTGCTAGAAGAAAGCTTATGAATAAAGGCCTTCTGTAGGTCTGGAGAAATCCAGTCTCAGTTCCCTGCTCTTTGAAAACCTCTCTGAAGAACAGTGCATGTGTTTTTTTCAGTCCCTCTGTGTCACAGTTTCCCAATATTAAATGGGGTTAATAATACCCTCTTGTCCTGGTAGGTACGAATACTTCGAGGCAAGGATGATTTCTGCCTAGATAAACATGCAGGGATCACCACTGTTGGGGTTTGGACCTGAGCACCTCTAAGAGTAAGACATTGATCCATTTGTCTTTTCTAAGTCTCCTACCGTAGCTGAAAGCCAGGGTGGTCCAGTTGATTTGGTGTGTGTGTGTGTGGGGGGTGGGAAGTCACATGTTACGAATGAAAAATGCCAGAGGAATCAGCCTGGATTTTCTTGCTAGTGGTCATGCTTCTTAGACTTCCTTCATAAAATAGCTGCAAGGGAACTTAGAAGTCTGTTGGGGAATCTATTGTTGCCATAATATCATCATTATAATATCATCTTGTTGCCATAATACCATCACTGGTACACGTTCTGTCCCTGGAAACATTTCAGGTCAGGCTGGATGGGGTTCTGAGCAACCTGCTCTAGTTGCAGATGTCCCTGCTCAGTGCAGGGGGTTGGACGGGATGAGCTTGAAAGGTCCCTTCCAATCCAACCCAAACCGTTCCATGATTCTATGATTAGTTATTTGTTTTTGTTGGGTCTTGGCAAGGAACAAGTTCTTTTCTATCCTTGACGTCACCTCTGCAAGAAGGACGCTGCAGACTTTGACGGAACGAGGATGTGGATTGGAAAGACTCGGCAGAAATCTTTGGTTCTGACCTCAGAGAGTAACTACATATTCTGGTTTCTTCAGTAGACTGCAAAGATGTTGTAGGGTGATTTTTGCTCCTTGCCCCCACCTCAGAATTTTCCAGGTGGGATAAATCCCACACTGTTTATTGTTACACAAGCAGCTTTTGGGGCAAGCTTGTCTTTTCTGTACCTACGTGGAACGTTGTGATTATTTATCGCTGATTCCCTGTCATTCATTGCTGTGGTATGGGCAGGATCCAGTGCCCACTGCAGGCAACTGGAGTTTTTCCACTGACTCCAGTGGGTCTTGGATGGGTTTGCCCTTTCCAGTGCCCAAAAGCTATCAAAACAATATGCCTGCGCGGGTCTCTCTGTGTGTACATTATCATGCTAATCAAAACAAAGCAAAAACAAATGCAACTGGAGGGATCCTATGTTCTCATTCCAGAGGAATTTCAATCGAGCAGCCTCAGACTTTTGGAAGCGCCTTAGATGGTTGGTGTTGTGACAGGTGTGACTTCGGCTTTGTGGTTTGCTCTGATAAAATGATTATTCTCTGGCAGTGGCTGGAAGAATTAATGTGAGGAACCGATGCCTGTTGGGCTGTTTTCCTTTGGCTGCCTTACGAGCAGCATCAAGTTGGTTTTTCTTGTTAAACATATGGCATTATTTTTCATCTGCTTCCCTCTCGTCCAGAATTTGCTCTGGGGAATTACTTCTTTAAGGCTGCTCAGTACAGTTTAATGCTGTTTTCTGAGAAGCAAATTTTGCATAGCTTGAAGGTTTGGAAGATGATGAGTTTTGGTGGGTTCTTCTTTTTCTTTTTTTTTTTTCTTTTTCTTTTCCTTTTTTCTCTTTTTCCTTTTCTTTCTCTTTCTCTTCTTTTTTTCTTTTTCTTTCTCTTTTTCTCATTTTCTTTTTTCTCTTTTTCTTTCTTTTTCTATTTTCCCTTTTTCCTTTGTTTTTCTTTTCCTTTTACTTTTCCTTTTTCTCATTATAGTTATTTATATTTATATTTTTGGTTTACTCGTTTTAAAAAAGATGTGACACCTACAGTCCTCTCTGTCTCACAGAAGCTGAGGTAAGAAATGCCCTGTTCCCAAAATCTCTCTCTGTCTCTTATTTATTTTCCTCCAAACCTACCAGCTGACTGAGACTAGATGTCACCTGAGAGATGGATGCCCACTTTGGGACTCCTATTTACACCTCCCGCCTTTATCATCCAGCAGTTTCTGACCTAGTCACCTAGGGTCCTGCCTGGGTTTCTGAATCCCTTCCTCTCACAGAGCAAAAACCTGCAGTCCTCCATAAACTCAATTCTGCTCTGTCTGGGCTGCTCAGAGCTCCAGTGTTACAGTCATTGTTTTTCTTCCAGAAGAAGTCATGTTCTGGAATGGGGATGATGTGGTGCACACATTAATCTTGTCCTAAGATGCAGTCAGGATGCGGCCAGGTGCATTTTGGACCTGGAAAGTGGAAAGTCTCTGAGCCATACAGTTCAGAGGTGACTGTAGACACCTCGGAACAGGTTTTTCCTGCTGTAAGCTCCTCTGTAGACCTACACCCCATTATTCTTAGCTATGTCCTTGAGGATCATCTAATACATTTCCTTTTCTCCTTTATGGTCCACACACTTCAGACAACTGTGGGCAGTTGTTTTATTGTCCTCAGCCTACCAGCACCTCATAACTCCTTGAAAGCCAAAGCTTATGCCAGAAGTGAACAGAAAGCACATTCTTATCTGAAACGTGTGTGCCCATAACACCTTCCATTAATGAGCACCCTCCCTGCACCCACATCCCACCCCTTTCGCCTTTCTCTGGGAAAAGATGCCCAATTTAAAAGGAAAAGATTGATATATATTTTTGTATATGCACCATCTGCTTCAAAGACTACCTCCAACAGGCTTCTTACAGGTCACGTGTAACGAGTAGCCATGACTTACCCCAGCCAAATAATGTGAATCCCCAAAGATATTTCTTCTCTGAGAAAAATGCCATGAAGATGAGGCTGTGGAGATAGAGCCCTTCCACCAGAATCCAGTAGTAATTGGTTGCCAGGAAGTAGAGGAAGAAGGTAACTGCTACTTTACAGCCCACCTGCAACAACCACAGAAAGACAGGGTTATGTGAGGAACATGATGTGAAATTCTTACTCTACATAAAGACATAATTGACCAAGATGAGTTGGAAAACAATATTGAGAAAAGAAAAAAAAATAAAATTCTGTGGCAGGACTTTTACAAGGGGGAAAAAATAGTGGAAGAACAGAAGAGATAAATGACTGAGAAGAAAGCTTCCCCTCAGCCTGACATCTCATCTCCAACAGCAGCAGTTAGGAGGTGTAGGAGGACAGGGCACATGTGGAAAGATGCTGGCCTGACCCTACTCTCTCCCAACCCTGGAGATGAGGGGCTCATACAATTTCCAGGGCAGCTCTTTATTTTTTCCCGGTGTTTCTTGTCCATGTCAGAGGAAAAAGGGCTGTGGCCAAATTGCCTTGGTCTGAGTGACCTGGTGCAAGCCATATCACTTGGAAATATTGCTCCCATCTCACAGAGAGATATGGGCACCTTGCTGAGGGTGAGTCACCCCATCCTGCCATGGATTTTCAAACAGAGTCCTCCAGGGCTTGCTTATCTTTCCTCAGGAAGGGTGAAGATAGCCTAGATGGCTACTGTTGGCTTTGGTCCTCCAAGAGCAAATAGAAGCTGGAGGATTTCACCCACAATGTCATGGTGTTTTCCTAACAGACCTGAGCTGCAAGGTGGGAGACCTGGTAGAGACTTCCAGGACACACTGATCTTAAATGAGCTCCTAAGCTGACGTCTCACTCCCTGCTGACCTCCAATCCTTTGCTCTCTAGAGAGGAAACCCCTGACTGTGACTCAATGCTCCCCTGCCCTTCTTGGCAGAGCGGGGCAAAGCCACTCTTCTTCCAACATTTCTCAGCCCTAGTAGAGGAAGGATGCAAAGTAATGATGCCATATGGGGTTGATTGGTACAAAGGGACACATATGGCCATCTCTTGCCCCTGTGAACTCTGCATGGCTCCATCTCACAGGAAGCCTGTGACTACCCAACACACACCATGGCAGCAGCACGTCTCCATGTTGCCCCTTCCTTGGGGGGGAATACAGGCAACACAAAGAAAATCTTGATAATATGTACCTTGTAAATAAAAAGAGATTTATCTTTTTTTTTTTTATTCTGTCACATTTATTCTTATGCTAATCCTCTGCCAATCAAAATGAATATGCACATACTATATACATATGCATGTATATATATAAAATATGGGCATTTTTACACCTGTTTTCATTTACAGATGAAGTGAGTAAAAATAGAAGGAAGATTGCTTAAAAAAAAATCCCCATCCAGGCTTAATAATAACAACTTTTATATTTAAAAAAAGAATTAAATCACCATCTCCTCTACACAGGCAGCAGTAAGGCAGTAATTGCAAAGCTCCCACTTGGAAACAAAACAAATATGTTAATTGTCGCCTTCATTGCTTGTTTGCCTTTCAATTGGGAAGTGCCATTAAATTGCTAATACTCAAAGAATGCGGGATATTATCCTAATTATTCCTTATAATGAATCCAGCCCGAGGAGAAATGGGAAACAATGCAGTGAAACATTTCGTGTCCTTTCCAAAGAGGGAGTGTTTTGATGTGTGTTGGGTGCTCTGGCCAGAGACTCACCAAATTAAGGAAATAGATCTCTGACATGAGGAGGAGCCACAATAACAAACTGCCATTTGGGGGACACTTGGATGAACAGCGGGACACTTTGTATCTGCTGATTTTATGCAGGGGTGTTGGTGGCCAGGTCCCTTGCAGTAGCAGAAGCTGTGAAAGGCTTGAGGAACAGAATGAATTCACAGGCAGAACATAAGTTGCCACGTTGCGAGACCCACTCCACCAGGATGTCTGAGCTAGCTCAGATTTTTGATGATAAACCTTGATTTTAGACACTAAAATCTACCCCCTCTGTCTCTGCGGCATCCAGCAGTTTGTGGATGATGAGCTATCACAACTAGGATCCACCATGGGAAATCCATGATGAGATCGATGACAAGGAGAGCAGCCAGCTTCAGGAGGTGGGGAGAACTTAGAACACTGAGGATGGGCTTCATCCCACCCAAGCACATGGACAATGCCAATATTGTCCTCTGAGCTTTCCGTATGGTGAAAAGATATTTGTACTTTTGGAGACAAGCTCAAATGACCCCACTTCAATTTTTATTGACTCGACTGGCTGTGTTGACCATACTCAGCTGACCACAAGTGGAACCTGAGGTGATTAGATTGAATGAAGGTGTCTCCCTAGTAGACATCTGCTTTTTGAACCCTACCCTTTCTTATGATAGCGCATAATCCCTCCATTGTCCCCTCTAAAGGGTCTTTTTTTTTTTTTTTTTCCAGAGATGGGAGTGATAAACCACATTGGGAGTGATAAACCGTAACAGGAGCAACCAGCTCTCCTTTGCTGCAAAATCACAGTGAGGTGAGATGTATACTACTGACCTTCTTCCTCACAGGCTACCTCTGCTCTGGCTCTAGAGTCAGGGCTGAGAGCCTCTCAAGACATGTTGTGTAGTGGCTTTGCTACATCTGAGCGGTTGGTTTGATGGCACAGATGTTAGAGCACAGTGATGGCTCCATGGGTCATAGAGAAAGGAGATCCAAGTGGAAAATCAGCCAACTGTGCATTGTGGTGGGAGAGGAACACACTGTGAAATGCAAGCCCTGATGTGCTTTGTGCTGGGATAGCCAGGGGAGTTTCTAGAGACAGGCACTTTAGGGGGGGAATGTTGAAAACAGAAGTTGTAGATGGAGAACAAAGTATCAACCTTGAACTTCGACTGCCATGGGGAACAGCTCTTCCTTAGCTCTGGGGCTGGGCAGTCCCTCTGAGCCAGTGGATGAGAGGGAATGGAGAGGGATGGGGAGAGGCTGTGGAGGGGGAGGAAAGGGCAGGGGAGCTGGTTTCTCTCAGTAGAGTGGAAAATCCCCCCGAAAGAGGCGAGATGTTGAACAGAGGGGACAG
Source organism: Actenoides hombroni (assembly GCA_024336885.1). Lineage (NCBI taxonomy): Eukaryota > Metazoa > Chordata > Aves > Coraciiformes > Alcedinidae > Actenoides > Actenoides hombroni. Next base: position 16,504,684 of record WUAM01000179.1, on the reverse strand, counting down.
AGGCACGAAGCCTGAAGAAGAGGCTGCTCTGGCAATACTCACAAACTGCGATTTATCTGCTGGAGGTGCTTCAGTAATGGATTTCAAGTCTTCCTCTGAAATCCTTTCCATCTCCTCCAAGGCTGATCCGGAGTACAAGACTGCATCCTTCACAAAGATGCTCACGGCTCTCAGCATGAAGGAGACAAACAGGTGCATGTGGATGTAGTTTCTAGTGCAGTGCAAACGCCTGGAGGAGGAGACAGAGAAGGAATGGAGTAGTTTAGTCCATCTGTTGGACAGACTCAGGGTCATTTCTGTTTCTGAAGAGCCCCAGCTCCTCTCATCAGTGCTATGCCACTGCTCACGGTTCACACATAGGGTTGGTAAATTAATTAATACCTGCTCATGGGGTTTCTTAGAATCATGGGATGGTTTGGGTTGGAGAGGACCTTTTGAGGTCATCAGGGACACCTGCAACTAGAGCAGGTTGCTCAGAGCACTGGCCAACCTCCCCTGCAATGGTTCCAGAGATGGGGCATAGACCACATCTCTGGGCAACCTGGGCCACCAGCATCAACCCTCAGCACCAACAATTTCTTCATTCTCTCCAGTATAAAATCTCCCTCTTTTAGTTAAAACCCATCACCCCTTGTCCTGTCCCAACAGGCAGCAACAACCCCACAAATGCTGATTGTAAAGCGCTTTAAGATCCTTTTTTGGGGAAAAGCTGGATGGTAAGAAGTGAATGGGTTAGACTCGTATCTACGAGGTGTGTTTGTAGAAATAATAAGTGTGCCTTTGTGGAGAAGAAGGAACTACCTGCCGTGTTGTGGTCCCCTTCTGTCCTCTGTAGCTCTGTTGCCTCGCTAGCCGTGCTTGAATTTATGGATGGCTTTATCCTCTCCTTTGGAGGAGATTGTGATAGCATTAACAGTTGTCTCCTGTGCTATTATAATACAAATTATGCCAAGTGGAGCTGCTAAGGCCCAATGAAGAATGGGCTTTGTTCCCTGCATTTGAAATGTAGTCAGTGAATCTCCGGACTGTGTATAACATGGAATTAAATCTCTCTTGGTCCCTGCTGCTGCTTTGGGGACAAAAATGCTCCAGCACAGCTGCCCATGTAGGCTGGGCTGTAAATGAAGCACTCTGACTATATGAATAAAGAGAGAATGTGTCTCCTGAAACCTGGAATACGCTTGCAGATATGGACGCTAAATATTTTAACAACCCTGCCAGTGTCCAGTGAGAAATGAAGCAGAAGGGAAAGGGTTGAGAGGACAGGCAGGTGCTGGCAGGGTTGGGTTCAGGGTCTACATCATATGAAATGCCTCCAGGAGGGATATGTCATCCCATTTGGCTTATGTCCCCTTTGTGCCTATCCAAGCACATCCTCCTGACCTCCTTCTGATCACTGCAGAGAGAGCTGAGCTCTTTTTGAGCCAAAGGCCACACATTTTCTGCCCAGTGGCATGTGGCTTAGCTTGAACTTGCACACTGGGAGCTGCTGAGTCCATCTGCAGACACCATGCAGCTCTTTGCTGCGTGGAGAATTTTCCCTCACAGTTGTTGTCTGGGTCTTGCTGCCTGCTAGGAGAAGGTACTGCCAGACACCAAAGGGAAGCAAATCTGGGGCTCAGGGGATCATGGTTCAGCATGCTGCTTTACCTGCAGCTCACCAGTATGGTTACCCGACAGACAAACTTCTCACTGTGAGCAACACCTTCCATCCCTCCCATCCCTTCGTCTCTGTAGCAGCAAGAAGACGGAACAACCAGGTCTGAGGAATGGATGGCATGGGTTCAAAATGGTATTTAAGGGTCTACATCCCTTGGTAGAGGTGGTGAAAAGGTGGGCAGGCAATCAGTGTTAGGAGGGTAAGTGGTCAGTTTTGGATCCCTAGGTACAGCAGCAGCATGGGGAAATTGGAGGAGTCTGTCCAGCATTTTTACATGGCTGGGGTCTGCTTCAGCTGGTCTGTCCTTCATGAATTTTGGGGATTATATTAGAATTTCCCTTATAAAACCCTAGCTACATAAAAATTATCTGTCTAAATCTAAGTCAGTCATCTGGAGGGGTAATAGAGACTAAAAAGCCTAGAGAGACTTCCTAGGGATACAAACCTCTTCCTGGAGATAACTCTCTTCCCATTTGCTACAAATTGGGTCTAGAAAACTCCACTGCAGGCAAGTGGAAGAAGTTCAAACATCCCACCCACCATCCCCCAAGAAGGTTGACCTAAAATGACAAGCTAACACAGTCCAAAGCACAGATGCAACCTCCTGTGGCTTGCTGAAGAAGCACAAGCCACCCCACGTTTATCCTTTAGGAAAGCCCGAGGCTTTTCCAGTCTAGCGACTGGAAAGAAGGTAGGTAGAAACAGAGCCGCCTACCTGAAGTATCCCAGGATAAGGACAGCAACTGTGAGGGATCCCAGAGAGATGGAGTATCCAACAGTATAAATCAAATAGAGGCGATCAAAGACCTCCTGCAGTACAAATGATGGAAAAAATAGCGTCACATTAGAACGCGTCCTACTGCATCGTAACACAACCGTGGTAGCAGCACAGGGATTTGGGCTATTGGACCTGCCAGGGGGGTACAGCTCTGGGAAATCTTTGGTGATCACACTTGTTGCCCCTTTCTTGATGTAAAGAGCAGCTTGGACAGTGGTACCCACCTTTCCTAATGAGCCCGGGTTGAGGGGAGTTTTACAGTGTACTAGCGATGGAGTCGGGTTAATCCCATGTCTGGGAGTTTTGCAGCACTTTTCATCCCAAAGGAACCCAAAGCACTTTACAAACATGGCAACTTTGGCTTGAACAAAACGCCCACTGACCTGGGATTTCTTTATTTTTTTTTTTGCTGGAACTGTAAAATATATCCATTGAGGTTCTGCTGTACCATTGCTGAATGACTGATATGCAGGCTGGTGGAGTGTCAACCCACCACAGAAAACATGGAGAGGATATACTTTGGCCATAGGATAGGAGAAGAAATCACCTCCATTTCTTTGTTTTTGTTTGTTTTTTTTTTTATGAAAAGCAGCCTATGACTGTGGTTATCCAACCCAGATACAACTCAACTTGCCAAAGGCCCATTGGAAAAGATCCTGTCACAGAAGAGCTCATAGTAATTAATCCTTTCATGGGTTTTAGTTCTCTTGGCCCTCTATATTTTAGAGCTGGGCTTAGAAGCCCTGAGCATTCCATTAACTATTGCAACGTTTTTCTTCACCTTGTGCTGGGGCAAGTGCCTTAATTTGGGGATTACTGATTATCTGCCTGAAAAGGGTTAAAAAAGCCTGCCAGCATCCTAGCTCGTCCTGCCTTTCGTCGCCTGAAATTAGAAATAAAGCCCCAAAGAAACCAACCAATTCAGCATCTTTCTCCTCGCTCCCTCCTCCCGCCGTTCCCTCACCACACCCGCTGGGTTGCAATAACATTAGTAACGCTGGGCTCTGAATGACAGCTCTGATTTTGATTTGAGGCGAAGAAACGCCGTCCTGGAATGCGAAACCTCAGCCCTATTACATCAGAATCCCCAGATATGCGCCTGTTTCTTTGCGGTTTCCATTGGTGGAGCGGTGTGCTTGCCAATATTAACCTACGTGTGTGTATGTGAGTATTTTTAAATGTATATATAACTATCTATATCTATCTGTGGAGGCAGCAGGCATTAAAAAGCCAATGTGAGCAGATTCGAGAGCTTTAAGGGGGGAAAAAAATAAAACCTCCATCCCTTCAAACCCACTGCCAAGCTGGAATCCTCTTTGAACAGGAAAACATTTGCATCTATGGCGAAAATATATATATATTAATATATAAATAATAAATCCTAGTCTGAGTTTAGGATTCTTGGTAATTGGGCAGTTGTGAGGCGTTACAAAAGCGTCCCTCAGCCCCATTCAGAAATTTAACTGGAAAGATCTACGTTCCTATCGGACAACGACACCGTTGTAGGAGCGATGGCCTTGGGAAGGGCCTGCTGATTGGCTGGCAGGACATTTTCTGAGGCTGTGGTTAATTCCTCTGATTAACCACAGGGCCTCTTTTTGAAAGGATGTTGAGTCAGAACTGCCAAGACACACACGCGCATGGATGCGTGCGCGCTGCTGTGCTCGCCTGCAGGGGTAGGTGCCACGAATCTTACCCAGTGTCACCATGGGGAGCCTTCAGGGAAAGGTCATTTTTTGGGTGCTTAGGTCCTTGGGGAAAACCTCAGGAGCAAAAGGTTGAGTATCTCCAAAAGGCTGCCCAGGGCAGCCTTTGGGAAGGCAGCTCATACTCAGGAGTGTTCGTCCTCAGGAATGGTGAGACCTGGATTTACCCAGGAGGAAAAAAAATAAATAAAAAAAGTAAAGCTCTAAAGGCAATTCCAGGTCTCACTCATCTCCTAACACAAGGGAGGTCCCAGCTCGGTGGAAACCACAGTGCTGAATCAGGAAAGGTTCTCCAGGTAACAAAATATTGAGTCATCTGACAGCTGAAACAACCACCTCCATAGTCTGAGAGCCCTCTTTTTGGAGCTGAGATGGGAGTTTAAATAATTCACAGAAGACCACAAAGGTGATGCATGGCCAAGACATGGACACATCCTGGACCTCCACAGTCTCAAGACAGTGCACTACTTACTAGACCATCCTGCTACAGCAGGAGCTCTACGTAGTCATAGAACCATGGAATGCTTTGGGTGGAAACGGACCTCTTAAAGGTCATCTAGTCCAACCCCCCCGCATTGAGCAGGGACATCTGCACCTAGAGCAGGTTACTCAGAGCCCCAGCCAACCTCACCTGCAATGGTGCCAGGGATGGGGCAACAGCCTCCTCTGTGGGCAACATGGGCCGGGGTCTCACCACCCTCAGCATCAACAGTTTCTTCCTTCTTTCTGCTCTGAATCTCCCTCTTTTAGTTTAAACCATGCCCCCCTTGGCCTGTCCCAACAGGCCCTGATCAAAACTCTGTCCCCATCTTTCTCACAGGACCCTCCAAGTCCTGGAAGACTGCAAGAAGGTCTCTCCAGAGCCTTATCTTCTCCAGGCTGAACACCCCCAACTCTCCCAGCCTGGCTTCCCAGCAGAGGGGTTTCAGCCCTCAGTTCATTTTTGTGCCCCAGTGATGGGAAAGATGAGGGATGGATCTGGCCCCACCTTTCTTTCCCTTTATTCCAGCTTTCCTGTGCCTCTTGTATCTGACATCTTCCTGAAGGGTAACCAACTTGTCCCCTTCCCCTGCAAAAGAATGCTCTGGAGACCTTCCTGTTGCATGGCTGAGACAGTTGTTATTGCTTCTAGAGGGTGCTAGTCAGGATGAGGCCCCCTAATATGGCTGAGCTGGTTTTGGCCTTGGTGATGGACTGCCCATCAAGTCATGCACCATGCATCTGCTCTAGGATATAATTTGTGGTGCTCTCGGGTCACTGGACAGCCTCAGGCCGCTTCCTTTCCCTCATCCTCTCTCGTCACACACTGTGAAGCTCCACCAAACCATGGCCATCTATCTGGTATAGGCAGGTAAAATGATCTGTCTGCAGTGAGCCAGTCCACCATTGGACTTGTCCAGCAGACTATGGGCATAAACCAGCAGCTCCACGCTTAAAGGTGCTACAGCATCTACAGGAACGGACCAGACTGAGCCTATAGGCCTGAAATAAGGACTGCATGACAAGGTTGGTTGCAAGAATGAAGAGATTTCTTTTTTTTGTTATTTTTTTTCTCCCTACAAGTACTTTAAAACATCTGTCCATCTTCTCTGGTGCAAATGTGTGACACTTTGATGGCATTTCATCTGTATATACGCTATGTAAACACGTTTTATGCCATCAGTTTGAGGCTACACAAAGTTGTTCGCTTTTAAAAGGCCCCCAGAGACCTCCAAGAACAAAAGCCGGTTATGGAAGGCTTTTGGTTTGAACAATGGAGTTTAGATAAAGCAGCCCTGCAACACTCTGTGCCGGGATGTGACAGATTCTCAAGACCTCTCTGATGTCCATAGAAGCAGTAAAACCACCATGATATAAACAAGCAGTAGCAGATGAAGACAGGATTGGTGGGCTGAGCTTAGGATGGTCCATCTTGCTAGGCTGGTGGTTTCCAAGCTGAGCTAACCTCCCAAGTTGCTGGCTCACACTCCCCTTCCCCATGTTTTCAGTAGATGTAGGTCACATTCACCTGAAAACAGGATGGGTTTGACCTGCTTTAAAAAATTAAAAAAAAAAAAGGAAAAAAAATGTGTTTGGCATTAGTGTTTTTGGGGAGATGGGAATGAAGGAAATTTCTGCTTATTGAGCAAAATATGCCACTGCTCCTGCCAACGTCTGAAAAGGTGACCAGAAAAATGACAGTGCCGAAGCTGCTGCTGTTGGCTGTCTGTGTGGAAGTGAAGGGGTCTCTACGCAAAGCACTAATATGATTTTTGGAGAGAAATTTCCCAAAAAGCTGCCTATTAATGCCAGAGGCACATCAGAACTTCTCATGTCTGCCACGCTTCATCCAAAGACCAAGGAGGCTCGAGAATACAGGTTGCCCTCACTCCTGTTTTTAAGGGAACCTAAGAAAGCTGTAAAGAGAATGGCCAATCTGGGCCAAACCCAAGGTTCTTTTAGCCCTGCTCCCTGTTTCCTACATGCCCAGGAACAAATGCTTAGGGAAGAGTGTAAGAACAGAACAAATCTAGAATAAACCAGGGACGTGGTTTAGCAGTGGACTTGGTAGACTTAGGTTCATAGCTGGACTTGATGATGGTCTTAAAGGTCTTTTTCAACCTAAAGAATTCTGAGATATATATATATATGTATTTATCATCTAGTGGTTATGAAACAGGGCTGTACAACCTCTCCTGACATTCAGCAGCTTGTGGTTCAGCTATGTGAAACATGCAGCAAGCAGATAAAGAGCTGGTGTGCAACCACACCGATTTCCTTGAGGAGTAAACATTGGCCAAACCATTCCCCTTCCTTCCCTTGTCCTAGTGTCTCTCTTTGAACACCGGATAGAAAATAAATCAAGCAGAGCTGCCTGGTCAGGGTGCTGGGGTGGGATGCTACAGGTCTCTCAGCTTATCTGTTCAGAAGCAGGGAGATTTCTGGAAGATCCAGGGTGCAGTTGGGATGGGGGATGCCCATGCGTGTCTCCTGGGGAAGGAGTGCGAGAACAAGATTTTCTACCATCTCTGCTACACTGGTAAAGGGTTATCTTAAAAGCAGCGTATGAGAGAATATAGACAATCACAGAATCATTTTGGTCAGGAAAAATCTTTAAGGTCATCAAGTCCAACTGTTAACCCAGCACTGCCAGGGCACCACTGACCCCTGGCCCTCAGCACCACAGCTCCACAGGGGGCTTGGAAACCCCTCCAGGGATCACGGGGACTCCACCACTGCCCTGGG
>WUAM01000179.1:16485435-16497215 GCA_024336885.1 Actenoides hombroni | reverse complement strand
CAGGGATCACGGGGACTCCACCACTGCCCTGGGCAGCCTGGGACAGCCCTGGACAACCCTCCAGGGGAACAAATTGTCCCTCAGCTCCAACCTAAACCTGCCCTGGGGCAACTTGAGGCCGGATCCTCTTGTCCTGCTGCTTGTTCCTCAGGAGCAGAGCCTGACCCCCCTGGCTCCAACCTCCTGTCAGGGAGTTGGTGAGACCCGGAAGGTCTCCCCTGAGCCTCCTTTGCTGCAGGCTGAGCAAGCCCAGGTCCCTCAGCCACTCCTCACAAGACATCTACACACTGTTATGTCACAATGGCTTTCAGCGCTGCCTGAAGGCACAAAGAAAAGGGTCTTCTCTTCCCATGAGGTTCTGCTCTTCTCTTCCCATGAGGTTCTGCTGAGACACCTTTCCACAGAACTCCTTCCTACCCCTTGCTAAACCATTGTCTTCTACAGACCACATCCAAGACATGGCTTCTCACAGTAAGATTAATGTTAGCTGCAAGGCGGTAGGGGAAGCACACTTCAGTAGCTAGCTCCAGCCTACCTGCTCTCCTGGCTAAAGAGAGGACATCAATCTTCAGGGCTGTCAATCCCACGTCCTTCAGCAGCGCTAATTTTCCCTTAGAAAACAGCCCAAGAGCAATTGCTCCCTGGGCAGTTACGAGCTGCTAATTCTCCCGGCTCTGATGGCTTTACCCTAACGCTGCTAATTTCAGAAAGCGGTTTCCGCGCTGCCCTGTGTGAAATAATCCTGGTTATACGGGTCAGGAAAAGGTAGCGAAAGACATCAACTTTCTCTGGGGCCCTCTGTTTGCTGCTGTGCTCGATCTTATAATTATTGCACCGTGGCTAAAATGAGAAAAGTACACACCTAAACAAACAGACACGGACATATATATATATATATGTATGTGTGTGTGTGCGTGGACGTGGGTGTTTATTTAGGGGTGTGTGTGTCTCTCTATAGTGCTAACTATAGATACAAGCCTATTTCTAGCAATAACAGCGCAGAGGTGCATATATATAGTCAGAGACAGACTTTCATGCTTCCCAATGCATAGTTTCTTAAACGTCCCTCTGGTGACATCTGGTCGGCTGCTGCCCTGTTCAGAGTCGGCCCATGAGCTCCTTTCAGAAAGTCGGTTAAACGCAGCTGTTACTGGTGACGCAAAGATGCTGTTCCCCGGGGGGGGGGGTAGAAATAATAATAGAAGACAATCTCTCTCTCAAGATGACTAGTCTATCTTGCCAAATTCCCCGATTCTGACATCTCTTGACATATTTACTTCAAGAAAAAAAACGACCAAAAAACCCAAATCAAAACAAACCAAAACAACATCAAAGGAAGGTTTATTAATACCCGCGCTTCAGAGCCACGCTTTGGTGTGGAAGGCAAGAGGCCTTCCTTGCTCTCTGAAAGTCATCACCCAACTGAGAAGAAAAAAAAAAAAAAAAAAGAGAAAAAAAGAAAAAAGAAAAAAGGTCATTCCTTTTCTCTTTTATTTCCAGAGTGCTTTTCATACCAGAAGGCCCAAGAGACCTGCAGTGGGTGTATAAGCATTGCTTCACTTGCCACCAAAACGTGGCCACCTCTACGGTGAAACATGACAGTGTGAGACATCATTATGAGGTGAATGCAGGGCTGGGCTGAGGAAAGCAGTCTCTTGCAAACAGAAGGGTAGCAATAATAATAAAATAATAATAATGGAATAATAGAAAAATTTTGGTTGGAAGAGAGCTTGAAGCTCATGGAGGCCAACCTCTCCCCCAGCACTGCCAGAGCACCACTAACCCATGTACCTCAGCACCCATCTTCACAGCTTTGAAACCTGTCCAGGGATCTTGGTGACTCCATCACTGCCTTGGGCAGACTGGGTCAGCCCTGGACAACCCTCAAGGGGAACAAATTGTTCCTCAGGTCCAACCTAAACCTCCCCTGGTGCAACTTGAGGACGGCTCCTCGTGTCCTGGTGCTTGTTGCATGGGAGAAGAGACCGATAACCACCAATAATAGATAAAAAGCATTTGTTAACCAAGATACAACTCCAAAGCTGAGGGAAATCTAATGTTCTTTGCACTGGGCAGGTATCATAGGCGACACTGTGTTGTCCATTTAATCTGAATAATGATGATGGTCTAATTTGTCTTACCATTAAATATCATTAAATTGATCTCTGTATAACTAGAAGGGAAAACTCCTGGAAAAAGACAACTGTGCCTTGTGTACGAATAATGAGGATGATAATTTGGGGGTGGTTTATTAGAACAGGTCACGAAGAGCCGTAATTTTCCAAGTAAGACCAGAGGTTGAGAATAAAAAGGAAGCCTTCTGCATCATGACACCTCATGTAATGTCTCTCCATTAGGAAACACAGTCCAAGTCCCCTGTGCAGTGACCACCTCTACTCTCCAGGGACACAGACGAAGACAGATACGTGAAACCCAGGACAACAGGCTTTGCTTTCAGGCTTTTTTACCAGCCTGGGGGTGTATGGTCTCTATTGCTTCCTTGTGCTGGTAACAAGTGGACAACTCTCTCTTGTTCTTTGTACCCTTCCCCTACTGATTGACCTTAATCAAGCATAAGCTGCCAACATGGGAGGCTTAGAAGAAAGGATCTCTTTTGCCTAGGGGAAATCTAGGAGACTTGCTCAGATGGAGAGATCTGCAGCAGACTCCCCCCACCTCAGGACATGGCTGAGACAGGTGGGACAGGAGAGACAATGACTTCAGAGAGATCAAGAATTGTTGAACTTAGTAAAGATTTCAGTGTGAGCAACATACTTGGTGACTCCAACCTCCATTCCAAAAACCTGTCAGAACCTCTGGGGCTAAACCAGCTTTTTTCCACCGGGAAAAGATGAATTACACCAAACCTCTTCTAAAAGTGAACACTGTCTAGCACTGAGACAACACACGTTGTTATTAAGTAGCTGTAGCTAGTGTACACAACCTTGTCTTCTCCTTGACTGCGTGACATAATGTGTGAAGATGCTCAAATAACATCTTTCCTCACTCAACAACTTCATTCATATGTTGCTTCTCCATTGAGAAAAAAAAAATAATACAAAAAAACCCATGCTGTGGTTGGATTTAAAATTAAGAACATTCTCCCAAAGGGACTGTGTATCATCTCCTAGCCTGCTCCTCATCATGAAGCTTGTGGTTAGATCTCTATCATGGATTGTCTGAAAATAACCCTTGCTGCAAACGATCAGTCCCTAATGCCATACCCCACGTCCAAGGAGGACATCTTCCAAGTACCGCTGAGAAGACAGAGGTTTCTGCTAAATTCTGTTCAAATCGCAGAAATATTGCAGCAATCCGTGTGTGGGTGGAAATGCCTTGCAAAATAAGGTCATATCCTCTCAGGTGACTCCACAGACAGCTTTGCTGTCACGTTAGCACAGACATGCTGCCGTGATGCACTCATCTTAGGAGACATTCAGAAGCACAATGGAGCCCCAGCTGGGCTCAGACCCACACAGAGAGGTAGGAAATTTCTGCCAGCTATTATTTTGCCAATGACCTGAATTTGTGTAAAAATAAGACCCATAGATCTGATGTATAGACAGACACCTTTTTTTTTTTTTTTTCTCCCCCCACCAAACCCTTCCATGTGCTCTGAGTCCCTCTTCTAATTTTGGGCTGCTGTCCCTGTTTCAAAGTTGTGACTACATCAGAATTAGTATGAGATCTGCTCTCACATGTTAATTCGCTTTAGCAAAGGACTTTGACCCCACCCGTCTCCAACGAGCAGAGCACATAAAACCTCTGATCCTTAATTTATACCTCTCAACCATGAGATTCTCTGTTAATCACCTACAGAAGCCTGGTTGCTCCTGGTTTGATTGACACATCTCTTAGCTCTGTGTTTGTACAGCCCCTAGTACAGATAAGCACAAAAGCATCGGAATTACTGGTGACAACCTGGTAGCAAAATTACTTCCTGGTAGGGAAGAGGGAGCCTCAGGGGTATGGAACAACCTCCAACCACATCTTAATGTCCCCGAGCCCACTTCAAGTTTTCCCAAGATCTCTTTATAAATGGGATCATGGCAGTTGGAGGAACCCTTTCTGGCTCTGAGGACAATTTCAAATGCAAATAATTCCCCATCAAAACAAAGATGTGGCTTTGGCAATCTCAGACATAGTTTCCAAGAGGAGGCAGCAAACCCATCAAAGGTTTTAAATAAGACAGTGTTCCTTAGGTTAACCCTGGATGAGGCCAACACTTCATGCTCCATGCACAAAAGCAATCGCCTACCCTTTCCCTCGTCTCGTTGGTGAGGAACTTGGCACATTCACTGTAGTTCGCCCAGGTGCGGTTGTTGCCTGGGACCAGCTCCCAGCTCCCGTTCAGGTCACACCGGCGATAAGCATGGCCTGTGGGAGAGAAAGGAGAGAGAAACTCAATGGGACTAGACCTGGCAGAACATGAGAAACACCTTCCAAGCATGGATCCCATCAACCCTGAAGCCTTCTGCCTGTTTTGAAGCTCAGCTGCAAGAACACGCTTTCCATCTCCTCAGCAACTTTTATCAGTTATCAGAACATACAGTCCTGATTCTCTAATTTTTCAGTCTTTGGGTGCACAGCTTTGCCTGAGAAAAGAAAATGCTTCAGCTTCAAACACCCACTGAGGAGCGGAGCGAGGGGACTACAGTTGCTTCTAAAAACATGCTCAGACTTTGTGGCACCACAGGCAAGCCAAGAAATGTGCTGCTCGAGGGAAGGCGAGATAGGGAGGAATTCATATGTTCTGGTTACCAGTGTTGTTCTCAGATACCCACCGTAGGGGTCTGGGCAGGGATCAGGGGCTGGAATTAACCAGCCAGTGAAGTGAAGAATATAAACTGGAATAATATCTTGAGAGTTTCTATTGCTATGCAAAGTTTGTAGAGTCAAACAAAGACAGGGTTGTAACACTTCAAGACTACCCAGTTGTATGTAACCGGTGCTTATAATGCCCCATTGCAGTCTGGGTGGGGCAGGCGGAAAATTGGTCGTTGTTTAGGTTAAAAAAGAGCTTTTCTTTCAGCATAAAAAAATAAATAAATGACTGTTTCTTTACTTTTTCTTTTTTTTTTACTTCCTTTTCCATGGCTTTACTCCTGCTTGGAAGGGAGTGATACAAAATAGGGATGCTGAAGAAGATTTCTAATTTTCTGACTCCCAGGTCTCCCTTCCCTGCAGCTCACCAGGCTCTGCTGGAATTGGGGAAGACACCTACCTTTGTGGTTGAAGTCATAGATGTACTCGGGACATGGCATAGCCACCACTTTGCCTGGCACACCCTCAGGCCAGCAGACGATACCATCCCACTCAGGAAGACAAAAGCCATCTGTGGAAAAGACACAAAGATAAAGAGGAGTCACTGGACCTGCAGAGGTGACACTAATGCCTCACCATTTGGAGGGGGCGCTCCATGAAAAAGCCAACAACACTGTCACTCAATTCAAGAAAGTCCCTCTTAGGCACCATTGCAATTTTCTTCTTAGTGTTTAGCTCCAAAAGGTGCAACTTCTCCCAAGTTTTGTTGCAGAAGGATATGGTCAGACATGGGATAATAGCTGAGAGGGGTCAATGATTCTGGGAAGTTGATGTCCCTTGCGGGCTGGAAGAGATGAAAATGGGGCCATACTCTTGTCAGTGGTGCCCAGTGACAGGACGAGGGGCAATGGGCACAAACTGGAACCCAGGAGGTTCTGTCTGAACAAAAGGAGAAACTTCTTTGGTGTGAGGGTGTCAGAGCCTGGCCCAGGCTGCTCAGGGCAGTGGTGGAGTCCCCATGATCCCTGGAGGGGTTTCCAAGCTGTGGAGATGTGATGTTTTCTTGTATGGAGGCATCCAACACTGAACCCAGGATTCGAGGTCTGGAACAAACCTATCCATCTGATCAACCACCAATTTGTGCATCTTTTGCAGTTTCCCTTCAGATCTGTATGTTCAACTTGAACTACACTTCCAGCCCATGAGGAGGAACCATGCACCCAGACCTAATCTGATGCTTACACACACTTTTGCATGGGGCTGTATTAACTGCAGACGTCCATTAAAATCCAGGTGCAGGGATTTGAAGTAAAAAGCAAAAACCGGTGAATTTGCCGCAGCTCTGCTTTCAGAGCAGCTCCTGCATCCCGTGAAGGAGTTTATCAGCAGTGTATAAATAAATATCTGACAAAGAGGAGCTATGTGCAAAACAAAATAAAGCAGTACAGCCTGCTCTGGTCTGCAAAAGAGCTCCGCTCGTAAAGAAATGATAAGCATGGCCAAGATCTCAGCAGGTTTCATTGATATCAAAGCAAGTGCTTGAACAATCTTTCAGGCCAGCAGTCATTTATCCTTTCTCATGCTTGCACAAGATTAAATAAGAATCCAGGATTGCTTTAAAGACCTTCCTTTGGCTGGTGCAGTGCCCTCCCGGGTTGGAGCTGACAGTGATTAGCTCCTTTTGCTGGTATTTTAGGATGTGAAAAACAGGCAAAAATCATCGCTTAACAGCTGGTTTCTAATCTTTAATTCAGCACTGATGAAAAGGACTGGACCAAACAGTGTCTAACTTCTAAAGCATTAACTTGGAGCAAAGGTAGAGGAGCTAAAATTCCTCAGCATCAGTGTGACAAGAAGGAGGAAGGAGTTTATTGTATTTGCTCTGCTTCCAGTCACATTAGAGGAAGAATAATACTACATTTCCTATTCATGAGAACTGGGAAAGCCCTTCCCTTTGGCTCATTATGTTGCAGGATGACTTACACTGTGAAAAACAATGTATTTATTTTCCAGTTCTCTGGAAGGATCAAAAGAAAAAGGATAAAAAAAATGTTCCCTGCAAAATTTGGAAGAGGTTAAATGTTATTGTCTCTGAGGGTTTGGGTTTTTTTCAGACAGGAAAGTAAATAAAGGTTTCATTTAGTCCTTGGAGTGGTCTTACTTAAAATAAAACCAATTCTATTTTAGAAAATAAATACATTTGGGTAAACTTGAAAATGAATGCTGTGAAGAAAAGACATTGAGGAGAAAAAAAATTAATCTGAATGTCACACTATGACTCAAACCAGGACAAATGCTCAGAGAAAAACCTTCCCCATTTCTAATATCTTCAGAACAACTTGCAAGGGTCAACCTTCACTTTTAAGTAATTTCATTTAGCATCATACTACAAGATTACATACTTCAAGCTTGGAAAAAACCATTTCAGACAAATTTGAAGGAACGGTAAGACATCTCAGTCATCATTACCACCCTGTAGATTTTGTGGTGATTGGTGGTTAGTAGAGGTAGGGGCAGGTGAACATTTGGCAGCTGCCTTCTGGCCAACTAGCCTTTGCTGACTGACCAGCCAACTGGCACATATGTACACAGCTTAGAATTAGGCACAGTGTGGCTGTTTTTTGCCAACCCAGGGCAGCGTGGGATCAAGGGGAGAGGTATCGGGTGGGAAGAGGGATTGTAGTTATTAGTTTGTGGAAGGAGGAATCTGGGGGAAGCATCCACAGCTCAAGCCAAATGCCTCTGGACGTCCTGGTTGCAAAACTGATTGAGATGTTTCTATACTGAAACTCTCAGAAAATTTTTTTCAAATGGAAATGTTGACTGATGTCAGGACCAGCCACACTTGGTGACTGTTGGATCCACATTCCTGGGTTTTAATGCAGCCAAAAGCTGTTTCTCCTTTCTATGTCACAATAGTTGTCCCAGACAGGACTACCACCATATTTTCCTCACTCCTGTCTCTAATACCTCCATTCCTCCCACCTAAGGAGACAAACCTTCAACCTTCTCACAGAACGAGGGGTGATAGGTTAAAACTAAAAGAAGGAGATTTAGACCAGAAAGAAGAATGAAAATTTTTATGATGAGGGTGGTGAGAGCCTTTCCCAGGCTGTTCAGAGAGGTGGTGGCTGCCCCATCCCTGGCACCATTGCAGGGGAGGTTGGCCAGGGCTCTGAGCAACATGCTCTAGGTGCAGATGGTCCTGCTCCCTCCAGGGGGGTTGGACTAGATAACCTTGAATGGTCCCTTCCAACCCAAACCATTCTATAATTCCCTATGTCCCTTCCTCCCTCACTTCACCCCACCTCCTCTGGTCTGTGGAGCCCATGTGGCATCTTTACCATAAATTTCACCAGCTTGAAAGCACTGATGTGATAACTGGGATCCAATTCCGCATTTTCTGCCTCCAACTTTCTCCTATTTTACTGACTTTAGAGGCCATTTAGCAACTGAGCAGATGATAAAATGGGGAGGAAAAATACCATATATTCCATTGGTCTTCTGCTAGAATCCAAAAAAGACTTATCCTTTTGTTTGTTTTTCCCAAATATTTCCTCTAAACATTTTTTCCTTGCTTTATAAAAATATTAACAGCACTAACAACTTGGCTTGTCTCTGTTGTTTTCCTTTTCTCCTGGTCATTTCTCAAAAGAGATCCACATTGAACTACAAGAAGACATCTGAAAAATGTTGAGGGGCTTCAGGAAAACAATAAAAAAATCCACAAACAGACAATTTTTCCTGATGACTAAATATGAAAATGGAAAATAAAATCAATTTTTACCACCTTTTATATAAACTATCATTAGAAAAAACAAAATCCACCACCTGGAAGTGGAGTATTTTAGCATGATGTGTCCCCTAAGACACTATTACCAATATTTAGAAGTGTAGGTAATGAGAAGGGATACAATTTGTTCTACATGTTGCTTGGAAAGCCCTTGAAACATTTCTCTTTTTTTGGGGGTGAAAAATAGTTAAAGGGTTCAATTACTCTGTTTGGATTGATACAGATGGGTAGGTTTGGGACATGAAGTCACATGTTCCAAGTGAACTGGGAATGCAAAACATTTGTTTTCTTGGGAGAAAGAGGTTTCACTGAAGATGTAAGTCCAAAGGAATTCACAAACCTTTAAGAAAACAAGTAAATCTCATATGTATCCCACATCCCAAGTGTCTTGGAAGTCTATCAGTCATTTAGGCAATGCTGAATGGAGGATATTGCTTCACTCACAGGCATGTGCATATGTGGGTGAAGCTCCTCCAAATTCAAAGCTGTAATGGTCATGGATGGAGACAAGGAAAGTGGGAACTGCACTGGAGTTTCTCATGTTTAGAGGACATCACTAGCCACTTCAGTGCTGAAGAAATTAGTCTTGCAGGAGAACATGAGGAGATGGAAGTGGGGCAAGACCTATGATACAACCATAGAATTGTTTTGATTGGAAGAAACCTTTAAGATCATTGAGTCGAACTGTTCCCCCAACACTACCAGGGCACCACTAAACCATGTCCTTCAGCACCACATCTCTACAGCTTGGAAACCCCTCCATGGATCATGGGGACTCCACCACTGCCCTGGGCAGCCTGGCACAGCCCTGGACAACCCTCAAGAGGAACAAATTGTTCCTCAGCTCCAACCTAAACCTCCCCTGGCCCAAACTGAGGCCCCTTCCTCTTGTCCTACCCCTGGTTTCTTTGGCAAGAAGCAGTATCTATCTAGCACGAAATCTCTTTTTTGCTTGGAATCAGTGTTGCTTCACAGAGGCAGTTCTGTGATGAAGTCCCCAGTCAATTTATTGAACCATTTTGGGGCACTCTGTGTTCTCCACATCTCCAGCTCTGCTGTTGGGCTGCCGGGATCCACTGCCCTGGGTGACATAGGCTCTCAAACAGTCCCAGTGCAGCCAATACTGCTCTTAGCTCTTAGGACTGCTGAAAATGAAATGCTTCAGGTGGAAGAAAAGTCACCAGGGGAAAAAAAAAATCATCTGAGTACTGTGGGCTTGATCATCCTCATAGTCCAGGTTCCTATAACTTCTTATTTGAAGAATAATGTCATTTTTAGATCGCATCCTATTGTCACCATCTGTAATGGGCAAGCTAGAAAATAAATAAAAAATATTTGAAGGAATCTGTTCTTAAATGAGTGAGTGCTCGAGTTATAGATGAGCTTTGGAAAATAAATTAATCTTCTGCCTGTGAGTTAAGAATCTCCACTGTGGGCTTGGAGGGTCCAGCAGGACCCCAGAGCTGTTGCCCCTCTGTGCTGCGCTTCCAGTGCCACAGGACGTTTCTGCTCCTTTTACCCAGTCTGCCATGGGAAAACCTGCTGCCTCCCTGCAAAATAATATGCAGTCCTTCTTGCGGTGGAAATGTCCAGGCAGAGGAGGCAGAACACTGAAGCAGCAAGTTGACATCTGGCAAGCTAACTAAGGAACATACCTCGGGGCGGACAAGCGCTTCTCCATGCCAACTGCTTCGTGACTCTGTGCACGTGCGTGCGGAGTGCCTCCGGCTGAGTCAGCCTGAGCTTCAGCCCAGGGCTGCTGGACGTATGAGTATCAGCAGGGCAAAGGGGAGAAATCCCCTCGGGAGAACCTTTTTCCTGCCGTATTGGAGATAACCAGAAAAATGTAACGTGGTGCTCCTCTTCCAAACAGGTCGCGGGAACGGTTACTGGGGGGGTTTGCCAGGAAGCATCCGCGCTGCTCTACCTTCCCCCTCTGGCACGGCTTCACCTGCACGGTTACCTCCACTTGGTGGTAGCATTTTCTCTGTCTTCCCTCCTGCCTTCCAGCCTTCTGAGCAGCTGTGGATGTGAGCAAGGACACTGCTCCCTATCAAATGTAGGACTGAAGTGCCATTGAGCATGTGCTTTTCTGCTGCGATGCAGTGAAGCTGGGAGCACAGATCCTCCCTGGGTTTTCTGGCCCATTCTTCCAATGTGAAAAAGAGAAGGAAAAAAAAAAAACCAAACCCTGAAAACTTGGAAATGCCCCCCCCATGACCAGCTCTGTCTTGACCTCAGGTGGGCTTGGCACCCTGCATAGACCAAACTCTGGCGGGAGGTGAAGGAGGCAACCAGCACTCTGCCCCCAGACTAGCTTAAAAGCTGATCCAGTTTTAGGGGAACCTGGTGACAGCACTTTCTGGTGGTCCTCTCCAGGCGGGTGCCATTTCAGCAGGTGAAACCATCCCTGTGTCCTACCACAGCAAGGTCCTCCCAAATCCTTCTCTCCTGGCAAAAGATGTTGGGGTGAAGAACTTGCAGGCAGGAGCGATGGCACAACAGTCATGGTGAGTAATTTGCCTGTGAGGCAGAGGGAGAAGCACCCATGCTCGAGTGCCAGGTCACTCTTGCAGGAGCACCCCAGGTGCCTGGAGAACCTCGTCCCTGCAGCGGTGCCCCCCTGGCATCATCTTGGGCATGGCGCTGGTGGCATCAGGACCTGGTGTGAATGGGGAGCTGTGCTGGGTCTGTCTTTTCACCACAGAGACAAACGCAGGGACTGGTTTCCACACGTCCGAGCAGGATGGGAAGGGGTTTTTTTTTTTCCCATGGCGACGATGCGGGAGCAAAGCCGTGACCAGCTGAGGTTCTCTGCAGACAGCATGGCTTGCTCAGATCAAGACAGCAAGAGATGATGTCATCTCACAGTCAGCTTTCTTTTTTATTCTACCTATTAAAAAATCTACGTAAATGCTCCACCTTGATAATGGGCTGTACTTATTTTTGCCCTTACTACTTTGGGCTGTCATTAGCCTTTCGTAGTGTGAGCAGAACTGCGATGGAACGTGGTGAGGTCTCTTGTGCCGTGGCTGTTGCTTCTGTGCCTGGGCTGCACACGAGCACCCTACTTCCTGTAGGAAAAAAAACCTGCAGCACCACCTGCTGCATATTAAATTACTGGAATATTAAATTTTTTTTTTTTTTTTTTTTTTTTTTTAATTGAAGTGTGCCACTTATAAAATGCTTATCTGGTTGGCATTTACTTCTTTTTTCTTCTCTA
>WUAM01000179.1:16444268-16457891 GCA_024336885.1 Actenoides hombroni | reverse complement strand
TAATTTCTTTAAAAGATCAATTTAAAAAAAAAAAAAAAAAAAAAAAAAAGACAGTTTTGGACATCATAGACTTGCCTCATGATTCAGGATTTTATTCAGGAGTCAGAGATTAGAAAATAAATCTAGATGGAGGAGAGGAGGAGATGTTACACCACATATATTAACAGTGGTGCTTCTTTTTCTTTTTCTGAAATGCCGAGTTTTTTGGCCACTTTGGAGACAGGAACTGGGGTAAGAAGACCCCAGCTGGGTTCAGCTGAGCCCTCTCTCTGTTCTCCTCATGAGAACTGCACAGCAAGAGCAATGACGTCCTGCAATTACCACCGCAAGACGCTCAGCCCTGCAGTCACGGTCTCCTAACTCCCAAAGCAGCTCTCCCCAGTGGGTAACGAGTCCTCATTGGCAGGTAATGAGAAGGGAAAGGGAAGGGGAGAAGTGGAAATGTGGCCTCTGCCATCTGGAAAGTTGGTCACTCGAAAACAAAAGACCTGCAACAGGAAACCACTTCTATCAACACGGCTGACAGCCTGAGACAGAAGCCAAATGTCTTTGGCTATAAGCAGGGACAAAGTTATTAAAGCAGATGGAGGAGGGATGAAATCAAAAGGGAACAGCTTTCACTCCTCATGCAGGAGAGGATGCATCTCAGGTTTCCAGAGACACGGGAGGTGCCTGGTGAATGTTCGCTCAGGATCTTGTTATGTTTGCACAGTACCTGAGTGAAGGATGGACAAGTTTCCTGTCCCACTTATCTGCCCCCACCCCTTCACCCATCCTTTCCAGTAGGAACTGAGAAGGAAAATTGATAGCAACACCATTAATTTTAGGCATTGGTCCAAGAGCACTTTGCTTTCCCACACAAAATGTGATGGTGATTTAATTCACACTGAAGGATTTGGGCTTCTCTTGAAGCCCCAGAAGAGGATCATGGCTAGGAGATCATTGCTTCTGATGGTCTCAGCCCATCTGGTCATCATGCACCATGCTAATGAGCTGGGGCCTGAGAGAGTTACTTTCAACCGAGACACACTGAAGACTTTCTGAACAATTTGAAATGTCAGAAGACTGAGGTCATGTGGATACATGGACCATGCTGTGCAGCACATAGCTCAGGAGGTGTGAAAGAGTGATCCAGTACCTTGAGAAACCAGGAAGGATTTACTGATGTGAAACATAATTCTCCGGAGTAAACTGGGTCTTTCAGCTTGCATGTAACTTTAATGACAAGCCTTTGAGATGTAGGGTTTATGTTTCCTTCCAAAAACACCATTGCCACAACTCGGATGTCTCTCATCTAACTTTACCTACTACAGCACCTTAATTAGTAGCAGTTTTGTGGCAACCCCATCCACCACAAGAGGTAAATAATGGACTTTGGAGGATGATTCAGCCCATCCTAAAACACAACTTCTGTTGGAGGAGCCTAGATTGACTACTGGGAAAATCTCAGCTGACTAGATCCTGACTTAGGCCTCTTGGTACCTCTCCACATTGCAAAGGAGAATGTCATGTCCGCAAGTAGCCTTCTAGCTGTTGGCTTAAATGGAAAAGCCTTAGATGGCTCCTTAGCTCAGCTTAGATGGAAAAACCAAAAACACCACTGGCATTCTTTGGTGTATCCCAATGTCTCCCTGTTTAGAAGGCTGGCCAGCTGGAGGACAAAATGATGCAGTCATTTGTTATTTGTCAAGAAAGACAGTGACCTGTGGCCAAGGGTCACATCTGGTCCAAAACTGCCTTTCAAGAAACATATTCTTGAGTGTGTCTCCCACTAATGGGTGTCCTTGTTAACTAACAGCCTTTTTGCCATGAAGAAAATGCTTTGAGGACTGCAATGCCTGAGTGTTGGTTTCCATGTATGAGATACTTGCATGGTTGGACTTGATGAGCTCGAAAGTTTCTTCCAACCAGAACAATTCTATGATGCTGTGATAATGTATTTTGGCAAAACCCAGAACCCAAGCAATTTTCATTCCAGAAATTCTCATCTGAAAATAAACCAATGATCCCTTACCCTCCTCTTTGTCTCCAGAATGGAAAGCTGTTATCTGTAGAAGGAGAATCCTCTTTCCTGTGAGGGTGAGAGAGCCCTGGAAAAGAGAGGCTGTGGAGTCTCCTTCTCTGGAGAGGTTCCAAACCTGCCTGGACACTGCGATGCTGGACCCCCTGACCTGGGTGACCCTGCTGGATGGAGCAGGAGGGTGGCACCAGATGACCTCCCAACTATTCCCAACTTGGAATCTGAGATAGTTTTATTCAAATCCTGATGTTCTTCTCCCCAAAGGCAGGTATGAACTTTTCATCATCGGCATTTCTACTAGTATTTGGGTTCAAATAGTCAATAACTTCTAGAAAAACAAAGGCAAAAGTATCCCCAGACAGCCCTTCTGGGCATGCAATTCAGTCTGTCACTACTGGAGTGAAGGGAACCAGCTTGGAGACCATGAGCTCATGTCTTGCCTGGATTAGGGAGGAATCCTCAAGGAGACACCAAATGGCATCCACCCATTTTGCTTTTTGTTATTCCCGTGACAGAAATAACACAAAGCAACTGCACAGACTCATCTGGGTCCCAAATAGACTTGCCTGCTCCCTTTCCCCCAAACTGCCAGGCCCAGGCATGAACGTTGCTTTTCCACATCGTTCTCCAGGGGCTTCTAAAGGAAAGGATGGGTGGCAAGCACCATAGCTACAAGCTATTTAAAAAAATGCTACCCATTCCCTACCCTCCCACACGTTGTCTCCTGGTGAGCACAAAAGGTTAAGTGAACTTGGCAAGTGTAAACTTGGACCTGGTGGGGTTTTGGAGTTGGCAATGAAACCGAAAGACGAGCAAGCTGCCCGGATGGGATTTTTGTTCCAAAAGGCTGTGTATGGCTCCCCAGTTCTAGGATAGGACATGGAGTGTCTTGCCTGATTCTGGGAAGATGTCCTGCTGAGCTGGAGGCATTTCAGCACCAAGCTGATTCCTGTGCTTTAAAGGGCAACATCTTACTTAAACTACACAACCTCAGAGTCTTGCTTTTGGCCCTGGCATACATGAGACTTAGTGAACACAGGAGTCTGAGGTCTACCCAGATGCAAAACTCAAGGCTGAGACAATCACAGTGTTGTTTTCTAGGGAAGGTGAGGGGGGGATCTAATTTTTAGACCCATAATTTTCAGCCCTCTCCTCATCCCAAGCTATGCACTTGGATAAGAATCCACCCTTATCCCATCACAAGACATGAATGAAGCAGCACCTCCAGGCAGTGGAAGAGGCTGTCCAGCCCCTTATGTCGCTGGAGACAGAAAAAAGATGGTAAGGGAGAAAGAAGAAAAGCCATAAAGCTGGGAAAGAGATGAACTGAAAGAAGACAAGATCAATGGGTCAGGGGAAGATGAATATTGTGTAGACTTGCAGCTCAGGAGAGCAGCTAGGAGCCAGAATCTCTTCTTTCCTCTGACACTGACTCATGGCGTGACCATGGGCACCTTCCTTCACTGTTAACTCTCTGGAATAAGAAGAACATGCAGAATAGGCCAGCACGGAGCAGGGGGGGAGCTCAAACCTCCTTTGGAAATGCGAATTGAGAGGAGATGTGGAGCAGGAAAAATAAATAAAGAGAGCAGCCAAATAAACAAAGGAATGCAGGGGTAAAAAAAAAAAAAAGAAAGAAAAGGATTTGATTTGGGTTTTGACACTCTGCCCTGAATCCTCAGTATCTCTGTGTCCTGAGAAGGCAAAGGATTTGTCACAGCTGCGTATTCGCTGCTCTCTTCTGGTTTCACTTAGCCGTGTGCGAGAGGTGGAGCTGCGGACCAACCTTCACCCTGCTCTGTTCTCAATTGCAAACAAACGGATGCTCACCGTTTTCCGTTTGCTGCTTTTATAACGGTTCAAAATTAGGCTGATGAGGTGTTTCCCTGCCAGTACCATCTATCTTGCTCTAATTACAGAGGCCGTGTTACTTGCAGGAGCCGACCTATAGAACCGCAGCATTTCTCTTCTGAGCTTCTAAGGGGAAATGCATAGAGGAATTCATGCTCCTGCTCACTCCATCTCTCCCTCCTGCTCTCACTTGCTCTCCCCTGGGTGGCTATGGTCCTGAAATGATGATGAAAGGATTTTGAAGAGAAGGGGACCTGGAAGAGAAACAGTGTTCCAGGCTCTGGAGACTGGATAACTAAATGCAGAACAAAGAGCTGGAAAGTGAAAATCAAGTAATCCAGCAAGCTCGAGGCAAAGTGAGAAACAGCAGGTCTTGCAATGGTTTCTCCTTGGTGGTGAAGTGACTGGGAGGGGTTTTGTTTCTCTGCTTGGATGATAAAGCTATTGAAACATGAAGGGCAGTGAGGTACGCAGACATGTCTAACCCCCACAAAGCTGCCACTGGGGGTAAAGCAGGATTAGGATCATGGAATCATTCATAGAATCATAGAATCACAGAATCATAGAATCATAGAATGGTTTGGGTTAGAAGGGACCTTAAATATCATCTAGTTCCAACACCTCTGCCATGGGCAGGTACACTTCCACTAGACCAGGTTGCTCAGAGCTCCATACAACCTGGCCTTGGACACTTCCAGCATGGAGGCCTGGAGGAGATCCAGGGCTTGCTTGCTAGAAGATGCATGGATGGGAGCAGCTGGTGACCTGCACTTCTGCTCCTCTGTCCCTTCAGAGAAGGCACCATGCCAGTACAGCAAAGGCATGAAGGACTTTCCTTGGCTTATGCCTCTGCTCCTGCAGCTCCCAGCTGCAGTCAGCCAACACAGCAGGATGCTTCGAGACGTTTGCTGCCATCTATGGCCAATAATAAATAATGCAGAAATAGGTAGTGATCTGGGATTTGGCTGCAGACTAGACTTTCCTCAGCAATGCATCTCCACAGGGATGCTTTCCTCCCCTGGACCAGAGGATGAAGAAGAGCCCGCACTCAACAGCATGGGAGACCTGTGCCCCATCTTGCCTTGCATGCACTGAGTGATGGTATCTCGGGAGGAAGCTAGAAAACCCACAGTGATGCTGGTTGTGCTGCACGCAGAGTGCATCTGCTGGTAGAGCAGCTCGAGTGTGTTTCTAGCAACCTTACAAACAAGCCCACGTCGTGTGCTTGCACAGGCTGTTGACACCCACGTCCCTGTACACGGACACGTTATCTGCACACAGCGCTCGCTGTGTAAAGCGGATGTGTAAGAAGACATCCTCTACCCCATTTGTGGCCATACTGTACAACTCTTCCCAAAACATGGGAAGCCTTCTCCATCGCATCCTCAACATCAGACACTTAAGATTCGGCTGGACAGGGTGCTGGGACATCTTGTTTTCGTCAAGAAAGGTTGGACCAGATGATTCCAGAGGTCCCTTCCAACTTGGTATTCTATGGTTTTTTGATCACGTACCTGCTCTTCACACACTGGGAACTTGGCAGAGCTATGTGTCCTGACTGCTGGGTGTGAGGGGTTTCAATGTCCCGCTGAGTCTGTGCCTTAGTGTCTGGACATGTGTCCAGACAGACTCATGCCTCACTCAGGGTGTTTGCACCACCACCTCCATGCCTAGAACAAGTTCCTGGTGCAAGTGTCACGGTGCACGCACATGCTGTGTGAAAATGGGGCTGCTGCAAGTATCTGGGAGCTGCACAAGCGTGCGTGTGGTGCCTCCCTCCCTCCTTCCTGGCTGGGCAAGAGAAAGAATTCCCAGTGTGGATGGCCACTGCTAATGGTCCAGGAATCCTCAATGCAGCTGTTTGTTCTGGCACCGGCGCAGCAGCGAGGTCCTGCAGTCAGTTGAACCGCATCGACTTCCCTGCCAGGGTCAGATTTCAGAGGTATGCGATTGGGGATGCCCCCACTGAATGTTTCCAGCACCTGGCCTCCACCCCCTTCCCCGAGCTTGCCATCACTTCTGCTCGAGGGAAACCTAAGCCTTTTCAACACGGGTAGGAGAACACGGCCGCCAGGAAAGTGATTTACAGCCCTGCGAAATCCCATCACCCAGCCAGCCCATGAGGCAACAGTGCTGCTATTGTGACAGCCGCTTTGGCGATAGCAGAGGACCCCTGGGCCAGCCCTTCTTCCTCTCTTCCCTTCCTCCTCTACCCCTCCCCAAGCCCAGGTCCCACGGCCCTGTGACCCTCTGACATCTGGGGGACTTGTGTGGCGAAAGCACGTAAATGAGGTCCATGGTCCAGGGTCTGGCTGGATCTCTCAGAGCCAGTGTCTGGTGTGGGCACCACACTGCTTAACCTCAAAAGTCAGAGAAAATTAAGAGGTCACGGTTTTAGGCTAAAAGAGGGAGATCTAGATCAGATAGAAGGAAGACACTTTTGACACTGAGAGTGGTAAGACCCTGGCCCAGGCAAGACAGAAATCGACGATATCAGGCCCTGCCTTTATATCCCACCCTTATGGATATTAGCAAATGCATCTATCTCTTTCTAGTCTTCTGCCTCTTTTAGGTGCTTTATGCTATTAGATAAACCCCTGGTAGAAGGAAAGGAAATTGAATTAAAAATTGATCTGCTCTACCTCCTGGGAGCTCTATGAAAGGCAGCATCCCAACATTTCCTGGGTAGGACGGGAGAAATAATAACCCTTAAAAAGAAGGCAAAGAGGAGTGGGGGCATTAATTCGATGTAGGTTGCAGTGCCTATCTGCTTATTTAGTAGGTAACCAGACAGATAGTGCACAGGCCTACCCAGATGCATGACACGTGACTGAGGGAACAAAACTTGCACCAGTTCAGAGGGAGTTGGTTCTCCCAGTCATGTCGATTCATACACAGGTGATAATGGCCCAGAGCATTTAGAAAATAGCTCATGTTTTGGGGGTCTGAACTCGCAGCGCTTTCAGAAGCCTCAAGTCTGCAGCTCCACGTGTATGTCTGGAGAACACAGATCAGCAAGAGCTGGAAATCAGGTCCAGATTCAGAGGATACAGATTTCCTTGCGCATCACCTGCCTTGAGGACAAACAGAGCCTGGTCCGGGTCCCCCAGCTATCTTCACGCACCCAACTCCCACACGCCTGTGCTCTGCAGTGACTTTATGTCCCTACCCAGAAAGTCAGAACACAAAATATATATAAAAACCCCATAAACCACCATTAATCCAGTAAACACAGTGAAGACGACGGGGGCAGTGATTCGCCTGGCCCTCATTAACTGTTTTGCAGGGCTCTGGTGATGCAAAGCAGCTGTCAGCTCAGTCATTCCCATGAAGAACCATCCTGTATCAGCCTGCTCTTGCACTTGGGTCAGGGCATACTTGGGAATCTGACACATGGGTTGCACCCCTCGATGCACATATACGTGATCAGGACACTGAAGGGTGTCTTCAAGATATTGGCCGTGGAAGGGCTGGGAATAAGAAGCCCATTGAACTGAAGCCAGCTGTGGAGAATGTAATTACACAGTTAAACTGGGAGACCACTGGCAGTTACATAACAAAGGAAACCCAGCCTCGCTGGAGGCAAATTGCTTTTGTTCTGCTTGAGAAAGGAAGGTTTTGTTGACAGCCCAGATATCTGCTTTCAGGCAGGAACACTTAGAAAGAGTCCCACAAGCACAACAATGTCTTACTCCAGTAGATAGCTCTAGCTAGGCTGATGGGCTTCCCTGTCCTAGAGGGTGGGCATTCTGGGCTGGGGCCATTAAAAGAACAAGTCAGCTCATCTCATCTTCCAGTCATCATTATCATATGGAAAATAAATCTTATAGGACCACATTAAAAATGTTGTGATTCATTTAGAACACGCTGTTTGCTTCCTCCTCTCCTTCCCTGAAAAAAAACCAACTGTGTGCAGGAGGGATTTTGTTCAGGTTTCTGAAGATCCTGATCAGGTTTCTTTAATCTGTCCTCTGCTGGGAAGTTGTCTTAGAGAAGAAAGGTAAAACTAAAGAAGTCTTGGATATGGAGAGGAAGGTGGAGGTGGTAGGCTGGGTGGCCTTTGAAAAAATCATGTCACAGCATCCTGGCTTTTATCAGCACTGGTGTGGCCAGCAGGACCAGGGCAGGGATCATCCCCCTGGACTTGTCATGGGGAAGGCCATATCCTGGGGTCAGTTTTGGGCCCCTCACTCCCAGAAGGACATGGAGCGTGGCCAGAGAAGGGCAACGGAGCTGGGGAAAGGTCTAGAGCACAAGTGTGGTGAGGAGTGGCTGAGGGACCTGGGGTTGTTCATCCTGGAGAGAAGGAGGCTCAGGGAAGATATGGTGCTGAGGGACATGGTTTAGTTGTGCCCTGGCAGTGCTGGGTTAACGTTTGGACTTGATGATCTTAAAGGGCTCTTCCAACCAAAACAATTCTGTGATTCTGTCGTGAACTGGTAGAAAGACAGGACTGGTGGGAAGGACTGTGTCCATTTTCTTAACCAAATGCAGAATAAACTCTGTTTTAATTTCCTAAAACCAGGTATTTTCCAACCTAGATGATTCTATGAATCTATGATTCTACGCTTTGGTGGGGTGCCGGAGCTGTTTTAGAAACTCTCAGTGGCAGACAGTCTCCCTTCACTAGGGCACAGTCTGCTCCTCTGCCCTACTGTTCTCTGTTTGAAAGCTGCTCCTGATATTTAGTACGATTTCCTTCAGTGTGATCTAAGGTCACTACCTCCTATCCCTGAGGGACATGAAAGACATTTTTTTCTCTTCCTTCCTCCGTGCAGAAGCCTTTTATGTGTTGGAAGGCTGTAACCATGTGTCCCCTTGATCTTCTCTAGACTAGATGTCTTCTGTCCTCAGCCTCACAGATCATGAGTTCTCTGTTGCTCTTGGACCACCTCAGGACACAGATGGGTATCTGCATAGATGACCTTTGCTCTTTTATAAGGAGTTTTATGGTAACCAAAGAATGTTGGGCTTATTAGTGTCTGCAACCAAAGTTAAAGTTTTCTCCAATACTCTGGACATGGAGCATTTAGGAGGAAGGGATCAAGGTCTCAACCTTGAATCCAGGCAGGAAGCATAAAAAGCAGAGAACCTGTGATTTGCCAGGCTTTGATGCTAAGCACATGCCTTACCATGTTCTTGCCATGTTCTGTGCGAGACTGTGGGGTCTCGTGGAGGTTTTGGAGGGGCTTCTCCAACATATGGACTGCAAACAAGAAACCCGCTGACCTAAGGGCTGTTGGAGTAGCTTCATGGGCCAGTAGAAACCCAAAGGAGAGGTGGCAATGAGTCATTGCCTGCCAGAGTGGGACAAAGTCACCTTCTCCACTGGATGTATGAGAAAGTTTTATTCCTGGATTCTGTTAGCTAGAAGGAACAAGGCTGCTCAGCAACAGTGAACCAAAGTGCTGCTTGTGGCAGATGCATAAATTCTGAGCAAAAGATATTCTAATGTCTCCTCCACAGCTTGATGGAGGTTGTGCTGACAGGGCCCTGGTAGGTGGATACAGGCTAAATGCTTCCTTGGGGTCTGAGGAGCAAGCCCACCATGTTTTTCAGGGAGGTCCTAAAAAAACAGATGGTCCTAAAAGCGTTGACACTGCCTGAGTGCAAGACCCATGGAATGCCAATGCAGTGATGGGACACCAGCTAAAGTCAGGAGGTGGCACGTTTGAGACACTCATGCAACATGTAGTTACATTCATTAGCTGCAAAATGTTGTGGCACAGAGGACAAGGAATGACTGAAGCAGACTTTCTCATGGATGAGTGATCTGCTGAAGGTTATTTGAAACAGAGACCCCAACGCTAGCTCACAAGTTTGGTGCATCAGGAGAGTGGACTATTCTCTGATTTTGTCCTGTGGGCAAAGCATTTTTCTCCTTTAAAGAGTTCTGGGATTTGCTGGAGTCTTTGAACTCTCATGACTACATCACATTTAAATGCTCTGCTTTGTTGCATGGGACCTGATGGGTCTCTGACCTCTGAGTGAAGGAGCTGCAAAACCACGCTTGGTTCTGATACCCTTGATCTTGAATTCTAACATCCTGCCTTTGATTCTGGCCAGCACCACCTGCTTCAGATGAAGGTGAAAAATTTTGTGCTACACAGCTATTAAAAAGTCCTCCATCTGAAGAAACTTTTTCTTGGTCTTTATCTAGAGCAGATTATGTCCTGAAGTATTGTATTATAGCCCCTTCAAAAATTTATCAGTGTCATATTAATGAGTTATTAATGTCTATCCAGGTTTTTATGCCCATATTTCAATCCTTCTCTACCTCTGTCCGTAATGCACTCTTATGGCAAAGAGTTCCACAGATTAAATGTACAAGTTCTTCACCTTGAGGGTGGTGAGACCCTGGCAGAGGTTGCCCAGGGAAGCTGGTGGATGCCCCATCACTAGATGTGTTCAAGGCCAGGTTGGATGGGGCCTTGAGCAACCTGCTCTTGTAGAAGGTGTCCCTGCCCATGGCAGGGGGGTTGATATTAGATGATCTTTAAGTTCCCTTTCAACCCAAACCATTCTATGATTCTACGATTTGCATATGAAAAACCAGCAGGACAGGGGGTTATTTTACCCAAAGGCTACCAGATGCCACACTTTCTAAACTTTCAGAAGTTTCATCGATTTTTTTTTACATGAGAAGTAATAAGAGACAGGAGATAGTTTTTGGAGAAAACAAACTGATACTCTGCACAAACTCGGCTTATCCTGCTCAGCTGACCAGGAGTGTGAAACAATATCCACCAGCACTTAGATGCAAGGGGGAGAGGGAAGATTGTTATTGCAGAGCGGCTGCTGAAACCACAACACTGTTGTGTGCAATTCCCATTGTAATCATCTCTCAAATCCATTAACTGTGATTCTTTTACATCCCCATCTCCCTCCTGTCCTGGGTTGATTTATAGCAGAGGCAATGAGAAAGCAGAAAGCTTCTCTGGCCAGATTCCATCCTCCATGGGGGCAAGTGGACCTTGAGGAATACCAGCCCCTAACCTTATTTTCTCCTCAGATCATCCACTGTTGCTCTGCTGGTGTCAAACAACTTTGAACAGGAGTCGGCATAGGCAGAGCGTCCCCGAGATTCACATCTTTGTATATGTGCTCCCCTCCATGCTGAAAACCATAGAACTGTACAGTGGTTTGGGTGGGAAGGGAACTTTCAAGGCCATCTATTCCAACCCCACTGCACTGAGAAAGGACATCTGCAACTAGAGCAGGTTGCTCAGAGCCCCAGCCAACCTCACCTGGGATGGTTCCAGGTATGGGGCAGCCTGGGCCAGGGTCTCATGACCCTCAGTGTCAACAATTTTTTCCTTCTCTCTGGTCTAAATCTCCCTCTTTCAATTTAAACCACGCCCCCGTGTCCTCTCCCAACAGGCCCTGTTCAAAAGTCTGTCATCCCCATCTTTCTGACAGGCCCTTTCAAGTCTTGACAGGCCCCAAGAAGGTCTCCCTGGAGCCTTCTCTTCTCCAGGCTGATGATCATTTGCAACTGAAAATAAATGAGACACTAGATTCACACAATAGATTGGGGGGGGTGGGTGCGTATGTAGGAAGGGAAGATGTTATTTTTGGCTGGTTGCCTACAGCAAAGCCAGCCACCACTCTAAATCCAGTCTCTCTGTATTAGTGACTCCTGTGGGATGCACCGGCTCGAGATTTCCATCAGTATTTGTAGGACAAACACATTTTGAGGCTGCACATAAGAGTCTGTTGCTGTGACACTTGTCTTCGTGCAGGCTTGCAGCAAAACACATCTCTCCTCTGAGGAACTTAAGGCTCAGGGCCTAGAAATAAAGGTGTGAAGTTGTTTTGGTGATAACTCCCTCAGATTTCAGTTACTACCTAGATGCTTCGAAAGCCGAGCTTAAAGTAGCAAGTTGGACAAAGGATAGAAGAACCAAAAAAGGAAGGGGCTTCTCAAAGTCACCCCCAGGGTGA
The DNA here is from genome assembly GCA_024336885.1 of Actenoides hombroni. Classification (NCBI taxonomy): domain Eukaryota; kingdom Metazoa; phylum Chordata; class Aves; order Coraciiformes; family Alcedinidae; genus Actenoides; species Actenoides hombroni. The sequence continues at coordinate 16,446,076 of WUAM01000179.1, read as the reverse complement.
TTGACAGAGCCAGAAATAGCACACAGGTTATTTTGGTGCGGAGCCATCTCCATCCTCAGCCATATAAAGGTTAAGCATCTAACCTAGCATGGTGTTGAAGGCTCTTTCTATAGACCACAAAGAAAAGGAGGGACGATCAGCAGGCCAGACAAACCACCTTACATGGGATGAGAGGAGAGGTCCGACTGATGTACCAACTATGGAAGAAACCTCAAGAAATTATTTTTAAAAGGCTTAGGCAAGGTGAGATTTATCCCACCTGCTGCTCTGTGGTTCAACAGAAGCCAGAAACACACCTAACCTCCATCTAGGCTGGGGTTCCCATGCCATGATCCACAACAGCCGGTGGCTGTCAAGCTCTGGACAAGCAATCCCCAGTTTCTCTACAGACACAGAGTAAACCTTAGCATTTTTAACTAAAGGTCAAGTTTCATTTAAAACACACCGTTAGGGTTTGTAGCCCAATATTCTGGACAGAGAGGAAAGATAAAATCCTCAGCCTTGCTGCAGTCTTGGAGAGATATTTACTGGTAACAAACAGTTGTTGGTTGGAACTGGCATTATTACAGCAGCTGCAGCATTTGACCAGGAATTGGAACTGTCCGGAAATTACTGTATCATAATCACCTACGCCAAAATCCACCACGTGTACCTGAGCTGTCCAAGGGTAAGTCCCTCCAGCTTTGTCAACAGAGAAAGACAGACTCTGACTGTAAAGGGTGATACACCCTTTCCAGGTCTCTGTCTTGCTCCACTGACCGCAGAGAGGAAAATCCCATCTCTTGCTTTGCCAGAGGTTGTTCAGTGGCAAGAAACAAGGTGTTGAGTGCAACTTGATGCCCTGCAGTTAGTTCATTTGGCCTCCATCTCCTGCTCCATGGCTTCTTCCTGGTCCTGTGCCAAGCCTACATGCCCTTGACAGATATTAAGGACACCCTGGGTGCCTCTAGATGACTACATGAAAGCAAAATAATTGAACCTTCATTGCCTGTGTAGAGTGAACTGAATCTCTCCCCAGGTTCATTGCTGTGCTGGCTGGAGATCCATGTACAAGCTCAGACCACAAATCTCAAGCAGTCACCCAGACAACTCAGAGAGGAGTTTCCTGCTCAAAATACCCGGGGGAAGGGTAGATTAATCTGGACAAGAGCAGAAAACACTTACAACGTCAATCATCATCATCAACTGGCAAAATAAATTCAGAGCAGACTGTGTTCTCAAGGAAGCCTTTAAGAACATCCTGCTGATGCTGTTAACCATGATTCTGCAAGCGTTAGATTATTGTCTTAAAACCAGGAAGGATAGCCTAGAGCCCCCTGGGGTTCAAAGGTGCCACAATAAGTCTGCAAATCTAGAATCGAGTAAAGAACAGGAAAAAAAGAGAAAGATGCAACGCTAAGCCAACATGCCTGGGCTTTACCTTGTAGGACTGCCTGACACCTCCTGTTTGGAGGTGGCTGACACCTGCCTAGATCACAGGCAGAAGCAGCTTGTGTCAGTCAGCCCTGATGGGACTGTGCAGAGAGACACAGAGTCTCCTGAGAGCTGCTCTGCTTCTGTCCAAACCAGTGATTCAGCTCATCTCACTGCAGATATCGACCGCATTGCGAGCTCACCACCCAGGATGTCCCAAGAGCAGGGCAGAAATCAGCAATGTCATGGTGACTTCATAAAACCATAGACTGTTTTGGGTGGGAGGGGACCTTTCAAGGTCACCTGGTCCAAACCCCCTGCAGGGAGCAGAGACATCTGCAACTAGAGCAGGGTGCTCAGAGCCCCAGCCAACCTCCCCTGCAATGGTGCCAGGG
>WUAM01000179.1:16387145-16418900 GCA_024336885.1 Actenoides hombroni | reverse complement strand
GGAACATGTACTTTTTGCCAGGATTTTAGGTATTTTCACTTTAGGAACATTTTCCAGCTTCTCTATTAAAACCTTTTCTTAGTTATAAATAGTGCTGCTTTAGCAGAAGTGAGTGCATAATTAAATTTTGTTTGATAATCAAATTTCCAACTCGAGTATCCCCGTTCTTTCAGCATTGATATAGTCATAAAAAGCAAGATCCCATTTTTTTTCAGAAAATAGGATCTTTGAATCGAAACAGATATCACAGAGATGCCTTTGGTAGTGCAGGACTGTGAAAAGAATAAATGAATGTATTATATTGGAAGGATCAGTGCTGATGTTATAACTGAGCGTGTTAAGGACGAGTGGAGGCTCATTCTTTCTCTCCTCCTTATCTCCAATTTTGTCCATGTCATCCTAGTTGAGCAACAATCTTCCAGCTTCTCAGCTAGTGGAAATTTATCCTTTTTTACCTAAGCAGAAAATAGTAATGTCAGTTTAGGATGTTATAGAGGAAAAAAGAAAATAAATACGTTTAGGGATGGCTGAGGTAGGGTTGCTCTTAGCTTGAGGCAGGAGAATGACCAGATGATGTCTTGAAGGTCCCTTTTGTATCTATTTTTCTATTATTCAGTGATGCTGGAGCACAGTCATACAGCTTAGATATTTGTTTGTTCTTCTGAGTGCCAGATTGGATCTTACAGTGGAATTAAAAAGTATATTATTCAACCCTAGTAGCAGGACACCATTTCCATAAGAATCTTCCCCTCTCTCCATAGGGTTTTCAGTTGGTAGATGACTTCTTCTCATTTTGTTTGCTTATGTTTTTGCAGGATGTGGAAATCATGGAGTTTTCCCCATCCCAGGACATGAGCAAGTCATTAAAGTTTCCCAGTTTTGCCTCACTGAAGTGGAGGCTGCTTAAGGTCTTTAACCTTCTTCAAAGCCTCAGTTGTGGCAGGAAGTCCTAAAGGTGATATTTTGTTACGTCGTTGAAGTTCTGTGGAAGAGCCTAGTTTCCCAGCACTGACCAGGGGCTGAACCAGTCCAGTAAAAGCTATTTACAATATCCCAGATGGTGCCTGCTCTGGATCTAGTGAACTAAGCAGTGATATATTTTCTGGTTTTATATTTTCAGGATGTAATTGTTTCATTTATCAGAGAGTGGGTGGATGAATTGAAGGAGAGACTGAAACAAGATGCAAGTGTCTCAGGAAGTGGTACATGGTGAGCCAGCTAGTTAAACTCTTATCTCACAATAAATGGAACTGAATCAATGTTTATTAATTCCCAAGCAGCTAAAGAAGGATTTCTGAGCCTTACTCTGCCAGAAAATAGAATGCTTAGCCATCTGGGTCAATAAAGAGAAAAATGACCCTTTCTGTAGAAGAATGATGAAGAAGGGAACAAACTGCAAAACATGGAACCCCTCTGCTGGGAGGCAAGGCTGAGAGAGTTAGGGGTGTTCAGCCTGGAGAGGAGAAGGATCCAGAGAGACCTTCTTGGGGCCTTCCAGGACTTGAAGGGGCCTGTCAGAAAGATGGGGACAGACTTCTGAGCAGGGCCTGTTGGGACAGGACAAGGGGTGCTAGATTTAAGCAAAAGGAGGGAGATTTAGACTGGAGAAAAGGAAGAAATTTTTGTCGCTGAGAGTGGTGAGAGCCTGGCCCAGGTTGTCCAGAGAGGTGGTCTCTGCCCCATCCCTGGAACCATTCTAGGTGAGGTTGGTTGGGACTCTGTACAACCTGCTCTAGGTGCAGATGTCCCTGCTCCTTGCAGGGGGATTGGCTCAGTTGACCTTGCAAGGTCCCTTCCAACAAAATACATTCTGTGATTCTATGATGCTATTAATCTATGACTCTATGATTCTATGTTTCATGAACTCGTAGCTAAAGCATTAGTTAATACCACCTCTAAATAATTTTTTCTCTCTACTTGTCTAGAGAAAGTGTTATTAATTTCTTATCCCAAATACTTTCTATTCATATTAGGAATGGAATTAATTTTCCAAGATGTAGACACATTGTGTTTTCTGAGGTATCTTGTGCTCTCCAGCGTGTCCATGTGAGGCTGGTAGATGAGACACTGGATCTAAGGGAGACCCATGCCCTTTTAGAGTGGCAGCTGGAGGCCACGCCAGATGCCTTGTAGCACTGCGACTGCAGACGTCTGTGTTCACGCTACTGAATCCCTCTGGTACTGGGATACTGGTCCTTCAGTGAGATGTCAGTTGTTTGCAGCAAAAGAGCCTGGACAGTCAGAGTAAGGGAAGAAGCCAGTACTGGATCTCATTATTATATACACAAATTCACAGAAGTTTTTTTTTTTTAATCGTATTGTCAGCACAGTCCTATTGTCTGAGCTCAGGCCATTTGGGGCAACAAAGAAAGGAAAGCAAAAAATGCTATGCATCATTGGAGAGGGAGCCCTGCCAAAGAACTGGGTCCATGGGGATCAGGGCAGAGAGAGAGAGACCCAAAGCGACATCTTCCGTGTGGCGTTAGCTCGACCCAGTGGGTAACAGTAAATGAAAGGGAAGTTTTTCATTGGTCTCCTGTTGATGTCAATCTTGCGTGTTGAGATGAAAAGTTGACCTTTCTGAACTGAAATGTTTCCCTCCAGTAAAGTTTAAATATTTTGACTTTGTTCCAGTTTGAGAGGAAAACAAATGTCAAAATATCAGTGTCTCCTTGTGCAAGAGCAATGTCATTGTCCCATGTGCTGTGCAGTTGCATTTATTACTTTGTTTCTTCATTGCGTCTGATATTTTTCAGTGGAAAGTTTTTAACTGAGATGTTTTGGGTTGGTTTTAAAGACTGGAACAAGGCTGAACATACTTCTTTGGGATTTCTTCTCTTCTATTCACCCTTTGTCAAGTAATGTGATAAATTGAATCATGCCTAGATTCCAGAGACACGTGTCTGGACTTCATTCACATGTGGAACGTGTGTTTGCATACACTCCTGCACGTGCTGTGGCAAGAAGATAGCAAAGACAAACAGAACCTTGTTTATGCCAAATAGTATCAGTAGAGAGAAAGGAGAAGGGAGGAAATCCAAAATTAACCATGCTAGAAATTTGTGTGTGTGTAGAAATGCATTAAAAATAAAAAGAAGAGCTGATTTCTGCACGTCCAGCTTTTAGAGAAGAACAGATATTTAGCTGAGAGGTAAGAGACTTCCTGGAGCACAGCAAATAATATACAGATTGTCCAACATGAAAGCAATGCTCGTGGCCTTAACTTTGGCTGTGTAAAGAGACTTCTCTAGGATATTTCAGATGCTTATCTTTGGGTGGGAATGAAATATGGCATTCTCTTCTTTCTCTAATGACTCTAGAGGGAGCCCAGAGGACTTCTTTCATCTAGACAGCTCATTGGCTGAAGTTAGGTGAAATTAATCCCATTTTTACAGTCCATCCCCTTCTCAGATTCCAGTTGAAGGCACTGCTTACTCAATAACTCTAAGAGAGCCTCTAGTAAGCTAATAAGGGAAGGAATTTATTATTTTAGATGATGAGAAATCTCAAGATCCTTCCTCCCAGCAGATAGCCTTGGAAAAAAAACCCAGAAGGCAGGCAGTGGGGGGACATGCTGCACGGAGAGAGGAGTCTTGAAATAGAAAGTTGGTCCAGCATTTCTGTGAGATGTCAGCAGTTTTTCACTGAGCTTTGCCTGGAGATATTCAACTGGTTGGAACGAATCCATTTCCAGAAGAGGTGAATCAGTGTCTAGCAATTCACTGAGCCAGTTGCCCAAGTGCTGCTTGCTAAAAATCTGCATTTCATTGCCTTCATAAGGGTAGAGTCCACTGGTGCACACGAGTGCATCCAGGGAGGCAGCCTCAAAGACTTGTTAGAGCTGGTGAGTACAGGATCTGCGTCTGTCAAGCAGAACATCTCTGGCTAGACCATAAACCTTTGTGGGTGTAAGATGAGTGGTTGAGGGGTGAGGAGGGAAAAGTGCTGTGTGAGCTAAAGAACAGTTTTGTCATTGGGTGAGTATAAATTGGCCCTGAGTAGGCTCAGACTGCAAGGAAAATATGGTCTCAGTGAATCCAAGTGGAGCAGGTCCCAAATTACGGCATAGCAAGAGCAGAAGTTTAGACTGTTGCTTGAATACAGAACCACATATATTACTGTGTGCATTATGTAACTATTTTTCCTGAAATAAGAGAGAATCTGCATTAAATAATAAAGAAAAGTTCTTTTGGATTGGGTTACGGTTAGAGACTGCAAAGATTTGCTACCAATTCACTGAATGAGTATGGAGGGTTATTCATGTCATTTATCTTCCTAGGACACACGAGTCAGCCAAGAAATTAAGCCTTTTTTTTAGGATTTGAATGACTTAAAACCCCCCAAAACTAAGAACCTCCCCCTTCTTGTGAGACTTCCTGTAGGACAATTACTTCAGGTGGGATTCAACTCGCATATTAAGACAGCAAAAATTAGAGAAGACATTCAATCTGAGATTCATTCAGCTAAATGTGAAGTTGTAGTCCCTGCATGGGTTAATTCCCTCACATGCAATCATCCACAAATCAAAGATTCTGGTCAGCTTCTTCTCCTGGAAGAAGAGATGTTCACTAACAGCATGAAAAACAACAAAGTGAGGAGCCTTTTTGGTCTTCATTCATTGATATGATGTTGCTACACGGAGATTAGTCTGTTATGCGTCTGAAAGTTACATGTCGAGTCCAAGTGAGTGATCTGAGTCGGTGCGGAGAGGCAGGCATTTCCAGAAGGTCACTTGATAAGGCACCACCCTTTGGTGGTACCTTTGAGCATGTAGTCTGCACAGCTTGAAGAGAGGAGAAGCAATATTCACTCCAGTGAATACCACATGGCAGTATTACTTCTTTCTTTGTTGTATTCCAGTTCTTATATATATCCTAGATTTTAGCCTATTCTCTCTATGACTCTTTGAGAAAACCATTTGAAAAGATCCCACTACTCCCCAACATCCCTACTGACCATCCCAGCATAACACCCCTTTTGTCTTTCGTTACCCAGTGAACTAACATGTGGGAGCAATCCATCCTTCTTGCAGCTTAGGCTGCTATGTGCCAGTGGGACAATGATGTATTTTTCTTTCTCATCCAAGGAGGGTTTTTAATGCTGGTGACTCTGGAAGGACTGTGATTCCTGCATATCTAACAAGACACCACTCTACAGCATACCTGAGAGGAACATCTATGGTTCTGTCCCCAAAGTGACTCATTATTCTGAAAGAAAATACACTGGCAGGGTTGAGTAAGGCATGAGTGCTCCTCTGATGTTATCCTTAACCTGTTCTTTAAATAAACAAACTCATCCGCTGTATGACTTTAGAGGAATTCCCATGACTTTTCATTTCCTAGAGATGGACTGCTTTATGATTAAGGCTCTGGCCTGAGTCCAGAAAATGATCCTCGGTCATCACTGAGTCTCATATTTGAACTGGTACCAAAAGTAACTGTTCCAGTGATTTCTCTCCCCTTGCCTGAATAAAGTACAAGTCCAACAGGCTTGGATAGAATAAGAGGAACCAGACTCAGGTAGCACCAGGAAAGGTGTAGGCTGGAGCTGAGGAACATTTTCTTCCCCTTGAAGGTTATCAAGGTCTGCCCCAGGCTGCCCAGGGCAGTGGTGAAGTCCTCATGATCTCTGGAGGGGTTTCAAAGCCATGGAGATGTGGTGCTGAGGGACATGGTTTAGTGGTGCCCTGGCAGTGCTGGGGGAAATGGTTGGACACCATGATCTTAAAGGTCTCTTCCAACCAAACTGATTCTTATGATGCTATGATTCTATAAAAATAGATTGGCCATATTGTTTTCTCAGCCTTAGGTTTCACATTATATTCTCTGATACACCTGCTTTGTAGGGTTTTGCAGCATTCTCTTGTAGTAAGTGGGATTCAACTCACTGAAATTTAAATATCTGAAGACTGGAATCTAGTCTGAACTAGATTCATACCAGTATCTTGCTCTCTGGTATGATAGCAGATACTGATTCACCTCAGAAACCTACCCAAGCTGAGCTGCTCTCGGGAGAAGCCCATCTCTCTTCATGAACTCTAGAGGGAGCCTGGATGACTGCTTTGGAGTAGATACGCAATTTCTAGACCGCTAAACGAGATTATTCCAATCCTGACATCTCTGGTTTCTATCTAGCAGTCGGTGTTGCATTTCGCTACCTCAGCAGAACGCAACGTTGGTCTTGGAAGCTCTGCAGTTCCAGTTGTGGTTTACATAAGATACGAGGCAGCTACAAAAAAAAAAAACAACCCAAACAAACAGGTACCATAAGTGAAACCCAAGGATGGTGGGGACTTTTATACGCTGATGAAGGAGTTCTGTTGCCATTATTTTGCTAATGGATTAAAAAAAAAAAAAGTCAAGGACTAGTAAATGGCAAGGATTGGTAAAAAAAAATAAGGGAAAATTCCTTAGAGCATTCATGAATGCAAAAAAAAATGTTAGTCATACTTAGTTCTAACTTTCCTCATCAAAACACACAATTTTATCGCAGTTCTAACCTCCCTCATCAAAACAGTCAATTTTATCACAGTCCTTTTGTAGTATTATGTTTATTTAACTTTATTCCTTACATGTTTTGCCCCTGCCTGTCTATCTGGCCGTCAGGTCTCTTAGTCCCCGCCCCAGTAACTTTTGAACCAGTTGCTCAATTTTAAATACATTTAATGGATTAAAGTCCTGTAAATATTGAGTTACTGTACTTTATGAAAATAGGTTGATGAGTGGTGAGGAAAAATTCCAGAAAAGAACCACCCCCAAGAGGGAGTCTGCAATGTGAGATCAGTTGGTAAAGAAACTATGGGATGGAGCTGCAAGAAACAAAAGTTTGTCAGTTCTGCTGTTCACTGAACTGCTTTTTTTTTTTTTTTTTTTTTTTTTTAAATTTATTCCCTCTTTTGAATAAAGCAGAAATAATTTCCTTGCATCCATCCCATAGTGAAATGAATTGCATTTAATTTGAAGGGTGAGTAAGCTGTAATTATGCCACTGAATTGTGGTCTGCTGAGTTTGAGTGGACAAAGCCCAGTTTAGAACCATGTTATAAAAGAAAATGAGAAAACTGAAATATCCCAGTCCTAGAGAGAAATGCACTTAAACATAGTTTTAGTACTTTTTTTTTTTTTTTTTTAGTGGCCACCTACTTTTGTAATGTTGATTTCAGCAACTTGAGTTCACTCAGGTGGAAGTTACGAGCATATTTTATTGGAAGACTCCTGAGATATCCGAACTGGGAAGGGGGAAGGAGAAGAGGAAGGGAAAAGGAAAGAGGAAGGATAGGGGGGGGGAAAGGGGAAGAAGCAGCTTGCAAGACTATACCCAATCTTCTTGAAGCTGATCAGAATATTTTTTTTTTATTGCTTTCTTGAAATCAGGCTAGACAAGAACAACACTAAAGGCTGGGAAGGAAGTGCAGGACATGACCAGGTTTGCTGTTGACACCCTGTTCTTCATGCTGGTAAATTCACAAAGGCTAGAGAAAGCTCTGACAAAGCTGAGAAGTGTGTTACGACAGCACCTCACCGAGAACAATGTGTTTTTCTCAACACTGCAGTTATGGTAAGATTTATGGCTCCTACTCCAAGAATTTAGTTTCTTAGCAAATGAGTCAGGCAAAAAAATGTCTTGCTCGCAGATGGTGAGCAGAATCATAGAGAAATTAAGTGACTTGATGGGGTTATAAAAGCAGACTGTTATAGAGCTGGGAATTCATCCCAAACCCCTTGAATCCTTGCCTGATGACTTAGGTTGTCAATGAATTTTTTCCCAATGCAAGTAGAGAGTCAGGTTTAAGTCAGTTATCTGGATTCCTTTTTCCCACATCAAAGAGCAATTATCAGTTCCAGATGTTTTGTTTCACCTAGCTCAGCCATCTGTCTTAAGGTGGGACTCTCAAGCTTGGCCTGGTACTTCTTCAGTGACTGTTGGCAAATAAGCAGTCCAAAGATTTGAACAACATGGTACACACTGAAAGGAAATGGTAAGTTTGCCTTAAAGTGACTTCTTGCCACAGTACAAGCTGGTTCCTTATATCATTCACTACACGGCCACTGCTGGGCAGCCAAATTGCTCATTTCAGTACTGAGGACAGCCTATTGCAGCTGAATTATTAATGACTTCATAGGCATCCCAGGATGAGATTCCTCTCAACATGAAGTCCCTGTATGTTAAGCATTCAGTATTTAATTCTGAACTCTTGATGCCCTCCAAGCCTTTCTTGGACCAGGATCACAAGCTGATCCAGGATGAAACTAATTACATTTTCTGTTGGATTAGTTTTAACCCAAGAGGTTTCTTGAGCCAGCCTATACGGTGGTCACAGAAATGCCTGTGGCATTACTGACTAAAATATGGCATGAGAGGTCAGGAATGAGCAGGCAGATGGCAGAGGGAGGGTGAGACCATGTCTTTGGCAGTGCTGCAATTTCTGCTTCAATAGGATGGGGAGCAATAGCCAATGAAATACCCATGTCTGTGTTGATAGAGTCCAAGTGCTCTGCAGCCTCTAGAGCATGTCAGTGCTTGTGTTGCACCCCTGAGTACAAATATTTGCATAATGCTCAGTGGAAAAGTTTAACTCAAGAGCAAACGAACAAAAATCTGTGTTACACTGAAAAATTGGGTTCTTTATATGTGTGCTTGGTCATTCCACTGTTCTCACCATGAGTATGAAGTCACCAGAATAAGACCTTCCACTGCTCTGTGCTCTGAGAGGCCAAAGCAGCAGGACCTGCAGGGCTGAGTCCATATCACTTCTATGATGTCATAATTATTTGCTAAATTCAATTACTCATGTCAATTGTTAGAAGGCAGGGAGAAAGCACAAGAGTCAATGTTGGTTGATTGGGAAGCAAATACAACGTAGTGGAGAGTGAGAGAGAGATGAGTTTGGGGACCTCTTTTTCCTCTGCTAATTTGGTAGAATTTTTGTAGGCATTAAGCAAATGATTTGAATCAAACCTCTTTCTCAGAGATATGTCAGGCTGCCAAGTGCTTGGCTGTTCACAGACATCAAGGCAAACTCCCTCAGTGTTCAGTTTTTAGTGTAAAATTCAGGCCATTACAGAAAGTGATATCAAATGCTTTGGCCTGAAACATGGAGGTCAACTGCTGGTACTGAACTGTGATCTGCTAATTGCAATAAGCTGTTTCTCTGCTGGCAGGCATAACTTGCTCAACATCCAAGTGCCCTGTGGGCCCACGAAGAATGCACTCTGACCAGCTGTGCTAATAACATATCTTGCCACGCTGGGGAAGGCTGTCTATCTTACTTCATCCTTCTAATTAGCAACACCCCTCCCAACAAACCCCAAACCACTGGAATTGCTGTAGCATAACCCTGAGCTTGGAAATCCACTCTAAAAGCTGTGCCAGCATGCTGGGGGCAATCAATCTAGAAAGTCAAAGAAGAAAATGTTTCTCTCATCATTTTAGCATCACAGAAGAGAAACTTCACCTGTCCTGTTCACTGGTGAGTTAAGTCCATCTGGAGGACTTCTTGCTTCAGGTCTTCTAAACTTCTCCTTCCCTGCTACACTAATTGTAGGCTGATTTTAAAAATAAGCTGTAGAAACAGAGCATGAAGCACAGCTCAATATCAAAGTGTTTGTCTCCCACCCTTTCTAAACACGGGGGAAGCAGATCGTGTAATGAACCAGGGCTCTGGCTCTGTCAGAGTTTGCTGTGTGTCTTTGAGTTATTTTCTATTCGCCCATCAGACACTCCGCAAAATCTGAGCTTAGTTAGTTCCTGAAGTATATTGGCATCACTTTTCTTTTTTTTTCTTCTTATTGCCCTGAAAAAAAAAAAGATTTAAAGAATGATTGTTAGCATTCTTTGTTCTTCCATGTGTTTGAAACAGTTTCCTTTAGAGTAAAGCCACACGGATGCACAAATCTAATCAAACATGACGTTAAAAATCACCTTGAAAATAGATGATTTACTACAGCAAACCCCAAACCACAGGATAGGTAATGAACCCCTGACGAGTGAGTAGTTTTCCCATTATGTTTAGGACAACTTAGACAAGGGTCATTTGAATCTAAAGCAAGTTGCAAACACAGCAAAGCATTGCTAAATAATTTTGCAAGTGGACGTGAAATGAAGACAGAAATGTGTTCAAACTCAGGGAAGTTCAGATGAGGTCTAAATAGTCCAAAGTAATATGCTTTGTTGGCTTTGACTACACTGAAATGTTTCACGTTCCTTCAAGAAGATGAATTTTCTCAAGAGTGACACGATCTTTGAAAGCAGGGCCCAGCAGCAGAACCATCTACTCAAAAGATTTTACTCAAGGTTTTATTCTGGCTCTGTTTTAGTTTTCCCATATATAAAATTGGAGTCGCAGTGCCTGAATGCTTCAGAATAATGTCTCAAAAGAGACACCAGCTGGAAAGTGCACACAGCTACTGAATCAAAATGACAAGGGTTTGCTGGGTTATTGTCAGCAGAGGGTTGTGTCAGGTCCATTTGTATGAGATGCAGCGAGACATCTACTTTCCCATTACCTCCAGTGAGAGCTAAGCGTGCTCAGTCCGCTGCAGAATTAGATTTAGTATATTTTGCAATTACCTATTTTTTTATCTTTTTTCCTCCTGGCAGACTGGACTCAGCACAGTCTATTTTCAGTCTCAGCACCATGCTTTGGGTTTTTGTTTGTTTTTTTTTCAAGGATATTATAGGATTTGTTTCATCAACAATGTTTGTTCTTCCTCTTGCAACCAGATGTGAGTGCCCTTTTATTTCTATACTGTTGAAGTTGGAAATGAAATCTGGGGGAATCACAGACAACTTTTTTTTTCTGGATAAACTTAAAGGAATTACTTTGTTTTTAGAAAGAAAGATTGACAATAAATTTAACCATATGTGAAGCTGGGTTGTTTTTTTTTTAATGGATTACACAGAGGAGAAGACTGAGAGAAATTAGAAGGAGAGACAGAGAAGAAAACTAAGAGCCCGTTGTGACAGGAAAAGGGGTGCTGGTTTTAAACTAAAAGAGGAGAGATTCAGACAAGATACAAAGAAGAAATTCTTTATGCTGAGGGTTGTAAATCACTGGCTCAGGTTGTACAAGAGGGGTGGTCAATGCCCCATCCCTGGAATCATTGCAGGTGAGGTTGGCCGGGGCTCTGAGCAACCTGCTGTAGTTGCAGATGTCCCTGTTCCCTGCAGGGGTGTTGAACTAGATGACTTCTAACCCAAGCCAGTCTATGATTCTATTCTTTGCAGATCCTGGGCTTGTCTGCAAGCTCAGTGATGACCTAAGTTCACCTCTAATATCTAAGCCTTCAGTGAAAGGCAACAGGAACTCTTGGGCAGCTAGAAGGGAAAGGGGAAAAGTTTGAGGAACACTAGGACTCCAAATACTTCAGTGCATTGGGAGCTTCACTAATTTCAGTTTTAGTTTTAGTATTTGGCTCACTGGAGCATCACAACCTACACTGACCAGATTATTCCTTCTAGGGCACACAACAGCAGGTTTGGATTGGTGGCTTGGGACAGGTGAGCTGCAAGAGGTGCTTTCCTCAATGTACTTTGAGGATATTAAGTTGCAAGGAGAGGTACAAGCTGTGTTCAGAGGAAAAAAAAAAAAACAAAAAAAGAAAAGAGATAATACTGAAGTTTAGAAAATGATGCTCCAAGGCAGGTGCAAAGAACCTCACAGCATATGTCATTTCAGTTTTATTCCTCACTGTTGAGCAAATCCAGACTTCTCAGTCAGATTTACCCTCTGATCATTGTCATTATCTTTTTTTTTTCTTCTGTTTCTCCATGTGTTCCTTGAACTGCAGAACCTGAAACTCAACATGACAGTTCAGCTGAGGTGTGAGCTAGTTCACCAAGCCAAGGCAGAACTCAGATCTACCTTGTACACCAGAAGAAAAATGCTGCAAAATCTGTGCAGGCTGAAGCTGCACTGGATGCTTCACTTTTAGCTTGCTCACAGGAAGATCTGATGAATCTCACATTGACCTGCACTGGATAAACAGATGAGGTGTGATTTTCAACTTTTACTGCTCCAGGTTTTCATAACAGTAGATGTAGATGTCACCTGACTTAAAGGGGTGAATAAAACCCTTCAGAGAAAGAGTTGTCAAGGGCTGGCCCAGGCTGCTCAGGGCAGGGATGGAGTCCCCGTGATCCCTGGAGGGGTTTCCAAGCCCCTCATGGAGCTGTGGTGCTGAGGGACATGAGTCAGTGGTGCCCTGGAAGTGCTGGGGGAATGGTTGGACTCCATGAGCTGACAGGGCTCTTCCTATCAAAACAATACTGTGCTTCTATGCAACCACTCATCGCTGTCCTCATCACATGAGGCTGAGAAGTGCACTTAGGATACCTGCACTTACATCTCATAAAATCCTTGCAGAAATACCATTGTATGAATCACAGAGCACGTGTGCAAGGAGGCTGTTGATGTGTTGAACCCTCTCTACATGTAGATCAACTGCATGGGACCATGGTCCTGCAGACTGAACATCCAGCCACTGTTGCTGAGTATTCCAAAGTCAAAAGCAAATGCACTCTCCCAGAAGTAGGATGGAAAGATTAAATCCCTCTAAACAACCCTGACTCACAACTCAATGTGAGAACAGTTCTTCTGAAGACCCTCTGGCATAATCTGACTGAGAGCAGCACTGCCAGCTGCAGACACCTTAAAAAAGAACCTGACTTAGTAATTGCTACAGTGTTTTATTTTATGTTTGGCTTTTTCACAGATGAACTGTGGTTCTGGTCTCTTTTGCAGCTAAAGTTTAACTATACTTGCAATAAAGCACTTTTTTTTTTAATCTTGAAGGGATTGGGGATAGTAGAAACTAGTTTAAAAATTAACACAGTTTTAGTTTGTTGTTTTTTTTTTTTCACAATTGAATTATAAATGTTATATTAATGGGTATCCAGTAAAGTGAAAACCTAGTCAGGAATTCATCTAGAAGACTGAGAACCAGCCACAGCATCACAAAATGGTCCATTCTCCAAATAAGTGTGAAATATAACTCCTATGTCCTGTGGGTGCTGGTTTCATAATACATAAAGCTACCAACCGTTTCGCCCTTCCTCCAGTTTTTCATTACTCACTATTCCATTTTAAAATGTAATAATTTTAAAATGTGGTACTGAGAAGAAAATCTTTCAAGCAGAACATTCCTAATAATAAGTTTGCCCCTTATCTTGGCTCAGTTATTTGAGCATGACACCATCTGTTTACACGTTCTTTTGGGGGTTTTAAGTTGGTTTTGGGCCTTCCCCCCCGCCCCCTTATGTCTTCATAAAGTAGACATCAAACATAGGTCACATAAATCAAACCCGGAAGCGCTGGTTTCCCACCACTGATGAGGGTGATAAGACTCTGGAATAGATTTCCCAGCTGGGTTGTGGATGTGTCCTCCCTGGAGGTGTTCAAGGCCAGGTTGGATGAGGCCTTGAGCAACCTGGTCTAGTTGAGAGGTGTCCCTGCCCATGGCGGGGAGGTTAGATTAGATGATCTCTAAGGTCCCTTCCAGCTGAAGGCATTCTATGATGATTCGATGCTGATGACTATGATGATATAAAGCTGTAACTGTGAGCCTTGGCTGTGGTGCATGAATCTCCAGCTGAGTCCCAGTCCCACTGTCTGAAGCAAGATGTGGTGAATTTTAGCTATCAGTGTAGAGAAAATGGAATTCTCCACTCTTAGTCTTTGACTTGTGGCTGCTCTGATATGATCTATCAGCTGATACAAGCCGCTCTTTGTAGCATACAGCCACATCAGATCTTCTTGGACCTTGAGCTCACCGTTTAGATGCATCCCAGGTTGTCTTGCAAAGGTACACAACAGTGTCCTTTTTAAAGCCTCAAGTTTGTCTTCCTTTTTGGGCATATTTCTAGTCCTGGGAAATACAGAAAGGGGGTAAGTTAGAGAAGGACTGAGAGAATCCACAGGTAACCTGTAAGCAGGATGCTGTCAAGATTTTTGCATGCCTGGGAAAATTTGGAATTCATAACGAAAGGGGTAGGAAGAGGATGCAGCTGAGACTGCACTAATACCACAAACGGGCTTTCACAAGAGTCCTCTGTTGTAAGCTGGTTGTCAGGTAGCATATGTTGGCAGGTCTGTGGATTTGTGTGTTCCCACTTTCAATTCTGTCACCAAACCTATGGCCAAATTGGTAACAGAGAAAGGACAGATCCTCAAAGACGCTTATGTGCTGTGGTCCCCTAGAATCTAGGAGACAGTCTTGTTATTTCAATAACAGTCTGAGACCTTCAAACATTTTGCAAAGTTTTTTGACCCATGTTTTTCTTCTGGCTGTGTCTGTCCAGGTAGATGTGGTTGATCAAAGACAAGAGGGACTTGAGCAAGGACACAAAGGGATCCAGAGGCATGGCATGGATTTACACCTAGGTCTGCTGACCTGGAGGCTGAATTTTTCTGTACCTTCCTCTGCAGGGAGCAAGAATGTACTTAAAGGGACATAAATATGTGCTGTTCTCCAGTCCTCTTGGTAAAATAAGATGTGAAGCAGCTGTCAGAGATTGGCCAAAATCTAGTTTGCCCGAGGACTAAACATAAGATTTGTGTAACCAAATTCAAATAAGATGGATGTTATTTTTGATTTATAGATCCCAAGAATTCTTATCCAAGCAACATCGTGTCTTTCTCCCATATGTCAGCCAAATGCGCTGAAGACCCTGTTTAAGGTGTAGGAAATTATTCATTGGTCACATTGTGACTTGGTAACAGCTAGACTGAAACCAAACTGCTCCAGTCACTCGAAACTGACTTCTGATTTCCAGCCTAAGTTTATGCTGGGTCATTCTTTAACCTCTCTTCCTATGCTAATAATGACTTTCGGTGTAAATGAATAACTCCTTTCCTGGTGGGAGTTCTCTCATGTATTTATATTCCCACTCAACGTTCATTTTGCTGGACTAAGCATGACACATTGGCACACCCCTTGTTTTGCTCATGTGTCCTTGTCTCCTAGTTGTGCACGCCATTTAGGTGTTGTTTTGCTCTGGGGTGACTAACCATTTTTTTTCTTAGCTGGGGACAATAAAGATTCCAACCATGCCTCTTAGTATGGAAAGAACAAGGACGTTCATTAGTATGATCTCAATGATAATATATTCATAGCCTTAATCACCCCTGACAAAACAGGCCATCCCTGCCCACGGTCATCCCAGGAGCTTTTTCATGCTGCTTTTTATATAACTTTTCATGTACATAGGGCAGGGGGTTCATAACTAGAACTGTTGAGGCAGGTGTTTATGCAGATCTAGCTGCAGAAACTTTCTTAAAAGTCAGTGCAGGGAGAAGGTGCTTCTCAAGGGTATTTATCCTGCCCTAAAGCAGGCATTTAAAACAGCTCAGGTGAATTGTGTGTTAGAGTCACAGAATCCCAGCATGGTGGGGGTTGGAAGGGACTTCTGGAGATCATCTGGTGCCACCCCCCTGCTCCATCCAGCAGGGTCACCCAGAGCAGGGGGCCCAGCAACGCAGTGTCCAGGCGGGTTGGGAATCTCTCCAGACAAGGAGACTCCACAACCTCTCTGGGCAGCCTGGTCCAGGGCTCTGGGACCCTCACAGGAAAGGAGTTCATCAGCTTGGTTTCCTTCATGATGAAAGGAGTAAAATAGGCATCTTCAGAACACTATTAATTGACCTGTCTTAGATGACTCTGTTAAGACTGGACAAATTGTCTTTTAGGCTTTTGACCTTAAGAAAGATTAATCCTCCTTTAATTGTTTCATCTAAATGAAGCATCCATGCTCTCCTGCTAGGGCATGGAGTATAGCATGGGCCTCTGGAAGGAAGGTTGTGCTATTTTCAGCGTGAGAACTGAGGCGGGTGGGATAAAACATATGAAATGGCTTCTTTTTCCACTTTTTTTGAAAGAGACCATTCAGTAAGGTAGGGTAGACCTTAAACTGTTATATGGGTGAGACTGGATGAAAAGATAGCTCCCCAGCTTCTCTGTGGTCATTGGCTAGAATGTCATACTATCTCTAAATGGTTCATGAAGGTACATGCCATTGGACTACTCCAGGTGGTGCGTGTGACAGTCCCTTAAAAGAATGTGAGATAAAAATACACCAGGAACAGTGAGAAAACTGTTGTCCTTTGGTACATCTGTTCTACTTGTACTCCTGGAGGAAAAGAAACACCTTCTGTACTTTACCTCAACAGCACGGGCTGAAATAGTTTAAGTAATTCCATAATGTCAGTCTCTCCTTCCCCTCAGAAAAGCTAAGACACTCTCTGGTTCTAGGTCACTATTATTTGATATCAAAGATGTCCTAAGGGCCCTCAAGCCAACTGCAACATAATGACATGAGTCCTATGACAAGGTTCTCTCCCCTCCAGGTGGGGTGGCTTGCCTCTAAACGTTCCTTAAGAACAGTTCTCTGCTTGTGCTATTCTCCTAGTTGTGCATAGGCCAAGAACTGTTTCCAAAAGGCAGTTGGGAAGCTGAAATCTGTTTTTTAGAGGAGGAACAGAGCTTAAGAACATTCACACACAGGCGAGCACGGTCCATGCATATTTAACTTACTACCACAGACACGGGACAGTGAGCGCAGAGCTCTGCAAGGGCTGAGAGCCACTTCTCCACCCAGAGGCTGTTCACTGGTGGTATCTGGGCTTCTGTGGTTCCTGGAAGAAATGACTGGCCACGTTCTTCTTTTGTGCAAGGCAGTGCCTTCTGATGATTCCTGCTGAGGTGCTCAGAAAGAAGTCATTGTCTAAAATAAAAATGAAAATGAAAATGGTGGCAAGGTGCCCTTCCATACAAAGGAAAGAAAGCCCAACTGTGGCTCACCAGGGAATACCACCCTGATTTAGGCAGTGACTGACAGCAGAGGCAGGCATGGGTTGCTACTGGGAAAGGCAGTCTGAGCTGTAAAGGCACGGGGCAACCACATTCCTTAGCACTAAAGGAAAAAAAAATGATGAGATGTCACTGGGGGATGGAGGAGCAAGTCAGACTGCCAGGGGTGCGCATGCAGCGGTAGCTTCCCACAGTAATTTTTGATCTAAGGTTGTTTTCCGGTTGCTGACTAAAACTATCTTGTTTAGAGAACATTGACCTTCAGGCTGCAAACATCTGGTGGTTTAGTGGCTTCCAGGAGGAAAAGGCTTAGGAGTCCATGGCCTTTTGGACCTACTAAAAAAGTCATGATGGAAAAAAAGTATTGG
This sequence comes from Actenoides hombroni, assembly GCA_024336885.1. Taxonomy (NCBI): domain Eukaryota; kingdom Metazoa; phylum Chordata; class Aves; order Coraciiformes; family Alcedinidae; genus Actenoides; species Actenoides hombroni. Next base: position 16,401,728 of record WUAM01000179.1, on the reverse strand, counting down.
AGGCCGGGAGATGGTTTCAGCATAAAGTCTCAGGATGTAAGGATGTGCTTATTCATGATCCATCCTCTCTCCTCTTCTTAACAAAGTGCTCTCACTCTTATTAGATTGGATATTAGGAACAATTTCTTCCCTGCAAGGGTTGTCTAGGCCTGGTCCAGGCTGCCCAGGGCAGTGGTGGAGTCCCCATGATCCCTGGAAGGGTTTCCAAGCTGTGGAATTGTGGTGCTGAGGGACATGGTTTAGTGGTGGAGTTTGCTGCACTAAGTGAATGGTCAGACTTAATGATATTAAAGATCTTTTCCAACCTAAACCATTCTATGATTCTCTTGTACCTTCATGAGTCCACACAATGCTGGGAAGTGAGATGGACTGAGTTAGTTGCTTAGTTTTCATCCATAGCCATTTCCCAATCTGCCTCACTTTATTGTCGTGGTGATGGAACAAAAAGAGGGGAGAGAACCGCTCCTTTTTTGCAGCAGGGTGGACTTCAAAGTTTTGTCAGGCTGCAGTCTTAGAATAATAAAAATAAATGGCTTTCTGTTTACAGAAATAGATGGAGGCCAAGAGCCAGGGCCAAAGGGTAAGATCTCTGCAGGACTGCTTTAAAGACTGAAGGCAAAATGCAGCCAATGGATTCAGAATGGAGAGACCTCCCCAGGAAAGGCAGGAAGAAAGTCTGCAGTATTTCAGATGTAGAACTGAATGGCAGAATGTAATGGAAAGCAACTTCATAAATGAAATTAAAAAGGGATTAAAGAAACTCCTGGAACATAAATCCAGGGGTTTAGACAGTCCTAAGATCCTGACCTCCCCAAACTTGTCGGATTCAGGCATGGGAAATGCAGCTCTAGCCTTATATGCTTTCCTCGCTGTCTGCTGTCAGAGAAAGCATACTGAACTCAGTCACTTGCCTTGACTGGATTTTTCCAAATTTCAGTTTACAGACCTGTAGTGAACAGCTGAATAGAGAAGCAAACATGTTTTCCTGGTGCACACTGATAGACATAAAATTTGGCACTTGCACTTCAAAACACAGGACTAACTTCAATGGGGTGACTTTGCAGACACGTTGAGGCTGCTGGAAATCACAGCTTGCTGGCACCCTGCTCTTGCCCACCTCCCTTCAGAGTGAGTGCTAAGCAAGTTATTGCTTACTGTGGGTGTGACTTTTCTTCCTTTGTCTCTCAATGTCCTCAACCTGTATTTTCTATCTGCAGGTTATATAACAGGCTCATATGATAGACATTGCATTGATTTGTCTTTGCACTGACTAGCATCAGGAATAGACAAAGTATTAGAAGTTCATTGAGTTTGTTTCCTTTCTAAGCACGTAAAAAAAAAGACACATTGCTACGGTGGGAGACTCATTTAAAGTTAACCTGAGGTCAAGCTGTATCTTGCTGCATCTGAAGTTGGAAACTTGCCTAGCTTAAGCCAAGAGACATCATCTAGCATGTTCTTGCTTCCTGTGGACGGTGAAACAGAGGTTATGAGAGTGAGGTAAGTTGTGTAAAAAGTCAGTGAATCATAAAATCGTTCTGGTTGGAAGAGACCTTCAAGATCATCAAGTCCAACAGTCAGCATATGTTAGTTCTTGTTTGTGCTTATAATGGTGTCAAAACCAGGAAGATACGTTGATCCTATTGGTTTACCAACTCAATCATGCTTATTCATCCTCATCACTTTGGTAGAAGAATTCTCTGCAGCTCTGCACCTTTAGCTTCAGTCCAATGGGATTAATCTTATTTAACTTTGTGAAGATTTGTATGTCCATCTTGTTCAGAAGATGAATTCCGACAAAGCATTTGCTTAGTTTCACATCTTAAACACCACCAGCTTCTGTTGGACCTCTGCATGAATCTGTTTATCAAATCATTTCTTAAGTTGTGTTATCCCAAAGAGTGAAGATAAATATGAACTATTCTCTGAACATTCCAAACTGAGATATTCTGGGTTGCCATACACATGGTTGTAACACATCACTCCTAGGAATTTACAGGATCTGGTGCAGAAAGCAGTCTAAATGCTTAAGACTATCTTCTCTACTTATATTTACCTTCAGTTGCTCCATAGCTCAAGCAGTGGGAGGGTCTGTTTGCAATTTCAAAGGCCTGAAGTTCAGTCCTGTATGGTAGTTGTGGTTGTATGGATGTGATCATGGTTAACTACTCAGCTCTGCCTTAGCCATGATAAAGGATAAAGCTTGGCAGAGGGTCAGGCCGTGGGATAAATACACCCAAACATCTCAGCAATCCCACTGACCAGAGCATTCACCTTGTCCCAGTTGTTTAAGGACTCCAGAGAATTGTTTCAGGAGCTCAGGAAGGAAGACACTCCTCTGTCTCCACTGGCTGCCTTGGTTATGGCTCCCATCCACACCATGGACTTCCCCACCAGCAAGACAAATAAAGCCTTGTGAACATCACATATTGCATTCTGAGTTGAAAGATCAACAGACAAAACCCCCTTTCTGAGAAAAGGAAAATATTAAGCTTTTTCATCCCCTCACACCACAAAATATTTTCTAACTTTTTCTGCAGTGCTTCCGAGCAGCTTTGTCTTTTCTATGTTATTAGATATAGATTTACTCCTTCTACCCACAAACTTTTTCATCAGATATACTTTAAAAGCTCTTCCAAACAGGCTATCTCAGACAGGAATGCTCTAGGTTCTTCAACGTTATTTATCTCTGTGCACCTCAGAATTGCCCACTTCTATTCTTTGTTTTTCTTTTTAAAATTTATTCTATATTGATTTTCTGACTCTCTCTGTTTTTACTTTGCCATCTGTCCTTGTGAAATCTCACCTATTTAGATACCTAACAAAAAAACCCCAAGTATTCATGTTCATTTTTCGTCTGCTTTTTCTCCTCTGAATCGATTTTACTCATTAATCTTTCCGGGCCAGAGAGAAGAGGCCTTTCAGAAGTACCAAGGATAGAAATAATGGATTGAGACACTTCCATTTTCCTGTAAGAACTGTTATCAGGCTGTGATCACAGATCCCTCAGAAACAACAAAATTCCAGTTCTGTGAGTAATTCATCTTTATTAGGTAATGGCTTCCAAAATAACCAGCATATCTTACATGTGTGACCTTCCAGTGCTTCAGAGTGACCAGAAGAAATTTTAATGATGCTTTAGCTGTGTTTCATGAAGCACTGTATAAAGCAGCTGATATATTTGTACTCTTTAGGTGCTATTCTGTTATAAAGAAATGTGATCAACTCCCTGTGTGTGCATTTGGCTGTGGTTCCTAAACTGGTGGGTCACAGCCCCAGCCAATTGTCTTACAGAGAGAAGTTACCATGGGTTTGACTGACACAGCGGGTCGATGGAGAGAATGGAGGAAATTTGTGGTTCTGAGGGTGGTGAGACCCTGGCCCAGGTTGCCCAGAGAGGTGGTTGCTGCCCCATCCCTTGCACCATTCCAGGTGAGGTTGGCTGGGGCTTTGAGCACCCTGCTCTAGTTGCAGATATCCCTGCAGTAGGGCAGGGAGGTTGGACTAGATGACCTTTACAGGTCCCTTCCAACCCAAACCATTCTATGATTCTTTATATGACATGGGATTCGATTGCCCACTAACGAGCATCCAGTGTCCCTATGCCCAATGTATAGCCATAGGCTCAAGAGATATAAGAAGCTTACAGAAGTTTGGCAGAAGTGACCAAGGTCCTGAAGATGGTCTGTACCAATGTCATCAAAAAACAAAGGAAGTTGGGAGCTGAGAGATTCTCAGTTGATCCTGCTAGCTGCCTGTAAGCACAGGATTTCATTTGAAGGATATCATTCTTGTGCTTACAATGGGGGAAGAACTTCCAGAGCCCTCCTCACTTATGAATCAATGGTCTTCAGGCTCTTTCCTGTCTTTCAGAATTTCTTCATATCTCCAAACATTAATTTTTTTTTCATGATCTCATGGGATAAAGTTGCCTCCTGACTGGGAGCTGCTCAATGTCTATCTTTGGTCTTTGTGTTTCTCCTGTCTCTTCACATTTCTTTCATCATACTCGTTTTGTTTGCTTTGGGAAACTTGCAAAACAGCTGACCCAAACCCCATGAAAGTCAGTGGGAGGCTTTGAATAGGCTTTGATGGGGTTTGGATTAATCAATTTTTGGCATTTGAGACTTCCTAGGAAATCTGAGACCTCTACATGAAAGTGGCACATATGACATAGTAGCCTTACATCCCCTTGGAGCAACAGAAGGAATTTGGGTGGAATACCCTGGAGCATCTCCAGTACCACTGGATTCCCAAGACTAAGCAACTGCATTAGTCAACGGAGCTGGTATAGCCTTGGCATGTGCTCATAAACCAGATACCTAAAACAAGGATCCATCCAACTTTTCTCTGTTAATCATACAGGAAGGCCAAGAGGTCAGAAGTGACCAACAGTGTGCACCTACAGCAGGGTGGAGAACCTTCTGTTGCTGCTGCGAACCATGAAGTGCTTGACTTTCCCAATGCCATCGCCATAATAGTCATGATTATCACATGGGTCCTTCCAGACTACAGCTAAACTGTGGTGGTAATTCACTCTTGGTACTCAGGGTTGTTTATAAGGCCAAAATCTAAAGAAGGACCATCAATGTTAGAAGATTTGTAGCGATATGAATGACTTCAAAAGGTTCCCAATAAAAAAAAATAAATCACAGCCTTGTGTGGCGTTGCTGCATATTTTAGTGGGAGGTCTGGAAGAAATATGATCCCCTTATCTGAGACTGCCAAGTGTGGATAATTGTCACAATCTGAAGATTTTAGATAGGGATATCTTTGGCAGTTCTTGTCCAGTCAATAGACCTACAGCTATTATGCAATTTCCCTTTGATGTAGATTTAGTTTGTTCTGTCACAGAAACAGGGGGAGTTTTCCTGGAGTATCCGGAGGGAAGCAGCTACCCTCCCAAGCACAGTGTTTACTTGACATTATTACACTGTGATACAGATTCCCAGAATCCTAGCATGGTAGGGCCTGGAAGGGACCTCTGGAGATCATCTGGTGCCACCCCCTTGCTCCAGCAAGGTCACCCAGAGCAGGGGCCTCAGCATCGCAGTGTCCAGGTGGGTTGGGAATCTCTCCAGAGAAGGACACTCCACTGTTGTTCCAAACTCCTCAAGTTTGTTGAACTTCTGCTCAAGCTATAGGACCAAGAAGACAACAAAACAGATTATATTGTCCTGGAACTGACATTCAGAGCTCTTCCTATCCTAGGTGGCATGAACTCTGTTCAAGGCTTGTAGAAAGTACTAAAGGAATGGCAGGTCCTCTTTCAGGACGAAGGTTTGATGCCAGAGTTTCCTTCCTTCCTTCCTTCCTTCCTTCCTTGGGTAACAAAGTCATCAAACTCCTCTTCTAGGCTCCGCCCTTTGTCAGTAGACCTTTCAAAAAGCATCAATCATCAAGTGGAATTCCAAAGTGTGTTGGGAAACTCTCTATTCTCAGGAAAATAGCCTCAAATCCTTCTCTTATTGCTTTGGTCATTTTGCACTTGTGATAATTACCCTCTGTGAGGACATCAAGACCTTAACAGATTGTTAGTGTTATTCTGGATTATTAGTATTATACCTGGAGTATTGTCTTCAGCTTTGTGGTCTCCAACACAAGAAGAACCTGGACCTGTTGGAGCGGGGCCAAAGGAGGCCACAGAAGTGATCCAAGGACTGAAACTCCTCTGCTGGGAGGCCAGGCTGAGAAAGCTGGAGAAGGTTCTCCTCCTGGAGAAGGTTCCGGGGAGACCTTCTTGTGGCCTCTCAGGACTTAAAGATGCCTGCAGGAAAGATGGGGAGGGACTTTTTACAAGGTCTTATAGTGACAGGACAACGGGTGATTGCTTTAAACTGAAAGATGGTAGATTTAGGTTAGATATTAGGAAGAAGTTATTCCACTGTGAGGCTGGTAAGACACTGGAACAGTTTGCCCAAAGAAGGTGTAGATGCCCCACCCCTGGAAGTGTTCAAGTCCAGGTTGGACAGGGCTTTGAGCAACCTGGTGTCTCTGACTATGGCAGGGGGGCTGGGACTAGATGTTCTTTAATTTCCCTTCCAATCCAAACCATTCTATGATTCTGTGATTCCTCAAGAACAGTTACGCAGTTTATAATTGATTTAAGCATTTACCTTATGTACCCCTCTTATCGATTTTAGCTCAGCATTGGAAACACTGAATTTTATCAATTAAACTTTAACTGCATGTGGCCTTAGGTTTCTTTTAAGAGTAGCATGACTGTTTAAAGCACCTCTGTAGCTCCTGTCAGTCTGTTCAGCTTAAAATCCCCATCTATTCCTGTCTGCTGCAGTGCCATGTGTTGTACCTTACAAAACTTTTATTCTTACAAAGCTTTCTTCCCCTGAGCACATTTTCATAATGCATTTTACTTCTGGCACTAAGTAGCTCAGTTATCAGTTAGAGCCAAGGAAGCTGACAGCGCTCTGGTACGTTCACTGCCAGAGTTTTGAGAGAAAATAAGCACTTTCGTATAACATAATGGAGTAGCTGATTCCAACTGACTCATACTAAACTGAGGTAAAGACTGCACCACACACAGATGATCTAAAAATAATGACCATGAGAACCTCCGACAAATCGGTTGTGCAGTTTCCACTGGCAGTTCCTGGGGCCTCAAAACGTTGGCCCGGAGGGTGTAAAAATGGTCCAGGCTCGTTGCAAATCATTTATAAGGTCAGACTTCAAACGGACAAGCTCTCTTGTACCACTGCCCCCTCTCAGAATGGTTTCCGATTACGTAGACACAGGCGGTGTTGGGTTTTTGGACTAAAAACTGCCATTGAGAGCTGCTGGCCCATCTTCTCCTGTCTCACCACAGCTGCAGGAAAGAGGTCCCCTTCTGAATGGCCTGCCTTGGCTGGGTGTTTTGGCACACACTAGACTTTATCAAGTCGTCCAGTGGGAGTCTGGGCTTCCCTCTGCCCCATCTCAAGGCTTTCTCACTCAAGGGTTTTGGACACATCTCTCTGATGTGGTCATGGCACACCTGGTGTGTGCTGTGGGCTATGTTGATGGTGGCCAAAAGATCCTTTGTATGTTCCTTGAATCCTTCTGGCCAGCTGGATGCCCCTAACCATGACAACACTATCTTACATGATCTGAAATCCCCATTCACCTGACCTCTCCTTGATCCTACTGCAACGAGAAGAGCATGGAGGAAGGTAAAAGAGACTCTCTGCCATCTGGGAGGTCTCATCTCTGTTGTTTTGCAGGACAGGAACTCAGCAGGCGATAGGACAGCCTCCGTACCCACCCACAGCGAGAGAAGAGCCTTTTTGTCCATTCAAACAAGGCTCTGAAATAACACCATCAGTATCTCAAGTTCCTCGCCCTTGTGTTGCTTAATTTCTCTCCAACAGGGGCTCTGAAACTTGTCCAGAAATCTGCCTTCAGGTTCCTATCTCCATTGTTTTAATGAATTGCTGAGTTTTTGATTTATTACCCCAAACGTCTGGCCAATGTAAATGTTTCCTTTCCATAAAGCCAGCAAAGATTTGTAATATGCCTACAAATAATACTCCAACCCAACCACATCAATGAGATGGCAGTAAATTACACTGAGCACGCGCGGGCCGCTCACTGGTGTATGTTATTGTGTATAATTCTGTGCTGCTCAAATAATTCACAATCCAGCTTTTATCTCAGCCTGAAAATGGCTGTACCAGCCAAGCACTTCTTCCTCGTTTAGTGATGAATGACAACCCTTATGAACCCTCCTTCTACAATTTCTACAGCTCGGGCACAGAGGAGGTATCTCATCTGATAGCAAAAGCTTGTCACCAGCAGGAACAGGAACACTCCTTTCAGGGGACAACGTATTTGACGTCTCCAAAAGGTTATCTCAGGAGTGCTTGTTTTTGCAGTTGGCTTGTATCCTGAGAAATTTATTTTATTTTTTTCTTTATGGGAAATTTACAGGAATCTTGTTCTCCTTCACAGCTCTTTAATATTTTCTGTTGAAGCTGATCTCACGGAGTTCAAAACATAGCACCACAGAAATCCTGTTAAATTTACTTTGGGGAGAAGAGGGTCATACTTCTCAGTGTTTGCAATGACCTTTATTTCAAGGCAGAACTGGCTGTGAGTGGTGGAAATTCACTAAGACCAAACTGGTTAATCCTAGGTTTCTTCAAATCCTGTACCCTGGAGTTAGGTGATGACATAGCCACTTTATCGCTCTCCTTTGCCTTCTCTCCACTTTTATTAAAAATAAACTTTCTTTTAGCTAAATTATCTTTAAACTTTCAAGGATTCAAGGAAAATGCCTGAAAATGTGTCACTAGTGGTGTCACGGCTCAAAAAACCTAGCAGACCAAAAACTGCTCCACATACATAAAATAAAGCCATTATGTGCATGGTGGAAACCAGGATATCTGCTCTGCCGTGTCTTTCAAGGCTGGTTGATAATTTTCTCTGAATTACACAGGAGGCCACGTCTGAGCTTCTAACTTGTAGAGCACCAGAGGATCCTCTGATGCTGGGAGTGGATTCTTCCAGACAAGAAGACCAATTTATCTTAATTAGAGCCTCTGTAAATGTGATCTCACTGGTCGTTAGTAAAGTTGGAGCTCTCATCACAGCCTTTCTCTACATGGGAGATGTTGTCAAGTCTCTTGGCTCTATTTGGATGTTGATTTTCCTTAAGCCCTGTGAAAACCTGTGGGAGTTTATCTCAAGTTTGGCTGCCTTTGGGACATGTGCTGAAAAGATGTGAGGGGATGCAGCAAGGGGACACAGGGAGGTTCCGGCACATATCAAGTCACAGTCAGAGCACACCCCCCCATGTACTTAGGAAATGGGGTGGAAAATAAACTTAGCAAGGCTGAGAGTTCACGTCATGTGAAATCAAGTCCCACAAGGCCATGGACACAATGCCTCTGTGTCTGGGCACCACTGTCTTTAATCATTGAGAGGCTGTTTCTCTCGATGCCAAACATCAGCTTCATTCAGCAGGTGCCTCGCAGCAGTTTTGCTCCTGCAGGACGGAGCAGATGAGTTCAGATCCCAGTTCTGTGGCTTGGGCTCTTCTCCAGTTATTATCTTTTCTCAGACAAGGGTTTCCCGAAGCCACAAAGGGAATCCCATCCAGACCCAGACTGTGAATGAAGGCATTTCCATGCTCAGGCAATCAGATAGCATTTCTCCCAAAGCTTAGCGCAGAGCTGAGAAATCAGGAGGATGTGTTTTTGATCCCTTTTGTTGCCAGCAATGGGTTAGACTTTGTCCTGGACTACATGTCTCCGATTTGGAGAAAGAAGGAGGGATAATGTCCAAAGAATTCAGTGATCTGTGCAGGCTCTGGATCTGTTCACATCCAAACAGTTAGAATCACAGAATCACAGACTGGTTTGGGTGGGAAGGGACCTTTCAAGGTCATCTGGTCCAAATCCCCTGCAGGGAGCAGGGACATCGGCAACTAGAGCAGGGTGCTCAGAGCCCCAGCCAACCTCCCCTGCAATGGTGCCAGGGATGGGGCAGCCACCACCTCTCTGGGCAGCCTGGGCCAGGGCCTCATGACCTTCAATATTAACAATTTATTCCTTCTATGTAGTCTAAATCTCCCCTCTTAATTTAAAACCATCACCTCCTGTCCCGTGACCAGGGCATCAGGCACTGGCTCCAGTAGATCAAAATGGAATTAGACACATGCGATCATGGAGTAGAAGAAAATCTGTATCTCTGCCCTGTAAAAACATGATGTCCTGGACTAAATAGAGGATTCAGTGAGATACGAGCCAGTTCAGAGTGTCATGCTGGACACGTGACATGACACATGACATTTAAGAAATCTGTCCATCTGAGTACATCCTCCATAGAGTAATTTAAGGTGAGAAAGTACAAGCTAATCCCCATAGGAAACGGGGTTACACCCATGGCCTGGTTAGTGTTTTAGGGCTGTCTCCGAGGCATGTTTTCCCCTAGCAACACATAAGAGCTCTCCTCTTTATTTCTGGGCCAGAAGAAACTTCTAGCCTTAATCTGGTCCATTAGCACACGGCTTGTGCGTGTCCTTTCTGGAGCTCCTCCTGTTTTGGGATGTGCTGAAGATGAAATTCACTATCTCCCAAAGGAAACCAGCTTCTGCTTTCAGTACCCTGTCCTCCATCATCCCTTTGGTTCCGACTGGTAACAAAGGTAGATGACTCATGGGGTTGTCAGTTCTTTATAGAAAACAGATTTTCTACGAGAAGTGACTCAGAGTATCCCGCCTCAATACCGAACAATGGGGCCAGTCACCCAGCAGAGCCTCACAAAGCAAACAGCACTGAAACCACAACCCAGGGTCCTGTCCCATGTCGGCAGAAATATTATTCCAGTGGTAGTTCCACTAGACTCAAAGGCACGATTGTCAAGGACCTGATTTTAAGGGGAGCAGTTAAAGTAATTTATGGTATACGGACACTGTCAGGAGCAAGGGGTAAAGTGATCTAACCTCCTGCAGGGTGGTGGGGTGGGAAATATTGATTTCATGTCTATATTATCAGAATTCTGTTATTTGTTGCAAGACCAAGTTAAATTCTGACTGCTTTAGCGACCGACATGTACTATTAGCCAACTTTTTCAGACTCAGACATCTAATCCAGGCTGGATTCTCAGTGAAGGGCTCAGTTCTGCTCCTCTTACTCTCATCAGATGGGCTTTTACTCTCCAGGTAATTCTCTTTATAGCAATATTTCTGTACTATATAATTAGGTAGCATTAGGTTCCTGCAATATCTTCTTCTGTGTTCTGCTATCAGCTTTCTGTGGTCAGGGCTGTAAGGTCCCCAACTAGAAATGTTTAAGGAGAGGACAGCTTGGCTACTGGTAGAGTTTCCTGGGATCTAGCTGGTCTTTGGAGGTGGGCAATAGTTCTCATATCTTTTTTTTTTTCTTTTTTTTTTTTTTTTCCCTTACTCTGCATTCGTACAGTTCAATATAGACCATAATTTTAGTAACTACAAGAACTAGGAATTTCTGTGGGGCGTTGTGATACTGGTTTAGGAGCTGAGAATTTGAGGGCTTCAATTCTGAATAACCTTCTCACACAAATGACTGCTTCTTATTACATTTAATGAGAAGGGACAGCAGTTTGCCATGTTGCAAAGAAAGCCACATATACTTAAAGCCCCTGCTCTGTGCCTGCAATTGCTGTAATCACATAGGTAAAACCCCAGCCTCTTTCGGGTATGTGGTTTTATGTGTGTGCGTGTGCTGAAAAATGCAAGTCTTGTGTGCGGGCACTAGAATCTGAGGCTCTCTCAAGTGGCATTCAGTAGGCTAGAAACACCACATCCAGCTCCTCTTTATCTCCTCTGATTTTCTGTTGTGTTGGTTAAACCTCAGTCATGGCTTCAGAGAAATAGCCATGAAGTGCTGTGTTGAGTCTTCATGTGGAGACGCCCTTCATCACATGGGAATCTTTCTCTTCTAGCATGATGTCATCAAAAACTTCTTCCCTCTGTCTAGTCTAAATCTCCCCTTCTTTAGTTTAAAAACACCACCTTTTGTCCTGTCACAACAGGCCCTGCTAAAAAAGATTCCAAGCTCTGTCATCCTCTCAGGAAATAAGCTTTTCCTGATGTTCAGATGGAACATCCTGGGATCCAGTTTGTGCCTGTTGACCTTTGTCCTGTCACTGGGCACTGCTAACCCCATCCTCTTGACCTCTACTATTTAGATATTGGTGAACATTGATCAGATCCCCTCTCCACCTGGTCTTCTCTAAGCTTTTTCTTATCAGAGAGGTGCTCTAGTGCCCTCAGCATCTTCACAGCCCTTGTAAGTAGTAGTATTAATAGAGCACATCAATATGCTTATTAGCACTTTGAGCCTACTATCAGGCTATTTATTGAGGTCAACTATCTGAAACATCTGGAAAGAGCTTTGGGAACTGACTGGGGCACTGCATGAGTTTTTTATTACATTAGTGTTTGTTGTTAGAAACAATGAGCCTTATGGAAAGTTAAAAAAAAAGTGTTATGGATCTATTCCTCTTTCACTCCTCTCTCCCCTTTCTCCCCCTTACGCTGTTGCTGACAAAACAAAAATAAGTTCAACTGTGTAGGGTGTGATTGGTGTGATGGGACTGCAAATGGGAGTTACTGGGAAAAGGCAAATCCTATAATTATGGAGATCTTCGATCCTGAAGCCCAACTGTGTATATATATATATATATGTATATGTATATATATATGTATCTGCTATACTTTGTCTGGAGCATTCGATGGCTGAGTGAACTAAACTTCCAGCTACGACCATCTTTGGAAGGTTGTTGTACATGCAGCAGAGGGGATAGCTCTTGGCTAGCAGGGGACTCTGTGGTCTGGCTGAGCAATCAAAGAGGGTGGTAATAGCCAGGCCTAGCTCTCTGGGATTGCTGGGTAACGCAAAATGCCATTATTCATTTTCTTAGCTGCAAGTGGCCTCTCTTTACATTTCCACTTAGCTAGGTAGTTTCCTCAAGACTCCAAGAATTCAAGACGCAGACGTGTTATTAAGACATTTAAAACATCCTTGTATTTAACGAAAACATCTGATGGAATTGAAAGCTTTTGGATTTTTTTCCTTACTCTTCTCCTTTTTTTATTGAAGAGCAAAAGAAAATACAAGTCTAAAGTGCAAGTGCTTGGGCAACTATGAAGTCTATTAAGAAGGGATTTTATTCCAAGGACATGTAAGAAGCCTGTAAAAATGTTTTTTTATTATTATTATTTTGTAAGAAAGTATTTTAAGTTTTGGATTTCAGGGGTCGTCCTGCTGGGAGGAAGCCAGAGCTACGGCACTTTGTGAAATACACATCTGCAGGGCAAAGAGAAAGGATCTAGGACGGGGTTTGTAGGAGGTTTTGACTGACCTCTTCTTTTGTTCTTGTTTTGGAGTTGGACAGATATGGAAAAGGAAGCAACAGATGTGGAGAAAATGGGATGTTGGAGGCAGACCGCTTTAACTGAATCACCAACATTTTCCTTCAGGCTAAGGAGGAACTTTGCTGAAGATCCTACCCAACTTGAGGATGAGCTGTGTGGCTACACCACCACCAGTGAGTTCACCAATCAATTGCTGCCACTTTGAGCTGCTCCTCAGGCTTTTGTTGTCCAAAACCTACAAGCACCTTGTACCAAATTAATTCTGGAGATGCTGCAATTCTATAGACCCTGCCAAAAAGTGAAATCAAAGGCTGCCAAGGTCTCCCCAGCATCTCTGCAATCAAGGAGAGAAGATGCTGCAGTTTCTCCTCTGGCACTTGGTTCCATGGCATCCATCTGGGCAAGTTATGAATAGGCTTTGCACAGCTGAAGGTTAGTGAAATGCAGCCACATCTTGCGGGAAAGACATCAGGACAGGTTTACGTTCACAAGGATTTATTTGCAGTTACACATATAGAACAAGAGGATTAGATAAACAATTGCAGTGTCTCCCCAGAGAAAACGACATATTTTAAGTGTTTCTGCTGACCCCTCTCCCCATTGCAGGTATCTGTGCATACTCTAGCATCCGCCTAGGCTGTGTTATTTGAGTCTCCACAGCATTCAGACAATGAAGTCTTCACAAAATTTAAACGCAAATCCTGAACTGAAGGATAAAGTTGCTGCAGAATGCATCCAAAATCGAAGGCAAACCAGAAAAAACACAACAAAAATCTGAGCCTAGAATATGAAAATGGAACAGTCACCAAAAAATGCAGCCAGCAGCACAAAAAAGAAGCCATACTGTGTCCTCACCAACTCCTACTCTGTAATTAAGTGAAAATGCTGAAGGTTTGGTGTTTTTAAAATTGTTCTCTGGTTTCCTCAGGGGGGAAAAGGGCCAAAAAAAAAAAAAAAAAAAAAAGTGCCTTGTGTTCTTTTTCTGAGTAAACACCAGAATTTCAGCAGATTAATTCCCCCAGCTCAGCCAGAGTTGGAGGATGCTTTTCCTCTGTTATTTTTCTCCCTCTGTGACTTCTAATTTTGTCACTGGGTAGCACGGTTCCTTGTGGGACCAGAAATTCCTTGTGGCACACGAAAGGGATATTTCAGCTTTAGCTGATCCAGAGGAAAAGAAACTTGGTGTGCTGTAGGAGAAACCCATCAAATTTAAGTGGTGAGGAGAAAAGGGTTGTCCTTTGATCATTTCAGGGCTTCTGGTTCTGAGGCACTGCCTGTGCTGAGGAATTTTGTTATTCAATTGGATAAGTGTAAAGAAAAAGAAAAACTAAAGACATTTCTGTAAAGAGTTATTAAGAACAACAACAAATGAACTTTTCCCCAGGAAAATGGGAGGGGAATGGCATTTTGTTTAGTTTGTCAAAAACTCAAACACCAAAATACTCTGAGCAAGAACCAAATGTGGCTGCAGAGCCTGAGGGAGAGTGAAGCTTAGATGTTCCCACTCTCCTCTGTGTGCTGGACCCATGGGATAGACAGCATTTCCCAAAATGCACTACAGCTAAACATGTAAATGAGGACAGATGAATCCTGAGGAATGTAGTTTAGTTTTGAGACCTGTCTGCCTCTTGAATTCTGGGTTCAGTTTTGGGTCCCTCACTCCCAGCAGGACACTGAGGGGCTGGAGCGTGGCCAGAGAAGGGCAACGGAGCTGGGGAAGGGGCTGGAGC
>WUAM01000179.1:16279187-16302499 GCA_024336885.1 Actenoides hombroni | reverse complement strand
CTGAGGGTGGTGAGAGCCTGTGCCAGGCTGCCCAGAGAGGTGGTGGCTGCCCCATCCCTGGCACCATTGCAGGGGAGTTTGGCTGTGGCTCTGAGCACCCTGCTCTAGTTGCAGATTTTTCTTCTCCCTGCAGAGAAGTTGGACCGGATGACCTTGAAATTCCCTTCCAACCTGAACCAGTTTGTGATTCTGTGATTCCTTGATGGGCACTTTGAGGGGGATCAGTTTCTCATCACAGCTCAGACACAGATCCTTATTTTTCCTAGATAACCCCTTTTTAGTGACTGTCAATAAGATGAAGTTATGTACACACATCCATCATGGATAGCAGTACCCACAGATCTTCTATTTATCTGAGTTAGATGCTTGCATTTATATGACTACATACATCTTTGCAACCAACTTTGCACGTGTCTCTGTCAAAATGTTCCTGGGTCTGTGTCTGCTTCCCATCCATGACTGAGATGGTCTTTTTCTCCATTCTCTTCCCTTTTGCTGACTACAGCAAGAACCAATTTCCCGGGTGAACCTCAAGTGTGATACAGATACTCCATAAACTAACAAAACCTCAGAAAGACAGGAAGTGTCTAGAGACAGGGTAGCATAGCCAAAGACAACAGCTCCTGAAGACACCCAAAAATGCTCCACCACTCTCTCCCCAGTGGTACCATTAAAGATATGTTGGCTCCACTTTGACCGGTTTGGGTTGGGATTTTTTTGCAAGAGGGCAAGATGCTCAGCCTGTCCCCAGCCTCCCTGGATGATGTGTAAACAAAAGACAGACTCTTCTTCTCCCTTGTTCCCCTCCCCAGTGGGGTGACCTCTCTCACAGATCCCTCCAGGAGAAAAAGAAACAAACAAAAAAAAAAAAAATTAGGCAAGAAAAATAAAAGGAAAGGATGTGGGCATATGACCAGACAGACAAGCACAAAGCTTCCCCAAGGACAGGCAAATGTTTCAGACTTGGAGGGACATCTTAAAACCCCAGTCTTACCTCTGGCCTTCTTCTTACCCGCAAAATATTCAACAGCCGCAAAGATCTCCGAAAGTCCCCACGGTGCAGGGCTCTAGTGGCATAAACACACACACATGAATTTTGGTTTAAGCTGTTTGCAGATGTGACTTTCCTCCTGGCTTCACAGAATCATAGCACAGGTAGGGGTTGGAAGGCACCTCTGGACATGATCTTGTGCAACCCCCCTGCTCCATCCAGCAGGGTCACCCAGAGCAGGGGGCCCAGCAGCGCAGTGTCCAGGCAGGTTGGGAATCTCTCCAGACAAGGAGACCCCACAATGTCTCTAGGCAGCCTGGGCCAGGCTCCAACACCCTCACACCAAAGAAGTTTCTCCTCCTGTTCAGATGGAACTTCCTGTGCTCCAGTTTGTGCCTCAGTTGTGAGCTTTTACCTCAATTAAACAAAAGGCAGTTGGAGGCAAGGCTACTTCTTGCACTTAAATCTGAACCAAATACAGGGACAAAAGTGGAAATTCCTGCTATGAACTGATAGAGGTTCATCTTAGGAGACAGTTTCCCACTGTTTCATTTTCTTTGTTATTTTTCCTCCCTATAGAGACTTCTGACATTGTCAATACCCAGGCTTCCTCCTATTTCTTTCTTATGGTGCATTTTCTTCTTCAGGCTCTTGATTTGAGGTTGTAGGGATCCTAAATTTGATGCAGGAATTTGGTCAAGGGGGATATTTTTTGACTTCTACATGTGGACAGAAGGAGTATTTGTATTACAGACTTGCTTGAATTAAATATGAATTGAGTAATTATCTGAAGTGGGGTCAGGAGTCAGTTGCCATAAGAGTCCCTGCCTACTAATGAAGCCCCCCTGAAGGTTTCATCTCACTGATATAAATAAAAAATCCAAATAAACACAATTATTGACTTAGCTGTGAGTGTAAATTGTTACTACTGAAACTGGTTATTTCTTACTGGCTTTCATGAAGGGCGTATATTGACAAAAGTCTGAGGGAAACTGGCACAACTGTGTGTCACTGTAAACCTGTTTGTATTCCTGTCCTCCGTTGACGCGGTCTTTTCTGGTATGCTCATCTCTGAGTTTCTGTAGGGGGTGGGTTGATTTAAGGGACTTGATAATTTTTCTGTGACTCCTGATCATCTGTTTCTACACTGAAAGACATGGACAATGATTCTCATTAGCACCTTGCATACAAGTGGTTGAACCACAGGGATGTAACGAGGACTCGCTGAGATTCTCGCTGTCCTTCTTGGTTTGAGGGGCCCAAAACTGAACCCGGGAGTCAAGGGGCAGCCACCCTCGTACCGAGTCCAGGAATATGATCCTTGCCCTACTGGCCACAGTAGTGCTGACACAAAGCAGGATGCTGGCGGTCTTCTTGGCCAACTGGGCCCACACTGTCTCATCTTCAGCCAGCTGTGGACCAGAACCTCCAGGCCATTTCCCACTGAGCACTTTCTAGACACTCTTCCCCAGCCTGGAGTGTTGCAGGAGGTTGTTGTGACCCAAGTGCAGGACCTGGCAAAATTTTTCCTACCAACAGGCCTTGTCCAGGTGCTTTCTAGAAAGCAGGGCTTCACTTGAGAAGGCTTAACTGATCTCTTCTGTATTACACTGAACCTTTTCCCTTGGCCTGGCCTCACCTACTCTCCCTTTGCTGCAGTCCCCCACTCTCTGTAATGGGTGGGACACTCAAGCTTCTTTATAGGCAGTTCCTTCTAAACGAGATCATTGCTGTCTTCTGTGCCTCTGCCATCAGCTTTGGTTTAAGGTCTGTGGTACTGACGTCTGCAGATGTGGTGTATTTGTGGAGAAAAGGTATACTTTGGATTTCACAGCTGCAGGAGTTAAGACAGTGGGGAGGATGAGGGGAAACACTGTATGGATTTCTCGTGGTTTGTTAATTTGGTTTTTTTACAAAATATTTTCCCTTACTTTGACATCACAGTTGGAGGACCAGGAAAAAAAAAAAGGAGAACACACACCCCCCTCCCAGTTATATATTTACCCTCAAACCACTAAATTCAGGCAGAAAAGTATGTTAGGCCATTTCAATGCACACAGGAAAGCTATTGTCGAGCAAAATTATTCCTTGGTTTTACTACTGTAATATAAGGGCATGTGTTAGAGTTTAGAGACTCCCTAAAGAGCAGCTGTTGGCCTATAGCAATTTAATTAAGAATGTAGCTACGGCTAGCTGATTGTATTTCTAAATCTGTCTTTGGCTCTCTTCCCCTTTATCTTTGATCATTCAAGGGCCAGGCCAGTCAGGGCAAATCTGCCCTTAGAGATTGATGAGGTTTGGATCAGTCTTGGACAGCACAAAGGTTGCAGCCAAACATGTACTTAGTTTTATATCCCCATCCTTGCAGTGGGTGGGAATGGAACTAAAATAACAGAACTTTCCATTCCCCAGGGGAAAGAAGATGGGAGAGATTTTCCGAAGCACATGTGCATCATTTGGGATATATGCTGCTGTAGTAACGACCCCCTGAAAGTTAGACATCTAAATTAGGACCAGCACTAAGAGTCTAGATACCCCAAAGTTACCCTATAGTCAATGGAGAGAGACAGGTTCTTCCAAAGAGTGGTTTAGAGGAAGAAGCCAATGTCTTGTTCTGGAATGCCCTCTCAAGGGAATCTTTATTATTATAGAGTGGGATCAGAAAGATTAGCTTCCAAATGGAGGTGCTTGTCTTAAAGGTAGATCTACATCTAGACACCCACGTTTAGGTGTCTACCAGGGAATGTCTGTGTACTGGGTGTTCTACCTCCCATCACAATCAACAGAGAGCCAAGACGCCAATGGACTTCCTCAGCATTGACATGTGGTGCTAGTTGAGTCCAAGACCTTTAGAGGTCCCTTCCAACCCAAAACAGTTTATAATTCAGTGATTCTATGTCTTGGCAAATTATATCAGCCTTAGATCTACATAGTGATAACTGAGATACCCCATTCATACCAACGCTTTGCAGATGACTGAATTTACAAGGTGAATGCCACCCCTCAGGTTAGGTACAGTCAATACTCCCCCTGGGCCCTGGACCTGTTAAGGTCCCAATCTTCCTTTCACAATATCATCCGTTGCCTTGAGTGAGAATGAAGAGAACTTGTTTGTATGTGTACTGGTGACCTAAGCCATGATTTATCTGGGAAGAGGATGGAGCAGCATGGTCCTGTGCCTCCCTGATGGTTTCACTGCACACTGGTGGATTATAAGTCATAAACATAAGGAGTTCCTCAGGTGACTTTCAAGCTAGAGCCTTGATACGGTTCAAAGCTCTGGGAAGATGTTAATTTGCATCCCAAAACACTGTGGTTACATTATCTCAGAATGATTTGCATACTAATAGGTCTGAATGTCATAAAAACAAGATAGTGCTTCTAGCAAGAATCCCAGGACTTCACCTCATTTTTTTAAAACAGTTTTCCTCAAGATGTGGTGACTCTCCCTGTCAACTGCAATCTGCAATGGACACACCAATGTTCATGAGAACAGAAGCAATCTTTCCACATCCAGTTCCACAAGCCCTTCTTGGCACCTGGTAGGATGTCCTGTGCTGGGAAGTCAGCCCTGCTGTCCTACAGGGGTGTTTTCAACTAGATGATCTGCATTTCCCGACCTCTTCCTTATTAAAAAGCATAGACAATATTAATATCAGTATTATTTATGTTAATATTTAGTAAAAATGTAGACAACTATAGTTATAGGCACCCATACATAGGGAGCAACCAGTGGGCTGGGTGTGGAAACTCCCACATTGTACTCTGTTGGATCATAGAAACATAGAATCCTTTGGGTTGGAAGGGACCTTACAGATCATCTAGTTCCAACCCCTCTGCCATGGGCAGGGACATTTCCAGCTAGAGCAGGTTGCTCAAAGCCCCATCCAACCTGGTAACTACGGCAGTCTTGAGCTCAGTGCAGTTATCAAGATGAAGAAGCCTCATTTTTGAATTTGAGGAATTTGAGATTTGAATTTTGAATTTGAGATTCTCAGCAGAATCCCTTCTGGAGTCTCTCTGCTGGGTTGGTGCCTGCCAAGCCCTGTGCTATGCTCACCACCTCTGCATGCATGTCTTGGATACCAAAAGGCATCTCAGATGGCAATAATTGCTTAGGCTTAAGTGACTAAATTTCATCCCGACTAGCTTCTCAGAAGAACTGTGCTCTAAATTTCACTGCGTATATTGACTGTTTTTCCACTAATTGAAATGAAATCTTATACAACCATTTCACATACAGACACTTGTGCATTTCCATGTAAAACTTGAGTTTGAATCTGCAAACTGAAATTACTGTGAGTTCTGAAGAACTCAGTGAATCACAGAATGGTAGGGGCTGGAAGGGAACTCATCTAGCTCAACCCCCCTGCTCCAGCAGGGTCACCCAGAGCAGGGAGCCCGGCATCGCAGTGTCCAGGTGAGTTTGGAATCTCTCCAGACAAGGAGACTCCACAGCCTCTCTGGACAGCCTGGCACAGGCTCCCACACCCTCACACCAAAGAACTTTCTCCTCCTGTTCAGACGGAATGCCCTGGTTGTGTTTGTTGTCCCTTGTCCTGTCGCTGGGCACCACTGACAAGAGTCTGGCCCCATCCTCTTGTACCCCACCCTTTAGATATTGATCAACATTAATAGGAATATGCTCAGGAACCTTTCTCAGTGCATCACTTGGTTCCCCCTTTTGCAAACTTAAAGTGTGAGCTACCACATCAGGCAAGCTGAGCGCAGTTCTTCAGCACTTGTTTTTAATCACGTGCTGAAACAAACCCTATGCCCCTACTCACAGCTGAGTGAGTTTTATGTTCTCTACCAGCATTATTTTTTCCACATTTTGCTGTTTTGTTTTGTTTTAGTGGAAAATAACACTAAAAGTGCCTGTGGAGCATGTAACATCAATTAAAAAAATTCTTGTTTCCAAGGGCGTAACTTGACAGCCTTGAGTTTGTCGCTAGAGAGCAGAAAAAAGGCACGACTTTTTATTTCCCTTTCTAATAGACGTAGATTGCAGGGCGATCCTGTAGCAGCTAAACTCCAACTTGTTTCATCTTCACCAGGGGCCATTAAAAGCAATGTTCAAAAACAAAGGACACCATCCAGTTATGAAAGTCAATGGAGCGGAACGTTCATTTCAGTTTCAAATTTTCCTCCTGTCTGATCCGGGAATGCTTGTTTGTAGAGTCTCGTGTTTTAATGCAAAACAGGTGCTGGATGGAGAAATTCAAGAATAAATTGACTAGACAGGCAGCTTGTCAAGGTCCAAAATAGGCCATCAAAGCAGGAGGTGGAAGACAGCAGGTTGCAAACCGCATATCGTCCCAGGGAAGATTAATGCTATTGTTCATGTATGATTGAGAGACTGTGTGTTTATGATTTCCTGAGCGCACTCTGAGGTTTCTTTAACCTGCTGGTTTTAGACTAGTTTTGGGCATGACTATCACTCACTGGAGTGAATGTGTTTTTCCTCCTCACCAACAAATTTAAGCTGAAAATGTTCTTTTAAGAGGGAGTATTTCAGCATTTTTGTATTCATAGCCTTCCTTATTTATTCTTTTGATCTCAGGTAAAAATGCAAACTTTCTTTCCTATTTGTTTTTTCCCTTCTCCAGTTCTTTTATCCTCTGAATGCTTCCAGTGACAGCAAAAAACACAAGTAAAGGTTTTAAACTGAAAGAGACGAGATTTAGATTAGATATAAAGAAGAAATTGTTGATGCTGAGGGTGCTGAGACACTGATCCAGGTTGCCCAGAGTGGTGGTCGATGCCTCAACCCTGGAACCATTCAAGGTGAGGTTGGCCAGGGCTCTAAGCAACCTGCTCTAGTCACAGATGTCCCTGCTCAGTGCAGGGGGGTTGGATGAGATAAGCTCAAAAGGTCCCTTCCCACCTAAATCATTCCAGGATTCTATGATTCTGTGAGTCACCTAGACATTTTATGGTTAATCTACCCTCCAAAGATGTGCACAGGAAGTAGAAGAGTGGGATGTTACTGTATGGTGAGTTTTGGTTATTCTATGAGACAAATTATTAACATGACACCATGTATCTCCTCAGAAGACACAACCTATTATCTGAAAAGTCTTCACTTATTTGCTACTGAACACTTCTCACATCTGTCAGAGATCTGGGCACTCTATGACCCACCATGATGATGATGACCCCCACTGCTCTGTCAGCATCCCTCCTGATTTTGATTAACAAAGGCAATGAGGATTTTGCTTCTCACAACAGGTCATAAGTCATTACATCTCTGCAGAGAAGAGAAAGGTTTTTGCCAGTTTCCGCACTAGCAGACAATTTTTCCTTGCCACAGAATCAAACAGCACGTATTGGGGCGTGGGTCTTCTCCCCCGGCTTCTGGTTTAATTGTTTGTTTTACAGCAGATAGAAAAAATCTGACGTCATCAACCTGTCCTTTTTTTCCACCCTTCTTAAATGTCTTCCTGATGACTGTAGCTCTCTTTGTCTCAACACTTGGACTTAATGACGCTAATATGGTAAAACAATTTCAGTGTTTCACTTCAGAGCTTTTGCCAACGCATTGAACTGATTCTATTTTACGCTGTGGTCAGTTGATTTTGCCAGGGATTAAGCTTTTTTCCCTGTCCACAGAGGACAGAACAAAAGGTCCTGGGCTGAAATTGCAGCTAGGTTGGATATCATGATAAACTTACTAATAAGAAGGATAATAATGTACTGGAAGTGATTGCTTGGGGATGAAATGGAGCCTCCAGCTCTGGAGGTATTTAAGAAAAAGCTAGATATATCTTTTATGCACATCCAGATAGTCCACTTCTCCAGGAAAAAGAAATACAGAGCCAGTCTACGTTTTAAAGCCTGAGCTAAAAAATACTGAACTTTGCTTAAAAGTCACAAACCAAAAAAATGACAAACCAGGAAGAAACTCCACCACCTCCTCAACAACAGCAACAAAAAGCAGCAGCGGACAATCATAGAATGGTTTGGGTTGGAAGGGACCTTCAAGATCATCTCATTCCAACCTCACTGCCATGGGCAAGACACCTCCCACTAGATCAGGTTGCTCAAAGCCTTGTCCAACCTGGTCTTGAACACTTCCAGGGATGGGGCATCCACAGCCTCTCTGGGTAACCTGTGCCAGTGTCTCACCACCCTCACAGTGAAGAATTTCTTCCTTACCCCTAATCTAAATCTACACCTTTCCAGTTTAAAGCCCTTACCACTCATCCTATCAATTCATATGTTGTCCTATCAAATCCATACACTTTTTCCTCAGCAGTAACTCTAAGTGATGGCCAAGTGGAACATGTCCTGGAACCCAGTCTGTAGTTCTTCTGAATGCAATCAGATTGGATTAGGTACCTATATTCAGAAGATGGTTTCTGCGTGTACATCTGATATAGAAGGAGACTTTTTACATCAGTCTAAAATGTGGGGTTTTGGCCCATTTGAGGACTCAAATCAGCACTGACCCCCAGTGTTTCTGATCATCTACCTTAGCTGGAAACTCAGTGAGCCAGGTCTACACATCCTCCTTTGGAGCACTTTACTCTCCCAGTAAGAGGAGCATGATGTTCAGACTCAACAACACAGCATCACAGAATCATAGAATCACAGAATCATAGAATTACGGAATAATAGAATGGCTTGGAAAGGACCCTTAAAGGTCATGTGGTCCAGTGTCCAAATTTATACCTATACAGGCTTACTAAACTTCAGAGATTTTTGCATCATTGTGACCGAGAAGGAATTCAGTATGTTCTTGCTCTGTGACATCTTGGCCCTTGTGCCTTCTTTGTAGATCTTTATTAAAGTCATAGTATGACTATGGCCCAGATTCAGGCAAATCCCATTAAAACCAACAGGATAAAACCTGCCTAAAACTGAGCAACTGCTCAAGTGCTCTGTGGGTTGGGACTTTGCAATATGCAATGTGATGGGAGTTATAAACAGTGTTTAAAATGTCTTTAACTGGGATCTAAAGTGGCAGCTACATAATGGCAACAAATCACTGCCTTATCCCAACTGTAACAGAAATCACAGTTTGCAGTACCAAAGTTTTTCAAGTGTTTTCAGACACACCAGGAACTCCTGAAGGAATAAATCCTTTAAATATATCAGTAGTGTGACTGAGGCTTTCAGAGCCTTACTGCTCAGAAAGCACAGAAGGCATGCAGAAAACCTGAATTCTACAAGCTGTTTTTCACTGAAGTCCTTCCAAAAAGACTGCATAAAGAGTTAGATCTATGAAAAATACCCTGATGGAATGAGGAAAAAAGGATGTATTCGCCAGGGCTTTTGCCTGTATGATAGTTGTACTGTAGCTGGTTACCTACCCTAGATTATTCTTGCAAAGCTAGTTTTCATTTTTGCTGAAATCAATATGTCTTTAGCACTGAATTAAACAGAACCAAGTCATGGATCTGGTCAGTGTCCCACAGCTGCCCACAGCCTTACATTGTCCGCACAGTCCCTGGCACAGCTTTGACCTGTGTCCAAGTGCAAATGCTCGGACAATGCTGGAGCACATCTGGGGGTAGCACAAATGAGCTCATTCCCTATGGGAAGGTTGCCTGTGGCTGCATATTTTAGGATATGTGGGATGGACATAATTTATTTGTATCAGTCAGGATCCACGAGCAGGCTCTGATTGAATATTATTTACTAGCATAGCCATGGAGACTTATGACTTGGCCCAAATGGGGTTAAGATCAAAACTTTCAACTCTTGCTACAACAGAATTAGACAACTTGGTGTCACCGTGCAGAACGACTACAGAGTTAAGCACACAAACATATGCATATGATCATCCCCCACTGCCAAATGGAGAAACCTAAAAGTTTGCCCTAAAACAAGGCAAGGACATCCCCAAGATGAGTCCAGTGGAACCCTCTCCATGGTATGTAATAATATCTAGATGAAAATGGATTTCTAGACCCTTATCCACTGCACTTTTGTCTGTGGTGCCCAGTGACAGGATAAGGAGCACCAGGCACCAACCCAGGAGGTTCCATCTGAGCAGGAGGAGAAAGTTGTTTGGTGTGAGGGTGTGGGAGCCTGTGCCAGGCTGCCCAGAGAGGCTGTGGAGTCTCCTTGTCTGGAGAGATTCCCAACCTGGCTGGACACTGCGCTGCTGGGCACCCTGCTCTGGGTGACCCTGCTGGAGCAGGGAGGTGGCACCAGATGATCTCCAGAGGTCCTTTCCAACCCCTAACATGCTGTGAATCCTGTCAACCTGTGAAGATGGGATGTTACCCACAACAAGCTGGATTTCAGATGGCAGAATCCACTTATGCAGCATTTTCTTATCAAACAAAAGAGCACAACCCTTGATGACATTGTTAGAGTAAGTCAAGAGACAAAGCTAGTCACTGGAATATGTTCCTTTTGATGTTCAAAGCTTCTCTCAACAGGGTCTTCATTTCAACTGTTATTTCTTGATGCTAATGTGACTAGGGATAATATAAATCTGTGTTCCAAGCATTGGCTTGAGTTTGAAAAAAAAAAAAAGGCAATCCCAAAGCAAAACACCATCTGCCAATTCTGTGTGCTAGTGTGTGTGGTTTGGGGAGAAAGGAGGGGGGTGAAAGAGACTATTATTACTGTTACATTTTTTCTGAAGCAAGAATATTTAGCTAAGATCATCCAGGAAATGGAAATGAATGAAAAGAATTGAAATGGCTGGAGAAGCCACCGCTGTCAATTTTTTTTTTTTTTTTTGCAGAGGCAAGAACACAAACCAAAACTGCTCACTTGGCATACATATGTGGTTTGAGGGCATTCGTTCTTGGCTGGTCCAAGCAAGAACATTTAGCTGAGTCAAATGTCTGAAGGAAGTAACCAGCTGGCTGGGCTATCATGGCTATGGCACACTAAATTGCAGTGCCAGGCAAGGATGTGGCTGGCACTTGAGCCAGCTACCTCGGACCCCTGTTAACAAATGACCACCTGTCACCGAGCCTGACATGGAGAAGAACAATCATGTTCTTCAGCACAATTCCTGAGCCAAGCTGGAAGCTTTCATATGAACAATTGCTTTTCCTACCATCCTTTCCTTAGAATCATAGAATCATGGAATGGTTTGGGTGAGAAGGGACCTTTCAAGCTCATCTAGTCCAACTTCCCTGCAGGAAGCAGGGACATCTGCAACTAGAGCAGGTTGCTCAGAGCTCCATCCAACCTCACCTTGATTGTTTCCAGGGCTGGGTCTTCTACCACCTCTCTGGGCAGCCTGGGCCAGTGTCTCATCACCCTTGCAGCGCAATAAATTTCTTTCTTAGATTTGGTTTGCCTACAGTCTTTTTTTTACCTGTAAACTTACCCTGTTTTCTGCAGGACAATAGGAGGCTGGGGTGTTGACAGCTTTGTTGCATTTGTATGCAGCAAATGTTCTCAAACATCTGCTTTCCAACACACAAGAAAACTCTAAAGCTCCCAAGAATGCTAACAGCTTCTCAGAAGTATCTTTTTTTATACTAATCTTGTTCTACCCAATCCTTTCAGTGGCAGCTTCCTGGTATTAGGATTTATTCTCATTCAATGAGCACAGTTCTAAAAAAAAAAATAAGTTGAGGCCAAATCTTGTAATGAAAAGGTCAAGTGGACAAAGGTGTGAAAGCTCCTGAAGGAGCCAAGGTGTTACTGGGCCACAGCAGCTCTACTGAGCCAAGCTGAAAACTATCATGCAGACTTGACGTCATCCATTGACACTTGGTATTTTGAAGGGACAGGATGAGCTAAAGAAATTAGTCCCTGTTATATCCCAGCCTGGAATTTATTAGGCTGCATCACAGCCATTCGCTGCAGAACTTCTTTTTTCAGAAAGAGCTGGAAAGTTGGTGTCTCTCTGGATGCTTAGGTTAGGAGTAGGGAATGAATACTACAGCTGAGCAATATTTGACTCCAAAAAAATGTTTTCTGGGGGAAGTGGAAGGCTAGGAAGGCAGAATATGTATCCTGAAAACTGCATATTGGCATTTCCCAAGCTCATGTTCACTTAGTTCATTGTTTCTTGGGGATAGGAAGCATTTTTGCAGCAAAAATCCGAGAAAATTAAAATTATGTCTGTTGTTTTTGTGTGTGTGTGTTTGTTGTTTGCTTTTTAATTCCAAATGACATGATACTTAATGATATTTAATGAAAGAGACAAGTTCAAAAGAGTTCACAGGTAATCCACAATGCTTTGCTCTGCCAAAGCCTATCTTCCCTGTCCTCTTACCATCACAGATCTGTTTGCAAACTGTCAATGAGTAGAAAAAACCCAAAACATTTCCAAGAACTTCCAAGAACTGACCTTTGTTCTCCAGATTCCTGGTATAAACCTGTCTGAATCCTCTGGATCAATGCAGGCCCCATCTCCCAGTGAAGCTTACGTAACATAGGGTGGAGTTCTGGCCAAAATCTGCAGCTATTTTGCTATGGTCCCAGGGAAAATCAATTCACTTCATGTCCTGGATGCATGCTGAAGGCCAACCTAACTCATCTCAACTGGCCTGGTGGTAAGTGCGTTGTGTAGGCTGGAATGTCAAGGGTAAGCAGATGGTCTATCCACATACACGGATCATATTTACCTGGCTGTACATCAGCAGGAACCTCTGGGATGTCATCACGCTAATTCCGATTTGGCTTGCACCTAGGTGATGCGGGCTTAATTGCAAAAGCTCTTCTGGAATCGGTTGTGGCTCAGCTCAGCACAGTCTGTGCTCAAACCTGCTTCTGTAGAGGGCTCTCACATTTCCCTCTTGGATAGCTAACCTTAAATCAAAATAAATAATTCAATTCCATTAAATCACATTCTTTCTGATGGTTTGCTATGATTGATCTTTCTCTAAGCTCTATCCAAAATTTCATACTAGAAAATAGCAGATTTTACATAGTTCACAAAAAATCACAGAATCCCAGCATAGTGGAGATAATCTCATCCAACCTCCACCCTGCTCCAGCAGGGTGACCCAGAGCAGAGGGCCCAGCATCACAGTGTCCAGGAGGGTTTGGAATCTCTCCAGACAAGGAGACTCCACAACCTCTCTGGGCAGCCAGGCTCCCATGCCCTCACAGCAAACAAGTTTCCCCTCCTGGTCAGCCAGAACCTCCTGGCTTCCAGATGGTACCTCTTGCTCCTTATCCTGTCACTGGACACCAATGACAAGAGTCTGACCACAGTCTCTTGCCCCCCAGGGCCCTTTAGCTCTTGCTCAGCATTGTTCAGCTCCCCTCTCAGGCTGCTCCTCTCCAGCTGAACAGCCCTAGGACTCTCAGCCTTTGCTGTTCACAGAGATGGTCCAGGCCCCTCAGCATCTTCGTAGCCCTTGTCCTTAATCTATCAAATACTCCCATTGCTGTAGTGACTTTTTGTAACCTGTGGCAGAAACAGGACTTTAGAGGTGAAAAACTTCTCATAAACTAGGTGTCTGGGACCACCAGTTTCTGCTATGAATGGTGACCATAAATGGACTCTTTAAAAAAAGCCACTTTGACAATGCTGGGGAGGAGAGGGAGACACTTTGAAATCTTTCTTCCTGTGCTGAACAAAACAGCCAAGAACTAGTTGCACATGATCCCTTGCTAATCAGTCCTATCTCCTGTACTTGGCTGCAGCCTCCAGAGTTATAAGTAGTCTCAGAAAATGACTTCCTTCTGAAAGCTCCTGAGGGCCATCAAAATGTCAGTCATAAAAACACTAAAGAATTGCACTGAAGTTTTTCCTCGCAGTTATTCTTGCAACTGTCACAGTTCTCAGCTGAGCTACATGGTTCTGTAACAGCCTCCTTTTAATTTTCAGCAGGAGAAAATTAATGTGAAAGTGAACTTTCAAGGCATGAGGGCTTAAACCCTGGTAGGATGTTCAAAGCAGTTCTGAGGACGCATCTCATGGCTAAAAACACATTGGGAGGTGTTTATTTTTACACACACACACAAAAATGCAATATTATCATTACAGCCACCTTTTCTAACTCAAGTAAAGGTCTGATCCAAAGTCTGTGGCCAAAGAGAAAATTGTTGATTGATCTCAGTGGGCTTTAGGGTCCCTTTGGGGTCAAATTGTTCATTCCTATTTTCCCTGTTTTTATGGAAAGCTTGTGAGCCCAGATGCTGAGACCATCTTCTATAGCAACTTAGTCAAAAAGTGATATAAGGGTTTAGGTCTTTATTTCCACCTCCTGATTTTTAGCTGCAGCAACAGCAGATGGCCTGATGATGGGGTTTGAGGACTCACTGCGTGCTTTGGAAACAGCTGAACTTCAAGCCGTCAAGACACCATGATAGGACTTCAGATAGGAGCACAGCAGCCTTTAATTCAGCAGCTAAAATGGTGGGAAGAGTGGACACTGTTGAAGTGGCAACTAGAGATAATGACACAGTGTGAGGAAATAACCCACCAGATTGTGCCTGGCTACAGTCTTGACGGTTTTTTTTTGTCCACTAGTGCAGTTCAGGGCAGGATTAGGTGAGAGCAGCTGTTCTAGAGAAGCCTGGGAATCTCTTGCTGTGGCGTACATCCAGTTGTCATTGCACCTAATGCTGAAATAATTGCATGGATCCTGGTGTCCAGAAATAATCTCCGATGGGGTTGTCACATGGCAAAGAAGCCTGTGGCTGCAAGGACATCAGTCTAGATGTGAAGAAGCTGTGTAGTTCCAGTAGCTAACTTTAGCCTAACCTCATGAAAACAAAAATGCTCTTGAGAGGACAAGGTTTTTGTTGGCTCTGTTACACTGAAAGGCATCCCAGTAGGCAGGTCAGGATAAGCCATCATTATGGGAACCTTGGGTCTCGTCCAGAGACTACTAAGTGAAAGGGAGTCTCCATTGACTCTGGAAAAGCTTGGATCTGACCCCCTGGGTACAGAAGCAGAGATGTTGTTTTCCTCCAATTCTCCAGTGTATAACAATTTTAGAGCTCCTGCTTTTTAATTTTTTTTTTCTTTTTTTTTTTTCCCCCCCCGTTGTTTTTTCTTCTCTCTCCTCTTTGGCAGCAGCTGATCTGGAAAAATTAGAAGGGAAACATGATCAGGCTGTTTTCTTCAGTCATGCTCTGCCTTCAGCATTGTCTCGAGTAACTGGGCTGCTGTTTGCTAGCCATCATTACCTATTTCCAGTGGAATTGTTATCTGGAGCCCCAGGTTCATCAGGCAAACTGGTGCAGTGCAGCAGAGGTACTGCTTTTTATCTGATCACTGACTTTTATTGCCCTGCTACAGGCAATGGGGTTGAAGTTCAGGCCCAAGATGCTGCAGGTGTTCCACCAAAGGCCGTTTTGGAGGCCAGCTGCAGATTATCACCTCCTGGGGTGAGGCACTAGCACTTCAGAGCAATGTCACTGACTCCTTCTTCTTCCCACGCTTTCCTCGGCATCTGATACACAGAACTACACCCGGAGCATTTTGCTGGGGCCCTGCTCCTCTCTGATTGTCTGGATGGGACATATCACAGTGTGTCACAGCCATATCTGGGACTAGCTCTTAAATTTCCTTTCTGAACACCATTGAATCTTAACCTCATTTTGCCCCTTTATTATCATAGCCTATACCTGGATGAAGCAATAGGGAAACAGCCAAGAGGTCTCACCTTGAAATCCCTCACATACCTGAGTGCCTCACAGTCATTGCCTTTGGTGACTGCACAATGAACCCTCCTCATGTTCTCTCCACTCCTCACCAACCTGTAGGACAGGTGAAAGACAAGGTCCCTTCCAACCTCTACCATTCTATGGTTCTATGAAAGGAAACTTGAACAACTGGTTCTGGTGGAGATGCCTCTTTTGGCACAGGTGAGTCCCAGAAAACATTTCAGGATCCTTCAAATCTCCTTTTTTTTTTTCCTATTGCATATCAAACAACACATATTTATAGCAAAGTAACTTCGTACCTGACTTGTTTCAACACCCCCAGGGCTTCTCAAACCATTGACTTCTGTCTTCAGGGCTTGAGAACTTATGGAAGTAGCCCAGCAGCCTGACACATTTCCTTCTTTAGATGGGATCCTCAGGAAACAATCCTGGAAATATCTTGGTGGAATTTACAGTCCTTCATTCATCCAGGCTGTAGTCCTCCTGCTGAGCCTTGCTTGAGCTGAATAAAACATGTCCTCAGGCTTTTTTTTTTTTATTATTATTTCACACTTGATTGCTTGCAGAGCAGCTTTTAGCAGCTGCACATAGTCACCCCTGAACTCTGCTTCACTTGCTACATGAGGTCCTGGGTCTGAACAATGTAAAGCCTAATTAAATCACTACATGAAGCCTTTGGTTTTGGGACATAGCTAACTGCAATGACACAACAAGGTCTTTTTTTTTCACTAAGCCACCATGTAATAGAAGGCCCCGTCACATGGATGTTTCCCTGACATCCAAGCTTGTGGCTATCCTAGAAACTTCAAGGACTTTAACCTACAGACTCAATGGACAGAGAAGTTACAGAGACTGTAGGACTCTGACTCCCATCCCCATCTTGCTATCTATTTTTTGCAGATTTGCAACTGAATGATGTCTCTCCACTGACTGCTGTACATAAGACAGGTGAACAACTTTGTCAGTGGTCTCCTGACCCAGAGACCAGGAAACACCAATTCAAATCCCCCATATATTAGCAGAGATAAAACAGGAATTTGAACTTTTTCTTTGCAAGATGAGCACTAAGGCCATTGTGTAATGGTAGTCTCCAAACAATCTCCCTCCACCTCTCTGAAATAGTCATTGCCTGTAGACATGAAGAAGATGTTTGGTGGAGCAGAGAGGAGAAGCCAGGCTGAATGGTCTCTCCAACAAGTACCCAAGGCCTGTTTACTTGACTAATCAATATTTATTATTTGATGGACTTTTCTCAGGAAAGCTACCTGGGAAATTAAATGTGTGCACACAGGCAGCATGATGTGGCTGTCAGCAAGCCTGATCATGACACTTGTTATGTCTTCTGGGGACCAGCTCTGAGCTGGTGACATTCTCCCTTTTGCAGAACACCATGGCAATACTGGTGCTTTCAGCTTCTGTTCCTTCAGGACACTTCTCTCTCCTCTGGGTGAATGAGGCTGAGGTTGGAATCATGGAGCTGGATATGAAAGATGATTATTTGCCTGACCTCAGTCCTATCTATTCCCTCAGGTGCTGAAGCAGAGTGCAAAATGCTTCTCATTCAGTGTCCTGGTTTGGGGTATAAACCACGACATTTAGAAACAGAATCTGCTTGAAAACTTGAAGGATGTGTGGGACAGTGTAACCTCTGAAAAAGGGCAGGTCCAGCAGAGTGATGGTTAGAAAGAGCCTGGGATAATTACGGTGCTAGTTTTCTGAGTTCATTTGTTGTAACTGGATTTCCAAGTTTATAACATGAAAAAAAGGATGAGTGTTTGAGACCAGTTGTGTTACAATAAGCAGAGAAAGGAAAGACACTTCACTTTAGCTGTGACTCCAGAGTAGATTTTTTGGATGAAATGTGAAAGTCAACATGGCCTGGAAACTGCAGCAACAAACTGGTACTCAGGAGACAAGAGTATGTATCTGGTTTATAAGAGTTTTAAGACAAGAAAGGTCTTAAATCTGACACAGAAAACAGGGATTAGAAATAAAAATTATTTCCCTCCTCCTGAATCCAATAACAGGTGTTTGTTTTAGGAACTTCTTCCAGAAAGTCATTCAGTCCTGAAGCAGAGGAGCTGAATTTTCCCCTTAACAGATCATTCCGGTAGTAAATCAAATCTTGGATTACCATAGTTCCTTAGATGTACCAGAAAGTTATGTGCACTTTTGTCTGGATGGTCTGATCCTAATATTTTACTATTTATAGCTGTCTCTCCTACACCTCCCATATCCATGTATCGCTGCAAGGTGCTTGGTAAGGATGTGGACACCCAGCACAACCTGATCTTTTCCATTTGCCTGCTGAAGGTCAAAGGGCTGATGTCACACCAGGATGCACATGCCTTTTGAGCTGAACTGTCAAGAAAACATGAATAACCCAGGGAGGTAGATCTAGCTACAGTCCTCAGGACAACTACATGGTGCTTTCTGTTACAAAAGGATCTTGGCAGTCATAGCACATCCATTACTTATTACTTGCAGGCACTATCTGTACCTAGACACTTCTAGTAGCAACCTTTGCTCTCATCAATCCACATACCAGAGCTAAGTCACCAGATGTCACAAGAAAACAACTTGTCTATCATGGTGAGGAGCACAAAAAGGCTTTTTAAGGTCAAACCCAGTGTTCCTGCAAACATCCTCAAGTTTTCAGGTACAGGTTCCTCTTCTACCAAGTTAAAAGCTTTAAACAAGACTTAGGAGGGGTCTTAGTTGCCACCGTTTACATGTGCACCCACACAGAAAGTGGGACGCAGAGGTACAAGCCCACCTTCCAAAGAGTCAAAGGGATTCAAGCCTCTCAAATTTTGTGGAATTTAACTTCCAGGCTTTAGAGTCTCCTGCAAGCCTGGGAGGGAGTGAAGGAAAGAACAGGCAACTCATGAAGCCTGAAGGGGAATGAGTAGGGGTAAGCAGCATTTTAATGCTGGGTGTGATGATGTGGTATCACCATGATGACCATACTCCTAACAGAAGTAAACAGAAGGTCCTTCACATTCCTGGAACTAGAAATTTTAGATGCCTTCTCTCTTTAAGAGAGGCCTTCAAGCTTTAGTTTCTAACTAGAGACATCTGTCAATGTTACTGGGGCTCAAGCTTTTAGGACCCAGAGAGTGATGGTATTTTAGGTAAGTCCCTTGCATATAATTTCCTTTTATCTCTATTCCTTTGGCACAAGGGATCTTTTAGACTGGCCATTTAAGCCATCTAGCTTTGCAAAGGAAACCCAGACTCTCATCTTGGAGCAGCTTCATAAACCCAGGTAGTAAAACATCTCAGAGTTCATATGAACATTATGTTAGTATCTCAGATCAATTTAGGGGAAAATTCCTACATCCAAGTGGTGACTATCACTTATGCCTTCATTGCATGGAGGGTCAAACCAGCTTGAGTGCAAACCAGGCTCCTTCTGCCTGAGTTTTGCAGCCTGGAAAGCCAACTTGCTTCCCTAGACGAGAGTTGGGGGGGTGACTCAACATGTAGGCAGCATGGTCGACCAGGGATTTTGGGCTGTGATGTGAGCTGCATCCTCGATCTAACGTGCTTCATCCTCCTCCAAAAAAGAATCTGGGGGAAAGTCTGCAAAAAGACACAACTTTTCCACTGTTATTTAAAGAGTCAAAACAGTTCTTGCTTGCCTCTGTCTTGTGAAATCAGCTGAGGGAGAGCCAACCTTCTACAGATGTGTGACTGTTTTGAATGCTCACGTCCCGCCTTGAGAACTGCATCTTATTCTGGTCTCCTGGGTCAAGAGAGGGCCAGATTAAAGGGTGGAGTGAGAGAGTTTCATGTCTTGCTTCTATAACTGGTAATTAAATAAAGCTTGTCCTCAGATATATTTCTGGAGCCACCCAGAATTTGATCTCTGCCTTTACACAAACAGCAAGTTCTGAGTGTGTTGGACAGGCACTCAGGATACATGTTCCTCTTCCCCCCTCTCCTGCCGGCCTTTTGAGCAGTAACTTCTTATCCCTGTGTTTCAAAATCCCCATTTATAAAGGCAGGATAATAAAATTGAACTCCCTTGTAACATGTTTTGAATTCTACTGATGAAAAGCCAGGTATTGCTAACGAGTGCTAACATCATTGCTGCACAAAGGAGCTTTCCAAAAAGTGCCCAAAGATTTATGGCTATTTAGGCTTCATCAACTTCTATTCTAGACCAGCCAGTGCATAGTTTGGCTTCACTTACTCTGTAATTTAGACCCCTCTCACCCTTTTAAATGAGTCAACTGTTTAAAAGTTTTTTTCAAACCTGCACCATAAACCCATACCTGGGAAGCCTCTACACCAGCATCTTTTTTAGAAGAATCATTGCCACTTCATCAGCTCCTATTGAACTCAACCTGGTGATATATTTGTTTTCCTCTTCCCTGAGGAGGTTATTTAAGCGATCCAGTTTGTTAAATAAATTGAATAGCCAGTACTGGGAGACCACTGCCCTGTCAGTTTGGAGAATGTGTTCCTTGTTGAGTCTGAGTCCCAAAAACCACTGACCAGAGGGCAGAGACCCAGGACATGTGTATTAAATTATCTGCCTGCTTCTCATAATCCAAATAAGCATTGTTCTTCTTTGTCTGGCATGCTTCCTCCCTGCCAAAGCCCAACAGACCCAATTTAGATTTACTATTGCTACTATTATGATTATGATTATCATCATCATTATCATTATTATGATCATCATTGTTCTCTTGAATGTGTCTTATTGAAAAATTTATGAAGGCAATTCTGGGCTGTGTGCTCCAGGACATCCTCACACTATGAGGCGAGAGGACTGAGATCCATCTGTAGCTGACCTTTGTGGATCCTGGAGCCAAAACACTGCTGAGCAATTGGGAAGGGTTCAGAGAGCAGCAACATCATTAAGGAGAACCTGAATGCTGGGAATAACTGGAAGAGATGCTTCTCTCAGTACTTCAGGCTGGATTTGAGTGTACAAAGGACTCATTAGTAGCTGGATAACAAGAGGTTTGTAGTTCAGCTGACCCAGTCTTGTAGAGACACATAGAACATTACAAAGGTTATTTGCAAGCTGCAGTTCTCCTTAAAATAGTAAAAATATCCTTGACACATTCCAAATTAGCATACTTAATAAGTGTACCTTAAATGTTAACAAATCTGTCAGCAATTGACAGTCATATATTGATATACATTGCAAAGTGGCTTAGATATAAAAGACATCATGTCTGAAATAAATAAGATTCTGGCTTCAGGAGAAACCACTGACTGCTGTTTTCTGAGACTAGGCCAGTTCTATGTTCTTTTCATTCCATCTGCAGGTAAATTCAAGGCTGCCAAGAAAGTGGAGCTTGGAGGACCATTCAGTAGCCTCTTGTCTTATGGCTTGATACTTGGATATGTAGCTGAATGAGTAGCAGGATCCAAAAGACTCTTATCTTTCCTCCTATTTTCTTTAAATTCTTACCCTCCAACTGCACCCAGAGTGTCTAACTGAAATTCATCTTGATTCAGCTCTGTTTAGGAGGCACCACTCCATCCCAAGGAGATTAGCAAGAAGGCCATTGATTCCCTTGCAGAAAGGTACCTTAATCTTTACAATGACAGTCACAACACAGACCTCTCTCCTGTGGTTAACTCCAAGTGCTATGGGGGACACACCAGTTCAATCCAAACAAGAAAAGAAGGACAAACAGTCTCACTTTCCTCCTCATTAACCACTCAATAAAAATCTACCCATGACCACACAAGCAGGAGTAGGGTGTGCACATGGCTCTTGCCATGTATAATTAGTCAGTGCTAGTAACTGTACATGGCTCTTTCCATGTATAATTAATCACCTGAGCACCTGAAATTGCAAAAAATGTGTGATCATGACACCGCAGTTGATTTAGAAGCAATGACCCCTTTAGTTCTTGTTCAGTGGAGCATGTGTTTCTCCATCAGGTTAACACTACCCTCAAACAGGCACCGTGGGACGTGACCATTTGCCCAGGTACCTGTCTGTCTAGAAAAAAAAAGTGAATGTTGATGAAGGGACTTTCTTTCTACATCAGGATTCAGCTCCACAGTCAGATCATTGAGTTTTCTTTTCATAAACCTCGTGATTCCCAGATGAAATGATGGCATTCGACCTATTGACCCTGGTGTGAAGCCATCAAGCAGGGTCAGTGGAAGGAACAGACTTGACTGTGAACAAGTTGAGACTGGAAATTAGGTTTCCAGCCATTACTAATGCAAAGTTCTGAGGATTTATAGGCACAACGTGTCCACATGTTTGAAAAAGGAGTGTGGAAGGTCTATGGAAGGCACTGAACCAACTTGGTATCCGATATTTGTGATATGAGCATTTAAGCATCTGACTGGGTGAAGACCTTGAAGAGTGATACTTTTGCTGTTTTTTAATCACATTTGCTTATAATGTAGATTATCATATTATATTCATTCTCCTGAGCTTCCACTGGTTCCCTTCAGGAGGCAGAAAAGGACTTGCATTGTCTTCATGGGCATCTTGTCTAGAAGTTCTTCACTATGAGGGTGGTGAGACACTGGGACAGGTTGCCCAGGGAAGTTGTGGATGTCCTGTCACTGAATGCATTCAAGGTCAGGTTGGATGGGTCTTTGAGCAACCTAGTCTAGTGGAAGGTGCCTCTGCCTATGGTTGTGGGATTGGAACAAGATGATCTTCAAGGTCCCTTCCAACCCAAACCATTCCATGATTCCATGAATAGGAGGCATGCTGTAGCTGACGGTGTAGGAGTGTCTATAAATTATCTGTCGGCTTTAAACATCTACTGATATTTGCTACAGCTCCTTATAAACACTTGTAAATACCTTTTGGAGATGCATCCCCCTGTGAATTAAGGGAGTTTGGGAGGGAGATCCAACTACATTTTAGATTCTGGTCTTTGATCCATTCTTTGTGAAATAGGTCTCTTGTTTGTAAAGCAAAGTGGGAAGGTGACCTCATGTCTGCACAGAGCTGTGGGGGTCTCATGGCACTTCAGGTTGGATGTAGGACCTTAGCTGGAAGTGAAGAACTTTAAGTAAAGCATACAAATTGCATTGCTCCTGTTGTTCAATCTGTGAGGCCAAGTCCACTTATCAGGCTCAATCAGATTTCTAGGAAATTATTTGGCTGTCCTGTCTTACAGCCCCTGATGCTTAGTCGAACCAGGAAATTAGTTTAAGGTAATTAGATGACATCCACAGCCTAATCTCCCTGAAATGGCCTATAACTGTTCATTAGATAGGCAGAGCCTGTTCTCTACCAAGTCATTTCTGATTGCACTGGGTGAATGTCCCTGAATAGGATCCTACTTTTACTTCCCTTTCAAAATATACAAGAAATAGGTTGTTCTTATTCATTTCAGAGAGGATCTGAAACTCCCAGCTCTTCAAAGAGGAAACCTGGCAATTTTCAGGATTCATTTCTTCTTGGCTACTTTTTTTTTTTTTTTTTTTCAGAAGAGTAATTGCAACACACTTCAAAGCTGAAGAACACCTTTTTAAAAGGGCAAGTACATTTCTCTACACAGCCTGACCTCCAGACATATTTCTATATTAGAGATTTTCCTGTGTCTAAATCTCTGCACAGCAGCAGGGACTCCAGCTTGATGTAGGCAATCAATGAACACTAAAAGCATAAGGGAGCAAGAAAAAGATTTCATTTTTTCTGTTTTAGTGGGTTTCCCTTTCTACCTCCCTTGTGCTTAAGGTCTAATATTATTATTATTATTATTAATAATAATAACAACTATGTTTGGACCACAAATATTTACAGGGAAAAATATATATCCAACACAGTTCC
>WUAM01000179.1:16264755-16276653 GCA_024336885.1 Actenoides hombroni | reverse complement strand
CAAACCCAGAAATAATAATAATAATAATTAAAAAAAATAAATAATATCCTGGATGTTTTATAAATAGAAACTGGAGAACCCTTTGGAATTGACTCCATATCTGCTTCAACTGGGTGGAAGCTATTCTTGCTAGAAGCTAAAAATCTAGGAACATACCAGGAGTTGCAGCAAAGGAGAGGAAGATGAGAGGAAGAGGGGGTCCTGGGTGAAGGAAGATACTTTTCTGCTCTGTCAGCTGCTGCTGTGGCTGGTAGTACCTGAAAAAAGGGAATGGGTGTTTGCTGGTCAAAGAGAAGAGAGGAGAAGAGCAGGGGAGAATGGGACGTGCCCTGAAGAGGTGTTCAAGGTGCTGGAGCCCAGAAGAAGCGGGGAAGCTGTCTCCCACATGTCTTGCTACAAGCCTATGCATGCACAGTGTTCCCCAACATCAGTGTTCCTTCTCTTTCTAGGAGAGGGGATGAGAGATGCAAGTGGGGAGAAAAGGAAGGAGGATATTTGCACCTAAAGCTGAAGGGCAACTTACTTGGTAAATAAGTTCTCGGGATGTGTGGGAAGCAGCGTGATGTCTTAAAGCATGGGAGAGGTGTCAGTGGAAGGGGTGAGAAAAGGAGGGTCTTGCAGGTTCAAGCAGAGGACTGGGTAATGACATGCAGGGCCAGAGAGTCCTCCCTTCCTCTGCACCTCTGCAAGTTGTCCTGGTGAAAGAGGAGAGCCGTGGTGTTACTGGTATGGCTGCAGAGGCAGGAGGCTCTTGATCTCAGCTTCTGAGCTCCAGAACCTTCTCTGAGGTAGCTGAGAGGCAGGATGGACAAAGTGCATCAGGAGAGGAACAAGGTCAAGGTCATAGGAAAAGTCAGTATAACCGAGCAGTGTGCAACCACACCAACATTTAAACGTAAGGCAATGGTATTTAGTTCCCATGCATGACCCCCTCTCCTCCCCTTCCCCACTTGATTATGTACTAAAGAAAACATGTCAGGCCCAGCTTTCTGACACTCTGCTCCCAAGGAACAAGCACCAGGACAAGAGGAATCGGCCTCATGTTGCCCCAGGGGAAGTTTAGGTTGGAGATGAGAAACAATTTGTTCCCCTGGAGGGTTGTCCAGGGCTGTCCCAGGCTGCCCAGGGCAGTGGTGATCCCTGGAGGGGTTTCCAAGCCATGGAGATGTGGTGCTGAGGGACATGGGTTTAGCAGTGGACTTGTTAGAGTTAGGTTAATAAGTGGACTTGATGATCTTAAAGATTTTTTTCCAATCTAAATTACTCTATGATTTTAAGTTGCTGGCATGTTCTCTAAAGCTTTAGTATATGCAGTCCAGATGCAGAGCATTGAAAATAATGGACCTTGCTTTATGCTGGCAGCAGGTGAGGAAGATGTGCATGACCCATTTCCTAGGGCTTAGCTAACACTTGATAACCTGCTGTGCAGCTGTAGCAAAATGGTTGACGCTGGGGAAAAACATGTCCAAAGCCAGCAAGGAATAAATAAATCATGGTCACTAAAATGATCTGTGGGAAGCCAATTTTTAGAGTGTCTGAGATACGGTACAACTACAAAGCCAAGATTTTGGGGGACTTTATGTGAATTACAAGAGATGAGAGCAGGAATGAAGCTCTAAAATAAGTAATGAAAGATGGCTTTTATTTGGAAGAATGTACGTTGATTTTTATCTTTGTCTAGTTTGACTTTTCCCCTGGATGATTCGTGGTCTGTTTGACAGCTTTCTCTGAATGGGTTTTGCAATGACAGGCCAGCCACGGAGATGCTTATGGGCACAAAACTACAGGAAATATCAAGAGAAGAGCATGTCCCCTCTGACAGCTCGTGATACTGTCATTTATTTGGTTATTAAAGTCTTAATGTTATTTAACTGACTCTTTTGTTTGGACGTCAGCTGACCTGTGCTAGTTTAAACCAGCTGAGGAGGTTTTTTTTGTTCCCAGTGTATTTCTCAAATATTTTCTTCTGAGTGACTCTGAGCTTTCCCCTCACCACATCTCGATGTTGCATTATTTCCTGTCTTTTCCTCCATACCTTAAGGTGCAGAAGGATTATAAAACAGGGAGTAGAAGCACACAGGGGCTGAAGAACTTCACTGAAGTCACATCTTAACTTTTCAGCAGAGGCAGAAGAGGGAAAAGGGCCCTCTGGGACCCAAACTGATGTTTTATTCATTGCCTACACTTTCATCACATCACTCAGCTCAGAGTAGTTTTGAGAATACATTTCCAAGAGTGCCTGGAGGTCTTGCTCCTAGGTGAAGCTGTTCTTCCAAAGCTCTTGAAAGAAGATAGGTGAAACGAATAATGAAAACCGGGGCAGCAGAGGAAAACGATTTCACTAAAGCTACAAAGTGGGGCAGGTGAAGGTCAGCTCCTCACCGGCCCTCATTCTGGTGTAATGGCCTTTCAATCCTCAAATCTCCTTCCTGAATTTAAGCCTGTGGACATTAGCTTGTCTCTCTGAGTAGTTTAGCAAAGGCCCTTTATTTGCATCTGTGTGTTCTCTGTTAAACCTTAGTACCTCATAAGCCTCAGACCACATATTGTCAGTGCTCAGGAGCCTAACAAGCTGAACAGAATAGGAAGAGAAGCCAAGCAGGCCAAGATCCATGGACGTCCTGCAGAATTGGGTCTTTTTTATGGCTCTGGAGAGAACTCAAAGCCATAATATTGACTGTGTGTCCAGAAAAAACCCCACCCTATTTAAATAGCCACTACCTCCAAAGCCCTCTTTGCTCTGCTGAGCTGGCAGGGCTGACCTCTCCAAGCACCAAGGAGCTCTGAGCATGACATGGCCTAGGTGACACCAGTGAGTCAGAGTGAAGGCAGAAAGCCACAGAAGATGATGTTCTCCACCATCAGCTTGCTGTGCAGCCCACACCAGCAAGCTGTTCTATTTGCTAGCAATAAGAACTTGTTGGAGGACAGATTTGCCAAGCCTTACATGCTAATACACACTATCCATTTCTTGTTGTTCTCTACATATTGGTGTTCAACTTGCAGTGGTCCCCTACATGGCACATTCCCTCCTGGAAGCCTCACAAGAGGACTCCTCCATAATGATTTTTGGCTCGTCCTACACACAACCCTGTTGTTTGGCCTGACACAACACTCCCTGGGGTTGTAGAAGGTATGACACAAAAGATGTAGGTGGTTGCTTTACTCTGAATCTATGGGAAGAAGTCAGAGACAACTTTAAGCCAATGTAATGACATGTGCACACTTTTATTAAGGTCTCCAAGAAGCTTCATCCCAACCAGTGAATACACACAACACCAACAACTGTCATTCTGCAACAAAAAAAAAACAACAGCAAGGCCTGGAAAGTTCTCTGATGTTTCCAGCATGGATTAGTCACCCTTCTGGTAAGGCTTTGGCAGCTCTTATTGATGGTCAGTCCAACAGGTGGGGCTGACATACCAGGGACCTTACTTCATCCTGCTGCTCTGCCAATGCCAGGACATATCCTCCCTGAGAACGAAGGGGTGCAAATCACACCAGCTTCCAGAGGATGGGGCTTGTTCAGCACATTCTTATGTTCAGGGTATGAAAACACATGCAGAGGGCAGCCCTGCAGCCTGGCTTCTTCCTTGGTGACATGCATGTTCTTTCCTGTCCTTGATCAGTCACAGTTTTTAATGGTTGACCAGTATATTTCGGAGAATGGGTGATAATTTCCATTTTCTGCTTGAATTACATATTTTTCTTGCTCCTCAAGATTGCCTTTTGATACGATCTTTTCTTTCCCTGGAAATTACTTCTAAGGATTTAATGGGAGCTGCAAGAGCCCTGTCAATTCAGTCAACAGAAATAGTACATTTCAGCAGTACGTGACAAGGAGACAAATTTTTAAAGTATCTGCCATGAAAGCTGAGAACACTAAGGAGCCAAACTTCATTTTTAGTAACAAGTGCCT
Organism: Actenoides hombroni; assembly: GCA_024336885.1. NCBI lineage: Eukaryota > Metazoa > Chordata > Aves > Coraciiformes > Alcedinidae > Actenoides > Actenoides hombroni. Next base: position 16,272,734 of record WUAM01000179.1, on the reverse strand, counting down.
AACTTGTGACCACATTGCCACGTCCACATAACCGAGACATCAAACTTCAGCAAATCAGGAAACAACAGAAAAAAATCTTCTGTTACAATTTCATCTTCAACCACAAGGTACCGAAGGGCTGGTATGGGTTGTTGGTATGGACTTGCTCTATACTCATTGCTGTTGACTGACCCTTGTAGGATGAAAAAGGAGTCATAGCATCACAGAATCATAGAGTGGTTTGGGTTAGAAGGGACCTTAAAGATCACCCACTTCCAATACACCTGCCATGGACAGGAACACCTCCCAATAGACCAGGTTGCTCAAAGCCCTAACCAACCTGGTCTTGAACATATCTTGTGATAGAGCATACACAGCTTCCCTGGACAACCTGTGCCAGTGTCTCACTACCCTCAGAGTGAAGAACTTCCTAATTTTTAATCTGAATCTACTCTCTTCCAGTTTGAAACCATTACCCCTTATCCTATCACTACAAACCCTTGTAAAAAGTCCATCCCCATCTTCCTTGTAGACCTCCTTCAGTTACTGAAAGGCTGCAATAAGGTGTCCCTGGAGTGTTCTATTCTCCAGGCTGAACAACTCGAACTCTCTCAGCCTGGCCTCCCAGCAAAGGTGTTCCACCCTCTGATCATCTGCATGGTCTCCTCTGGCCCTGCTCCAACAGGTACATGTCCTTCTTGTGTTGGGGGCTCCAGAGATGGATACAGTACTCGAGGTGAGGTCTCATGAGAGTGGAGTAGAGGGAGAGAATCCCCTTTTTGACCTGCTGCCCACACTGTTGGGGCTGCAGCTCAGGATACGGTTGGGGCTTTCGGGGCTGCACTCACACGTTGTTGGCTCATGTTGAGCTTTTCATCAACTAGCACTCCCAAGCCTTTCTCCTCAGGACTGTCTCAATCCACACTCCACTGATGTCAATGTCTACTCATGTGTATGATCTGCTGTTTTGGAGCATTCAGCTTTTGCAACACTTCTATTCACTCAGAGCACAAGTTCCAGATGAAAGCTACACGGATCGGTTTCCAATCTGTTTTGAAGCCCACCTCTTCTTGGTTTCACTGTTGTAGTTGTCATGTTGAAGTACAGTTCCATGTAGTTCGAACTGAGAAGGTTAAGGGATCCAAGTGCAAAAAATCTGTTTACCTTGGAGTTTTTAAAATGTCATGAAGCTGTTTCCATTGCTTGTGGCTTTCAAAGTTATTATTTTTAATAGTAATAGCACTGTAGCATAGAAATGTCTCACTTTAAAAGAGAGACTCATTATCTCAAATTCTTAAAATAGTGCTATTCATCAGTTTGGGGAAATCAGAAATTCATCTGTAAAAAGTAAAATGAAAAGGGGTAGGGTTTTGTTGCTTTCATTTTTGCTTTTATTTTGGCTTCTAGATTTTGAGTTTCAGGAAAATCTTACTGCCAAGCAATTCTCTGCAACAATTACGCATCAGTTAAGATCCAAGAAGGCATTTGGTCTTCCAAACGAAGTGAGAGCTTGAAGCCCAGGTGTTCATTTGGTTCTGTTCGTTTCATTGAATTGAGAACTAACTCTGAATTTCTTGCTCAGGCACTTGAGTCCAGAAGACAGGGGTTTAGATTTCATCATAAAAGGCAAGACTGACAAATTTTGGATGTTCACTACAAAAGCAGTGTTGCATTTTGTAGGAATACACTCAAGGGACGAGGAAGAAAGTGCTGTTACTTAGATTTTCATGGACGGATCCTTGTAAGAGCTTGGCGTTCAAAAAAGGCCACGCTCTTCGAGTTATTTCAGGGCCTCAGATATCTCCAGAAGAGTTGAAAAAATGAGAGTGACAGACATAAACTTTGTTTTTCAGAAGATTTGAGAATATTTTTCTGTTCTGCTCCTATTGAGAGCAGTGCCTGCCTTCCTGTGTTGATTATGAACAACAGGAGCTGGGCACTTGAAAGCTGAGATAGAAATAATTAGGTAGATATGTGTTAGCAATAGATGGATTTTTTTTCCTCTTCTTTGGGATAATTTTGAGCATTTTCACTGCTGCACTCTTCCCCCTGCAAGACAAGAGACCTTGGTCTGTGAAATAATTCCTTTCACAAAGATCAGGTTATTTTCTGCAGAGCAGCCATGATCTACAAGAAAGTCTTTTGACCTGTCAGTTTCGTGCTTCCAGAAGGAGAAGGCACAAAGCTGGGCACTGTCCTTAATTGCATGTTCAGACTTTCTTCCCTCCCACACACTCACCCAGGGCTGGTGTTCTTTGGCTGTTCACATTTTTAGAAACCTGTACCATCATCAAGGCTCATGCAGAAAACTCACTGACAGAAAATATGATGGTTCCATCAAAAAAAGAAAAAAAGGAAGCCACGGGGTTTATTTATTTAGTTAGTTAGTTATTTTAAGCTGCAACTTCTTTTATGTCTTTGATCCTTATTCCCCATCAAATGAATTGAACTGGTGAGAAATGCTTATTAGTAGTGGTCAGAGACTGGAAACTGCTCAGCTGACACTGAGGTTTCACTTGATAGAAATAGTGTTCTTGGGAAATCCATCATTCATTACAGCTAATTTTCAGCCTGATACACTAACGGACACAGGGCTGCTGTCCAGCAAAAGTGACAAAACTCATTCAAACAGAGGTGAAGACCCCTCACAGCCAAGGTTTGTACAATTTATTTTCCTAAACAGAGGTGTCCTGAGCTATTTTAAATGTTTTAAGATAGCTGCCAGTCTTCTAGGTGCCCTTCCACATGGCATGGGGTCTTTACTTTCTCATCCATGTGTGAAAACTGACAGGTTACAACTGTGTAAGGCAAAGGATCCTTGGAAAGGTTTCCCATCCAGATGGCAGATGGTTGAACTAATAGGTGGGATGTCATTAAAGTCAGGATTAATTTGCTTAAATATCACTGTCCAGTGCCACTTGCTCACCTGGGATGCTTTATCTGGCCTCCACCTTCCAGCTCCGCATGACGTGGTGTCTACAGACTCAATGGGACATCCCCATCTGTTGGGCATCAATGCCCACTGTCAACTGATCTGAATGAATCACTCCAGGCTCTGCTTGTGGTGTTCTCTGGATCTCTGCTGACTGTAATTGGAACATCGATACCTCAGACGTGAGAAGACATCTATGCTTCAATGTCTTAAAACCTGTACCCTGAGTAGAAAGGCGATCTTTTGCCATCCTTCCAAGAAATCTTCGGGAAGATGTTTTGTGCGACACATATCCCACACTGTCACTTTTGGTATCCTGCTTCTTGAAAATACACCCAGAAGCTCCTCTGGTATTTAAGCCGGTAATTTCAGAGTCATTAGCGCTCCAATTAAGGTACTTTGATTTGCTACAGGCAAATTTCTGCACGGAGCTAATTTTGCTGTAGCACAGCAAATCCAGGAATGACAGTTAACTTACTTCTATTTCTATTCCAGGCGCTGCTTGAGTTTTCCTGCTTAGCAGATCACGGCCAGGACTCAAAGCAGTTAGCAAAATTGCACCAATTGCACAGATAACAACACCACGGCACAACGCAAGATGGAAGAGGCAAAAATAAGCAGCAGAAAGCTTCTGACACCTGCTACCTGCTTTCTGCTTTAAATATCATCGTGCTCTGCCAAATCCGTGGTTTCTGCTTATCAGGTTCATTTCTGGGAACCAAAAAAAACCACGTTGTAAAGTTTTCCAAAGGTGTTGTTGGGAACCTGAGTGGGGCCCCTGGATTTTTCAAAGCTTACGGATCTCTTTGGGTTTAAAAAAGGAGCAGAGATTTACATCTGTGGAAAGAACATGGAAAGGTGATTGAATTCTATGCTGAAAAAAAACAACAAACCAACCCAGAAAGTACAAGAAATCCCAGTTTACTAGCACTGCCAGGTTTTCCAGAAGTTTCTTGGATTTAAATATCAATTTAACTTGTGTTAGAAAGCCCTGCCAATATTACAGATATGTTTTTACCTTTAAAATGCCATTAACTTGGAAGCTGGTTGCTGATTTTTGAAAGTGTTTCGCTGCTGATAAATGTGCATGTGCATGTTTACAGACAGATGTATGGATGTGTTTAAATGCTGTATCCTGCCCATACAGGGGGGGAATGGGAAATTATCCATCTTCTAAAGTCAGCCTTAGCCTCGCAGTTCAATATTCTGTTTGTACTAATCCAAATTTTCCCCACTTTCTGCTGTTGGTGGTTGAGAATTTTTCATTGTCTGGAGGATCATGAGTTTCAAGTTTTATAAACCCATGTTGGATTCCCGCTGATTTTAAGAAGATCCAACTTCCTTGCCATAAGATGCTTGTGTTGAAAGCTGTCTCCACTCACTCCATCACCTATTGCTAATGACATATGTTGGCAATTCTGACCAGGCTCTCACAGAACATGATAAAAGTAACATCCCATAGAAAATAATTTGATTATCACAAAATCCCAGCATGGTAGGGGTGGGAAGGGACCTCTGGAGATGGTCTGGTGCCACCCCCCTGCTCCATCCAGCAGGGTCACCATGAGCAAGGGCCCCAGCATTGCAGTGTCCAGCCGGGTTGGGAATCTCTCCAGACAAGGAGACAATAGACAGTTCTGGTGTGTCAGCGACGCCTCCCAGTTCTGTATCATCAGAAAACTGGCTGAGGGTCCACTCTGTCCCTTCATCCAGGTCATCGATGAATATGTTGTACAAGACTGGATCTACTACTGACCCCTGGGGAGCACCGTGAGTTACAGGCCACCAACAAGACTCTGCACAGTTGATCACAGCCCTCTGAGCTCTGTCCTTCAGCAAGGTCTCAATCCACCTTGTTATTACACAAAATGAATACATCCTTTCCCTATCCCCTGCCCCAACTTTTGCTAATCATTTAAAATGAAGAACAAAGCAAAACTGTTCATGTGGGAGTGGAAGAATGAGTAGGCTTTGAACAGCTGAAATGAGAACATGAAATTGTCTGGGATAATATTGGGATACCCAGAACTCTGAAACTTGCTAGCCAATAAAAATGAAATAAGTGAAAAGAGTGGAATTTCATTCTCTGAATAGGTGGTGAGAAGTTCACCACTGACCTCAACAAATGTGGGGTAAGGCCAGGTAACAGGACAGCAGGAGGCAATGCTATTTCCCATGTTCATAGAAAATATTTTTTTATAGGAAGTGAAAAAAAGAAACCATCAGGAATCCTTGAAAATACAGACACAGACTTATGTGATTTTCTACCTTTTTTTTTTTTTTTTTTCCCCTCTGGTGTAGGAATATTTGTTTTGTAAAAAGTGCTGTTCTGTAACACTCAATGTGTGGAAAGCTGAATGTGGAAATGATGAAGGAGAATTTTGGCTGCTCGGCCTTCCATGTGTGAAAAGACTTAAGAGGTTTGGATGTCATCTTGTTTTTCCTTTGCTGAGTGAGGAACCTGATCCAATCTCTTAGTGAGGCTTTTTCCGTGGAAAAAAAAAAGAAACAAAACAAAACAAAATAAGAAAAAAAGTGTTTTGAAGCATTTGAAATTGTTTTGCTTCTGATTGTGTCATCAATGAGGGGGATTTTGTACCCCTAAATGGGACTGGCAGATCAACTCAGCAGCCTTCCTGCTGGTGTATGGGAACACACCAAGCTCTTCAAGTGTGGCTTGTGACCTCAAAAAATAATAGCCTGCCATGTCTGTGGAGTGGATCTTTAGAGTGGCCAGGGCTTATGTTTCAATGTTGAGGGTGTCAGGTTCACCTCTGTAGGTCACATCTTCATATGATAAGTCTCTATAATATCCTGCTCTGAGGAAGCTGCAAGTCTTTCTCTGATGCTGACTAAAATCTTACACAGAATCCCAGCATGGCAGGGTTTGGAAAGGAGCTCTGGAGATAACTTCGTCCAACCCCGCTTCCAAAGCAGGTTCACCTTGGACAGGGTGCCCAGCATCGCAGTGTCCAGTCGGGTTGGGAATCTCTTCAGACAAAGAGACTCCACAACCTCTCTGGGCAGCCTGGCACAGGCTCCCACACCCTCACACCAAACAACTTTCTCCTCCTGCTCAGGTGGAACCTCTTGGCTTCCAGTTGGTGCCCCTTGTCCTGTCGCTGGGCACCACTGAGCAGAGTCTGTTCCCATCCTCTTGCCCCTCTTCTGGGGGCCCTTTAGCTCTTGCTCAGCATTGCTCAGCTCCCCTCTCAGGCTGCTCTTCCCCAGTTTAACAGCCCCAGGGCTCTCTCTCAGCCTTGCCCCAGCACAGAGATGCTCCAGCCCCTCAGCAGCTTCCCAGCCTCTGGTGGACTCTCTCCAGCAGTTCCTCATCTCTTGAACTGGGGAGCCCAGAAGTGGACAAAATCCAGAGGTGGCCTGACTAGGGCAGAGTAGAGGAAGAGAAAAACTTTCCTCGACCTGCTGCTTCATGCACCCCAGGAGCCCATTGGTCTTCTTGGCCACAAGAGCCCATTGATAGCTCATGGGCACCTTGTCCACCAGCACTCCCAGGTCCTTCTCCACAGAGCTGCTTCCCTCAAGGTGAATCCCTCCCCTGTACTGGTGCAGGGGGTTATTCCTCTCTAGGTGCAGGACCCTTCCCTTGCCCCTTGTTGAGCTGAGTCTGGCGTTTGCTGCTGGTTGTAAGGGTACCTGTGGACTCTTCCAGTGCCTCAGCAGGTCAATGGGAACTCATTACACCACGTTAAGTTGCTGGTCCAGCCCTTGAGCCCTACAACGGGTGTAACTTCATTCATCCCAGGGGCTGCAGTGACAGTTTGTGTAGCAAAAGAAAAACAGGCAGCTGAAGCAACCGTTTGCATAGCTGCTTAGAGTTTAAAAAGAGCAAAGCTTGTGCTTGTCAGCACTAAAATGTATGTTTTCCTGAGTGTTCTCTTGTGATAACTTCTAATATTTGTTGGATCGAGCTTGGTTCCCACCAGAACTCCAAATAGTTGTCTGGAGTTGGACTGACAGAGTCTTCCTCAGCTGGCAGGGCTGCTGGGCAGCCAGAGCTCGCTCCCAGGGCTTCTGGGCACTTGGAATTCCTCCGTCTCCCCCGAGAGCGTTCAAAATAGGTACTGCAGGGGAAGGGGCTTAGCGGGGTGACACTGAGTGGAAACAGTGCTGGTTAAATCCCACCACTTCCAGCTGAACTGGGAGCCTTTTGCTCCCTGCCTTGAAAGGTTCGAAAACATTTCGGATTCACTTGGAGCCCTCAAGAGCCTGGTTTTGTGGGAATGCACAGAAGGCAGGTAAAGTTCATCTGAGAGGGTCAGTGGCTCCTTAAAGCACCCAGAGACAGTGGCCTTCCTTTGGGGACATAAACCCACTGTGAAGATGGCCTTGTCTCCAAGTCTTCGAGACAGAGCTTTAAGCACAACTCTTGTTTACAACATTTGCTTCCCCCCCCCCTCCCCTCGAATGCGATCCAGACACCTCAGTGTTTCTTTGTGGTGGTTTTTGTGCTTGGACACAATCACCTGGTCACAGTTAACATCTCTGCCTCGAGAAACCCGCCGGGGTTTGTTTGGAATGGTGGTGGTTTCTCTGGAGCACAGCTCGGTTCTGACCTCGGGACCAAACTTGCTGAAGGGGATGGGAATTCTTTAGGATCCAGCCTCGCTAAAGAGGGAGTGCAGAGGAGGGCAGTGGAGCTGGGGAAGGGCCTGCAGAATGAATCTTATGAAGAGAGATTGAAGGAGCTGGGAGTGTTTAGTTTGAGGAAGAGGAGGCTGAGGGGAGACCTCCTCACTCTACAGCTGAAAGGACGTTGTGGAGAGGTTGGTGCTGGTCTCCTCTCACGGGTAATTAGCGATAGAAGAAGAGGGAATGGATTCAAGCTGCACCAGGGCAGGTTTAGACTGCACATTAGGGGAAAAATTTTCACAGCAGGAGGTATCAGAGCCTGGAAGAGGCTGCCCAGGGAGGGGGTTGAGTCCCCAGCCCTGGATGTGTTTAAGGGTCATTAAATGTGGTGTTGAGGGACATGGTTTAGGGGTGAACTTTGTAGAGTAGGGTCAATGGTTGGACTCGCTGATCCCGAGGGTCTTTTCCAACCTGA